>CM042684.1:90038216-91238216 GCA_023614405.1 Avena insularis
TGACCCTTTGGTCGATCCATGTGTGGTTTGTGGAAAGAACACACATCTGATGACCACTGGATCCATATGTAGTTTGTGAAAAGAACACACATGCAATGACTCTAATTATGGGATCCATATGTGGTTTGTGGAAAGAACACACATACAATAACACTAGTTGATCCATGTATGGTTTTGTGGAAAGAAACACATGCAATGACTAAAGGGATCCATGTGTGGTTTGTGGGAACACACATACCTGCAATGACCATAGTGATCCATGTGTGTTTGTGGAAAGAACACACATGCAATGACCTGGTGAATCCATATGTGGTTTGTGGAAAGAACACACATGCAATGACTGTTGATCCATATGTGGTTTGTGGAAAGAACACATGCAATGACAGGGGATCCATGTGTGGTTTGTGGAAAGAACACACATGCAATGACCCTTCATGGGTGATCCATGTATGGTTTGTGGAAAAAACACACATGCAATGGCTTGGTGGATCCATATGTGGTTTGTGAAAAGAACACACATGCAATGACTCTAGTGCTGGTTTTAGTATAAGAACACACATGCAATGACTCTAGTGGGTCCATATGTGCTTTGTGAAAAGAACACACATGAAATGACTCTAGTGCATCCATATGTGGTTTGTGGAAAAGAACACACATGCAATGACCTACAGATTCAGTAGATCCATATATGGTTTGTGGAAAGAACACACATGCACATTGTTCTCTAAAGGGGATCCATGTGTGGTTTAAAGAACTTACATGCAATGACTGGGGGATCCATGTGTGGTTTGTGGAAAGAACACACATTCAATGACCACTGGTCGAATAAGTCCATGTGTGGTTTGTGGAAAAAACACACATGCAATGACATTGGTGGATCCATATGTGGTTTGTGGAACAAACATGCAATGACTCTAGTCACGGTTTTAGTATAAGAACACATACAATGACTCCAGTGGGTCCATATGTGGTTTGTGAAAAGAACACACATGCAATGACTCTAGTGGATCCATATGTGGTTTGTGGAAAAGAACACACATGCAATGACCACTGGTTGATCCATAAATGGTTTGTGGAAAGAACACACATGAAGTGACTCAGGGGATCCATGTGTGGTTTGTGGAAAGAACACACATGCAATGACCACTAGTCGATCCATATGTGGTTTGTGGAAAGAACACACATGCAATGACACTGGTGGATCAATATGTGGTTTGTGAAACGAACACAAATGTAACGACTCTAGTGCTGGTTTTAGTATAAGAACACACATGCAATGACTCTAGTGGGTCCATAGGTGGTTTGTTAAAGAACACACATGCAATGACTCTAGTGGATCCATATGTGGTTTGTGGAAAAGAACACACATGCAATGACCAGCTGAGTCGATCCATGTATAGTTTGTGGAAAGAACACACATGCAATGACCACTAGTGGATCCATATGTGGTTTGTGAAAAGAACACACATGCAATGACTCTAGTGGATCCATATGTGGTTTGTGGAAAGAACACACTTGTAATACCTTTGGTTGATCCATATGTGGTTTGTGGAAAGAACACACATGCAATGACTTAGGGGATCCATGTGTGTGGTTTATGGAAAGAACACACATGCAATGACCTGGTGGATCCATATGTGGTTTGTGGAAAGAACACACATATGCAATAACATTGGTCGATCCATATGTGGTTTGTGGAAAGAACACACATCACGATGACTTAGGGGATCCATGTGTGGTTTGTGGAAAGAACACACATGCAATGACCACTGGTCGATCCATGTGTGGTTTGTGGAAAGAACACACATCCAATGACTCTGGTGGATCCATCTGTGGTTTGTGAAAAGAACACATGCAATGACTCAGTGGGATCCATATGTGGTTTTAGTATAAGAACACACATGCAATGACTCTAGTTGATCCATATGTGGTTTGTGAAAAGAACACACATGCAATGACTCTAGTGCATCCATATAGTGGTTTATGGAAAGAACACATGCAATGACCACTGGATTTGATCCATATGTGGTTTGTGGAAAGAACACACATGAAGTGAACATTGATTTGATCCATGTGGTTTGTGGAAAGAACACACATGCAATGACTCAGGGGATCCATGTGTGGTTTGTGAAAGAACACACATGCAATGAGTCTGGTGAATCCATGTGGTTTATGGAAAGAACACACATGCAATGACTCTAGTGGATCCATATGTGGTTTGTGAAAAGAACACACATGCAATGACTCTAGTCCAGTGCTGGTTTGTGGAAAGAACACACTGCAATGACTCTAGTGGATCCATATGTGGTTTGTGAAAGAACACACATGCAATGACTCTAGTGGATCCATATGTGGTTTGAAAGAACACATGCAATGACTCTAGTTGATCCATATGTTGTTTTTTCTAAAGAACACACATGCAATGACTCAGGGGATCCATGTGTGGTTTGTGGAAAGAACACACATGCGATGACCTGGTGATCCATGTGTGGTTTGTGGAAAGAACACATGCAATGACACCGGTGGATCCATATGTGGTTTGTGAAAAGAACACACATGTAATGACTCTAGTGCTGGTTTTAGTAAAGAACACACATGCAATGACTCTAGTGGGTCCATATGTGGTTTGTGGAAAGAACACAAATGCAATGACTTAGGGATCCATGTGTGGTTTGTGGAAAGAACACACATGCAATAACAAAGGTAGATCCATATGTGGTTTGTGGAAAGAACACACATGCAATGACACTTGGTGGATCCATATGTGGTTTGTGGAAAGAACACATGCAATGACTTAGGGATCCATGTGGTTTATGGAAAGAACACTCATTCAATGACCAGTTGTAGATCCATGTGTGGTTTGTGGAAAGAACACACATGCAATGACACTGGTGGATCCATTTGTGGTTTGTGGAAAGAACACACATGCAATGAGCTCTAATGTGGTTTTAGTATAAGAACACACATGCAATGACTCTAGTGGATCCATATGTGGTTTGTGAAAAGAACACACATGCAATGACTCTAGTGCATCCATATGTGGTTTGTGGAATGAACACACATGCAATCACACTGGTGGATCCATATGTGGTTTGTGAAAAGAACACACATGCAATGACCACTGGTGGATCCATATGTGGTTTGTGGAAAGAACACACATGCAGTGAACACTGGTTGATCCATGTGTGGTTTATGGAAAGAACACACGTGCAATGACTCAGGGGGATCCATGTGTGGTTTGTGGAAATAACACACATGCAATGAACACTGGTGGATCCATATGTGGTTTCTGGAAAGAACACACATGCAATGACACTGCTGGATCCATATGTGGTTTGCGAAAAGAACACACATGCAATGACTCTAGTGTTGGTTTTAGTATAAGAACACACATGCAATGGCTCCAGTGGGTCCATATGTGGTTTGTGAAAAGAACACACATGCAATGACTCTAGTGGATCCATATGTGGTTTGTGGAAAAGAACACACATGCAATGACCCTTTGGTCGATCCATAAATGGTTTGTGGAAGAGCATTTTGTCTACGGTATTTCGAGGGGATCATGTGGTTTGTGGAAAGAACACACATGCAATGACCACTAGTGGATCCATGTGTGGTTTGTGGAAAGAACACATGCAATGACCACTAGTGGATCCATGTGGTTTGTGGAAAGAACACACATGCAATGACTTAGTGGATCCATATGTGGTTTGTGGAAATAACACACATGCAATGACTTAGGGGGATCCATATGTGGTTTGTGGAAAGAACACACATGCAATGACTCTAGTGGAGACATATGTGGTTTGTGGAAAGAACACACATGTAATGACCATATGTGGTTTGTGGAAAGAAACACACATGCAATGACTCTAGTGGATCCATATGTGGTTTGTGGAAAGAACACACATGCAATGACTCTAGTGGATCCATATGTGGTTTGTGGAAAGAACACACATTTGATGACTCTAGTGGATCCATATGTGGTTTGTGGAAAGAACACACATGCAATGACCACTAGTGGATCCATGTGTGGTTTGTGGAAAGAACACACATGCAATGACTCTCGTGGATCCATATGAGGTTTGTGCAAAGAACACACATGCAATGACTCTAGTGCCATATGTGGTTTAGTAAAGAACACACATGCAATGACTCTAGTGGATCCATATGTGGTTTGTGAAAAGAACACACATGCAATGACTCTAGTGGATCCATAGTGGTTTGTGGAAAGAACACACATGCAATAACACTGGTTGATCCTTATGTGGTTTGTGGAAAGAACACACATGCAATGACTTAGGGGATCCATGTGTGGTTTGTGGAAAGAACACACATGCAATGACCAGGTCGATCCATGTGTGGTTTGTGGAAATAACACACATGCAATGACACTGGTGGATCCATATGTGGTTGTGAAAAGAACACACATGCAATGACTCTAGTGCTTGTTTTAGTATAAGAACACACATGCAATGAATCTAGTGGTTCCATATGTGGTTTGTGAAAGAACACACATGCAATGACTCTAGTGGTTCCATATGTAGTTTGTGGAAAGAACACACATGCAATGACCACTGGTTGATCCATATTTGGTTTGTGGAAAGAACACACATGCAATGACCTGGTGGATCCATATGTGGTTTGTGAAAAGAACACACATGCAATGGTGGTTGATCCATATGTGGTTTGTGAAAAGAACACACATGCAATGCCATTGGTTAGTCCATGTGTGGTTTGTGGAAAGAACACACATGCAATGACTCTAGTGGATCCATGTGTGGTTGTGGAAAGAACACATGTAATGACCACTGGTCGATCCATGTGTGGTTTGTGGTAAGAAAACACATGCAATGACCACTGGTGGATCCATATGTGGTTTGTGGAAAGAACACACATGCAATGACTCTAGTAGGTCCATATGTGGTTTGTGAAAAGAACACACATGCAATGACTCTAGTGGATCCATATGTGGTTTGTGGAAAGAACAAACATGCATTGACACTGGTTGATCCATATGTGGTTTCTGGAAAGAACACACATGCAATGACTCAGGGGGTTCCATGTGTGGTTTGTGGAAAGAACACACATGCAATGACACTGGTGGATCCATATGTGATTTGTGAAAAGAACAGACATGTAACGACTCTAGTGCTGGTTTTAGTATAAGAACACACATGCAATGACTCTAGTGGGTCCATATGTGGTTTGTGAAAGAACACACATGCAATGACTCTAGTGGATCCATATATGGTTTGTGGAAAGAACACACATGCAATGACCCTGGTGGATCCATGTGTGGTTTGTGGAAAGAACACACATGCAATGACCACTGGTGGATCCATATGTGGTTTGTGAAAAGAACACACATGCAATGACTCTAGTGGATCAATATGTGGTTTGTGGAAAGAACACACATGCAATAACACTGGTTGATCCATATGTGGTTTGTGGAAAGTACACAAATGCAATGCAATGACTTAGGGGATCCATGTGTGGTTTGTGGAAAGAACACACATGCAATGACCTCTGGTCGATCCATGTGTGGTTTGTGGAAGGAACACACATGCAATGACACTGGTGGATCCATCTGTGGTTTGTGGAAAGAACACACATGCAATGACTCATGGGGATCCATTTGTGGTTTTTGGAAAGAACACACATGCAATGACCACTGGTCGATCCATGTGTGGTTTGTGGAAAGAACACACATGCAATGACACTGGTGGATGCATATGTGGTTTGTGAAAAGAACACACATGCAATGACTCTAATGCTGGTTTTAGTATAAGAACACACATGCAATGACTCTAGTGGGTCCATATGTGGTTTGTGAAAAGAACACACATGCAATGACTCTAGTGCATCCATATGTGGTTTGTGAAAAGAACACACATGCAATGACTCTAGTGCATCCATATGTGGTTTGTGGAAAAGAACACACATGCAATGACCACTGGTTGATCCATATGTGGTTTGTGGAAAGAACACACATGCAGTGAACATTGGTTGATCCATGTGTGGTTTGTGGAAAGAACACACATGCAATGACTCAAGGGATCCATGTGTGGTTTGTGAAAATAACACACATGCAATGACCACTGGTCGATCCATGTGTGGTTTGTGGAAAGAACACACATGCAGGGACTCTAGTGCATCCATATGTGGTTTGTGGAAAAGAACACACATGCAATGACCACTGGTTGATCCATATGTGGTTTGTGGAAAGAACACACATGAAGTGAACATTGGTTGATCCATGTGTGGTTTGTGGAAAGAACACACATGCAATGACTCAAGGGATCCATGTGTGGTTTGTGAAAATAACACACATGCAATGACCACTGGTCGATCCATGTGTGGTTTGTGGAAAGAGCACACTTGCAATGACACTGGTGGATCCATATGTGGTTTGTGAAAAGAACACACATGCAATGACTCTAGTGCTGGTTTTAGTATAAGAACACACATGCAATGGCTCTAGTGGGTCCATATGTGGTTTGTGAAAATAACACACATGCAATGACTCTACTGGATCCATATGTGGTTTGGGAAAAGAACACACATGCAATGACCACTGGTTGATCCATAAATGGTTTGTGGAAAGAACGTACATGCAGTGACTCAGGGGGATCCATGTGTGGTTTGTGGAAAGAACACACATGCAATGACCACTGGTCGATCAATGTGTGGTTTGTGGAAAGAACACATATGCAATGACACTGGTGGATCCATATGTGGTTTGTGAAAAGAACAGACATGTAACGACTCTAGTGCTGGTTTTAGTATAAGAACACACATGCAATGAATCTAGTGGGTCCATAGGTGGTTTGTGAAAGAACACACATGCAATGACTCTAGTGGATCATATATGGTTTGTGGAAAGAACACACGTCTGATGACCGCTGGTCGATCCATGTGTGGTTTGTGGAAAGAACACACATGCAATGACCACTAGTGGATCCATATGTGGTTTGTGAAAAGAACACACATGCAATGACTCTAGTGGATCCATATGTGGTTTGTGGAAAGAACACACATGCAATAACACTGGTTGATCCATATGTGGTTTGTGGAAAGAACACACATGCAATGACTTAGGGGGATCCATGTGTGGTTTGTGGAAAGAACACATATGCAATGACACTGGTGGATCCATATGTGGTTTGTGAAAAGAACAGACATGTAATGACTCTAGTGCTGGTTTTAGTATAAGAACACACATGCAATGACTCTAGTGGGTCCATAGGTGGTTTGTGAAAGAACACACATGCAATGACTCTAGTGGATCATATATGGTTTGTGGAAAGAACACACGTGCAATGACCGCTGGTCGATCCATGTGTGGTTTGTGGAAAGAACACACATGCAATGACCACTAGTGGATCCATATGTGGTTTGTGAAAAGAACACACATGCAATGACTCTAGTGGATCCATAGTGGTTTGTGGAAAGAACACACCTGCAATAACACTGGGTGATCCTTATGGGGTTTGGGGAAAGTACACACATGCAATGACTTAGGGGGATCCATGTGTGGTTTGTGGAAAGAACACACATGCAATGACCACTGGTCGATCCATGTGGTTTGTGGAAAGAACACACATGCAATGACACTGGTGGATCCATATGTGGTTGTGAAAAGAACACACATGCAATGACTCTAGTGCTTGTTTTAGTATAAGAACACACATGCAATGAATCTAGTGGTTCCATATGTGGTTTGTGAAAAGAACACACATGCAATGACTCTAGTGGATCCATATGTGGTTTGTGGAAAAGAACACACATGCAATGACCACTGGTTGATCCATATTTGGTTTGTGGAAAGAACACACATGCAATGACACTGGTGGATCCATATGTGGTTTGTGAAAAGAACACACATGCAAAGAAATTGGTTGATCCATATGTGGTTTGTGAAAAGAACACACATGCAATGCCATTGGTTAGTCCATGTGTGGTTTGTGGAAAGAACACACATGCAATGACTCTAGTGGATCCATGTGTGGTTGTGGAAAGAACACATGTAATGACCACTGGTCGATCCATGTGTGGTTTGTGGTAAGAAAACACATGCAATGACCACTGGTGGATCCATATGTGGTTTGTGGAAAGAACACACATGCAATGACTCTAGTAGGTCCATATGTGGTTTGTGAAAAGAACACACATGCAATGACTCTAGTGGATCCATATGTGGTTTGTGGAAAGAACAAACATGCATTGACACTGGTTGATCCATATGTGGTTTCTGGAAAGAACACACATGCAATGACTCAGGGGGATCCATGTGTGGTTTGTGGAAAGAACACACATGCAATGACACTGGTGGATCCATATGTGATTTGTGAAAAGAACAGACATGTAACGACTCTAGTGCTGGTTTTAGTATAAGAACACACATGCAATGACTCTAGTGGGTCCATATGTGGTTTGTGAAAGAACACACATGCAATGACTCTAGTGGATCCATATATGGTTTGTGGAAAGAACACGCATGCAATGACCACTGGTCGATCCATGTGTGGTTTGTGGAAAGAACACACATGCAATGACCACTGGTGGATCCATATGTGGTTTGTGAAAAGAACACACATGCAATGACTCTAGTGGATCAATATGTGGTTTGTGGAAAGAACACACATGCAATAACACTGGTTGATCCATATGTGGTTTGTGGAAAGAACACACATGCAATGACTTAGGGGGATCCATGTGTGGTTTGTGGAAAGAACACACATGCAATGACCACTGGTCGATCCATGTGTGGTTTGTGGAAGGAACACACATGCAATGACACTGGTGGATCCATATGTGGTTTGTGGAAAGAACACACATGCAATGACTTAGGGGGATCCATGTGTGGTTTATGGAAAGAACACACATGCAATGACCATAGTCGATCCATGTGTGGTTTGTGGAAAGAACACACATGCAATGACACTGGTGGATGCATATGTGGTTTGTGAAAAGAACACACATGCAATGACTCTAATGCTGGTTTTAGTATAAGAACACACATGCAATGACTCTAGTGGGTCCATATGTGGTTTGTGAAAAGAACACACATGCAATGACTCTAGTGCATCCATATGTGGTTTGTGAAAAGAACACACATGCAATGACTCTAGTGCATCCATATGTGGTTTGTGGAAAAGAACACACATGCAATGACCACTGGTTGATCCATATGTGGTTTGTGGAAAGAACACACATGCAGTGAACATTGGTTGATCCATGTGTGGTTTGTGGAAAGAACACACATGCAATGACTCAAGGGATCCATGTGTGGTTTGTGAAAATAACACACATGCAATGACCACTGGTCGATCCATGTGTGGTTTGTGGAAAAAACACACATGCAGGGACTCTAGTGCATCCATATGTGGTTTGTGGAAAAGAACACACATGCAATGACCACTGGTTGAAAGAACACACATGCAATGACCACTGGTTGATCCATATGTGGTTTGTGGAAAGAACACACATGAAGTGAACATTGGTTGATCCATGTGTGGTTTGTGGAAAGAACACACATGCAATGACTCAAGGGATCCATGTGTGGTTTGTGAAAATAACACACATGCAATGACCACTGGTCGATCCATGTGTGGTTTGTGGAAAGAGCACACTTGCAATGACACTGGTGGATCCATATGTGGTTTGTGAAAATAACACACATGCAATGACTCTAGTGCTGGTTTTAGTATAAGAACACACATGCAATGGCTCTAGTGGGTCCATATGTGGTTTGTGAAAAGAACACACATGCAATGACTCTACTGGATCCATATGTGGTTTGGGAAAAGAACACACATGCAATGACCACTGGTTGATCCATAAATGGTTTGTGGAAAGAACGCACATGCAGTGACTCAGGGGGATCCATGTGTGGTTTGTGGAAAGAACACACATGCAATGACCACTGGTCGATCAATGTGTGGTTTGTGGAAAGAACACATATGCAATGACACTGGTGGATCCATATGTGGTTTGTGAAAAGAACAGACATGTAACGACTCTAGTGCTGGTTTTAGTATAAGAACACACATGCAATGACTCTAGTGGGTCCATAGGTGGTTTGTGAAAGAACACACATGCAATGACTCTAGTGGATCATATATGGTTTGTGGAAAGAACACACGTGCAATGACCGCTGGTCGATCCATGTGTGGTTTGTGGAAAGAACACACATGCAATGACCACTAGTGGATCCATATGTGGTTTGTGAAAAGAACACACATGCAATGACTCTAGTGGATCCATATGTGGTTTGTGGAAAGAACACACATGCAATAACACTGGTTGATCCATATGTGGTTTGTGGAAAGAACACACATGCAATGACTTAGGGGGATCCATGTGTGGTTTATGGAAAGAACACACATGCAATGACCACTGGTCGATCCATGTGTGGTTTGTGGAAAGAACACACATGCAATGACACTAGTGGATCCATATGTGGTTGTGAAAAGAACACACATGCAATGACTCTAGTGCTTGTTTTAGTATAAGAACACACATGCAAAGACTCTAGTGGGTCCATATGTGGTTTGTGAAAAGAACACACATGCAATGACTCTAGTGGATCCATATTTGGTTTGTGGAAAAGAACACACATGCAATGACCACTGGTTGATCCATATTTGGATTGTGGAAAGAACACACATGCAATGACACTGGTGGATCCATATGTGGTTTGTGAAAAGAACACACATGCAATGAAATTGGTTGATCCATATGTGGTTTGTGAAAAGAACACACATGCAATGCCATTGGTTAGTCCATGTGTGGTTTGTGGAAAGAACACACATGCAGGGACTCTAGTGCATCCATATGTGGTTTGTAGAAAAGAACACACATGCAATGACCACTGGTTGATCCATATGTGGTTTGTGGAAAGAACACACATGAAGTGAACATTGGTTGATCCATGTGTGGTTTGTGGAAAGAACACACATGCAATGACTCAAGGGATCCATGTATGGTTTGTGAAAATAACACACATGCAATGACCACTGGTCGATCCATGTGTGGTTTGTGGAAAGAGCACACTTGCAATGACACTGGTGGATCCATATGTGGTTTGTGAAAAGAACACACATGCAATGACTCTAGTGCTGGTTTTAGTATAAGAACACACATGCAATGGCTCTAGTGGGTCCATATGTGGTTTGTGAAAAGAACACACATGCAATGACTCTACTGGATCCATATGTGGTTTGGGAAAAGAACACACATGCAATGACCACTGGTTGATCCATAAATGGTTTGTGGAAAGAACGCACATGCAGTGACTCAGGGGGATCCATGTGTGGTTTGTGGAAAGAACACACATGCAATGACCACTGGTCGATCAATGTGTGGTTTGTGGAAAGAACACATATGCAATGACACTGGTGGATCCATATGTGGTTTGTGAAAAGAACAGACATGTAACGACTCTAGTGCTGGTTTTAGTATAAGAACACACATGCAATGACTCTAGTGGGTCCATAGGTGGTTTGTGAAAGAACACACATGCAATGACTCTAGTGGATCATATATGGTTTGTGGAAAGAACACACGTGCAATGACCGCTGGTCGATCCATGTGTGGTTTGTGGAAAGAACACACATGCAATGACCACTAGTGGATCCATATGTGGTTTGTGAAAAGAACACACATGCAATGACTCTAGTGGATCCATATGTGGTTTGTGGAAAGAACACACATGCAATAACACTGGTTGATCGATATGTGGTTTGTGGAAAGAACACACATGCAATGACTTAGGGGGATCCATGTGTGGTTTGTGGAAAGAACACACATGCAATGACCACTGGTCGATCCATGTGTGGTTTGTGGAAAGAACACACATGCAATGACACTAGTGGATCCATATGTGGTTGTGAAAAGAACACACATGCAATGACTCTAGTGCTTGTTTTAGTATAAGAACACACATGCAATGACTCTAGTGGGTCCATATGTGGTTTGTGAAAAGAACACACATGCAATGACTCTAGTGGATCCATATTTGGTTTGTGGAAAAGAACACACATGCAATGACCACTGGTTGATCCATATTTGGATTGTGGAAAGAACACACATGCAATGACACTGGTGGATCCATATGTGGTTTGTGAAAAGAACACACATGCAATGAAATTGGTTGATCCATATGTGGTTTGTGAAAAGAACACACATGCAATGCCATTGGTTAGTCCATGTGTGGTTTGTGGAAAGAACACACATGCAGGGACTCTAGTGCATCCATGTGTGGTTTGTGGAAAAGAACACACATGCAATGACCACTGGTGGATCCATATGTGGTTTGTGGAAAGAACACACATGAAGTGAACATTGGTTGATCCATGTGTGGTTTGTGGAAAGAACACACATGCAATGACTCAAGGGATCCATGTGTGGTTTGTGAAAATAACACACATGCAATGACCACTGGTCGATCCATGTGTGGCTTGTGGAAAGAGCACACTTGCAATGACACTGGTGGATCCATATGTGGTTTGTGAAAAGAACACACATGCAATGACTCTAGTGCTGGTTTTAGTATAAGAACACACATGCAATGGCTCTAGTGGGTCCATATGTGGTTTGTGAAAAGAACACACATGCAATGACTCTACTGGATCCATATGTGGTTTGGGAAAAGAACAAACATGCAATGACCACTGGTTGATCCATAAATGGTTTGTGGAAAGAACGCACATGCAGTGACTCAGGGGGATCCATGTGTGGTTTGTGGAAAGAACACACATGCAATGACCACTGGTCGATCAATGTGTGGTTTGTGGAAAGAACACATATGCAATGACACTGGTGGATCCTTTTGTGTTTTTTTAAAATAACAGACATGTAACGACTCTAGTGCTGGTTTTAGTATAAGAACACACATGCAATGACTCTAGTGGGTCCATAGGTGGTTTGTGAAAGAACACACATGCAATGACTCTAGTGGATCATATATGGTTTGTGGAAAGAACACACGCAATGACCATGGTCGATACATGTGTGGTTTGTGGAAAGAACACACATGCAATGACCACTAGTGGATCCATATGTGGTTTGTGAAAAGAACACACATGCAATGACTCTAGTGGATCCATATGTGGTTTGTGGAAAGAACACACATGCAATAACACTGGTTGATCCATATGTGGTTTGTGGAAAGAACACACATGCAATGACTTAGGGGGATCCATGTGTGGTTTGTGGAAAGAACACACATGCAATGACCACTGGTCGAACCATGTGTGGTTTGTGGAAAGAACACACATGCAATGACACTAGTGGATCCATATGTGGTTGTGAAAAGAACACACATGCAATGACTCTAGTGCTTGTTTTAGTATAAGAACACACATGCAATGACTCTAGTGGGTCCATATGTGGTTTGTGAAAAGAACACACATGCAATGACTCTAGTGGATCCATATTTGGTTTGTGGAAAAGAACACACATGCAATGACCACTGGTTGATCCATATTTGGATTGTGGAAAGAACACACATGCAATGACACTGGTGGATCCATATGTGGTTTGTGAAAAGAACACACATGCAATGAAATTGGTTGATCCATATGTGGTTTGTGAAAAGAACACACATGCAATGCCATTGGTTAGTCCATGTGTGGTTTGTGGAAAGAACACACATGCAATGACTCTAGTGGATCCATGTGTGGTTTGTGGAAAGAACACACATGCAATGACCACTGGTGGATCCATATGTGGTTTGTGGAAAGAACACACATGCAATGACTCTAGTAGGTCCATATGTGGTTTGTGAAAAGAACACACATGCAATGACTCTAGTGGATCCATATGTGGTTTGTGGAAAGAACACACATGCATTGACACTGGTTGATCCATATGTGGTTTCTGGAAAGAACACACATGCAATGACTCAGGGGGATCCATGTGTGGTTTGTGGAAAGAACACACATGCAATGACACTGGTGGATCCATATGTGATTTGTGAAAAGAACAGACATGTAACGACTCTAGTGCTGGTTTTAGTATAAGAACACACATGCAATGACTCTAGTGGGTCCATATGTGGTTTGTGAAAGAACACACATGCAATGACTCTAGTGGATCCATATATGGTTTGTGGAAAGAACACGCATGCAATGACCACCGGTCGATCCATGTGTGGTTTGTGTAAAGAACACACATGCAATGACTACTGGTGGATCCATATGTGGTTTGTGAACAGAACACACATGCAATGACTCTAGTGGATCAATACGTGGTTTGTGGAAAGAACACACATGCAATAACACTGGTTGATCCATATGTGGTTTGTGGAAAGAACACACATGCAATGACTTAGGGGGATCCATGTGTGGTTTGTGGAAAGAACACACATGCAATGACCACTGGTCGATCCATGTGTGGTTTGTGGAAGGAACACACATGCAATGACACTGGTGGATCCATATGTGGTTTGTGGAAAGAACACACATGCAATGACTTAGGCGGATCCATGTGTGGTTTGTGGAAAGAACACACATGCAATGACCACTGGTCGATCCATGTGTGGTTTGTGGAAAGAACACACATGCAATGACACTGGTGGATCCATATGTGGTTTGTGAAAAGAACACACATGCAATGACTCTAGTGCTGGTTTTAGTATAAGAACACACATGCAATGACTCTAGTGGGTCCATATGTGGTTTGTGAAAAGAACACACATGCAATGACTCTAGTGCATCCATATGTGGTTTGTGGAAAAGAACACACATGCAATGACCACTGGTTGATCCATATGTGGTTGGTGGAAAGAACACACATGCAGTGAACATTGGTTGATCCATGTGTGGTTTGTGGAAAGAACACACATGCAATGACTCAGGGGATCCATGTGTGGTTTGTGGAAATAACACATATGCAATGACCACTGGTCGATCCATGTGTGGTTTGTGGAAAGAGCACACATGCAATGACACTGGTGGATCCATATGTGGTTTGTATAAAGAACACACATGCAATGACTCTAGTGCTGGTTTTAGTATAAGAACACACATGCAATGACTCTAGTGGGTCCATATGTGGTTTGTGAAAATAACACACATGCAATGATTCTACTGGATCGATATGTGGTTTGTGGAAAAGAACACACATGCAATGACCACTTGTTGATCAATAACTGGTTTGTGGAAAGAACACATGCTGATGACTCAGGGGATCCATGTGTGGTTTGTGGAAAGAACACACATGCAATGACCACTGGTCGATCCATGTGTGGTTTGTGGAAACAACACACATGCAATGAAATTGGTTGATCCATATGTGGTTTGTGAAAAGAACAGACATGTAACGACTCTAGTGCTGGTTGTAGTATAAGAACACACATGCAATGACTCTAGTGGGTCCATAGGTGGTTTGTGAAAGAACACACATGCAATAACACTGGTTGATCCATATGTGGTTTGTGGAAAGAACACACATGCAATGACTTAGGGGGATCCATGTGTGGTTTGTGGAAAGAACACACATGCAATGACCACTGGTCGATCCATGTGTGGTTTGTGGAAGGAACACACATGGAATGACACTGGTGGATCCATATGTGGTTTGTGGAAAGAACACACATGCAATGACTTAGGGGGATCCATGTGTGGTTTGTGGAAAGAACACACATGCAATGACCACTGGTCGATCCATGTGTGGTTTGTGGAAAGAACACACATGCAATGACACTGGTGGATCCATATGTGGTTTGTGAAAAGAACACACATGCAATGACTCTAGTGCTGGTTTTAGTATAAGAACACACATGCAATGACTCTAGTGGGTCCATATGTGGTTTGTGAAAAGAACACACATGCAATGACTCTAGTGCATCCATATGTGGTTTGTGAAAAGAACACACATGCAATGACTCTAGTGCATCCATATGTGGTTTGTGGAAAAGAACACACATGCAATGACCACTGGTTGATCCATATGTGGTTTGTGGAAAGAACACACATGCAGTGAACATTGGTTGATCCATGTGTTTTTTGTGGAAAGAACACACATGCAATGACTCAGGGGATCCATGTGTGGTTTGTGAAAATAACACACATGCAATGACCACTGGTCGATCCATGTGTGGTTTGTGGAAAGAGCACACATGCAATGACACTGGTGGATCCATATGTGGTTTGTGAAAAGAACACACATGCAATGACTCTAGTGCTGGTTTTAGTATAAGAACACACATGCAATGACTCTAGTGGGTCCATATGTGGTTTGTGAAAAGAACACACATGCAATGACCACTGGTTGATCCATAAATGGTTTGTGGAAAGAACGCACATGTAGTGACTCAGGGGGATCCATGTGTGGTTTGTGGAAAGAACACACATGCAATGACCACTGGTCGATCAATGTGTGGTTTGTGGAAAGAACACATATGCAATGACACTGGTGGATCCATATGTGGTTTGTGAAAAGAACAAACATGTAACGACTCTAGTGCTGGTTTTAGTATAAGAACACACATGCAATGACTCTAGTGGGTCCATAGGTGGTTTGTGAAAGAACACACATGCAATGACTCTAGTGGATCATATATGGTTTGTGGAAAGAACACACGTGCAATGACCGCTGGTCGATCCATGTGTGGTTTGTGGAAAGAACACACATGCAATGACCACTAGTGGATCCATATGTGGTTTGTGAAAAGAACACACATGCAATGACTCTAGTGGATCCATATGTGGTTTGTGGAAAGAACACACATGCAATAACACTGGTTGATCCATATGTGGTTTGTGGAAAGAACACACATGCAATGACCACTGGTCGATCCATGTGTGGTTTGTGGAAAGAACACACATGCAATGACACTGGTGGATCCATATGTGGTTGTGAAAAGAACACACATGCAATGACTCTAGTGCTTGTTTTAGTATAAGAACACACATGCAATGACTCTAGTGGATCCATATGTGGTTTGTGAAAAGAACACACATGCAATGACTCTAGTGGATCCATATGTGGTTTGTGGAAAAGAACAAAAATGTAATGACCACTGGTTGATCCATATGTGGTTTCTGGAAAGAACACACATGCAATGACACTGGTGGATCCATATGTGGTTTGTGAAAAGAACACACATGCAATGAAATTGGTTGATCCATTTGTGGTTTGTGAAAAGAACACACATGCAATGCCATTGGTTAGTCCATGTGTGGTTTGTGGAAAGAACACACATGCAATGACTCTAGTGGATCCATGTGTGGTTTGTGGAAAGAACACATGCAATGACCACTGTTCGATCCATGTGTGGTGTGTGGAAAGAAAACACATGCAATGACCACTGGTGGATCCATATGTGGTTTGTGGAAAGAACACACATGCAATGACTCTAGTAGGTCCATATGTGGTTTGTGAAAAGAACACACATGCAATGACTCTAGTGGATCCATATGTGGTTTGTGGAAAGAACACACATGCATTGACACTGGTTGATCCATATGTGGTTTCTGGAAAGAACACACATGCAATGACTCTAGTGGATCCATATGTGGTTTGTGGAAAGAACACACATGCAATGACACTGGTGGATCCATATGTGATTTGTGAAAAGAACAGATATGTAACGACTCTAGTGCTGGTTTTAGTATAAGAACACACATGCAATGACTCTAGTGGGTCCATATGTGGTTTGTGAAAGAACACACATGCAATGACTCTAGTGGATCCATATATGGTTTGTGGAAAGAACACGCATGCAATGACCACTGGTCGATCCTTGTGTGGTTTGTGGAAAGAACACACATGCAATGACCACTGGTGGATCCATATGTGGTTTGTGAAAAGAACACACATGCAATGACTCTAGTGGATCAATATGTGGTTTGTGGAAAGAACACACATGCAATAACACTGGTTGATCCATATGTGGTTTGTGGAAAGAACACACATGCAATGACTTAGGGGGATCCATGTGTGGATTGTGGAAAGAACACACATGCAATGACCACTGGTCGATCCATGTGTGGTTTGTGGAAGGAACACACATGCAATGACACTGGTGGATCCATATGTGGTTTGTGGAAAGAACACACATGCAATGACTTAGGGGGATCCATGTGTGGTTTGTGGAAAGAACACACATGCAATGACCACTGGTCGATCCATGTGTGGTTTGTGGAATGAACACACATGCAATGACACTGGTGGATCCATATGTGGTTTGTGAAAAGAACACACATGCAATGACTCTAGTGCTGGTTTTAGTATAAGAACACACATGCAATGACTCTAGTGGGTCCATATGTGGTTTGTGAAAAGAACACACATGCAATGACTCTAGTGCATCCATATGTGGTTTGTGTAAAAGAACACACATGCAATGACCACTGGTTGATCCATATGTGGTTTGTGGAAAGAACACACATGCAGTGAACATTGGTTGATCCATGTGTGGTTTGTGGAAAGAACACACATGCAATGACTCAGGGGATCCATGTGTGGTTTGTGGAAATAACACATATGCAATGACCACTGGTCGATCCATGTGTGGTTTGTGGAAAGATCACACATGCAATGACACTGGTGGATCCATATGTGGTTTGTGAAAAGAACACACATGCAATGACTCTAGTGCTGGTTTTAGTATAAGAACACACATGCAATGACTCTAGTGGGTCCATATGTGGTTTGTGAAAATAACACACATGCAATGATTCTACTGGATCGATATGTGGTTTGTGGAAAAGAACACACATGCAATGACCACTGGTTGATCAATAAATGGTTTGTGGAAAGAACGCACATGCAGTGACTCAGGGGGATCCATGTGTGGTTTGTGGAAAGAACACACATGCAATGACCACTGGTCGATCCATGTGTGGTTTGTGGAAAGAACACACTTGCAATGACATTGGCGGATCCATATGTGGTTTGTGAAAAGAACACACATGCAATGACTCTAGTGCTGGTTTTAGTATAAGAACACACATGCAATGACTCTAGTGGGTCCATATGTGGTTTGTGAAAATAACACACATGCAATGACTCTACTGGATCCATATGTGGTTTGTGGAAAAGAACACACATGCAATGACCTTGGTTGATCGAAATGGTTTGTGGAAAGAACGCACATGCAAAGTGACTCGGGGGATCCATGTGTGTTTTTTGGAAATAACACAAATGCAATGACCACTGGTCGATCCTTGTGTGTTTTGTGTAAAAAACACACTTGCAATTAAATTGGTTGATCCATTTGTGGTTTGCTAAAAGAACAGACATGTAACGACTCTAGTGCTAGTTTTAGTATGAGAACACACATGCAATGACTCTAGTGGGTCCATAGGTGGTTTGTGAAAGAACACACATGCAATGACTCTAGTGGATCATATATAGTTTGTGGAAAGAACACACATGCAATGACCGCTGGTCGATCCATGTGTGGTTTGTGGAAAGAACACACATGGAATGACCACTAGTGGATCCATATGTGGTTTGTGAAAAGAACACACATGCAATGACTCTAGTGGATCCATATGTGGTTTGTGGAAAGAACACACATGCAATAACACTAGTTGATCCATATGTGGTTTGTGGAAAGAACACACATGCAATGACTTAGGGGGATCCATGTGTGGTTTGTGGAAAGAACACACATGCAATGACCACTGGTCGATCCATGTGTGGTTTGTGGAAAGAAAACACATGCAATGACACTGGTGGATCCATATGTGGTTGTGAAAAGAACACACATGCAATGACTCTAGTGCTTGTTTTAGTATAAGAACACACATGCAATGACTCTAGTGCTTGTTTTAGTATAAGAACACACATGCAATGACTCTAGTGGATCCATATGTGGTTTGTGAAAAGAACACACATGCAATGACTCTAGTGGATCCATATGTGGTTTGTGGAAAAGAACACACATGTAATGACCACTGGTTTATCCATATGTGGTTTTCGGAAAGAACACACTTGCACTGACACTTGTGGATCCATATGTGGTTTGTGAAAAGAACACACATGCAATGAAATTGGTTGATCCATTTGTGGTTTGTGAAAAGAACACACATGCAATGCCATTGGTTAGTCCATGTGTGGTTTGTGGAAAGAACACACATGCAATGACTCTAGTGGATCCATGTGCGGTTTGTGGAAAGAACACATGCAATGACCACTGTTCGATCCATGTGTGGTTTGTGGAAAGAAAACACATGCAATGACCACTGGTGGATCCATATGTGGTTTGTGGAAAGAACACACATGCAATGACTCTAGGTCCATATGTGGTTTGTGAAAAGAACACACATGCAATGACTCTAGTGGATCCATATGTGGTTTGTGGAAAGAACACACATGCATTGACACTGGTTGATCCATATGTGGTTTCTGGAAAGAACACACATGCAATGACTAAGGGGGATCCATGTGTGGTTTGTGGAAAGAACACACATGCAATGACACTGGTGGATCCATATGTGATTTGTGAAAAGAACAGATATGTAACGACTCTAGTGCTGGTTTTAGTATAAGAACACACATGCAATGACTCTAGTGGGTCCATATGTGGTTTGTGAAAGAACACACATGCAATGACTCTAGTGGATCCATATATGGTTTGTGGAAAGAACACGCATGCAATGACCACTGGTCGATCCTTGTGTGGTTTGTGGAAAGAACACACATGCAATGACCACTGGTGGATCCATATGTGGTTTGTGAAAAGAACACACATGCAATGACTCTAGTGGATCAATATGTGGTTTGTGGAAAGAACACACATGCAATAACACTGGTTGATCCATATGTGGTTTGTGGAAAGAACACACATGCAATGACTTAGGGGGATCCATGTGTGGATTGTGGAAAGAACACACATGCAATGACCACTGGTCGATCCATGTGTGGTTTGTGGAAGGAACACACATGCAATGACACTGGTGGATCCATATGTGGTTTGTGGAAAGAACACACATGCAATGACTTAGGGGGATCCATGTGTGGTTTGTGGAAAGAACACACATGCAATGACCACTGGTCGATCCATGTGTGGTTTGTGGAAGGAACACACATGCAATGACACTGGTGGATCCATATGTGGTTTGTGAAAAGAACACACATGCAATGACTCTAGTGCTGGTTTTAGTATAAGAACACACATGAAATGACTCCAGTGGGTCCATATGTGGTTTGTGAAAAGAACACACATGCAATGACTCTAGTGCATCCATATGTGGTTTGTGGAAAAGAACACACATGCAATGACCACTGGTTGATCCATATGTGGTTTGTGTAAAGAACACAAATGCAGTGAACATTGGTTGATCCATGTGTGGTTTGTGGAAAGAACACACATGCAATGACTCAGGGGATCCATGTGTGGTTTGTGGAAATAACACATATGCAATGACCACTGGTCGATCCATGTGTGGTTTGTGGAAAGAGCACACATGCAATGACACTAGTGGATCCATATGTGGTTTGTGAAAAGAACACACATGCAATGACTCTAGTGCTGGTTTTAGTATAAGAACACACATGAAATGACTCTAGTGGGTCCATATGTGGTTTGTGAAAATAACACACATGCAATGACTCTAGTGGATCCATATGTGGTTTGTGGAAAAGAACACACATGCAATGACCACAGGTTGATCCATAAATGGTTTGTGGAAAGAACGCACATGCAATGACCACTGGTGGATCCATATGTGGTTTGTGAAAAGAACACACATGCAATGACTCTAGTGGATCAATATGTGGTTTGTGGAAAGAACACACATGCAATAACACTGGTTGATCCATATGTGGTTTGTGGAAAGAACACACATGCAATGACTTAGGGGGATCCATGTGTGGATTGTGGAAAGAACACACATGCAATGACCACTGGTCGATCCATGTGTGGTTTGTGGAAGGAACACACATGCAATGACACTGGTGGATCCATATGTGGTTTGTGGAAATAACACACATGGAATGACTTAGGGGGATCCATGTGTGGTTTGTGGAAAGAACACACATGCAATGACCACTGGTCGATCCATGTGTGGTTTGTGGAATGAACACACATGCAATGACACTGGTGGATCCATATGTGGTTTGTGAAAAGAACACACATGCAATGACTCTAGTGCTGGTTTTAGTATAAGAACACACATGCAATGACTCTAGTGCATCCATATGTGGTTTGTGTAAAAGAACACACATGCAATGACCACTGGTTGATCCATATGTGGTTTGTGGAAAGAACACACATGCAGTGAACATTGGTTGATCCATGTGTGGTTTGTGGAAAGAACACATATGCAATGACTCAGGGGATCCATGTGTGGTTTGTGGAAATAACACATATGCAATGACCACTGGTCGATCCATGTGTGGTTTGTGGAAAGAGCACA
The DNA here is from genome assembly GCA_023614405.1 of Avena insularis. NCBI lineage: Eukaryota > Viridiplantae > Streptophyta > Magnoliopsida > Poales > Poaceae > Avena > Avena insularis. The sequence continues at coordinate 90,060,593 of CM042684.1, forward strand.
CATGCAATGACACTAGTGGATCCATATGTGGTTTGTGAAAAGAACACACATGCAATGACTCTAGTGCTGGTTTTAGTATAAGAATACACATGCAATGACTCTAGTGGGTCCATATGTGGTTTGTGAAAATAACACACATGCAATGACTCTACTGGATCCATATCTGGTTTGTGGAAAAGAACACACATGCAATGACCACTGGTTGATCCATAAATGGTTTGTGGAAAGAACGCACATGCAGTGACTCAGGGGGATCCATGTGTGGTTTGTGGAAAGAACACACATGCAATGACCACTGGTCGATCCATGTGTGGTTTGTGGAAACAACACACATGCAATGAAATTGGTTGATCCATATGTGGTTTGTGAAAAGAACAGACATGTAACGACTCTAGTGCTGGTTTTAGTATAAGAACACACATGCAATGACTCTAGTGGGTCCATAGGTGGTTTGTGAAAGAACACACATGCAATGACTCTAGTGGATCATATATGGTTTGTGGAAAGAACACACATGCAATGACCGCTGGTCGATCCATGTGTGGTTTGTGGAAAGAACACACATGGAATGACCACTAGTGGATCCATATGTGGTTTGTGAAAAGAACACACATGCAATGACTCTAGTGGATCCATATGTGGTTTGTGGAAAGAACACACATGCAATAACACTGGTTGATCCATATGTGGTTTGTGGAAAGAACACACATGCAATGACTTAGGGGGATCCATGTGTGGATTGTGGAAAGAACACACATGCAATGACCACTGGTCGATCCATGTGTGGTTTGTGGAAAGAACACACATGCAATGACACTGGTGGATCCATATGTGGTTTGTGGAAAGAACACACATGGAATGACTTAGGGGGATCCATGTGTGGTTTGTGGAAAGAACACACCTGCAATGACCACTGGTCGATCCATGTGTGGTTTGTGGAATGAACACACATGCAATGACACTGGTGGATCCATATGTGGTTTGTGAAAAGAACACACATGCAATGACTCTAGTGCTGGTTTTAGTATAAGAACACACATGCAATGACTCTAGTGGGTCCATATGTGGTTTGTGAAAATAACACACATGCAATGACTCTAGTGCATCCATATGTGGTTTGTGTAAAAGAACACACATGCAATGACCACTGGTTGATCCATATGTGGTTTGTGGAAAGAACACACATGCAGTGAACATTGGTTGATCCATGTGTGGTTTGTGGAAAGAACACACATGCAATGACTCAGGGGATCCATGTGTGGTTTGTGGAAATAACACATATGCAATGACCACTGGTCGATCCATGTGTGGTTTGTGGAAAAACACACATGCAATGACACTGGTGGATCCATATGTGGTTTGTGAAAAGAACACACATGCAATGACTCTAGTGCTGGTTTTAGTATAAGAACACACATGCAATGACTCTAGTGGGTCCATATGTGGTTTGTGAAAATAACACACATGCAATGACTCTACTGGATCCATGTGTGGTTTGTGGAAAAGAACACACATGCAATGACCACTGGTTGATCCATAAATGGTTTGTGGAAAGAACGCACATGCAGTGACTCAGGGGGATCCATGTGTGGTTTGTGGAAAGAACACACATGCAATGACCACTGGTCGATCCATGTGTGGTTTGTGGAAACAACACACATGCAATGAAATTGGTTGATCCATATGTGGTTTGTGAAAGAACGGACATGTAGCGACTCTAGTCTTTGGTTTTAGTATAAGAACACACATGCAATGACTCTAGTGGGTCCATAGGTGGTTTGTGAAAGAACACACATGCAATGACTCTAGTGGATCATATATGGTTAGTGGAAAGAACACACATGCAATGACCGCTGGTCGATTGTAACACCCCGTCCACTCCTGGGCCCAAGGGGTGTCACTCCTGGAAGCTTAATAGGATATCTAGACTGGCCCCACAGACCAACACTAGTCTTTTCTGCGCACTTTGTCCTCTTCGTGCTTTTGATTTTCCACTTCTCGGTCACCCATCCTAGAATTGCTCTAGACACGCTTAACCTTAGAGTTCTTTTTGAATGAGCTTAGGAAAGAAGTTGCAACTTGTTGATATGGGTATCCTATCAATCCTATTAAGCCATGTGCTGGATCTCACATACACCCACCCTTTAGAAGATCGATGTCCTCATCGATCAAGCACACACGAATCCCTCTTGGCATGGCGTCCATCACATGTGCCATGTGTCCAGACCACAGCACATGCTCCACATGTCCCACCATGGACCGCTTTTACCCATGGGTATCTGGATACCACTTGTACACTTGCACTAGGTCGATCCACCTTCTTAGAGTTCTTTTCGAATGAGCTTCCGGAAAAGAAGTTGCAACTTGTTGATATGGGTATCCTATCAATCCTATTAAGCCATGTGCCTGGATCTCACATATCCATGTGTGGTTTGTGGAAAGAACACACATGGAATGACCACTAGTGGATCCATATGTGGTTTGTGAAAAGAACACACATGCAATGACTCTAGTGGATCCATATGTGGTTTGTGGAAAGAACACACATGCAATAACACTGGTTGATCCATATGTGGTTTGTGGAAAGAACACACATGCAATGACTTAGGGGGATCCATGTGTGGTTTGTGGAAAGAACACACATGCAATGACCACTGGTCGATCCGTGTGTGGTTTGTGGAAAGAACACACATGCAATGACACTGGTGGATCCATATGTGGTTGTGAAAAGAACACACATGCAATGACTCAAGTGCCTGTTTTAGTATAAGAACACACATGCAATGACTCTAGTGGATCCATATGTGGTTTGTGAAAAGAACACACATGCAACGACTCTAGTGGATCCATATGTGGTTTGTGGAAAAAAACACACATGTAATGACCACTGGTTGATCCATATGTGGTTTTCGGAAAGAACACACATGCAATGACACTGGTGGATCCATATGTGGTTTGTGAAAAGAACACACATGCAATGAAATTGGTTGATCCATATGTGGTTTGTGAAAAGAACACACATGCAATGCCATTGGTTAGTCCATGTGTAGTTTGTGGAAAGAACACACATGCAATGACTCTAGTTGATCCTTTTGTGGTTTGTGGAAAGAACACATTCAATGACCACTGGTCGATGCATGTGTGTTTTGTGGTAAGAAGAGAGATGCTATTACCACTTGTTGATCCATTTGTTGTTTGTGGAAAGAACACACATGCAATGACTCTAGTAGGTCCATATGTGGTTTGTGAAAAAACACATGCAATGACTCTAGTGGATCCATATGTGGTTTGTGGAAAGAACACACATGCATTGACACTGGCTGATCCATATGTGGTTTTTGGAAAGAACACACATGCAATGACTCAGGGGGATCCATGTGTGGTTTGTGGAAAGAACACACATGCAATGACACTTTGGTGGATCCATATGTGATTTGTGAAAAGAACAGATATGTAACGACTCTAGTGCTGGTTTTAGTATAAGAACACACAATGACTCTAGTGGGTTCATATGTGTTTTTTGAAAGAACACACATGCAATGACTCTAGTGGATCCATATATGGTTTGTGGAAAGAACACGCATACAATGACCACTGGTCGATCCATGTGTGTTTTGTGGAAGAACACACATGCAATGACCTTGGTGGATCCATATGTGGTTTGTGAAAAGAACACACATGCAATGACTCTAGTGGATCAATATGTGGTTTGTGGAAAGAACACACATGCAATAACACTGGTTGATCCATATGTGGTTTGTGAAAAGAACACATGCAATGACTTAGGGGATCCATGTGTGGATTGTGGAAAGAACACATGCAATGTCCTTTGGTCGATCCATGTGTGGTTTGTGGAAGAACACACATGCAATGACACTGGTGGATCCATATGTGGTTTGTGGAAAGAACACACATGCAATGACTTAGGGGATCCATGTGGTTTGTGGAAAGAACACACATGCAATGACCCTTTGGTCGATCCATGTGTGGTTTGTGGAAAGAACACACATGCAATGACCTGGTGGATCCAGGTGTGGTTTGCGAAAGAACACACATGCAATGACTCTAGTGCTGGTTTTAGTATAAGAACACACATGAAATGACTCTAGTGGGTCCATATGTGGTTTGTGAAAAGAACACACATGCAATGACTCTAGTCCATCCATATGGTTTGTGGAAAAGAACACACATGCAATGACCCTTTGGTTGATCCATATGTGGTTTGTGGAAAGAACACACATGCAGTGAACATTGGTTGAACCATGTGTGGTTTGTGGAAAGAACACACATGCAATGACTTAGGGATCCATGTGTGGTTTGTGGAAATAACATATGCAATGACCACTGGTCGATCCATGTGTGGTTTGTGGAAAGAGCACACATGCAATGACCTGGTGGATCCATATGTGGTTTGTGAAAAGAACACACATGCAATGACTCTAGTGCTGGTTTAGTATAAGAACACACATGCAATGACTCTAGTAGTTCAATATGTGGTTTGTGAAAATAACACACATGCAATGACTCTCTGGATCCATATGTGGTTTGTGGAAAGAACACGGATGCAATGACCACTGGTTGATCCATAAATGGTTTGTGGAAAGAGCACACATGTCAGTGACTCAGGGGGATCCATGTGTGGTTTGTGGAAAGAACACACATGCAATGACCCTTGGTCGATCCATGTGGTTTGTGGAAACAACACATGCAATGAAATTGGTTGATCCATATGTGGTTTGTGAAAAGAACAGGACATATAGCGACTCTAGTGCTTTGGTTTTAGTATAAGAACACACATGCAATGCCTCTAGTGGGTCCATAGGTGGTTTGTGAAAGAACACACATGCAATGACTCTAGTGGATCATATATGGTTTTGTAACATCCCTAAAATCATATTTCAAAACTCATTCTTATCATCCTTGCATCCTTCATTCATTTAGGGTTTTTCTAAAAATCATTTAGAGACAGAAGTTTGTGCTATGATTTCATGTGAGCTATTTATCTCAATTGGCCATCACTCTTTGAGATTTGATTGCTTAGGAACTTGTTTGCTTGCCTCCATTGTTGGAAAAGATTAGGTGTAGCATTTTAACCCAAGTTTCCAATTTAGAAATAATTTCAAAACCCTATTTCAAACATTTTCAAACTAGAGACAAAGTCTCTGTTATTTCAAAGTTCAAGCTTGACCAGCCCTTGCAAGAGTAACCACATGGTTAAATGACGTATTTAAAACCACAGAACCTGCAAAGATCCCAGTTTTGTTTGAATTCAAAAGGATTTGAATTCATATCAAAATTCATTCCATAAAATAGAATTAGAAAAGAAAAGACTTAAACAAAGGAAAAAGGCGGCGCGGTTTACGGGTGAGACAGGCCCATCAAGCCCACCGGGTATCTCCTTTTCCTCTCTCACCTTGTGGCCTTTACCCGATCCTGCAGCAGACCCCACCTTCACCTTGCACACTTTGTGGCGGGCCAGGTCCACGTCGTCTCGTCTTCCCAAACAGCGCTGCGACCAAATCATGCCTGCGATCCTTGCCCGGTAATGGTAGCGGCGTGGTGGGCATTAAACATGGCGTTTCTGTCGAGCCTCTGGCTATAAGACCCTCCTACGCCTCGCGAGCATTTTCCCCAAACACCTCGCTCACTCCGCCAGGCTGCTCTCGATCATCCTCGCACCGCAGAGATAGAGCCCTCTCCGGCGATTGATTCCGGTGAGCCTCGTGTTCCCCTCTGCCTCTCATTCTTGCTATCTGACTCAGTGTGTCTTTGCGCACCTCCTGACTCCACTAGTCCGTCCTGTACTGCCCCAGGTCGCCGGTTCCACTCGACACTGCAAGCAAGCGGCAACATCAACTTCGACGAGCTCTAGTGGTAAGTCCAGACCGCCCCGAAACTTGTCGTTCACGCACGCATCTTCGCCATGATCTTCTGCATCTGACCAAGCCCTTTGTTTGCATCCTAGTGATCTACTACGTCGCCTCCGACCTCGACGAACAAAATAGATTTAAAACCAAATTTTGATCCAAATTCAAATGCTTATAACTTTTGAATGCCACGTTAGATTTCTGCAAATTTTATACCGTTGGATTCAGTAAAACAAGACCTTTCTGCCTATCCAATTTGTTTAACAAATAGTAACCATTAGATTGGCTAATTTGCAGAAACTTGTTTGAGGCCTTTTTGAGTATAGATTTAGTTTAGTATTTTGTTTTAGGGTTAAATAAGTTTGTCTTGGCTATTTTGTGACTTGTTTAGTTTCTAAACTTGCACTTGCTTGGTAGAGTTTTCAAAATCACCACTTAGTAGATTCATGCATGCATTCATATTATTTTTCTTTGTATATATTTGTGTGTAATTGTGTGCTACAACTTTGTGTGTAGATTTTGCTAGTGATTGTGATTGTGACGAGTGCTACTCTCCACATTACCAAGGCAAGTAATATCTTCATGAATGTACCATTCCTATATTTTATACTTGCATTAGATATATTTTGCTAAGACTTGCATGCTGCTTTTGTCAATTGATATGTTGGGAAATCCTATGTAGATTAGAATGGTAGAATTGCTAGGAAAATTCCCTAAGGATAAGTTGCCATGCCATGCTTAGCCTAGCTACTAGAAAACAAGGGTGGTTTATATATTCACACTATGGAAAAATATTCTAAGTCTGGGGACTTGTGTTTTATTTAACAAAACAACTAAGTTAATGAATCACCTGGGTGGAATGGAAGGAATGGTTTATGTTGAGTGGTTCACAAGGCCATGGACTTGGCTTGTATCTCACTTGTGGATGGCCACCCGAACAAAGAGATTTGAGATGTCAAATGTTGAGAAGCTTCAAGTGCAACCACTTGGCAAAATGGGCTCTGCCATGATCTTAGGTTGCTAGAACTTAGTCTCTTGGACAGTTGGTGGTAGAGGGAATGATAGGTTGGGCAGCGTCCATTTGACTAAGGAAAGGCTTGAAGGATCTTGTCTTGGAAACCAAGTCTTGTGGGGAAAGTGCACCACCTCTGCAGTGTAAAACCTAAGTACTTAGCCATGTCACAGTAAAGGACAAAATGAGCATCAAGACATGGAAGCTTCAAGAATCTCATCACTCCAATTTCTAAATAAAACTTGTGGGTGAACAAGGGTTAAAAGGATCTTCAGTCTTGGATTGGTAGATGCCCTGAGTGGATCTTCAGTCTTTGATTGGTAGATGCCTTGGGTGTTTAGTGCCAAACAAAACTTAGTATTTTCAAAAGATAAGGAAAAATCTATTTTGAGCAAAGCAAGCCAAGCTCCTTAGCCAAAATGCATATAGTATTTTAGTCCACTTTAAATATACTAAGGTATCACTTGCCAATACTATTCCAAAGTATTGACCCTCTGTGGCTATAACTTGTATTGTTGCGAGTTACTCGATGATGATTAGGAGTCATGAGTCTACACTCAACATGCTTGCTGTGGCACATGAAGATGAAGACTTATGTTTATTTACTTATTCCATAAACTCTTGTATTAGGCCTTTGTACAGTTGTAAAGACTATGTTTTATCTCTGGAATGGCTGTAATAAGCGACCTTTGTATCATGTACTTCATCTTAAGCATGGATACTAGCATTGATCGAGGGACTAGCATTGCAATCACGAGGATCCTTTCCTTTATAAAGGAGGGATCTTACAGATGGTATCGAGCAACATGTTGCACTGTAGGATTATGACCCTAAGTTGAAACCACTAAGGAAATTTTTAAAACTACTTCTACACTTGTCTATTCTTCTAAATAAACTTTTCTAATCTTCTCATTCTCATATCTATTTGTAGATGAACTCCATCAACGAAGCCGTGAAGAGAGGACCACTCATGACCATGACCTTGGAATGTGAGACTGAGTTTCCCAAGATTCTCAAGGACCTCATGGAGACAATGGGAGTACATGGTGCATTTGTACAAGGGCTTTCAGTGATGGAGGAAGGTGGAGTATTGGTGGAGTGCAACTTCACTTGTACAAAAACAAGGGAGACAACCACAAAGAAAAAACTGCATGTACACCAACACTTTTATGCACACCACATTCTTTGAGTCGACCAAAAGCGACTTGGAAGACTATCAAGAACTAAGTGCTAGAGTCAAGTGCGGGATGCTCAACCTCCAAAAAGACTTAGAAAGAGAAGAACATACCCAAGAGTTGGAAGTCACCAACCAATCCTTAGAGGAGATATTATAGACTTAGTGATAGAAGCATGTGAACAAGATAGGGTGATTTCCACTAGGAACATTGTGTTAGCCACCAGATCTAGTGAGATAGGTCTGTAAACGCACTTCGTTAGTTGGACCACCACCTATCACCTTATTTTCCAAGATGATACCTTAATAAGTTTGAACCTTGGTTGATGTAATGGATTCATGTATGCATGACTTGTGTGATTTTTGTGTTCCATGAATATGTACGAATGTTTATGCGATTATTCTAAATTGTGTTGTTCTAACTTTTCAATCTTATAATTAGATGCCTATTGCCATCAGCCTTGTTGAGGTTCAGGTTACCCGTTTTGGACCTCGTGTCGTAGAGCTTACTACTTTACTCGATCTCCTCTTCCTATCATCACGGTGCACCCTCACCAAGTTTGAGAGGAAGGACCTTTGGAGCTTCAAGGTGAACCAGCCGGGGCGCTGTTGAGGCCTACCACAGGCCATCGTCTTCAAGCTTATGCCGATGTGAGGAGAGAGGCATGGAGGTTGTCATGCGAGGATCGATAGGACGGCATTAGGCCGTCCTCTCGGCAGATTAGAGCACTCACTTCCACGCTTCGGAAGGCGTGATGATGAGGAGAGTCCGCCGACTTTGAGGGCGACTCGAGGTCACAATGAGCCGAGCCGCTGTACCTCCAGGACTTAGAGACTCTTATTAAGCACGTGGATACGATGGGACCAGCGTCATGCTTAGTAATAGCGAGCTCGGTGCAGCTTGCGAGAAGGACAAGCTCTTGTGTGAGGGCGAGATAGTCAAGGAGATGGAAGCGAAGTTCGAGGCCCAAGACCGTAAGTTCAAGAGTCGAGAAGCGTGTCGGGATAGGAACAAGAGGATTCGTGATATGACCGAGCTGCGGTCAAGGACTTGAGTTAGAAGCGGCGGAGCGGTGATTGAGAAACCGTTCGGAAGAGGCTCTCAAGGCCAAGATCGACTCTTTGACCACTACCATCGAGGAAAACAAGACCGCAATGGAGAGCATGAGTCTTACCTTTGTCGAGGAGGAGATTGATCTTGTGAGTAGACTTGACTACTCGGTTATCTTTATTTACCGCACTTGTTGTTGTGAACTTATTATTTGGACCATCCGACATGTGGATGGCTTGCCACTTGTGTTCTTACTTTGAGACTTTTGTTATCTTGTTGTTGAGCTTTTATCCTTGTGTTGCATGCTATGTGTTTGTTTGTGTAATGTATTGTGCATAAATCATATAAGGGTATCTCATTCTTATCTCTATGAACAAACCTGAGATCTTAGCCCGTCGCAAACCCCAACTAACATTACGAAATGCAACAAATGATGAATCTTGCGAACCACAGCTTATGCAAATGATGGCGGCGTTCATCGAACGAACAACAACAACAACAACAACAACCCCAATAACAACAACAACAACAACAACCCTCCGGTTTTGACATGCTCACAGATTTACGTGCGAGGCCGGCTAAGTTTTAGAACGGTGATCCCATGGTGGCCAATGATTGGCTATGTTACGTAAACAAAGACTTAGTGACCGTGAAGGTACGGATCTTTGAAAAGGTCGGAGTCATGACACATACATTGGAAGGACCAATGCATGGTGGGACAACTTCGAGATCACCACTCCTATCGATGAGGTGACTTGGGCTATCTTTGAAGATGGTTTCATTACTCATATCTCACGGGAATGATGAGCACGAAAAAGAAGGAATTTCACAACTGAAGCGGCGCCACCACAAGCGTTGAATATATTGAAGAGTTCAACAATCTTTGGCGGCGCTATGCTCGGATGGGGTTGACGAGATGCCAAAAGAAAGGAAAAGTTTCTGGAAGGCTGAATGATGAGCTGAATGCGCAGCTATACGTGGCATATGTTCCAACTGCTCGATTATGTGTGACAAGGCTGTTATTGTGGAAAATAAAATGAAGCAAGTCGAGAGTAGAAAGAGGAAACACTCCGACAAGCATAGCTGGGGTCGTCTCATAAGCGATCTCACTATGATGATAGTGTCATTTCAGGATCCCACAAGCATGGGAAATTTAACAAGCACCACAACCACAGTCATGACAACAAGCACCATCGGTCATGACAGCGATAAATACAAGAATCACAAGAGTGGACATAAGAGCCACCATAGTGGAAGTGGAAGTGGAAGTAGAAGCCAGCCTAAAGGCGGACATCAGTCGGGTTAGATGCTACAAATGCAAGAAGCTGGGGCACTATGCTAATGAGTGCCTGAAAAGAAAAGTTGAAGGACCTAACAAGCCCAATCCTTTTCAAAAGGGACAGGTTAACCACCTCAATGTGGAGGAGAATTACATGAAGAGCACTGATCTTTGTTGCTGGTAATTCGGACTCAATTCCATCTCAGCATTTGTACTCTTTGACCTTTGGTGCATCTCATTCATTCATATCAAGAGCATTTGTCGAAGAAATGAACTACCGGTAGAAACCATTGGGTGTCCTATAAGAGTAAGTTCTCTGGTGGAGAAATGATAGTAAACTCAGGATGTCATGATTTAGTCATAGAGTTTGGAAAACATAAGTTTCGATGAACCTAATAATCCTAAATTCCCAAAGTTGGATGTAATTTTGGGAATGGATTGGATGGCTAAGTATGAGGAGTACTAGATTGTGCCAATAAATGCGATTACACTCACAACCCACGATGGTAAGAGGATAAAATTCAAATCCAATTTTAAATCTAAAGGAAGTAAGCTGAATTCTCTTAAGGGGTTAGCATGGACACGGTGCCAATTGTGTGTGAATATCGGATGTGTTTTAGGAAGAGTTAGAATGCCACGGATAGAGATGTAGAGTTTATAATAGATTTTGTGCGAGTTCTGGACCAAGAGCAAAGAGGCCTTATAAAATGCAGGTTAGCGAACTTAGGAACTCAAGAAACAACTTGGAGAACAATTACGAAAGGATTCATCCAGCCAAGTTCTTCATCTTGGGGAGCTCCGGTTTGTTACGTGAAAAGAGAGAACTCAAAGGTTATGCATAGATTACCGTTCTCTCAGCGAGGTAACCATCAAGAACAAATATCCTTTGCCAGAATCAATGACTTGTTTGATCGGCTAGAAGGGCGTGTGTGTTCTCGAAGATTGATCTTGGTCGGGCTATTTCAACTCAAGATAAGAGAGCAAGACATACCAAAAACAACATTCACCACAAGGTATGGATTGTATGAGTACCTTGTGATGCCTTTTGGTTTAACAACGCTCCGGCATACTTCATGAATATGATGAACAAAGTGTTCATGGAATTTCTCGACAAGTTCGTTATGCGTTTTCATCGACGACATCTTAGTCTACTCCAAGAGCAAGGAAGAGCATGAAAGACATCTACGCTTGATACTTGAGAAACTAAGGAACATAAGCTTTATACCAAATTCAGCAAGTGTGAGTTTTGGTTAGAGGAAGTTGGATTCCTTGGTCACGTTATGACAAAGGATGGTGTAGCGATTGACCTGCTAAAGTTTCATTTGTGTGAATGGGAATCTCTAAGGCGTAAAAGAGTTCGTAGTTTCCTTGGCTTAGCGAGTTACTGAAGATTCATTGAATTTTTCAAAGGTTGCTAAACCAATGACAGAATTGTTAAAGAAAGATAAAGAAATTTGCTTAGTGAAGGTTGTGAACTCAGCTTTCAAGAATTAAAGAAGAGACTTGTGTAACCGACCATTTACATGCCTACCAGTTAGAAAAAGGATTTTCAAGTGTATTGTGATGCTTAGCATCAAGGATTAGAATGTAGTGCTTATACAAAGCGGAAAAGTTAATAACTTATGCCTCGAGACAACTCAAAACTCATGAAGTAAATTATCCTACTCATGATTTAGAGTTAGCGCTATGTCCATGCACTCAAAACATGGAGACATTACCTTTTGGGAAAACGTTGTGAAGTATTCACGGATCACAAGAGTCTAAAATATATCTTCACCCAGAAGGAAATCAATATGAGACAAAGAAGATGGCTAGAGCTTATCAAGGATTACGACTTGAGTTTGCAATACCACCCCGGTAAAGCAAATGTAATGTGATGCTCCTAAGTCGTAAGGCGTTTTGTAAATGACCTTACCAAAGGTGGTGCGGATGACTTGTAAGCAATTCAAAGAACTCAGGTTGGAGATTGTGCGGAAGGACATCTCATGTCTTTGGATGTTCAACCCACTGTTGGATAAGATTAAAGAAGCCCAAAAGTCGGATAAAGAAATCGAAGAGATTAGGGAAAAGATTAGCCAAGAAGCTAAAAGTTTCCATATGGACGAACAAGGTACTTTTCACGGCAGGGAAGCGTATTTCGTTCCACAAGATCGAATGCGAGCTGATTCTACAAGAAGCCCATAACTCTCCGTATTCTATTCACCCAGGAAACACCAAAATGTACATGGATATGAAAGAAAGATTTTGGTGGAATAGTCTCAAAAGGGACATCGCCGAACACATTGCTTTGTGTGATGTGTGTAGTAGAGTGGCAGCGAACATCGAAACCAAGGATTGCTTCAACCAATGCCTATTCCTGAATGGAAGTGGGAGAATATTGGTATGGATTTCATTACCGGATTACCAAGGACCAGGTTAGGGTATGATTCCATATGGGTAGTAGTGGATCGCCTAACTAAAGTGGCTCATTTTATACCCGTGAAGACAACTTATACCAGTTCCAAGTTAGCCAAAATCTACATGAGCAGAATTGTATGCCTTCACGGTGTGCCTAAGAGTATTGTGTCTGATAGAGGAACTTCAGTTCACTTCTCACTTTTGGAGACTTCATGAATCTTTAGGAGCGAGGTTGGAATTCAGCCTTTGCTTTCATCCTCAAGCGGATGGACAAGCGGAAAGGACTAATCAAATTCTTGAAGACATGTTAAGGGCATGTGCCCTAGACTATGGAGCAAGTTGGGATGAAAATGCACTTATGAGTTTTCTTACAACAGCAGTCACCAATCTAGCATTGGGATGGCACCATTTGAGCTTCTCTCACGGAAGGAAGTGTACCACCCATTGCTATGGAATGGTGTGGGAGAAAGAAGTTTGTTGGACCAGATCTTATAAAAGGCGGCGAGGAAAAGGTCAAATTGGTTGGGGACAGGTTGAAGATAGCATAGTCTCGACGGAAAAGCTACATGATTCTAAGCGTGAAGTCACCCTGAAGTTGGGGATAGAGCTTATCTTAAGTATCACCACTTAGTGGAGTGAAAAAGATTTGGAGTCAAAGGAAAGTTGGCGCCAAGATATGTTGGACCATTCAACATTCTAAATGCATGAGGAGAAGTTGCATATGAAATGGAACTTCGACATCTTTGTCAATGATCCATAATGTTTTCATGTGAGTCGACTCAAGAAATGTCACGAAATGGAAGAATCATCTTTGAAGGATACCATATCTTTGGAAGAAGTTCAACTAGAAAGTGACCTCACCTATGAAGAAAAGCACATCAAAATTCTTGAGACCACAGAAAGAGTCACAAGGACAAGACTATCAAGTTTTGCAAAGTGCAATGGAGTCATCACTCGAAGAGGAATCAACATGGGAAAGAAGATGATCTTCGGAAGACCACCCTCACCTATTTGCTAGCCCGATCCGAATCTCGAGCGAGATTCATCTTAAAGAGTTAGATTTGTAACATCCCTAAATCATATTTCAAAACTCATTCTTATCATCCTTGCATCCTTCATTCATTTAGGGTTTTCTCAAAATCATTTAGAGGAAGTTTGTGCTATGATTTCATGTGAGCTATTTATCTCAATTGGCCATCACTCTTTGAGATTTGATTGCTTAGGAACTTGTTAAGCTTGCCTCCATTGTTGGAAAGATTGGGTGTAGCATTTTAACCCAAGTTTCCAATTTAGAAATAATTTCAAAACCCTATTTCAAACATTTTCAAACTAGAGACAAAGTCTGTTTATTTCAAAGTTCAAGCTTGACCAGGCCCTTACAAGGTAACCACATGGTTAAATGACTGTATTTAAAACCATAGAACCTGCAAAAAGATCCCAGTTTTGTTTGAATTCAAAAGGATTTGAATTCATATCAAAATTCATTCCATAAAATAAATTAGAAAAGAAAAGACTTAAACAAAGGAAAAGGCGGCGCGGGTTTACAGCCCAGTGACTATGCCCATCAAGCCCACGGGATCTCCTTTTTCCTCTCTCCCCTTGGCCTTCCGATCCACGGACAGACCCCACCATCACCTTGCACACTTCGATGACGAGCGGGCCCGGTCCACGTCGTCCTCGTCTTCCCCAAACCGCGCCTGCGACCCGTCATTAGCTGCGATCCTTCTTGCAGTAATGGTAGCGTAGTGGGCATTAAACGCGGCTTGGCGTTCTGTCGATCCTCACGGCTATAAGACCCTCTGCACCTCATGACATTTTCCCCCAAACGCCTCGCTCACTCCGCCACCAGGCTGCTCTCAATCATCCTCGCACCGCCGCAGACAGAGCCCTCTCCGGCGATCGATTACAGTGAGCCTCGTGTTCCCCTCTGCCTCTCGTTCTTGCTATCTTACTCAGTGAGTCTTTGCGCCTCCGCTCCACTAGTCTGTCTGTCTTGCCCAGTGCGCGGTTCCACTCGACACAAGCAAGCGGCAACATCAACTCCGGCGAGCTCTAGTGGTAAGTCCGAACCGCCCGAACCTTGTCGTTCACGCCGCGCATCTTCGCCATGATCTTACGCATCGACCCGCCCTTTGTTTGCATCTGGTGATCTACAGCGTCGCCTCGACCTCGAGCAGAACCACAGGTTGCTAGATTCAACTCCGGCGAGAAATCTACGCAACTCCGTCGCCTTGACAAACGAGCCACCTTGAGCTTCGAGCCTCTTGCGAACCTGGTATGACCCTTCTCCTCTCGCGGGCGACCAAGCATAAGCGCCTTGTGAAGGCAGCTCGGCTGCGACACCGCGCCGCCCGGGCGTGGTCGTTTGAGCAGCTGCCGTTAGATCGAGATCCGGCGCTAGGATAGATTCACTTAACCCGGCGATGCAGCGATGCTGGAAGCGTCACGATCTGTTTAGATCTGCGGCTGCGAGGCAGCGATCAACCCAGTGATGCGATCCTGGCGTGATGGCGTGGCTAGGTTAGATCTAAAAAATAATTTAAAACCAGAATTTGATCCAAATTCAAATGCTTATAACTTTTGAATGCCACGTTAGATTTCTGCAAATTTTATACCGTTGGATTCAGTAAAACAAGACCTTTACGCCTATCCAATTTGTTTAACAAATAGTAACCATTAGATTGGCTAATTTGCAGAAACTTGTTTGAGGCCTTTTGAGTATAGATTTAGTTTAGTATTTTGTTTTAGGGTTAAATAAGTTTGTCTTGGCTATTTTGTGACTTGTTTAGTTTACGTAAACTTGCACTTGCTTGGTAGAGTTTTCAAAAATCACCACTTAGTAGATTCATGCATGCATTCATATTATTTTTGCTGTATATATTTGTGTGTAATTGTGTGCTACAACTTTGTGTGTAGATTTTGCTAGTGATTGTGATTGTAATGAGTGCTACTCTCCACATTACCAAGGCAAGTGATATCTTCATGAATATACCATTCCTATATTTTATACTTGCATTAGATATATTTTGCTAAGACTTGCATGCTGCTTTTGTCAATTGATATGTTGGGAAATCCTATGTAGATTAGAATGGTAGAATTGCTAGGAAAATTCCCTAAGGATAAGTTGCCATGCCATGCTTAGCCTAGCTACTAGAAAACAAGGGTGGTTTATATATTCACACTATGGAAAAATATTCTAAGTCTGAGGACTTGTGTTTTATTTAACAAAACAACTAAGTTAATGAATCACACAGGTGGAATGGAAGGAATGGTTTATGTTGAGTGGTTCACAAGGCCATGGACTTGGATTGTGTATCTCACTTGTGGATAGCCACCCGGAACAAAGAGATTTGAGATGTCAAATGTTGAGAAGCTTCAAGTGCAACCACTTGGCAATGGGCTCTGCCATGATATTGAGTTGCTAGAACTTAGTCTCTTAGAATGATTAGTGGTAGAGGAATGATAGGTTGGGCAACGTCCATTTGACTAAGGAAAGGCTTAAGAAGGATCTTGTCTTGGGAAACCAAGTCTTGTGGGAAAGTGCACCACCTCTGCAGTGTAAAACCCTAAGTACTTAGTCATGTCCACAGTAAAGGACAAAATGAGCATCAAGACATGGAAGCTTCAAGAATCTCATCACTCCAATTTCTAAATAAAACTTGTGGGTGAACAAGGGTTAAAAGGATCTTCAGTCTTGGTTGGTAGATGCCTGAGTGGATCTTAGGTCTTTGATTGGTAGATGCCTTGGGTGTTTAGTGCCAAACAAAACTTAGTATTTTCAAAGATAAGGAAAAATCTATTTTGAGCAAAGCAAGCCAAGCTCCACTTAGCCAAAATGCATATAGTATTTTAGTCCACTTTAAATATACTAAGGTATCACTTGCCAATACTATTCCAAAGTATTGACCCTACGTAGGGTGTAACTTGTATTGTTGCGAGGTTACTCAGATGATGATTAGGAGTCATGAGTCCACACTCAACATGCTTGCTGTGGCACATGAAGAAAGAAGACTTATGTTTATTTACTTATTCATAAACTCTTGTATTAGGCCTTTATTACTGAGGTTATAAAGACTATGTTTTATCTACGGAATAGACGTAATAAGCGACCTTTGTATCTGTGTACTTCATCTTAAAGCTGCGGATGCTAGCATTAATCTAGGGACTAGCATTGCAATCAGGATCCTTTCCTTTATAGGAGGAGGATCTTACAGGTTTAATGGAAAGAACACACATGCAATGACCACTGGTCGATCCATGTGTGGTTTGTGAAAAGAAAACACATGGAATGACCACTAGTGGATCCATATGTGGTTTGTGAAAAGAACACACATGCAATGACTCTAGTGGATCCATATGTGGTTTGTGGAAAGAACACACATCCAATAACACTGGTTGATCCATACGTGGTTTGTGGAACCAACCCACATCCAATGACTTAGGGGCAACCATGTGTGGTTTGTGGAAAGAACACACATGCAATGACCACTAGTCGATCCATGTGTGGTTTGTGAAAGAACACACATGCAATGACAATGGTGGATCCATATGTGGTTGTGAAAAGAACACACATGTCTGTAGATCTAGTGCTTGTTTTAGTATAAGAACACATGCAATGACTCTAGTAGGTCCATATGTGGTTTGTGAAAAGAACACACATGCAATGACTCTGGTGGATCCATATGTGGTTTGTGGAGAAGAACACACATGTAATGACCCTTTGGTTGATCCATATGTGGTTTACGGAAAGAACACACAATGACCTGTGGATCCATATGTGGTTTGTGAAAAGAACACACATGCAATGAAATTGGTTGATCCATATGTGGTTTGTGAAAGAACACACATGCAATGCCATTGGTGGATCCATGTGTGGTTTGTCAAAGAACACACATGCAATGACTCTGAGTGGATCCATGTGTGGTTTGTGGAAAGAACACACATGCAATGACAACTGGTCGATCCATGTGTGGTTTGTGGAAAGAACACATGCAATGACATCGGTGGATCCATATGTGGTTTGTGGAAAGAACACACATGCAATGACTCTAGTAGGTCCATATGTGGTTTGTGAAAGAAGACACATGCAATGACTCTAGTGGATCCATATGTGGTTTGTGGAAAGAACAAACATGAAACATTGGTTGATCATATGTGGTTCTGAAAAGCAGGACATACGTAATAGCAGGTGAAGGATCATATGTAAATTAATGAAAGAACACACATGAAATGATTCAGGGGATCCAGAGTGTGTGTGGTTTGTGAAAAGAACACACATGCAATGACACGGGTGGATCCATATGTTCTGTAGTGCACATGTAACACAATGAGGATCTATGGATATGTGAAAGAACACACATATGTCTTGTGGACTCTAGTGCTGGTTTAGTATAAGAACACACATGCAATGACTCTAGTGGGTCCATATGTGGTTCTGAAAGAACACACATCAATGACTCTAGTGGATCCATATGGTTTGTGGTAGTACACACACGTAACACACTGTGATCCATACGTGGTATGAAAAGAACACACATGCAATGACCACTGGTGGATCCATATGGTTTGTGAAAAGAACACACATGCAATGGTAATGGTGGTTCCATATGTGGTTTGTGAAAAGTACATACATGCAATAACAATGGTGGTTCACATGTGGTTTGTGGAAAGAACACACATGCAATGACTCTAGTTGTGGTTTGTGGAAAGAACACACATGCAATGACACTAGTGGATCCATATGTTGTTTGTGTAAAGAACACACATGCTGATGACAATGGTGGATCCATGTGTGGTCTATGAAAAGAACACACGCAATAACAATGGTGGTTCCATGTGTGGTTGTGAAAAGAACACATTTCAATGACTCTAGTAGATCCATACATGGTCATTGAAAAGAACACATGCAATGACATTGGTGGATCCATATGTGGTGCGTGAAAAGAACACACATGCAATGACTTTGGTGGATCCATATGTGGTTGCAGAAAAGAACACACATGCAATGACTCTAGTGGATCCATATGTAGTTTGTGAAGCACACACATGCAATGACGGGTGGATCCATATGTGGTCTATGAAAAGAACACACATGCAATGACACTAGTGGATCCATATGTGGTATGTGAAAAGAACACGCATGCAATTACACTGGTGGATCCATAGGTGGTATGTGAAAAGAACACACATGCAATGACGGTGGATCGATGTGGTTTGTGAAAAGACCGGACATGCAATGGCAATGGTGGTTCCATATGTGGTTCGTGAAAGAACATACATGCAATGACACTGGTGGATCCATATGTGGTTCGTGAAAGAAAACACATGCAATGACAGGTGGATCCATATGTGGTATGTGAAAGAACACACATGCAATGACACCGTGGATCCATATGTGGTATGTGAAAAGAACACACATGCAATGACACCGGTGGATCCATATGTGGTCTGTGAAAAGAACACACATGAAATGATTCTGGTGGATCCGTATGTGGTTTGTGAAAAAACAGACATGCAATGACACTGTGGATCCATATGTGGTGTGAAAGAACACACATGCAATGACACTGATGGATCCATATGTGGTATGTGAAAAGAACACACATGCAATGAAAATAGTGGATCCATATGTGGTATGTGAGAAGAACACACATGCAATGACTCTTGTGGATCCATATGAGGTCTGTGAAAGAACACACATGCAATGACACTAGTGGATCCATATGTGTTATGTGAAAAGAACACATGCAATGACAACGGTGGATCCATACGTGGTATGTGAAAATAAAACACATGCAATGACACTGGTGGATCCATATGTGGTTTGTGAAAAGAACACACATGCAATGGTAATGGTGGTTCCATATGTTGTTCGTGAAAAGAACATACATGCAATGACAATGGTGGTTCCATATGTGTTTTGTGAAAAGAACACACATGCAATGACTCTAGTTGTGGCTAATGGAAAGAACACACATGCAATGACACTAGTGGATCCATATGTTGTCCGTGAAAACAACACACATGCAATGACAATGGTGGGATCCATGTATGGTTTATGAAAGAACACCGTGCAATGACAATGGTGGTTTCATGTGTGGTCTGTGAAAAGAGAACACATTTCAATGACTCTAGTAGATCCATACATGGTCATTGAAAAGAATGTATATGCAATGACACTGTGGATCCATATGTGGTCTGTGAAAAGAACACACATGCAATGACACTGTGGATCCATATGTGGTCTCGTGAAAAGAACACACATGCAATGACACTGTGGATCCATATGTAGTCTGTGAAGCAATACACATGCAATGAAACTGGTGGATCCATATGTGGTCTATGAAAGAACACACATGCAATGATACTAGTGGATCCATATGTGGTATGTGAAAAGAACACACATGCAATGACACTGTGGATCCATCACGTTGGTATGTGAAAAGAACACACATGCAATGACAACGGTGGATCGATATGTGGTTTGTGAAAAGACCGACATGCAATGCAATGGTGGTTCCATATGTGGTATGTGAAAAGAACACACATGCAATGACACTAGTGGTTCCATATGTTGTCCGTGAAAAGAACACACATGCAATGACTCTAGCTATGGTTAATGAAAAGAACACACAGGCAATGACTCTAGTGGATCCATATGTGGTCCGTGAAAATAACACACACGAAATGACAATGGCGGATCCATATGTGGTCTATGAAAACAATACACATGCAATGATAATGGTGGTTTCATGTATGGTTTGTGAAAAGAACAAGCATGCACTGACTTAGTTGTGTGAAAAGAAAAGCATTTCAATGACTCTAGTAGATCCATACATGGTCATTGAAAAGAACACACACGTAATGACACTTGTGGATCCATATGTGGTCTGTGAAAGAACACACATGCAATTACCTGGTGGATCCATATGTGGTGCATGAAAAGAATACACATGCAATGAAAATGGTGGTTCCATATGTGGTTTGTGAAAAGATCACACATGCAATGAAACTAGTGGATCCATATGTGGTTTGTGAATAGAACAGACATGCAATGAAACTGGTGGATCCATATGTAGTGCATGAAAAGAACACACATGCAATGATACTAGTGGATCCATGTATGGTCGTGAAAGAACACACATGAAATGATTCTGGTGGATCCATATGTGGTTGAATAGAATAGACATTCAATGACACTGGTGGATCCATATGTGGTCTGTGAAAAGAACACACATGCAATGACACTGGTGGATCCATATGTGGTCTGTGAAAAGAACACACATGCAATGACACTGGTGGATCCATATGTCGTATGTGAAAAGAATGCACATGCAATGATACTAGTGGATCCATGTATGGTCTGTGAAAGAGCACACATGAAATGACACTGGTGGATCCATATGTGGTGCGTGAAAAGAACGGACATGCAATGACCTTTGGTGGATCCATATGTGGTGCATGAAAGAACACACATGCAATGATACTAGTGGATCCATATGGTGCGTGAAAAGAACACACATGAAATGATTACGGTGGATCCATATGTGGTTTGTGAAATAACAGACATGCAATGACACTGGTGGATCCATATGTGGTGCGTGAAAGAACACACATGCAATGACACGATGGATCCATATGTGGTATGTGAAAAGAACACACATGCAATGAAAATAGTGGATCCATATGTGGTATGTGAGAAGAACACATGCAATGACTCTTGTGGATCCATATGTGGTCTGAAAAGAACACATGCAATGACACTAGTGGATTCATATGTGTTATGTGAAAAGAACACACATGCAATGACTGGTGGATCCATACGTGGTATGTGAAAAGAAAACACATGCAATGACACTGGTGGATCCATATGTGGTTTGTGAAAAGAACACATGCAATGGTAATGGTGGTTCCATATGTGGTCTGTGAAAAGAACATACATGCAATGACAATGGTGGTTCATTATGTGGTTTGTGAAAAGAACACACATGCAATGACTCTAGTTGTGGTTAATGGAAAGAACACACATGCAATGACACTAGTGGATCCATATGTTGTCCGTGAAAAGAACACACATGCAATGACAATGGTGGATCCATATATGGTCTATGAAAAGAACATACATGCTATGACAATGGTGGTTTCATGTGTGCTGTGAAAAGAGAACACATTTCAATGACTCTAGTAGATCCATACATGGTCATTGAAAAGAACAGATATGCAATGACAACGGTGGATCCATATGTAGTCTGTGAAAAGAACACACATGCAATGACATCGTGGATCCATATATGGTCTATGAAAAGAACACACATGGAATGACAGTGGATCCATATCGGTATGTGAAAAGAACTCACATGCAATGACACTGTGGATCCATATGTAGTGCAATGAAAGAACAGAAATGCAATGACACTGGTGGATCCATATGTCGTATGTGAAAAGAACACACATGCAATGAAAATGGTGGATCCATATGTGGTATGTCAAAAGAACACACATGAAATGACACTGGTGGATCCATATGTGGTCTGTGAAAAGAACAAACATGCAATGACACTAGTGGATCCATATGTGGTCTGTGAAAAGAACACACATGCAATGACACTGGTGGATCCATATTTGGTCTGTGAAAAGAACACATATGCACTGAAACTGGTGGATCCATATGTGGTCTGTGAAACGAACATACATGCAATGACACCGGTCGATCCATGTTTGGTTTGTGAAAAGAACACACATGCAATGACACTGGTGGATCCATATGTGGTCTGTGAAAAGAACATACATGCAATGACACCGGTCAATCCATGTTTGGTTTGTGAAAAGAACACACATGCAATGACACTGGTGGATCCTTATGTGGTCTGTGAAAAGAACACACATGCAATGACACTGGTGGATCGATATTTGGTCTGCGAAAAGAACACATATACAATGAAAATGGTGGATCCATATGTTGTATGTCAAAAGAACACACATGAAATGAGACTGGTGGATCCATATGTGGTTTGTGAAAAGAACACACATGCAATTACATTGGTGGATCCATATGTGGTCTGTGAAAAGATCACACTTGCAATGAAAATGGTGGTTCCATATGTGGTTTGTGAAAACAACACACATGCAATGAAACTGGTGGATCCATATGTGGTTTGTGAAAGAACACACATGCAATGATACTAGTGGATCCATGTATGGTCTATGAAAAGAACACACATGAAATGATTCTGGTGGATCCATATGTGGTTTGTGAAAAGAATGACATGCAATGACAACTGGTGGATCCGTATGGTATTGGTGTGAAAAGAACACACATGCAATGACACTGGTGGATCCCTATGGTCTGTGAAAAGAACACATGCAATGACACTGGTGGATCCATATGTAGTCTGTGAAAGCATACACACATGCAATGAAAATGGTGGATCCATATGTGGTCTGTGAAAGAACACATGCAATGACACTAGTGGATCCATATGTGGTCTGTGAAAAGAACACAGATGCAATGACACGGGTGGATCCATACGCGGTATGTGAAAAGAACACACATGCAATGACACTGTGGATCGATATGTGGTTTGTGAAAAGACCGGACATGCAATGGCAATGGTGGTTCCATATGTGGTCTATGAAAGAACATACATGCAATGACAATGGTGGTTCCATATGTGGTTTGTGAAAAGAACACACATGCAATGACTCTAGCTGTGGTTAATGAAAAGAACACACATGCAATGACTCTAGTGGATCCATATGTGGTCCGTGAAAAGAACACACACAAAATGACAATGGAGGATCCATATGTGGTCTATGAAAAGAATACACATGCAATGACAATGGTGGTTTCATGTGTGGTTTGTGAAAAGAACAGGCATGCAATGACTCTAGTTGTGGTCTGTGAAAAGAACACGCATTTCAATGACTCTAGTAGATCCATAATTGGTCATTGAAAAGAACACACATGCAATGACACTGGTGGATCCATATTTGGTCTGTGAAAAGAACACACATGCAATGACACTGGTGGATCCATATGTGGTCTGTGAAAAGAACACACATGCAATGATACTAGTGGATCCAAATATGGTCTGACAAAATAACACACATGAAATGATTCTGTGGATCCAGATGTGGTTTGTTAAAATAACAGACATGCAATGACACTGGTGGATCCATATGTGGTCTGTGAAAAGAACACACATGCAATGACACTGATGGATCCATATGTGGTATGGGAAAAGAACACACATGCAATGAAAATAGTGGATCCATATGTGGTATGTGAGAAGAACACACATGCAATGACTCTTGTGGATCCATATGTGGTCTGTGAAAAGAACACACATGCAATAACACTAGTGGATCCATATGTGGTATGTGAAAAGAACACACATGCAATGACACTGGTGGATCCATACGTGGTATGTGAAAAGAAAACACATGCAATGACACTAGTGGATCCATATGTGGTTTGTGAAAAGAACACACATGCAATGGTAATGGTGGTTCCATATGTGGTGTGTGAAAAGAACATACATGCAATGACAATGGTGGTTCCATATGTGGTTTGTGAAAAGAACACACATGCAATGACTCTAGTTGTGGTTAATGGAAAGAACACACATGCAATGACACTAGTGGATCCATATGTGGTCCGTGAAAAGAACACACACACAATGACAATGGTGGATCCATGTATGGTCTATGAAAAGAACACACGTGCAATGACAATGGTGGTTTCATGTGTGGTCTGTGAAAAGAGAACACATTTCAATGACTCTAGTAGATCCATACATGGTCATTGAAAAGAACAGACATGCAATGACACTGGTGGATCCATATGTGGTCTGTGAAAAGAACACACATGCAATGACACTGGTGGATCCATATGTGGTCTATGAAAAGAACACACATGGAATGACACTTGTGGATCCATATCTGGTATGTGAAAAGAACTCACATGCAATGACACTGGTGGATCCATATGTGGTCTGTGAAAAGAACACACATGCAATGACACTGGTGGATCCATATGTGGTCTATGAAAAGAACACACATGGAATGACACTGGTGGATCCATATTATGTGAAAAGAACTCACATGCAATGACACCGGTGGATCCAAATGTGGTCTGTGAAAAGAACACACATGCAATGACACTGGTGGATCCATATGTCGTATGTGAAAAGAACACACATGCAATGAAAATGGTGGATCCATATGTGGTATGTCAAAAGAACACACATGAAATGACACTGGTGGATCCATATGTGGTCTGTGAAAAGAACAAACATGCAATGACACTAGTGGATCCATATGTGGTCTGTGAAAAGAACACACATGCAATGACACTGGTGGATCCATATGTGGCTCCATGAAAAGAACACACATGCAATGAAAATGGTGGATCCATATGTGGTGCATCAAACGAAAACACATGCGCCACACCGTGGATCCATATGTGGTATGTGAAAAGAACACACATGCAATGACACTGGTGGATCCATATGTGGTCTGTGAAAAGAACACACATGCAATGACACTGGTGGATCCATATGTGGTCTGTGAAAAGAACACACATGCAATGACACCGGTGGATCCATGTGTGGTTTGTGAAAACAACACACATGCAATGACACTGGTGGATCCATATGTGGTCTGTGAAAAGAACACACATGCAATGACACTGGTGGATCGATATTTGGTCTGCGAAAAGAACACATATCCAATGAAAATGGTGGATCCATATGTTGTCTGTCAAAAGAACACACATGAAATGAGACTGGTGGATCCGTATGTGGTCTGTGAAAAGAACACACATGCAATTACACTGGTGGATCCTTATGTGGTCTATGAAAAGATCACACATGCAATGAAAATGGTGGTTCCATATGTGGTTTGTGAAAAGAACACACATGCAATGAAACTGGTGGATCCATATGTTGTCTGTGAAAGAACACACATGCAATGATACTAGTGGATCCATGTATTGTCTGTGAAAAGAACACACATGAAATGATTCTGGTGGATCCATATGTGGTGTGTGAAAAGAACAGACATGCAATAACACTGGTGGATCCGTATATGGTCTGTGAAAGGAACACACATGCAACGACACTGGTGGATCCATATGTGGTCTGTGAAAAGAACACACATGCAATGACACTGGTGGATCCATATGTAGTCTGTGAAACATACACACATGCAATGACACTGGTGGATCCATACGTGGTCTATGAAAAGAACATATATGCAATGACGCTAGTGGATCCATATGTGGTATGTCAAAAGAACACACATGCAATGACACTGGTGGATCCATACGTGGTATGTGAAAAGAACACACATGCAATGACACTGGTGGATCCATACGTGGTATGTGAAAAGACCAGACATGCAATGGCAATGGTGGTTCCATATGTGGTCTGTGAAAAGAACATACATGCAATGACAATGGTGGTTCCATATGTGGTTTGTGAAAAGAACACACATGCAATGACTCTAGCTGTGGTTAATGAAAAGAACACACATGCAATGACTCTAGTGGATCCATATGTGGTCCGTGAAAAGAACACACATGAAATGACAATGGCGGATCCATATGTGGTCTATGAAAAGAATACACATGCAATGACAATGGTGGTTTCATGTATGGTTTGTGAAAAGAACAAGCATGCAATGAGTCTAGTTGTGGTCTGTGAAAAGAAAACGCATTTCAATGACTCTAGTAGATCCATACATGGTCATTGAAAAGAACACACATGCAATGACACTTGTGCATCCATATGTGGTCTGTGAAAAGAACACACATGCAATTACACGGGTGGATCCATATGTGGTCTGTGAAAAGAATACACATGCAATGAAAATGGTGGTTCCATATGTGGTTTGTGAAAAGAACACACATGCAATGAAACTGGTGGATCCATATGTGGTTTGTGAAAAGAACACACATGCAATGAAACTGGTGGATCCATATGTGGTCTGTGAAAAGAACACACATGCAATGATACTAGTGGATCCATGTATGGTCTGTGAAAAGAACACACATGAAATGATTCTGGTGGATCTATATGTGGTTTATGAATAGAACAGACATGCAATGACACTGGTGGATCAATATTTGGTCTGTGAAAAGAACACACATGCAATGACACTGGTGGATCCATATGTGGTCTGTGAAAAGAACACACATGCAATGACACTGGTGGATCCATATGTCGTATGTGAAAAGAACAGACATGCAATGATACTAGTGGATCCATGTATGGTCTGTGAAAAGAACACACATGAAATGATTCTGGTGGATCCATATGTGGTTTGTGAATAGAACAAACATGCAATGACACTGGTGGATCCATGTGTGGTCTGTGAAAAGAACACACATGCAATGACACTGGTGGATCCATATGTGGTCTGTGAAAAGAACACACATGCAATGATACTAGTGGATCCATATATGGTCTGTGAAAAGAACACACATGAAATGATTCTTGTGGATCCGTATGTGGTTTGTGAAAATAACAGACATGCAATGACACTGGTGGATCCATATGTGGTCTTTGAAAAGAACACACATGCAATGACACTGATGGATCCATATGTGGTATGTGAAAAGAACACACATGCAATGAAAATAGTGGATCCATATGTGGTATGTGAGAAGAACACACATGCAATGACACTGGTGGATTCATATGTGGTATGTGAAAAGAACACACATGCAATGACACTGGTGGATCCATACGTGGTATGTGAAAAGAACACACATGCAATGACACTGGTGGATCGATATGTGGTTTGTGAAAAGACCAAACATGCAATGGCAATGGTGGTTCCATATGTGGTCTGTGAAAAGAACATACATGCAATGACAATGGTGGTTCCATATGTGGTGTGTGAAAAGAACACACATGCAATGACTTGTGGTTAATGAAAAGAACACACATGCAATGACTCAAGTGGATCCACGTGTGGTCCGTGAAAAGAACACACACGAAATGACAATGGCGGATCCATATGTGGTCTATGAAAAGAATACACATGCAATGACAATGGTGGTTTCATGTGTGGTTTGTGAAAAGAACAGGCATGCAATGACTCTAGTTGTGGTCTGTGAAAAGAACACGCATTTCAACGACTCTAGTAGATCCATACATGGTCATTGAAAAGAACACACATGCAATGACACTGGTGGATCCATATGTGGTCTGAAAAGAACACACATGCAATAACACTGGTGAATCCATATGTGGTCTATGAAAAGAACACACATGCAATGACACTGGTGGATCCATATGTGGTATGTGAAAAGAACACACATGCAATGACACTGGTGGATCCATATGTGGTCTGTGAAAAGAACACACATGCAATGACACTGGTGGATTCATATGTGGTATGTGAAAAGAACACACATGCAATGAAAATGGTGGATCCATATGTGGTATGTCAAAAGAACACACATGAAATGACACCGGTGGATCCATATGTGGTTAGTGAAAAGAACAAACATGCAATGACACTGGTGGATCCATATGTGGTCTGTGAAAAGAACACACATGCAATGACACTGGTGGATCCATATGTGGTCTGTGAAAAGATCACACATGCAGTGAAAATGGTGGATCCATATGTGGTCTGTGAAACGAACACACATGACACTGGCGGATCCATATGTGGTATGTGAAAAGAACACACATGCAATGACACTGGTGGATCATATGTGGTCTATGAAAAGAACACACATGCAATTACCCTTGTGGATGGATATGTGGTCTGTGAAAAGAACACACATGCAATGAAACTGGTGGTTGCATATGTGGTTTGTGAAAAGAACACACATGCAATGACACTGGTGGATCCATATGTGGTCTGTGAAAAGAACACACATGCAATGATACTAGTGGATCCATATATGGTCTGTGAAAATAACACACATGCAATGACACTGGTGGATCCATATGTGGTTTGTGAAAAGAACACACATGCAATCGCACTGGTGGTTCGATATGTGGTCTATGAAAAGAACATACATGCAATGCCAATGGTGGTTCCATTTGTGGTTTGTGAAAAGAACACACATGAAATGACTCTAGTTGTGGTTAATGAAAAGAACACACATGCAATGGCACTAGTGGATCCATATGTGGGATATGAAAAGAACACACATGCAATGAAAATGGTGGATCGATATGTGGTCTGTGAAAAGAACACACATGCAATGACACTGGTGGATCCATATGTGGTATGTGAAAAGAACACACATGCAATGAAAATGGTGGATCCATATGTGGTATGTGAAAAGAACACGCATGCAATGAAAATGGTGGATCCATATGTGGTCAGTGAAAAGAACAAACATGCAATGACACTGGTGGATCCACATGTGGTCTGTGAAAAGAACACATGCAATTACACTGGTGGATCCATATGTGGTCTGTAAAAAGAACACACATGCAATGAAAATGGTGGATCCATATGTGGTCTGTGAAACGAACACACATGCAATGACACTGGTTGATCCATATGTGGTTTGTGAAAAGAACACACATGCAATGGTAATGGTGGTTCCATATGTGGTCTGTGAAAAGAACATACATGCAATGGCAATGGTGGTTCCATATGTGGTTTGTGAAAAGAACACACATGCAATGACTCTAGTTGTGGTTAATGGAAAGAAAACACATGCAATGACACTAGTGGATCCATATGTGGTCCGTGAAAAGAACACACATGCAATGACAATGGTGGATCCATGTATGGTCTATGAAAAGAACACACGTGCAATGCCAATGGTGGATCCATGTATGGTCTATGAAAAGAACACACGTGCAATGACAATGGTGGTTTCATGTGTGGTCTGTGAAAAAAGAACACATTTCAATGACTCTAGTAGATCCATACATGGTCATTGAAAAGAACAGACATGCAATGACACTGGTGGATCCATATGTGGTCTATGAAAAGAACACACATGTAATGACACTGGTGGATCCATATCTGGTATGTGAAAAGAACTCACATGCAATGACACTGGTGGATCCATATGTGGTCTGTGAAAAGAACACACATGCAATGACACTGGTGGATCCATATGTCGTATGTGAAAAGAACACACATGCAATGAAAATGGTGGATCCATATGTGGTATGTAAAAAGAACACACATGAAATGACACT
Source organism: Avena insularis (assembly GCA_023614405.1). NCBI lineage: Eukaryota > Viridiplantae > Streptophyta > Magnoliopsida > Poales > Poaceae > Avena > Avena insularis. The sequence continues at coordinate 90,090,556 of CM042684.1, forward strand.
GGTGGATCCATATGTGGTCTGTGAAAAGAACAAACATGCAATGACACTAGTGGATCCATATGTGGTCTGTGAAAAGAACACACATGCAATGACACTGGTGGATTCATATGTGGTCTGTGAAAATGTCACATCCCAAATTTTAGATTTGGTCTTGCATATCATTCATTGCATTGCATCATATCTTTCCATGCATTACCGTCGAGTAGAGAGGATCGATGGAACGCTATTTGCAAAACCCCGTCTCTACTTCGCTTCGAGGTTCCTACGGGGAGCTTCAGAGGGACTTACAACAACCACGTCTGTAGGTTCGAGTTTTCGCACAAACTTCGACTGAAGGTTGTTACCCTCGACGATACGAACCCGTAGGCGCGAAAATCGCTCAAATCGGAGTTCGTATGCAAAAGACTCGGACGTTTTAGTAAACCGCCGGAAAACGGTCCGAAAATCCGGACCGATTTCCGAAACGGAGTCCAACTGCGGACCGATTCGGTTCAGGTTTTTTTTTTCTTTTCTTTTTTTTCTGCGCGAGGGACTTTTTAAGGAGGGCCCCACCCCTGGCCTTGGTTCCCGTGCACGCGACCCAACCCCGCCGCCGCCATCTCCCTGCGTGCGCGCTCCAGCGCGAAACCGCCCGTCGCCGCCTTCCCCGCCGCCTCTGGTCATCGCCGCTCGTCTATCGCGGTCTACCCTCGCCCTCTTTCCGTTCTCGTGCTCCGCGTCTCCATCCGCCGCCGCCAACGGCGCCCTGCAGATCGCCGCGTACGCGTACGCGTTTATTATTCCGGGAGCCGTAGTTGACCGTGTGTGTACGTGCAGGTGGAACCACGCCGCCGGAACCGACCGTCGCCGCCGTCCGGAGCTCGCCGGAGTTCGATTCGCCGTCCGTATCCGGTAAGACAGCAGCCACCGTCAGATCTCAGATCAGCGGCTTAGATCGTTCGTTGACTGGTCAGCACTCCAGACGTTGACTAGTCGAGGCCCCGACGTTGACTGGTCGACGCTTAGCGCCCAAGCGTCGATCATCAGACCAGTTGACCATCAAGCGAACCACGATTGGTCGGGTCAATTTCGTTAATCCTATTAGTTGACAGATTTCGGTAGAATCTTGTAAATTGCGTAGAAATTAAACCGCTTGGCCAAAATTTGCAAATAAAATATGCACGAGTTCAGTGAGTCGTGTAGAATCTCGCTGTACCTTTGTTTCAGACTTTTACTGTCAGGTTTAGTACAGTTTAATCAAACTAGTTAGTGGCCTTTTCGGAGTAATAAATTCATAGTAAAAGTTTCGTAGCTCCGAAAATCGCGTATGATATGTCCCTGAACTCGTATGAACGAGGGGAATCTCATCGTGAATTTAAAAGATAGACTTACAGTAAAAACTTCTGCAGTATTTGTCTAATGGCTTTCTGCAGTGTTTTAATTACTCGGGAAGTTTTATAACTCCTTTTTGAGTAATTCCAATTGGTACTGTTTCTTATCAGCGATGCCTATGCGGTAGAATTTTTCCAGGATTTTAAAAACAGTATACTACCGGTAGTGAATTATTTAAGTTCTAGCTCTAGTAGAGATCTCTACTTTTGGTTAATAGTTTTCCTAGCGCCAAATCTATTTTTCATGCATGTATTCGGTAGTAATATGTATTAGTATTATGTGGTGCAGCTGTAGCACCAATTCACTTGCCGTTCTTGCATTCATGCATCATCTTTGTTGCATATGTTTGTGAATTGTTTGTTTATGAATGCAATTGTGTCGTGTAGATTGTGTGGAGTGCAACCCTTGCTCGTGTTTGGATTGTTCCTCCGGCCGCTTCAATCAAGGCAAGTAGATGCTATTTTGTTCATAATATCGTCCTACTATTTTCAATGCATTGTCGTGTATTTTGTAGATGCATGTGTAGGATGATACTATCGCTATGCTATGACCTATTATGTGGTAGGGCTTTCCTTGTAGATGAACCACCGTTGTAGATGTGCTTAGCCATGCTATGTTGAACGAGGGCTGGGTTACATCATTGATACTTGTTTTCTCAAAGTATTGGTTTGTGAAAACTAAAACAACTTAATCAATGAATCCTCTGGGTGTGATGGTATTGATAATTTTTGGTGGTTTCATTGCGGAAAGGCACCCAGGTATCAAGAGAGAATGATTGGCTTCTTTATTGTGTATCTTACGTATACAACCATGTGCCAATAATGAAATGGGCGGTTGGTTGGACTTAGTAGGTTGTGGTAACTCGAACCCGCGTATCCAGAGATGTAGAATTTTGGTAGGTTGGACGGTCTTGGCGTCGGGATTGAGGAGCTACTTCCTAACAGTCTCTTCTTGGTCTTCTCCCTATCATCACCCAAAATGAGAGTGATGGTACGAGCTGGGCTGGCCAAGTCACATGGGTAAAGTGTACTAACCTCTGCAGAGTGTATAATCTAATCGATTAGCCGTGCCCCCGGTTATGGACAACTGAGTTGCTAGATATTGATTCCATGACATATTTCTCGCTCATTCTAATTTCATAATTGTTTTAATGTTGTTGGGATAACTTAATTGGGATCTTTTCAAAGAAAAATCAAAAACTGTTTATGAAAGTAGGACAAAGTTATTTGCAAATGCAAGCCAGACACAGCTCCACTTGACAAATATGCATGTAGATGTTAGTACTATTGTCTCCATTTACTAGCTCTACTTGCCATACATTCCATGTATTGACCCTTCGGGGCTGTTGCGTTTTATCTCGAGTTATTCGATTGATTGATCGTTATAGGCCACGGTACTCCACTCGGCACTTGTTCACTTGTGGGCAATTTGAATAATGGAGGATTTATCTCGTTTATGTTGCTACCTGAATAATTTGAGCTAGCTTTGTGCTAAGCTTTTATTGTAATAATGGTACTCTGGATCTTCGTTATCTATGATACACGGATATTTTGCTATGTTATCTATCTTACTCTATTGTGGGCCAATGAACCGATCCAGGGATTGGCATGTCACATAGAGGCCACGGTCTTTTCAGAACCGGGGTGTCACAGGATGGTATCAGAGCCGTGTGTATCAGTAGGTTCGTGACCTAGAATGGGATTAGGAAGCCATAGATTTATTAAAGCCTATATTAACTCTATCTTTCATCTTATGCCTTTCACCCTCGTAAATTCTTACCATATGCTATTCTTACACTTTCCTCTTTTACTTGATAGATGGGAGAAGTCAGGACTGAGTATGCCACCATGGAGTCACCAAGGCCCTTTGCAAGGCAGTTAGCTCAGCTCTCATGATCATTGGGATTGCCCTTGCCCATGTTCAAGGGAAGAAGTCTGTACACCTATGGATATTTAGAGGATGCATGGGAGATCACGACCTTCATATTCAGAGAGGCAGGCTTGCCAAACCCTGTGCACTTGATCTACACCAATACATCTGGCTGGGACTTGGAATCAACTTGGCCATACATGAAGCCCTGTCTCGCCAGTGCCATCAAGTCCGACACCTACTACCAGCAGATTCACCCTACCGTGACTATGGAAGGCGTGATGAAGATGGGAACATTGTGGTTACCCCGGGCGACAGGAACAACATGCCGCCCCGTCGAAGGCACATAGAGGACATGGAAAGGAGAATGGAGCTCTAGCAGAGAAGGTGAGGATGATAAAGGAGATTGCAGATTTTACTAGCAATGGTATGGTGGTCCAAGGACAGGAGATTGACACTTTGCATGAAGCTGTGGGAGTTCTGGAGAATGCCACGATAGCGAGAGATGCAACCATAGCACATCTTCATGGTACTGTGCAGGAGAACACCAGAACATACAAGAATCGCAAGGGACAATCCAGAAAGGGATCAAACTATTGAAGCTATGACAGCCAGATTGCCGCTCTCCAAGCACAGCTGAATCCACCCTCTGATGATGACAATGGAGATGATGGCAACAATGGGGATGATGATGACAGTGGAGATGATGATGATGAGGACGAGGATGATGATGATGGAGACGATGATGGTGGAGGAGATGAAGCTGTTGCGATTGAGGATGAAGAAGAAGAGGAGGATCGAAGAGGTGGAGTTTGGCGTTTCAAGTGATGGTTCAGGAGACGTGTACACTCCGCCGCCATGGTTGTACCATGAGCGAGCGTAACGCATGACCGCAAGGGCCTACCTCAAACTCTTCAAGCAATAGATAGAAGTCCACCAATTAGTCCTCGTTAGGCGAAATCGTTAGGATTATTCTCGATCGTTGTGATACTTAGTTCGTGTTAGTGTAAGAGTATTTAGATGCTTATTTGTGTACTCCAATATTCCAGGAATTATTTGTGCAAAATTATATGAAAGAGTTATGGCAATTTGGTTACTATCTGTGTTGTTTTCGCTGCAGTTTTTCTGCTGATACAGCAGTACTGCATGATTTTTCATATTTTTCTGGTAACTCGGAAAAATCTGAAAAAAGTTGGGCTGATGTGGAACTTCTTGTTCTATATGCACAAAAATTGGCTTAATTTTCTGACGAGTTTAAGTCAGGCGGAAAAATTCGCGAACACAGCAGAACTGTTCTGTCAGAATTGCTGTTTTGTCGTTTTGATGCTCAACTGTTTAGTTAACCATTGCCAACTCTTGTAAAACTATTTCAGTAGTTATATACTGCTAGGATAACACCTGGGATGTTGCTGGACCGCTTGTTTGTTGATGTGTTGCTTGCTTGTGATTGTCTGCTATTGTTTGTTGTTGCTTGACCATATGCATGGGTAGAATCCTATTACCGTAGTTGATTCTTTCTAAACTTACCTCTTACCTGTGCTGAACCGCAGATGCCCCCCCGCCGCCAACCCACTGAGTTGGAGCAGCTCATGGCAGCTCAGGCACAGCTGACCCAAGTGATGACCCAGTTCATGGCGAATCAGAACAACAACACTGGAAACAATCAGCCTCAGGGAGATGCTCTCACCAGATTTCTGAGGTTAAGGCCAGCTAAGTTCTCTCGCATGGAACCAATGGTTGCTCTCGATTGGTTCAGTCAACAAGGATCTGGTAACTGTTGGATGCACTGATGCTGATAAGGTGAGGTTTGCCGCTCACCTACTGGAGGGACCAGCCGCTTCTTGGTGGGACACATTTCAGATCACCCACCCTCTGAATACTGTGACTTGGGCAATGTTTGAGGAAGGTTTCAGGACCGACCACGTGTCTTCAGGAGTTCTGAGCCTGAAGAGGAAAGAGTTCCGCAACTTGCGCCAAACCAATCGCACCGTGGCTGAGTATATTGAGGAGTTCAATAATTTGTCCCGTTATGCACCTGAGGATGTTGACACTGATGCAAAAAGGAGGGAGAGATTTCTGGATGGCCTCAGTGATGAGCTTTCAGTGCAGCTACTGGTGGTTTATTGCCCCACTTTCCAGGAGCTCATGGACAAGGCCAGAATCTTGGAAGGGAAGCACAAGCAAGTGGAAAGCCGCAAGAGAAAGAACAACAATCACCACTCTAGTTCACATCACAAGTCTCGCACTTCATATGATGGATACTCCAAGCATGGAGGAAGTGACCATGGGATCCATGACCGCCACCACCATGGAGGCGATGGGCATCGTCATGAAAACCATAGGAGCAGTCACCATAGCCACAAGGGAGGACACTCTCACCACTCTGGAGGACACGGTGGACATGACCGCAACCGTGATCGCAATTTTGTGAAGAAGGATCTGAGTGAGGTGACATGCTTCAAGTGTAAGCAGAAGGGACACTATGCTGACAATTGTCCGGAGAGGAAAGGACTGAAGCCAACCAACAATGAGAAGGCCACAGTGAACCACATGAATGTGGAGGAGATTCCAGACGAGCCTGACCTTGTGATTGGTAAGTTTCCAATCAATACTTACCCTGCACTTATACTTTTCGATACTGGTGCATCGCATTCATTCATATCAAGAGCATTTGTGGATAAGTATAAGTTACCTACTGAGTCTATGAAGAGGTCTTTTAGAGTGAGTTCACCAGGAGGAGATATGATAGCTAGTGCGGGATGCATAACTTAACTGAGGATTGGAACACACAACTTCATTGCACATTTGGTAGTGTTGGAATCACAGGATTAGATGTCATTCAGGTATGGATTGGATGTCTATGCATGGGGACACATAGATTGTGCAATGTTGAAAATTTCACTCAAAACCCCGGATGGTAAGAGGATTAGATTCAAGTCAGCTGCACAACCAGGAAGGTGTAAGTTGAATTCTCTTAAGGGGGTTAGCATGGATACTGTGCCAGTGATTAGGGATTACCCCGACGTGTTTCCAGAAGAACTGCCAGGAATGCCACCTGACAGGGAAGTAGAGTTTCTTATCGACCTGATGCCAGGAACAGGACCAATAGCAAATAAACCATATAAGATGGATGTGGATGAGCTGAGGGAATTGAAGAAACAGTTGAAAGAGCAGCTGGAAAAGGGATTCATTCAGCCTAGTGCGTCGTCATGGGGTGCAATTACATTTGTGGAGAAGAAAGACAGCACAAGAGATTAGTGGTGGACTATCGCTAAATGAGGTAAATCAAGAACAAGTACCCTCTGCCGAACATAAATGATTTGTTTGATCAACTGGAAGGAGCAAAGGTGTTCAGCAAGAGTGATCTGCGATCAGGCTACTTTCAATTGAAGATCCGGAAGGAGGATGTACCAAAAACCGCCTTCACCACTAGGTATGGTTTATACGAGTATACAGTTATGTCATTTGGACTAACGAATGCCCCGGCATATTTCATGACCATGATGAACAAGGTATTTATGGAGTACTTGGACAAGTTCGTAGTGGTGTTTATTGATGACATAATGATATATTCCAAGGATGATGCTGAGCATGAGAAACATCTGCGACTGATTATGGAGAAACTAAGGGAACACCAGCTGTATGCCAAATTCAGCAAATGTCAATTCTGGCTTAACACCGTTGGGTTTCTTGGACACGTAGTGTCAGGAGAAGGAGTCGCTGTTGATCCAAGCAAAGTGACTGCGATGGCCAGTGGGAAGCACCCAAGAATGGAGAGATTGAAGCTTTTGGGACTTCTTTGGATATTACAGGAGGTTCATTGAAAACTTTTCCAAGATTGCAAAGCCGATGGTGAACGAAGAAGGAGAGGAAGTTTGAATGGACGGATGTGTGAAGCTAGCTTTCAGGAACAGGCGTCGACTAGTGATTGCGCACTGCTACGTGTTTACCAGATCTTCAGAAGGATTTCCAAGTGTACTATGATGCTTCTCGACAGGGACTTGGGAGTGTGCTGATGCAAGATGGGAGAGTAGTGTCTTATGCCTCGCGACAACTCAAGCACCATGAGCGGAATTACCCCACCCATGACTTGGAGTTAGCGTCAGTGGTTCATGCGCTCAAGGTATGGAGGCATTACTTAATGGGAAAACACTGTGAAGTGTACACCGACCACAAGAGCCTGAAATACATATTTACACAGAAGGAGCTGAACATGAGACAAAGGAGATGGTTGGAACTTATGAAGGACTATGATATGAATCTAAAATACCACCTGTGAAAGGCCAATGTAGTAGCGGATGCTCGAGCGAAGGTTTATGCCAATGGATTGACAATTGGTGAATTGCCTGAGGATTTGTGCAAGCAATTCAAGGACCTTAGACTGGAGGTAGTATCTGAAGGATATTTGGCTACAATGGAAGTCCAACCAACGCTTCAGGACAGAATCAGGAAGGCTCAAGTGGGAGACAAAGAGATAGATGAAGTTAAGGAAAAGATGAAGGAAGGTCGAGCAAGGGAATTCCACGAGGATGAGCAAGGTACCTTGTGGTATGGAGATCGTTTGTGTGTGCCCAACGATCCGGAGTTAAGGAAGTTGATTATGCAGGAAGCTCATGACTCGCCGTATTCCATACATCCGGGCAATACGAAGATGTATATGGATCTAAAGGACAGATTCTGGTGGAACAACATGAAGGGAGATATCGCCAAGCATATTGCCCTATGTGATGTATGTAGCCGAGTGAAGGCGGAACACCAGAAACCAGCAGGACTGCTACAGCCTTTGCCCGTGCCGGATTGGAAATGGGATAGAGTGGGAATGGACTTTATCACAGGACTGGACCAGGTCTGGATATGACTCTATTTGGGTAGTGGTCGATCATTTGACCAAGGTAGCCCACTTTATACCAGTGAAGACGACCTATACAAGTGCAAGGTTGGCCAAGATTTACATGGACAAGATTGTGTGCCTACATGGAGTTCCCAAGAGTATCGTATCTGATAGAGGCACCCAATTTACCTCACACTTAGGCGCCCATTTGCCACGAGTCACTTGGTACTAGATTGGAGTTTAGCACAGCGTTTCACCCATAGACGGATGGACAGACCGAGAGGGTGAATCAGATTTTGGAGAACATGCTAAGAGCTTGCGCCTTGGCTCATGGTTCTAGTTGGGATGAAAATTTACCGTATGCGGAGTTTTCATACAACAACAGCTATCAAACCAGCATCAAGACGTCACCGTTCGATGTGTTGTATGGGAAACGGTGCCGAACACCATTGCTATGGGATGGAGTAGGAGAACGCCGATTGTTTGGACTGACTTGATCAAGGACGAGGAGAAAGTCGCCTTGATTAGAGACCGACTGAAGGTAGCACAATCAAGACAGAAGAGCTACGCTGACGCCAAGCGCAAGGAAGTGGTGTATGAGATAGGTGATAGAGCATACCTCAGAGTATCGCCACTCCGAGGAATCAAGAGATTTGGTATTAAGGGTAAGCTGGCACCTCGATTTATTGGACCGTATCGGGTCTTAGCACGCAAAGGAGAAGTTGCCTATCAGTTGGAGTTGCCAGAGGCTCTGTCTGCTGTTCACAACGTGTTCCACGTATCCTAGCTGAAGAAGTGCCATCCGGAGATGGTGGATACACCATTGAGAGACACTGTACCGCTAGAGGAGGTTCAGCTTGAGAATGATTTGACCTATGAGGAGAAACCGGTCAAGATTACGGCGGCAGAAAGGACTACCCGTACCAAGACAATCAAGTTTTGCAAGGTGCGTGGAGCCACCACACTGAAGAGGAAGCCACTTGGGAGCGTGAAGATGACATCCGAAAGGACTACCCACACCTATTTGGTAGCCGCGCCGAATCTCGAGGACGAGATTCATCTTAAGGGGGTTAGTCTTGTCACATCCCAAATTTTAGATTTGGTCTTGCATATCATTCATTGCATCGCATCATATCTTTCCATGCATTACCGTCGAGTAGAGAGGATCGACGGAACGCTATTTGCAAAACCCGTTCTACTTCCCGAGGTTCTGCGGGAGCTTCAGAGGACTTGCAACAACCACCTCTGTAGGTTCGAGTTTTCGCACAAACTTCGACTGAAGGTTGTTCCCTCGATACGAACCCGTAGGCGCGAAAATCGCTCCAATCGGAGTTCGTATGCAAAAGACTCGGACGTTTTAGTAAACCGCCAACTGTCCGAAAATCCGGACCAATTTCCGAAACGGAGTCCAACTGCGGACCGATTCGGTTCAGGTTTTTTTTTTTTTTCTTTTTTTTCTGTGCGCGAGGGACTTTTTAAGGAGGGCCCCACCCCTGGCCTTGGTTCCCGTGCACGCGACCCAACCCCGCAGCCGCCATCTCCCTGCGTGCGCGCTCCAGCGAGACCGTCCGCGTCGCCGCCTTCCGCGCCGCCGCCGTCGTCGTCGCCGCTGCGTTACATCGCCGCCCTCTTTCCGTTCCGTGCTCGCGTCTCCATCACCGCCGCCAAGCTGCGCCTACGCAGATCGCCGCGTCTGACGCGTTTATTATTCGGGAGCCGTAGTTGACCGTGGTGTACGTCGCAGTAGAACCACGCCGCCGAACCGACTGTCGCCGCCGTCCGGAGCTCGCCGGAGTTCGATTCGCCGTCCGTTCCGGTAAGACAGCAGCCACCGTCGATCTCAGATCAGCGGCTTAGATCGTTCGTTGACTGGTCAGCACTCGACGTTGACTAGTCGAGGCCTCAGACATTGACTGGTCGACGCCTATCGGCGCGATCATCGAACCAGTTGACGATCAAGCGAACCGCGATTGATCGGGTCAATTTCGTTAATCCTATTAGTTGACAGATTTCGGTAGAATCTTGTAAATTGCGTAGAAATTAAACCGCTTGGCCAAAATTTGCAAATAAAATATGCACGAGTTCAGTGAGTCGTGTAGAATCTTGTTGTACCTTTGTTTCAGACTTTTACTGTCAGGTTTAGTATAGTTTAATCAAACTAGTTAGTGGCATTTTCGGAGTAATAAATTCGTAGCTCCGAAAATCGCGTATGATATGTCCCTGAACTCGTATGAACGAGGGGAATCTCATCGTGAATTAAAAAGATAGGCTTACAGTAAAAACTTCTGCAGTATTTGTCTAATGGCTTTCTGTAGTGTTTTAATTACTCGGGAAGTTTTATAACTCCTTTTTGAGTAATTCCAATTGGTACTGTTTCTTATCAGCGATGCCTATGCGGTAGAATTTTTCCAGGATTTTAAAAACAGTATACTACCGGTAGTGAATTATTTAAGTTCTAGCTCTAGTAGAGATCTCTACTTTTGGTTAATAGTTTTCCTAGCACCAAATCTATTTTTCATGCATGTATTCGGTAGTAATATGTATTAGTATTATGTGGTGCAGCTGTAGCACCAATTCACTTGCCGTTCTTGCATTCATGCATCATCTTTGTTGCATATGTTTGTAAATTGTTTGTTTATGAATGCAATTGTGTCGTGTAGATTGTGTAGAGTGCAACCCTTGCTCGTGTTTGGATTGTTCCTCCGACCGCTTCAATCAAGGCAAGTAGATGCTATTTTGTTCATAATATCGTCCTACTATTTTCAATGCATTGTCGTGTATTTTGTAGATGCATGTGTAGGATGATACTATCGCTATGCTATGACCTATTATGTGGTAGGGCTTTCCTTGTAGATGAACCACCGTTGTAGATGTGCTTAGCCATGCTATGTTGAACGAGGGCTGGGTTACATCATTGATACTTGTTTTCTCAAAGTATTGGTTTGTGAAAACTAAAACAACTTAATCAATGAATCCCCTGGGTGTGATGGTATTGATAATTTTTGGTGGTTTCATTGCGGAAAGGCACCCAGGTATCAAGAGAGAATGATTGGCTTCTTTATTGTGTAGCTTACGTGTACAACCATGTGCCAATAATGAAATGGGCGGTTGGTTGGACTTAGTAGGTTAATAACTCGAACCAGCGTATCCAGAGATGTAGAATTTTGGTAGGTTGGACGGTGCGGCCGGGATTGAGGAGCTACTTCCCGAACAGTCTCTTCTTGGTCTTCTCCCTATCATCACCCAAAATGAGAGTGATGGTACGAGCTGGGCTGGCCAAGTCACATGGGTAAAGTGTACTAACCTCTGCAGAGTGTATAATCTAATCGATTAGCCGTGCCCCCGGTTATGGACAACTGAGATGCTAGATATTGATTCCATGACATGTTTCTCGCTCATTCTAATTTCATAATTGTTTTAATGTTGTTGGGATAACTTAATTGGGATCTTTTCAAAGAAAAATCAAAAACTGTTTATGAAAGTAGGACAAAGTTATTTGCAAATGCAAGCCAGACACAGCTCTACTTGCCAAATATGCATGTAGATGTTAGTACTATTGTCTCCATTTACTAGCTCTACTTGCCATACATTCCATGTATTGACCCTTCGGGGCTGTTGCATTTTATGCTGCAGGTTATTCCGATTCTGATTGATCGTTATAGGCCACGGTACTCCACTCGGCACTTGTTCACTTGTGGGCAATTTGAAGAATGGAGGATTTATCTCGTTTATGATGCTACCTGAATACTTTGAGCTAGCTTTGTGCTAAGCTTTTATTGTAATAATGGTACTCTGGATCTTCGTTATCTATGATACATGGATATTTTGCTATGTTATCTATCTTACTCTATTGTGGGCCAATGAACCGATCCAGGGATTGGCATGTCACATAGAGGCCACGGTCTTTTCAGAACCGGGGTGTCACAGAAAAGAACACACATGCAATGAAAATGGTGGATCCATATGTGGTCTGTGAAACGAAAACACATGCAGTCACACCGGTGGATCCATATGTGGTATGTGAAAAGAACACACATGCAATGACACCGGTGGATCCATATGTGGTCTGTGAAAAGAACACACATGCAATGACACTGGTGGATCCATATGTGGTCTGTGAAAAGAACACACATGCAATGACACCGGTGGATCCATGTGTGGTTTGTGAAAAGAACACACATGCAATGACACTGGTGGATCCATATGTGGTCTGTGAAAAGAACACACATGCAATGACACTGGTGGATCCATATGTGGTATGTGAAAAGAACACACATGCAATGAAAATGGTGGATCCATATGTGGTATGTCAAAAGAACACGCATAGAATGACACAAGTTGATCCATATGTGGTCAGTGAAAAGAACAAACATGCAATGACACTGGTGGATCCATATGTGGTCTGTGAAAAGAACACACATGCAATGACACTGGTGGATCCATATGTGGTCTGTAAAAAGAACACACATGCAATGAAAATGGTGGATCCATATGTGGTCTGTGAAACGAACACACATGCAATGACACTGGTGGATCCATATGTGGTTTGTGAAAAGAACACACATGCAATGGTAATGGTGGTTCCATATGTGGTCTGTGAAAATAACATACATGCAATGACAATGGTGGTTCCATATGTGGTTTGTGAAAGGAACACATACAATGACTCTAGTTGTGGTTAATGGAAAGAACACACATGCAATGACACTAGTGGATCCATATGTGGTCCGTGAAAAGAACACACATGCAATGACAATGGTGGATCCATGTATGGTCTATGAAAAGAACACACGTGCAATGACAATGGTGGATCCATGTATGGTCTATGAAAAGAACACACGTGCAATGACAATGGTGGTTTCATGTGTGGTCTGTGAAAAGAGAACACATTTCAATGACTCTAGTAGATCCATACATGGTCATTGAAAAGAACAGACATGCAATAACACTGGTGGATCCATATGTGGTCTATGAAAAGAACACACATGTAATGACACTGGTGGATCCATATCTGGTATGTGAAAAGAACTCACATGCAATGACACTGGTGGATCCATATGTGGTCTGTGAAAAGAACACACATGCAATGACACTGGTGGATCCATATGTCGTATGTGAAAAGAACACACATGCAATGAAAATGGTGGATCCATATGTGGTATGTCAAAAGAACACACATGAAATGACACTGGTGGATCCATATGTGGTCTGTGAAAAGAACAAACATGCAATGACACTAGTGGATCCATATGTGGTCTGTGAAAAGAACACACATGCAATGACACTGGTGGATCCATATGTGGTCTGTGAAAAGAACACACATGCAATGAAAATGGTGGATCCATATGTGGTCTGTGAAACGAAAACACATGCAGTCACACCGGTGGATCCATATGTGGTATGTGAAAAGAACACACATGCAATGACACTGGTGGATCCATATGTGGTCTGTGAAAAGAATACACATGCAATGACACTGGTGGATCCATATGTGGTCTGTGAAAAGAACACACATGCAATGACACCGGTCGATCCATGTGTGGTTTGTGAAAAGAACACACATGCAATGACACTGGTGGATCCATATGTGGTCTGTGAAAAGAACACACATGCAATGACACTGGTGGATCCATATGTGGTCTGTGAAAAGAACACACATGCAATGACACCGGTCGATCCATGTGTGGTTTGTGAAAAGAACACACATGGAATGACTCTTGTGGATCCATATGTGGTATGTGAAAAGAACACACATGCAATGACACTAGTGGATCCATATGTGGTATGTGAAAAGAACACACATGCAATGACACTGGTGGATCCATATGTGGTTTGTGAAAAGAACACGCATAGAATGACACAAGTTGATCCATATGTGGTCAGTGAAAAGAACAAACATGCAATGACACTGGTGGATCCATATGTGGTCTGTGAAAAGAACACACATGCAATGACACTGGTGGATCCATATGTGGTCTGTAAAAAGAACACACATGCAATGAAAATGGTGGATCCATATGTGGTCTGTGAAACGAACACACATGCAATGACACTGGTGGATCCATATGTGGTTTGTGAAAAGAACACACATGCAATGGTAATGGTGGTTCCATATGTGGTCTGTGAAAATAACATACATGCAATGACAATGGTGGTTCCATATGTGGTTTGTGAAAGGAACACACATGCAATGACTCTAGTTGTGGTTAATGGAAAGAACACACATGCAATGACACTAGTGGATCCATATGTGGTCCGTGAAAAGAACACACATGCAATGACAATGGTGGATCCATGTATGGTCTATGAAAAGAACACACGTGCAATGACAATGGTGGATCCATGTATGGTCTATGAAAAGAACACACGTGCAATGACAATGGTGGTTTCATGTGTGGTCTGTGAAAAGAGAACACATTTCAATGACTCTAGTAGATCCATACATGGTCATTGAAAAGAACAGACATGCAATAACACTGGTGGATCCATATGTGGTCTATGAAAAGAACACACATGTAATGACACTGGTGGATCCATATCTGGTATGTGAAAAGAACTCACATGCAATGACACTGGTGGATCCATATGTGGTCTGTGAAAAGAACACACATGCAATGACACTGGTGGATCCATATGTCGTATGTGAAAAGAACACACATGCAATGAAAATGGTGGATCCATATGTGGTATGTAAAAAGAACACACATGAAATGACACTGGTGGATCCATATGTGGTCTGTGAAAAGAACAAACATGCAATGACACTAGTGGATACATATCTGGTCTGTGAAAAGAACACACATGCAATGACACTGGTGGATCCATATGTGGTCTGTGAAAAGAACACACATGCAATGAAAATGGTGGATCCATATGTGGTCTGTGAAACGAAAACACATGCAGTCACATCGGTGGATCCATATGTGGTATGTGAAAAGAACAAACATGCAATGACACCGGTGGATCCATATGTGGTCTGTGAAAAGAATACACATGCAATGACACTGGTGGATCCATATGTGGTCTGTGAAAAGAACACACATGCAATGACACCGGTCGATCCATGTGTGGTTTGTGAAAAGAACACACATGCAATGACACTGGTGGATCCATATGTGGTCTGTGAAAAGAACACACATGCAATGACACTGGTGGATCCATATGTGGTATGTGAAAAGAACACACATGCAATGAAAATGGTGGATCCATATGTGGTATGTCAAAAGAACACGCGTAGAATGACACAAGTGGATCCATATGTGGTCAGTCAAAAGAACAAACATGCAATGACACTGGTGGATCCATATGTGGTCTGTGAAAAGAACACACATGCAATGACACTGGTGGATCCATATGTGGTCTGTAAAAAGAACACACATGCAATGAAAATGGTGGATCCATATGTGGTCTGTGAAATGAACACACATGCAATGACACTGGTGGATCCATATGTGGTTTGTGAAAAGAACACACATGCAATGGTAATGGTGGTTCCATATGTGGTCTGTGAAAAGAACATACATGCAATGACAATGGTGGTTCCATATGTGGTTTGTGAAAAGAACACACATGCAATGACTCTAGTTGTGGTTAATGGAAAGAACACACATGCAATGACACTAGTGGATCCATATGTGGTCCGTGAAAAGAACACACATGCAATGACAATGGTGGATCCATGTATGGTCTATGAAAAGAACACACGTGCAATGACAATGGTGGATCCATGTATGGTCTATGAAAAGAACACACGTGCAATGACAATGGTGGTTTCATGTGTGGTCTGTGAAAAGAGAACACATTTCAATGACTCTAGTAGATCCATACATGGTCATTGAAAAGAATAGACATGCAATGACACTGGTGGATCCATATGTGGTCTATGAAAAGAACACACATGTAATGACACTGGTGGATCCATATCTGGTATGTGAAAAGAACTCACATGCAATGACACTGGTGGATCCATATGTGGTCTGTGAAAAGAACACACATGCAATGACACTGGTGGATCCATATGTCGTATGTGAAAAGAACACACATGCAATGAAAATGGTGGATCCATATGTGGTATGTAAAAAGAACACACATGAAATGACACTGGTGGATCCATATGTGGTATGTGAAAAGAACAAACATGCAATGACACTAGTGGATCCATATGTGGTCTGTGAAAAGAACACACATGCAATGACACTGGTGGATCCATATGTGGTCTGTGAAAAGAACACACATGCAATGAAAATGGTGGATCCATATGTGGTATGTGAAACGAAAACACATACAGTCACACCGGTAGATCCATATGTGGTATGTGAAAAGAACACACATGCAATGACACCGGTGGATCCATATGTGGTCTGTGAAAAGAACACACATGCAATGACACTAGTGGATCCAGATGTGGTCTGTGAAAAGAACACACATGCAATGACACCGGTGAATCCATGTGTGGTTTGGGAAAAGAACACACATGCAATGACATTGGTGGATCCATATGTGGTCTGTGAAAAGAACACACATGCAATGACACTGGTGGATCGATATTTGGTTTGCGAAAAGAACACATATCCAATGAAAATGGTGGATCCATATGTTGTCTGTCAAAAGAACACACATGAAATGAGACTGGTGGATCCATATGTGGTCTGTGAAAAGAACACACATGCAATTACACTGGTGGATCCATATGTGGTCTGTGAAAAGATCACACATGCAATGAAAATGGTGGTTCCATATGTGGTTTGTGAAAAGAACACACATGCAATGAAACTGGTGGATCCATATGTGGTCTGTGAAAGAACACACATGCAATGATACTTGTGGATCCATGTATGGTCTGTGAAAAGAACACACATGAAATGATTCTGGTGGATCCATATGTGGTTTGTGAAAAGAACAGACATGCAATGACACTGGTGGATCCGTATGTGGTCTATGAAAAGAACACACATGCAATGACACTGGTGGATCCATATGTGGTCTGTGAAAAGAACACACATGCAATGACACTGGTGGATCCATATGTAGTCTGTGAAAAGAACACACATGCAATGAAAATGGTGGATCCATATGTGGTCTGTGAAAAGAACACACATGCAATGACACTAGTGGATCCATATGTGGTATGTGAAAAGAACACACATGCAATGATACTGGTGGATCCATACGTGGTATGTGAAAAGAACACACATGCAATGACACTGGTGGATCGATATGTGGTTTGTGAAAAGACCAGACATGCAATGGCAATGGTGGTTCCATATGTGGTCTGTGAAAAGAACATACATGCAGTGACAATGGTGGTTCCATATGTGGTTTGTGAAAAGAACACACATGCAATGACTCTAGCTGTGGTTAATGAAAAGAACACACATTCAATGACTCTAGTGGATCCATATGTGGTCCGTGAAAAGAACACACACGAAATGACAATGGCGGATCCATATGTGGTCTATGAAAAGAATACACATGCAATGACAATGGTGGTTTCATGTGTGGTTTGTGAAAAGAACAGGCATGCAATGACTCTAGTTGTGGTCTGTGAAAAGAACACGCATTTCAATGACTCTAGTAGATCCATACATGGTCATTGAAAAGAACACACATGCAATGACACTGGTGGATCCATATGTGGTCTGTGAAAAGAACACACATGCAATTAAACTGGTGGATCCATATGTGGTCTGTGAAAAGAATACACATGCAATGGAAATGGTGGTTCCATATGTGGTTTGTGAAAAGAACACACATGCAATGAAACTGGTGGATCCATATGTGGTCTCTGAAAAGAACACACATGCAATGATACTAGTGGATCCATGTATGGTCTGTGAAAAGAACACACATGAAATGATTCTGGTGGGTCCATATGTGGTTTGTGAATAGAACAGACATGCAATGACACTGGTGGATCCATATATGGTCTGTGAAAAGAACACACATGCAATGACACTGATGGATCCATATGTGGTCTGTGAAAAGAACACACATGCAATGATACTAGTGGATCCATATATGGTCTATGAAAAGAACACACATGAAATGATTCTGGTGGATCCGTATGTGGTTTGTGAAAAGGACAGACATGCAATGACACTGGTGTATCCATATGTGGTCTGTGAAAAGAACACACATGCAATGACACTGATGGATCCATATGTGGTCTGTGAAAAGAACACACATGCAATGAAAATAGTGGATCCATATGTGGTATGTGAAAAGAACACACATGCAATGACTCTTGTGGATCCATATGTGGTTTGTGAAAAGAACACACATGCAATGACACTAGTGGATCCATATGTGGTATGTGAAAAGAACACACATGAAATGACACTGGTGGATCCATAAGTGGTATGTGAAAAGAACACACATGCAATGACACTGGTGGATCCATATGTGGTTTGTGAAAAGAACACACATGCAATGGTAATGGTGGTTCCATATGTGGTCTGTGAAAAGAACATACATGCAATGACAATGGTGGTTCCATATGTGGTTTGTGAAAAGAACACACATGCAATGACTCTAGTTGTGGTTAATGGAAAGAACACACATGCAATGACACTAGTGGATCCATATGTGGTCCGTGAAAAGAACACACATGCAATGACAATGGTGGATCCATGTATGGTCTATCAAAAGAACACACGTGCAATGACAATGGTGGTTTCATGTGTGGTCTGTGAAAAGAGAACACATTTCAATGACTCTAGTAGAATCATACATGGTCATTGAAAAGAACACATGCAATGACACTGGTGGATCCATATGTGGTCTGTGAAAAGAACACACACGCAATGACACTGGTGGATCCATATGTGGTCTATGAAAAGAACACACATGGAATGACACTGGTGGATCTATATCTGGTATGTGAAAAGAACTCACATGCTATGACACTGGTGGATCCATATGTGGTCTGTGAAAAGAACACACATGCAATGACACAGGTGGATCCATATGTCGTATGTGAAAAGAACACACATGCAATGAAAATGGTGGATCCATATGTGGTATGTCAAAAGAACACACATGAAATGACACTGGTGGATCCATATGTGGTCTGTGAAAAGAACAAACATGCAATGACACTAGTGGATCCATATGTGGGATGTGAAAAGAACACACATGCAATGACACTGGTGGATCCATATGTGGTCTGTGAAAAGAACACACATGCAATGACACAGGTGGATCCATATGTCGTATGTGAAAAGAACACACATGCAATGAAAATGGTGGATCCATATGTGGTATGTCAAAAGAACACACATGAAATGACACTGGTGGATCCATATGTGGTCTGTGAAAAGAACAAACATGCAATGACACTAGTGGATCCATATGTGGGATGTGAAAAGAACACACATGCAATGACACTGGTGGATCCATATGTGGTCTGTGAAAAGAACACACATGCAATGAAAATGGTGGATCCATATGTGGTCTGTGAAACGAAAACACATGCAGTCACACCGGTGGATCCATATGTGGTATGTGAAAAGAACACACATGCAATGACACTGGTGGATCCATATGTGGTCTGTGAAAAGAACACACATGCAATGACACTGGTGGATCCATATGTGGTCTGTGAAAAGAACACACATGCAATGACACCGGTCGATCCATGTGTGGTTTGTGAAAAGAACACACATGCAATGACACTGGTGGATCCATATGTGGTCTGTGAAAAGAACACACATGCAATGACACTAGTGGATCGATATTTGGTCTGTGAAAAGAACACACACGAAATGACAATGGCGGATCCATATGTGGTATGTGAAAAGAATACACATGCAATGACAATGGTGGTTTCATGTGTGGTTTGTGAAAAGAACAGGCATGCAATGACTCTAGTTGTGGTCTGTGAAAAGAACACGCATTTCAATGACTCTAGTAGATCCATACATGGTCATTGAAAAGAACACACATGCAATGACACTGGTGGATCCATATGTGGTCTGTGAAAAGAACACACATGCAATTAAACTGGTGGATCCATATGTGGTCTGTGAAAAGAATACACATGCAATGGAAATGGTGGTTCCATATGTGGTTTGTGAAAAGAACACACATGCAATGAAACTGGTGGATCCATATGTGGTCTGTGAAAAGAACACACATGCAATGATACTAGTGGATCCATGTATGGTCTGTGAAAAGAACACACATGAAATGATTCTGGTGGATCTATATGTGGTTTGTGAATAGAACAGACATGCAATGACACTGGTGGATCCATATATGGTCTGTGAAAATAACACACATGCAATGACACTGGTGGATCCATATGTGGTCTGTGAAAAGAACACACATGCAATGATACTAGTGGATCCATATATGGTCTGTGAAAAAAAAACACATGAAATGATTCTGGTGGATCCGTATGTGGTTTGTGAAAAGAACAGACATGCAATGACACTGGTGGATCCATATGTGGTCTGTGAAAAGAACACACATGCAATGACACTGATGGATCCATATGTGGTCTGTGAAAAGAACACACATGCAATGAAAATAGTGGATCCATATGTGGTATGTGAAAAGAACACACATGCAATGACTCTTGTGGATCCATATGTGGTTTGTGAAAAGAACACACATGCAATGACACTAGTGGATCCATATGTGGTATGTGAAAAGAACACACATCAAATGACACTGGTGGATCCATAAGTGATATGTGAAAAGAACACACATGCAATGACACTGGTGGATCCATATGTGGTTTGTGAAAAGAACACACATGCAATGGTAATGGTGGTTCCATATGTGGTCTGTGAAAAGAACATACATGCAATGACAATGGTGGTTCCATATGTGGTTTGTGAAAAGAACACACATGCAATGACTCTAGTTGTGGTTAATGGAAAGAACACACATGCAATGACACTAGTGGATCCATATGTGGTCCGTGAAAAGAACACACATGCAATGACAATGGTGGATCCATGTATGGTCTATGAAAAGAACACACGTGCAATGATAATGGTGGTTTCATGTGTGGTCTGTGAAAAGAGAACACATTTCAATGACTCTAGTAGATCCATACATGGTCATTGAAAAGAACACACATGTAATGACACTGGTGGATCCATATGTGGTCTGTGAAAAGAACACACATGCAATGACACTGGTGGATCCATATGTGGTCTATGAAAAGAACACACATGGAATGACACTGGTGGATCTATATCTGGTATGTGAAAAGAACTCACATGCTATGACACTAGTGGATCCATATGTGGTCTGTGAAAAGAACACACATGCAATGACACAGGTGGATCCATATGTCGTATGTGAAAAGAACACACATGCAATGAAAATGGTGGATCCATATGTGGTATGTCAAAAGAACACACATGAAATGACACTGGTGGATCCATATGTGGTCTGTGAAAAGAACAAACATGCAATGACACTAGTGGATCCATATGTGGGATGTGAAAAGAACACACATGCAATGACACTGGTGGATCCATATGTGGTCTGTGAAAAGAACACACATGCAATGAAAATGGTGGATCCATATGTGGTCTGTGAAACGAAAACACATGCAGTCACACCGGTGGATCCATATGTGGTATGTGAAAAGAACAGACATGCAATGACACCGGTGGATCCATATGTGGTCTGTGAAAAGAACACACATGCAATGACACTGGTGGATCGATATGTGGTCTGTGAAAAGAACACACATGCAATGACACCGGTGGATCCATGTGTGGTTTGTGAAAAGAACACACATGCAATGACACTGGTGGATCCATATGTGGTCTGTGAAAAGAACACACATGCAATGACACTGGTGGATCGATATTTGGTCTGTGAAAAGAACACATATGAAATGAAAATGGTGGATCCATATATTGTCTATGAAAAGAACACACATGAAATGAGACTGGTGGATCCATATGTGGTCTGTGAAAAGAACACACATGCAATTACACCGGTGGATCCATATGTGGTCTGTGAAAAGATCACACATGCAATGACACTGATGGATCCATATGTGGTCTGTGAAAAGAACACACATGCAATGAAAATAGTGGATCCATATGTGGTATGTGAAAAGAACACACATGCAATGATACTAGTGGATCCATGTATGGTCTGTGAAAAGAACACACATGAAATGATTACGTCGATCCATATGTGGTGTGTGAAAAGAACAAACATGCAATGACACTGGTGGATCCATATGTGGTCTGTGAAAAGAACACACATGCAATGACACTGGTGGATCCATATGTGGTCTGTGAAAAGAACACACATGCAATGACACTGTGGATCCATATGTAGTCTCGAAAAGAACACACATGCAATGACACTGGTGGATCCATGTGGTATGTGAAAAGAACACACATGCAATGACACTGTGGATCGATATGTGGTTTGTGAAAAGACCAAACATGCAATGTCAATGGTGGTTCCATATGTGGTCTGTGAAAAGAACATACATGCAATGACAATGGTGGTT
The DNA here is from genome assembly GCA_023614405.1 of Avena insularis. NCBI lineage: Eukaryota > Viridiplantae > Streptophyta > Magnoliopsida > Poales > Poaceae > Avena > Avena insularis. The sequence continues at coordinate 90,113,118 of CM042684.1, forward strand.
CCATATGTGGTTTGTGAAAAGAACACACATGCAATGACTTGTGGCTAATGAAAAGAACACACATGCAATGACTCTAGTGGATCCATGTGTGGTCTGTGAAAAGAACACACACGAAATGACAATGGCGGATCCATATGTGGTCTATGAAAAGAATACACATGCAATGACAATGGTGGTTTCATGTGTGGTTTGTGAAAAGAACAGGCATGCAATGACTCTAGTTGTGGTCTGTGAAAAGAACACGCATTTCAATGCCTCTAGTAGATCCAGACATGGTCATTGAAAAGAACACACATGCAATGACATTGGTGGATCCATATGTGGTCTGAAAAGAACACACATGCAATGACACTAGTGAATCCATATGTGGTCTGTGAAAAGAACACATGCAATGACACTGGTGGATCCATATGTGGTATGTGAAAAGAACACACATGCAATGACACTGGTGGATCCATATATGGTCTGTGAAAAGAACACACATGCAATGACACTTGTGGATCCATATGTGGTCTGTGAAAAGAACACACATGCAATGAGACTGGTGGATCCATATATATGGTGTGAAAAGAACACACATGAAATGATTCTGGTGGATCCGTATGTGGTTTGTGAAAAGAACAGACATGCAATGACACTGGTGGATCCATATGTGGTCTGTGAAAAGAACACACATGCAATGACACTGATGGATCCATATGTGGTCTGTGAAAAGAACACACATGCAATGAAAATAGTGGATCCATATGTGGTATGTGAAAAGAACACACATGCAATGACTCTTGTGGATCCATATGTGGTTTGTGAAAAGAACAGACATGCAATGACACTAGTGGATCCATATGTGGTCTGTGAAAAGAACACACATGCAATGACACTGGTGGATCGATATGTGGTCTGTGAAAAGAACACACATGCAATGACACCGGTGGATCCATGTGTGGTTTGTGAAAAGAACACACATGCAATGACACTGGTGGATCCATATGTGGTCTGTGAAAAGAACACACATGCAATGACACTGGTGGATCGATATTTGGTCTGTGAAAAGAACACATATGAAATGAAAATGGTGGATCCATATATTGTCTATGAAAAGAACACACATGAAATGAGACTGGTGGATCCATATGTGGTCTGTGAAAAGAACACACATGCAATTACACCGGTGGATCCATATGTGGTCTGTGAAAAGATCACACATGCAATGACACTGATGGATCCATATGTGGTCTGTGAAAAGAACACACATGCAATGAAAATAGTGGATCCATATGTGGTATGTGAAAAGAACACACATGCAATGATACTAGTGGATCCATGTATGGTCTGTGAAAAGAACACACATGAAATGATTCTGGTCGATCCATATGTGGTTTGTGAAAAGAACAAACATGCAATGACACTGGTGGATCCATATGTGGTCTGTGAAAAGAACACACATGCAATGACACTGGTGGATCCATATGTGGTCTGTGAAAAGAACACACATGCAATGACACTGGTGGATCCATATGTAGTCTCTGAAAAGAACACACATGCAATGACACTGGTGGATCCATACGTGGTATGTGAAAAGAACACACATGCAATGACACTGGTGGATCGATATGTGTTTTGTGAAAAGACCAAACATGCAATGGCAATGGTGGTTCCATATGTGGTCTGTGAAAAGAACATACATGCAATGACAATGGTGGTTCCATATGTGGTTTGTGAAAAGAACACACATGCAATGACTTGTGGCTAATGAAAAGAACACACATGCAATGACTCTAGTGGATCCATGTGTGGTCCGTGAAAAGAACACACACGAAATGACAATGGCGGATCCATATGTGGTCTATGAAAAGAATACACATGCAATGACAATGGTGGTTTCATGTGTGGTTTGTGAAAAGAACAGGCATGCAATGACTCTAGTTGTGGTCTGTGAAAAGAACACGCATTTCAATGACTCTAGTAGATCCATACATGGTCATTGAAAAGAACACACATGCAATGACATTGGTGGATCCATATGTGGTATGAAAAGAACACACATGCAATGACACTAGTGAATCCATATGTGGTCTGTGAAAAGAACACACATGCAATGACACTGGTGGATCCATATGTGGTATGTGAAAATAACACACATGCAATGACACTGGTGGATCCATATATGGTCTGTGAAAAGAACACACATGCAATGACACTGGTGGATCCATATGTGGTCTGTGAAACGAACACACATGCAATGATACTAGTGGATCCATATATGGTCTGTGAAAAGAACACACATGAAATGATTCTGGTGGATCCGTATGTGGTTTGTGAAAAGAACAGACATGCAATGACACTGGTGGATCCATATGTGGTCTGTGAAAAGAACACACATGCAATGACACTGATGGATCCATATGTGGTCTGTGAAAAGAACACACATGCAATGAAAATAGTGGATCCATATGTGGTATGTGAAAAGAACACACATGCAATGACTCTTGTGGATCCATATGTGGTTTGTGAAAAGAACACACATGCAATGACACTAGTGGATCCATATGTGGTATGTGAAAAGAACACACATGAAATGACACTGGTGGATCCATAAGTGGTATGTGAAAAGAACACACATGCAATGACACTGGTGGATCCATATGTGGTTTGTGAAAAGAACACACATGCAATGGTAATGGTGGTTCCATATGTGGTCTGTGAAAAGAACATACATGCAATGACAATGGTGGTTCCATATGTGGTTTGTGAAAAGAACACACATGCAATGACTCTAGTTGTGGTGAATGGAAAGAACACACATGCAATGACACTAGTGGATCCATATGTGGTCCGTGAAAAGAACACACATGCAATGACAATGGTGGATCCATGTATGGTCTATCAAAAGAACACACGTGCAATGACAATGGTGGTTTCATGTGTGGTCTGTGAAAAGAACACACATGCAATGACACTGGTGGTTCGATATTTGGTCTGTGAAAAGAACACATATGAAATGAAAATGGTGGATCCATATATTGTTTGTCAAAAGAACACACATGAAATGAGACTGGTGGATCCATATGTGGTCTGTGAAAAGAACACACATGCAATTACACCGCTGGATCCATATGTGGTCTGTGAAAAGATCACACATGCAATGACACTGATGGATCCATATGTGGTCTGTGAAAAGAACACACATGCAATGAAAATAGTGGATGCATATGTGGTATGTGAAAAGAACACACATGCAATGATACTAGTGGATCCATGTATGGTCTGTGAAAAGAACACACATGAAATGATTCTGGTCGATCCATATGTGGTTTGTGAAAAGAACAAACATGCAATGACACTGGTGGATCCATATGTGGTCTGTGAAAAGAACACACATGCAATGACACTGGTGGATCCATATCTGGTCTGTGAAAATAACACACATGCAATGACACTGGTGGATCCATATGTAGTCTCTGAAAAGAACACACATGCAATGAAAATGGTGGATCCATATGTGGTCTGTGAAAAGAACACACATGCAATGACACTAGTGGATCCATATGTGGTATGTGAAAAGAACACAAATGCAATGACACTGGTGGATCCATACGTGGTATGTGAAAATAACACACATGCAATGACACTGGTGGATCGATATGTGGTTTGTGAAAAGACCAAACATGCAATGGCAATGGTGGTTGCATATGTGGTCTGTGAAAAGAACGTACATGCAATGACAATGGTGGTTCCATATGTGGTTTGTGAAAAGAACACACATGCAATGACTTGTGGCTAATGAAAAGAACACACATGCAATGACTCTAGTGGATCCATATGTGGTCCGTGAAAAGAACACACACGAAATGACAATGGCGGATCCATATGTGGTCTATGAAAAGAATACACATGCAATGACAATGGTGGTTTCATGTGTGGTTTGTGAAAAGAACAGGCATGCAATGACTCTAGTTGTGGTCTGTGAAAAGAACACGCATTTCAATGACTCTAGTAGATCCATACATGGTCATTGAAAAGAACACACATGCAATGACACTGGTGGATCCATATGTGGTCTGTGAAAAGAACACACATGCAATTAAACTGGTGGATCCATATGTGGTCTGTGAAAAGAATACACATGCAATGGAAATGGTGGTTCCATATGTGGTTTGTGAAAAGAACACACATGCAATGAAACTGGTGGATCCATATGTGGTCTGTGAAAAGAACACACATGCAATGATACTAGTGGATCCATGTATGGTCTGTGAAAAGAACACACATGAAATGATTCTGGTGGATCCATATGTGGTTTGTGAATAGAACAGACATGCAATGACACTGGTGGATCCATATATGGTCTGTGAAAAGAACACACATGCAATGACACTGATGGATCCATATGTGGTCTGTGAAAAGAACACACATGCAATGATACTAGTGGATCCATATGTGTTCCGTGAAAAGAACACACATGCAATGACAATGGTGGATCCATGTATGGTCTATCAAAAGAACACACGTGCAATGACAATGGTGGTTTCATGTGTGGTCTGTGAAAAGAGAACACATTTCAATGACTCTAGTAGATCCATACATGGTCATTGAAAAGAACAGACATGCAATGACACTGGTGGATCCATATGTGGTCTGTGAAAAGAACACACATGCAATGACACTGGTGGATCCATATGTGGTCTATGAAAAGAACACACATGGAATGACACTGGTGGATCTATATCTGGTATGTGAAAAGAACTCACATGCTATGACACTGTTGGATCCATATGTGGTCTGTGAAAAGAACACACATGCAATGACACTGATGGATCCATATGTCGTATGTGAAAAGAACACACATGCAATGAAAATGGTGGATCCATATGTGGTATGTCAAAAGAACACACATGAAATGACACTCGTGGATCCATATGTGGTCTATGAAAAGAACAAACATGCAATGACACTAGTGGATCCATATGCGGTATGTGAAAAGAACACACATGCAATGACACTGGTGGATCCATATGTGGTCTGTGAAAAGAACAGACATGCAATGAAAATGGTGGATCCATATGTGGTCTGTGAAACGAAAACACATGCAGTCACACCGGTGGATCCATATGTGGTATGTGAAAAGAACACACATGCAATGACACCGGTGGATCCATATGTGGTCTGTGAAAAGAACACACATGCAATGACACTGGTGGATCCATATGTGGTCTGTGAAAAGAACACACATGCAATGACACCGGTGGATCCATGTGTGGTTTGTGAAAAGAACACACATGCAATGACACTGGTGGATCCATATGTGGTCTGTGGAAAGAACACACATGCAATGACACTGGTGGTTCGATATTTGGTCTGTGAAAAGAACACATATGAAATGAAAATGGTGGATCCATATATTGTTTGTCAAAAGAACACACATGAAATGAGACTGGTGGATCCATATGTGGTCTGTGAAAAGAACACACATGCAATTACACCGGTGGATCCATATGTGGTCTGTGAAAAGATCACACATGCAATGACACTGATGGATCCATATGTGGTCTGTGAAAAGAACACACATGCAATGAAAATAGTGGATGCATATGTGGTATGTGAAAAGAACACACATGCAATGATACTAGTGGATCCATGTATGGTCTGTGAAAAGAACACACATGAAATGATTCTGGTCGATCCATATGTGGTTTGTGAAAAGAACAAACATGCAATGACACTGGTGGATCCATATGTGGTCTGTGAAAAGAACACACATGCAATGACACTGGTGGATCCATATGTGGTCTGTGAAAATAACACACATGCAATGACACTGGTGGATCCATATGTAGTCTCTGAAAAGAACACACATGCAATGAAAATGGTGGATCCATATGTGGTCTGTGAAAAGAACACACATGCAATGACACTAGTGGATCCATATGTGGTATGTGAAAAGAACACAAATGCAATGACACTGGTGGATCCATACGTGGTATGTGAAAATAACACACATGCAATGACACTGGTGGATCGATATGTGGTTTGTGAAAAGACCAAACATGCAATGGCAATGGTGGTTCCATATGTGGTCTGTGAAAAGAACGTACATGCAATGACAATGGTGGTTCCATATGTGGTTTGTGAAAAGAACACACATGCAATGACTTGTGGCTAATGAAAAGAACACACATGCAATGACTCTAGTGGATCCATATGTGGTCCGTGAAAAAACACACACGAAATGACAATGGCGGATCCATATGTGGTCTATGAAAAGAATACACATGCAATGACAATGGTGGTTTCATGTGTGGTTTGTGAAAAGAACAGGCATGCAATGACTCTAGTTGTGGTCTGTGAAAAGAACACGCATTTCAATGACTCTAGTAGATCCATACATGGTCATTGAAAAGAACACACATGCAATGACACTGGTGGATCCATATGTGGTTTGTGAAAAGAACACACATGCAATTAAACTGGTGGATCCATATGTGGTCTGTGAAAAGAATACACATGCAATGGAAATGGTGGTTCCATATGTGGTTTGTGAAAAGAACACACATGCAATGAAACTGGTGGATCCATATGTGGTCTGTGAACAGAACACACATGCAATGATACTAGTGGATCCATGTATGGTCTGTGAAAAGAACACACATGAAATGATTCTGGTGGATCCATATGTGGTTTGTGAATAGAACAGACAAGCAATGACACTGGTGGATCCATATATGGTCTGTGAAAAGAACACACATGCAATGACACTGATGGATCCATATGTGGTCTGTGAAAAGAACACACATGCAATGATACTAGTGGATCCATATATGGTCTGTGAAAAGAACACACATGAAATGATTCTGGTGGATCCGTATGTGGTTTGTGAAAAGAGCAGACATGCAATGACACTGGTGGATCCATATGAGGTCTGTGAAAAGAACACACATGCAATGACACTGATGGATCCATATGTGGTCTGTGAAAAGAACACACATGCAATGAAAATAGTGGATCCATATGTGGTATGTGAAAAGAACACACATGCAATGACTCTTGTGGATCCATATGTGGTTTGTGAAAAGAACACACATGCAATGACACTAGTGGATCCATATGTGGTATGTGAAAAGAACACACATGAAATGACACTGGTGGATCCATAAGTGGTATGTGAAAAGAACACACATGCAATGACACTGGTGGATCCATATGTGGTTTGTGAAAAGAACACACATGCAATGGTAATGGTGGTTCCATATGTGGTCTGTGAAAAGAACATACATGCAATGACAATGGTGGTTCCATATGTGGTTTGTGAAAAGAACACACATGCAATGACTCTAGTTGTGGTTAATGGAAAGAACACACATGCAATGACACTAGTGGATCCATATGTGGTCCGTGAAAAGAACACACATGCAATAACAATGGTGGATCCATGTATGGTCTATCAAAAGAACACACGTGCAATGACAATGGTGGTTTCATGTGTGGTCTGTGAAAAGAGAACACATTTCAATGACTCTAGTAGATCCATACATGGTCATTGAAAAGAACAGACATGCAATGACACTGGTGGATCCATATGTGGTCTGTGAAAAGAACACACATGCAATGACACTGGTGGATCCATATGTGGTCTATGAAAAGAACACACATGGAATGACACTGGTGGATCTATATCTGGTATGTGAAAAGAACTCACATGCTATGACACTGGTGGATCCATATGTGGTCTGTGAAAAGAACACACATGCAATGACACAGGTGGATCCATATGTCGTATGTGAAAAGAACACACATGTAATGAAAATGGTGGATCCATATGTGGTATGTCAAAAGAACACACATGAAATGACACTGGTGGATCCATATGTGGTTTGTGAAAAGAACAAACATGCAATGACACTAGTGGATCCATATGTGGGATGTGAAAAGAACACACATGCAATGACACTGGTGGATCCATATGTGGTCTGTGAAAAGAACACACATGCAATGAAAATGGTGGATCCATATGTGGTCTGTGAAACGAATACACATGCAATCACACCGGTGGATCCATATGTGGTATGTGAAAAGAACACACATGCAATGACACTGGTGGATCCATATGTGGTCTGTGAAAAGAACACACATGCAATGACACTGGTGGATCCATATGTGGTCTGTGAAAAGAACACACATGCAATGACACCGGTCGATCCATGTGCAGTTTGTGAAAAGAACACACATGCAATGACACTGGTGGATCCATATGTGGTCTGTGAAAAGAACATACATGCAATGACACTAGTGGATCGATATTTGGTCTGTGAAAAGAACACACACGAAATGACAATGGCGGATCCATATGTGGTCTATGAAAAGAACACACATGCAATGACACTGGTGGATCCATATGTGGTCTATGAAAAGAACACACATGGAATGACACTGGTGGATCTATATCTGGTATGTGAAAAGAACTCACATGCTATGACACTGGTGGATCCATATGTGGTCTGTGAAAAGAACACACATGCAATGACACAGGTGGATCCATATGTCGTATGTGAAAAGAACACACATGCAATGAAAATGGTGGATCCATATGTGGTATGTCAAAAGAACACACATGAAATGACACTGGTGGATCCATATGTGGTCTGTGAAAAGAACAAACATGCAATGACACTAGTGGATCCATATGTGGGATGTGAAAAGATAACACATGCAATGACACTGGTGGATCCATATGTGGTCTGTGAAAAGAACACACATGCAATGAAAATGGTGGATCCATATGTGGTCTGTGAAACGAAAACACATGCAGTCACACCGGTGGATCCATATGTGGTATGTGAAAAGAACACACATGCAATGACACCGGTGGATCCATATGTGGTCTGTGAAGAGAACACACATGCAATGACACTGGTGGATCCATATGTGGTCTGTGAAAAGAACACACATGCAATGACACCGGTGGATCCATGTGTGGTTTGTGAAAAGAACACACATGCAATGACACTGGTGGATCCATATGTGGTCTGTGAAAAGAACACACATGCAATGACACTGGTGGATCGATATTTTGTCTGTGAAAAGAACACATATGAAATGAAAATGGTGGATCCATATATTATCTGTCAAAAGAACACACATGAAATGAGACTGGTGGATCCATATGTGGTATGTGAAAAGAACACACGTGCAATTACACCGCTGGATCCATATGTGGTCTGTGAAAAGATCACACATGCAATGACACTGATGGATCCATATGTAACATCCCAAAAATCATGTTTCAAAAACTCATTCATTTCATCCTTGCATCATTCATTCATATAGGGTTTTTCTCAAAATCATTTAGAGGCAGAAGTTTGAGCTATGATTTCATGTGGGAAAATTGTCTCAATTGGCCACCACCCTTTGGGATTTGTTTGTCCATGACCTTGTTTGCTTGCCTCCATGATTGGATAGATTAGGAGTAGCATTTAAACCCAAGATTCAAAATTTAGAAATAGTTTCAAACCCCTATTTCAAATATTTGCAACTAGAGCAAATCTCTGTTTATTTTGAAACCCAAGCTTGTCTAAGCCTTTGCAAGGTAACCATTAGGATATTTGATTGTTTATGAACCCACAGAACCCTGCAAAAATCCCCATAGCAGTTTGAATTCAAAAGGATTTGAATTCATATCAAATTCTATTCAGAAAATGGAATTAGAAAAAGAAAAGACCTAAAGAAAAGAAAAGGGCCGAGCGGCCAGAATCGCCAGCAGCGGATCAAGCCCACAAGCCCACCGGGATCTCCTTTTCCTTCTCACTGCGCCTTGACGCGTTAATCGTGAGCAGACCCACCACCACCTCGCACTCTTCGGCGACGGCGGGCAGTCCACGTCGCCCTCGTCTTCCCAGACCGCCGAAGCGACCACGCGTCGCAGCGATGATGGCGTAATGGCGGCGTAAATGGGCATTTATCCTCGGCGTTTCTGTCGATTCCCGGCTATAAGATCCTCTACGCCTCGCGATCTTTTCCCCAAACACCTCACTCACCACGGGCATCCTCAATCAGCTTTGCCCCGCCGCAGACAGAGCCTCTCCAACGATCGATTCCGGTGAGTCCAGAGCTCCCCTCTGCCTCTCGTTCTTACAATCTCACTCAGCGTGTCTTGGCGCACCTCCTGACCTCACTAGTCCGTCTTGTACTGCCCCAGGTCGCCGGTTCAACTTGACATCGCGAGCACCGACGGCGACATCTACTCCAGCGAGTTTTTCCGGAAGGTACAGACCGCCCTCGCCTTTCCGTTCACGCTCACTACGCCGCCTTGACCGTGAACCTAACCGTGTCTCGCCTTGCTTTGGGGGTGATCCACGATGTCCGACCACGGCGACGCACCGACGCCGCCACGAACTCCGGCGAGCAATCGCAGCCGTGCGAAGCGCCCTTGACCAACCGCCGTCGACAGCGCCGTGACCTCCGAGCCGGTGAGCTACTCCTCCTTCTCCCTCTCCGTGCATCGTCAACGCGTCATCGACCACAGTTCGCCGCCCGGTAGCCACCGCCCGCCGCCAGTTCTTGGCGGAGAAATAGCGACCGATTAGATCGTATCGTGGCGCTAGGATAGATCCACTTAACCCGGCGATGCGATCTGGCGCTAGTTTTCATTTAGATCCTACGGCTGTGGAGCTCGATCGATCGCAAACGGTATGGGCGAATAAGAGCATGAATGGCTAGGTTAGATCTGAAAATAGATTTAAAAACCAGAAATTTGATCCAAATTCAAATGCCTATATCTTTTGAATCCCACGTTAGAATTTTGCAAACTTTATACCATTGGATTCAGAAAAACAAGACCTTTCTGCCTATCCCCTTTGTTTAGCAAATAGTAACCATTAGATGTGCTTAAATTGCAGAGACTTGTTTGAGGCCTTTTTGAATATAAGTTTAGTTTAGTATTTTATTTTAGGGCTATTTAAGTTGTCTTGGCTATTTTGTGACTTGTTTAGTTTCTGTATTCATGCACTTGCTTGGTTGAGTTTTCAAAAATCATCACTTGGTAGATTCATGCATGCATGCATTCATAATATTTTTGTTTGTATATATTTGTGAGTAATTGTGTGCTATAACTTTGTGTGTAGATTTTGCTAGTGATTGTGATTGTGACGAGTGCTACTCTCCACACTACCAAGGCAAGTGATATCTTCATGAATATTCCATACCTATATTTTATACTTGCATTAGATATATTTTGTTAGGACTTGCATGCTACTTTTGTCAATTGATGATGGGAAATCCTATTTAGAATAGAATGCTAGAATTGCTAGGAGAATTTCCTAAAGATAAGTTGCCATGCCATGCTTAGCCTAGCTACTAGAAAACAAGGGTGGTTTATATATTCACACTATGGAAAATATTCTAAGTCTAAGGACTTGTTTTATTTAACAAAACAACTAAGTTAATGAATCACACAGGTGTAATGGAAAGAATGGGATATGTTGAGTGGTTACACAAGGCCAAGTCTTGGTGAACCTTGTGTATCTCACTTGTGGATAGCCACCCAGAACAAAGAGATTTGAGTTGTGAAATGTTGAGAAGCTTCAAGTGCAACCACTTGGTAATATGGGCTCTGCCATGATCTTAGGATGCTGGAACTTAGTCTCTTGGACAGTGGGTGGTAGATGGGTTGATAGGTTGGAGCGCGTCCATTTGACTAAGGAAAGGCTACTGAAGGATCATGTATTGGGAAACCAAGGCTTGTGGGGAAAGTGCACCACCTCTGCAGAGTGTAAAACCTAAGTACTTAGCCATGTCCCTGGTAAAGGACAATTTGAGCATCAAGACATGGAAACTTCAAGAATCTCATCACTCCAATTTCTGAATAAAACTTGTGGGTGAACAAGGGTTAAAGGATCTTCAGTCTTTGATTGGTAGATGCCCTGAGTGGATCTTCAGTCTTTGATTGGTAGATACCTTGGGATAGTCTTTGCCAAACAAAATTTAGTATTTTCAAAAAGTTAAGGAAAAATCTATTTTGAGCAATGCAAGCCTAAGCTCCACCAGCCAAATGCATATAGTATTATAGTCCACTTAAATATATACTAAGGTATCACTTGCCAATACTATTCCAAAGTATTGACCCTCTGTGGCTGTAACTTATGATGTTGCAGGTTACACTCAACATGCTTGCCTGTGGCACATGAAGATGAAGACTTATGTTTATTTACATATTCCATAAACTCTTGTATTAGGCCTTTTGCCATGAGTTGTAAAAGACTATGTTTTATCTCTGGAATGACTGTAATAAACGACCTTTGTATCTGTGTACTTCATCTTAAGCGTGGATGCTAGCATTGATCCGAGGACTAGCATTGCAATCACAGGGATCTTTTCCTTTAATAAGGAGGGATCTTAAGATAGTACTCGAGCAACATATTTGCACATGGATTAACATTAGGATTGGAAACTCACTAAGAAGAATTTTAACTTCTTCTACACTTGTCTATTTCTTCGTAAACTTTTCATCTTCTCATTCTTTCATCTCTATTTGGCAGATGAACTCGAATCATGAAACCGTGAAAGGACCTCATGACCATGACTTTGGGTGAGTTAGTTTCCCAAGTTATCAAGGACCTCATGGAAACCATGAAGATTACATGGTGCGGCGTTAAAGGCTTTCAATTGATGGAGGATGATGGAGTATTAGTGGGTGCAACTTCCAGCATACAAGAATAAAAGAGCTAACCCACAAAAAGGGCTTACTGCATGTACACAAACACTTTTATACACCATTCTTTGAGTCGACAAAAGCAACAGGAAGACTATCGAACTAAGTGTTAGAGGTAGTGCAAGATGCTCAACCTCAAAAAGACTTAGAAAGAAGGAACATATGCAAAGGTTGGAAATCACCAGCAATCCTTAAGAGGAGAGATATTATAGACTTAGTGATGAAGCATGTGAACAAAGATAGGGTGATTGCCACTAGGAACATTATGTTGTACCAGATCAATAGAGATAGGATTAAGCACACTTAGGTGGTTGGACACACACCTATCACTAATTTTTCCAAAGGATACCTTAAATAAGTTTGAACCTTGGTTGATTAAACAATGGATTCTTTATGCATGGCTGCTTATAATTTTTATGTCAAATGTGTTTGAATGTTTATCTTGTTATCTTTACCGGTATGTTATTCCTCTTTTCAATCTTATAAATGATGCTATTGCGCCAGCCTTTGTTGAGGAGTTCCGGGCTACCCGTTTGGTCCTCATCGTAGGCTACCGCTTTACTAGATCTCCTGTTTCCCTGTCATTGTTTTTCCTCACCAGTTTGAAGAAGGACCTTTAGAGACTTCCAAGGTGAACCAGCAGGGCGCGGTGAGCCCTACTAGGCCATCGTCTTCAAGCTTATGCACGATGGCGAGGACGGAGGCATAGAGGTTGTCATCGAGATCGATGGACGGCGGCCGTCATAAAACGAGTTAGGGGCACTCCTTCCGCCTTTACTGGGCGTGATGACTGACGGAGAGTCCGCCGACTTTGAGACCTTCGAGGTCTGCAATGAGCCCGTCGCTGCCACCCCTCCAGGACTTAGAGACTCTTATTAGGCACATGGATACCGATAGGACCAACGTCATGCTTAGTAATGACGAGCTCCAGGTGCAGCTTCGCGAGAAGGACAAGCTCTTTGCGCAGCAGGATGAGATAGTCAAGGAGATGGAGACAAAGTTCGAGACCCAAGACCGTAAGTTCAAGAGTCAAGAGAAGCGTGTCCAGGATAGGAACAAGAGGATTCGTGATATGACCGAGGAACTGCAGTCCAAGGACTTCGAGTTAGAGCAGCAGCAGACAGTGATTGAGAGGCTTCGTTCCCAGAAGAGGGCTCTCAAGGCCAAGATCGACTCTTTGACCACTACCATCGAGGAGAACAAGACCGCAATGGAGAACGCTGGTCTTACCTTTGTCGAGGAGGAGATTGATGCCGACGAGTAGATTTGACTACTCAGTTATCTTTATTTACCGCACTTGTTATTTGTGAACTTATTGTTGGACCATCCGACATGTGGATGGCTTGCCACTTGTGTGTTTATACTTGTGTTGCATGCTATATGTCTGCTTGTGTGATGTATTGTGCATAAATCATGTAAGGGTATCTCATTCTTATCTCTATATGAATAAACCACAGATGCCTCCCCGTCGCGCAAACACCAACCCCAACCCCAACATTACCCTGAAATGCAACAAATGATGAATGCGCAAAACACAGCTTATGCAAATGATGACGACGTTCATCCGTAACCGTAACAACAACAACCCCAATAACAACAACAACAACAACAACAACAACCCTCCGTGTTTTGATATGCTCACCAGATTTCTGCGCCCGAGGCCTAAGTTTTCGAATGATCGATCCCATGGTGGCCAATGATTGGCTACGTTACGTGAACAAAGACTTAGTGACCGTGGGATGCCAGATGCTGAAAAGGTCGTTCGCAAGACATCTGGAAGGACCAGTACCGCATGGTGGGACAACTTCAGTTACCACGCCTATTGATGAAGTGACTTGGGCTATCTTTGAAGATGGCTTTACTACACATATCTCACCAGGAATGATGAGCCTGAAAAGAAGGAATTTCACAACCTGAGGCGCCACCACGGTAGCTGAATATATTGAAGAGTTCAACAATTTGGCGCTATGCACCGATGAGGTTGACATCGATGCCAAAAGGAAGGAAAAGTTTCGGAAGGCTTGAATGACGAACTGAATCTGCGGTATGCGTGGTATATGTTCCAACTTATCGTCATTGGTGACAAGGCTGTTATTGTGGAGAATAAAATGAAGCAAGTTGAGAGTAGAAAGAGGAAACACTCCGATAAGCATAGCTCGATCGTGTCATAAACGATCTCACTATGATGATAGTGTCACCAGATCCCACAAGCATGGGAAGTTTAACAAGCACCACAACCACAAATCATTATGACAACAAGCATCATCGCAGTCATGACAATGATAAGTACAAGAACCACAAGAGTGGATATAAGAGCCACCATAGTGGAAGTGGAAGTGGAAGTGAAGTCAACCTAAGAAGGACAACAACAAGTTGAATGCTTCAAATGCAAGAAGATGGGGCATTATGCAAATGAGAGCCCAGAGAAGAACGTTGAAGGACCTAACAAGCCCAAACCTTTTCAGAAAGGACAGGTTAACCACATAAATGAGGAGGAGGTCTATGAAGAACGATGCAGTTCTTTGGTAAGTTCAGACTCAATTCCATCTCAGCATTTGTACTCTTTGACACTGGTGCATCTCATTCATTCATATCAAAAGCGTTTGTTGATATAAATGGGTTTGCATCTGAAAACATTGGGTGTCCGATAAAAGTTAGCTCTCGGGAGGGATATGATAGTGAGTCTTGGATGCCGGATCTAGTCATAGAGATCGGAAAACATAAGTTTCCAAGAAACCTAATAATCCTAAATTCCCAAGGATTGATGTAATTTTAGGAATGGATTGGATGGCTAAGCATGAGGGAGTACTTGATTGTGCAAATCGCACAATTTCACTCACAACCCTCAAGGTAAGAGGATAACATTTAAGTCCAATTTTCAATCTAAAGGAAACTAGCTAAATTCTCTTAAGGGGTTAGCATGGACAATTGCTAATTGTGTGTGAGTATCCGGATGTGTTCCCATAAGATTTACGGTGAATGCCACCAGATAGAGTCGTGGTGTTTATAATAGATTTGGAACCAGGTTCTAGACCAAGGGCAAAAAGGCCTTATAAAATGTCGGTGATTTAACTTAAGGAACTCAAGAAACAACTTGGAGAACAATTGCAGAAAGGATTCATCCAGCCAAGTTCTTCATCTTGGGGAGCTCCAGCTTTGTTTGTAGAAAGAGAGAGAACTCAAAGGTTATGCATAGATTACCGTTCTCTCAACGAGGTAACCATCAAGAACAAGTATCCTTTGCCAAGAATAAATGACTTGTTTGATCAGCTAGAAGGAGCATGTGTGTTCTCGAAGATTGATCTTCGGTCAGGCTATTTTCAACTCAAGATAAGAGAGCAAGACATACCTAAAACATCATTTACCACGAGGTATGGATTGTATGAGTACACTGTGATGCCTTTTGGTTTAACCAACGCTCCGGCATACTTCATGAATATGATGAACAAAGTGTTCATGGAATTTCTCGACAAGTTCGTTGTCGTTTTCATCGATGACATCTTAGTCTACTCCAAGAGCAAGGAAGAGCATGAAAGCCATCTACGCTTGATACTTGAGAAACTAAGGGAACATAAGCTTTATGCCAAATTCAGCAAGTGTGAGTTTTGGTTAGAGGAAGTTGGATTTCTTGGTCATGTTATGACAAAGGATGGTGTAGCAGTTGATCCTGCTAAAGTTTCGGCTGTGACAGAATGGGAATCTCCTAAGAATGTAAAAGAGGTTCGTAGTTTCCTTGGTTTAGCAGGTTACTACAGAAGATTCATTGAAAAATTTTCTAAGGTTGCTAAACCAATGACAAAATTGTTAAAGAAAGATAAGAAATTTGCTTGGTCTGAAGGATGTGAACTCAGCTTTTAAGAATGAAAGAAGAGACTTGTGTCAGCACCAAGATCAGGTTTACCAGATTTGGAAAAGGATTTCCAAGTATATTGTGATGCTTCTCATCAAGGATTAGGTGCCGTACTTATGCAAGGCGGAAAAGTTGTGGCTTATGCCTCGAGACAACTCAAAACTCATGAAGTAAATTATCCTACTCATGATTTAGAGTTAGTCAGGTAGTCCATGCACTCAAAACATGGAGACATTACCTTTTGGGAAAATGTTGTGAAGTATTCACCGACCATAAAAGCTTGAAATATATCTTCACCCAGAAGGAGATCAATATGAGACAAAGAAGATGGCTAGAACTTATCAAGGATTACGACTTGAATTTGCAATACCACCCCGGTAAAGCAAATGTAGTAGCAGATGCCCTAAGTCGTAAAGCGTTTGTAAATGGCCTTACCAAAGGTGAATTGCCAGATGACTTGTGTAAGCAATTCAAGGAACTCAGGTTGGAGATTGTGCCGGAAGGACATCTCATGTCTTTGGATGTTCAACCCACTGCTGGATAAGGTTAAAGAAGCCCAAAAGACGGATAAAGAGATCAAGAGATCAAGGAAAGGATTAGCTAAGGAAAGCTAAAAGTTTCCATATGGACGAACAAGGTACTTTATGGCACGAGAAACGTATTTGTGTTCCACAAGATCCGAAAATGCGGAAACTGATTTTACAAAAAGCCCATAACTCTCCGTATTCTATTCACCCGGGAAACACCAAAATGTATATGGATATGAAAGAAAGGTTTTGGTGGAACAATCTTAAAAGGGACATCGCCGAACACATTGCCTTGTGTGACGTGTGTAGTAGAGTGAAAGCGAGCATCGTAAACCAGCGGGTTTGCTTCAACCAATGCCTATTCCTGAATGGAAGTGGGAAAATATTGGTATGGATTTCATTACGGATTACCAAGGACCAGGTCGGTATGATTCCATATGGGTAGTAGATCGCCTAACTAAAGTGGCTCATTTTATACCCGTAAAGACAACTTATACCAGTGCAAAGTTAGCCAAAATCTACATGAGCAGAATTGTATGCCTTCACGGAGTACCTAAGAGTATTGTGTCTGATAGAGGAACTCAATTCACTTCTCACTTTTGGAAAACTTCATGAATCTCTAGGAACGAGGTTGAATTCAGCACTGCTTTTCATCCTCAAACCGATGGACAAACAGAAAGGACTAATCAAATTCTTGAAGACATGTTGAGGCATGTGCCCTAGACTATGGAGCAAGTTGGGATGAAAGTCGCTTTACGCAGTTCTCTTACAACAACAGTCACCAATCTAGTATTGGGATGGCACCATTCGAGTTTCTATACGGAAGAAAGTGTACCACCCCATTGCTATGGAATGGTGTGGGAGAAAGAAGTTTGTTTGGACCAGATCTTATCAAAGACGCCGAAGAAAAGGTCAAATTGGTTAGAGACAGATTGAAGATAGCACAGTCTCGACAGAAAAGCTACGCAGATGCTAAGCGTAGAGAAGTCACCTACGAAGTTGGGGATAGAGCTTATCTTAGAGTATCACCACTGTGGAGTAAAAGATTTGGAGTCAAAGGAAAGTTAGCACCAAGATATGTAGGACCATTCAACATTCTAAGTCGCAAGGAGAAGCGCATATGAAATCGAATCACAAGATCTTTATTAGCAATCCATAATGTTTTTCATGTGAGCCAGCTCAAGAAATGTCACCCGAAATGGAAGAAACATCCTTGAAAGATACCATATCTTTGGAAGAAGTTCAACTAGAAAGTGATCTCACCTATGAAGAAAAGCTCACAAGATTCTTGAGACCACAGAAAGAGTCACAAGGACAAAAACCATCAAGTTTTGCAAAGTACAATGGAACCATCATTCCGAAGAAGAAGCAACATGGGAGAGAGAAGACGATCTTCGGAAAGACCACCCTTACCTATTTGCTAGCCAATCCGAATCTCGAGGGCGAGATTCATTTTAAGGGGGTTAGATTTGTAACATCCCAAAAATCATGTTTCAAAAACTCATTCATTTCATCCTTGCATCATTCATTCATATAGGGTTTTTCTCAAAATCATTTAGAGGCAGAAGTTTGAGCTATGATTTCATGTGGGCAAATTGTCTCAATTGGCCACCACCCTTTGGGATTTGTTTGTCCATGACCTTGTTTGCTTGCCTCCATGATTGGATAGATTAGGAGTAGCATTTAAACCCAAGATTCAAAATTTAGAAATAGTTTCAAACCCCTATTTCAAATATTTGCAAATATATAAAATCTCTGTTTATTTTGAAAACCAAGCTTGTCTAATCCTTTGCAATGTAACCACTTGGATATTTGATTGTTTATGAACCCACGTAACCCCCAAAAATCCCCAAAGCAGTTTGAATTCAAAAGGATTTGAATTCATATCAAATTCTATTCAGAAAATGGAATTAGAAAAGAAAAGACCTAAAGAAAAGAAAAGGGCCGGCGGCGAATCGCCCAAAGGCGGATCAAGCCCAAGCCCACCCGGGATCTCCTTTTCCTTCTCACGCCATGAAGACGCGTTAAGTCGACAGACAGATTCCCCACCACCACCTCGCACTCTTCACGAAGCGGGCCGGTCCACGTCGCCTCGTCTTCCCAGACCGCGACCACGTCACGCCGCTGCAGCAGTGATGGCGGTAATGGCGCGGCGTAAATGGGCATTTATCCTCGAGCGTTTCTGTCGATTCCCCGCTATAAGATCCTCTCCGCGATCTTTTTCCCCAAACACCTCACTCACTCCGCCACCAGGCTGTCCTCTATCAGCTTTGCCCCGGAGCTGTCAGAGCCTCTCCATCGATCGAGTCCGGTGTGTCCAGAGCTCCCCTCTGCCTCTCGTTCTTACAATCTCACTCAGCGTGTCTTGGCGCACCTCCTGACCTCTCTAGTCCGTCTTATCGCCCAGTCGCCGGTTCCACTTGACATCGCGAGCACCGCGGCGACATCTACTCCGACGAGTTTTTCCGGAAGGTACAGACCGCCCTCGCTTTTCCGTTCACGCCACTACGCTTTGACCTGTGAATCTAACCGTGTCCTCGCTTTTGCTTTGGGGTGATCCACGGCGACGCCCACGACCACCAGACGCACAGACGCCGCCATCGAACTCCGGCGAGCAATCGCAGCCGTGCCCGAGCGCCTTGACCAACCGCAGTACGACGAGCTGCGTGACCTCCCGAGCCGGTGAGCTACTCCTCCTTCTCCCTCTCCGTCTCGCATCATCGGCAACGCCATCGACCGGCAGTTCGCGCCGGTAGCCACCGCCCGCCGATTCTTGGCGGAGAAATAGCAGCCGTTAGATCTGTATCGTGGCGCTAGGATAGATCCACTTAACCCGGCGATGCAGCGATCTGAGCCGCTAGTTTTCATTTAGATCCCACGGCTGTGGAGCTCGATCCGGCTTGAAACGGTATGGGCGAATAAGAGCATGACGTGGCTAGGTTAGATCTGAAAATAGATTTAAAACCAGAAATTTGATCCAAATTCAAATGCCTATATCTTTTGAATCCACGTTAGAATTTTGCAAACTTTATACCATTGATTCAGAAAAACAAGACCTTCTGCCTATCCCTTTGTTTAGCAAATAGTAACCATTAGATGTGCTTAAATTGCAGAGACTTGTTTGAGGCCTTTTTGAATATAAGTTTAGTTTAGTATTTTATTTTTAGGGCTATTTAAGTTGTCTTGGCTATTTTGTGACTTGTTTAGTTTCTGTATTCATGCACTTGCTTGGTTGAGTTTTCAAAAATCATCACTTGGTAGATTCATGCATGCATGCATTCATAATATTTTTGTTTGTATATATTTGTGAGTAATTGTGTGCTATAACTTTGTGTGTAGATTTTGCTAGTGATTGTGATTGTGACGAGTGCTACTCTCCACACTACCAAGGCAAGTGATATCTTCATGAATATTCCATACCTATATTTTATACTTGCATTAGATATATTTTGTTAGGACTTGGATGCTACTTTTGTCAATTGATGATGGGAAATCCTATTTAGAATAGAATGCTAGAATTGCTAGGAGAATTTCCTAAAGATAAGTTGCCATGCCATGCTTAGCCTAGCTACTAGAAAACAAGGGTGGTTTATATATTCACACTATGGAAAAATATTCTAAGTCTAAGGACTTGTTTTTATTTAACAAAACAACTAAGTTAATGAATCACCTAGGTGGAATGGAAAGAATGGGATATGTTGAGTGGTTACACAAGGCCAGGTACTGGTGAACCTTGTGTATCTCACTTGTGGATGGCCACCAGGAACAAAGAGATTTGAGTTGTCAAATGTTGAGAAGCTTCAAGTGCAACCACTTGGTAATATGGGCTCTGCCATGATCTTAGGATGCTGGAACTTAGTCTCTTGGACAGTGGGTGGTAGATGGGTTGATAGGTTGGAGCGCGTCCATTTGACTAAGGAAAGGCTACTGAAGGATCATGTCTTGGGAAACCAAGGCTTGTGGGGAAAGTGCACCACCTCTGCAGAGTGTAAAACCTAAGTACTTAGCCATGTCCCTGGTAAAGGACAATTTGAGCATCAAGACATGGAAACTTCAAGAATCTCATCACTCCAATTTCTGAATAAAACTTGTGGGTGAACAAGGGTTAAAGGATCTTCAGTCTTTGATTGGTAGATGCCACAGTGGATCTTTCGTCATTGATTGGTAGATACCTTGGGATAGTCTTTGCCAAACAAAATTTAGTATTTTCAAAAAGTTAAGGAAAAATCTATTTTGAGCAATGCAAGCCTAAGCTCCACCAGCCAAATGCATATAGTATTATAGTCCACTTAAATATATACTAAGGTATCACTTGCCAATACTATTCCAAAGTATTGACCCTCTGTGGCTGTAACTTATGATGTTGCAGGTTACTCTGATGATGAATAGGAGTCATGAGTCTACACTCAACATGCTTGCCTGTGGCACATGAAGATGAAGACTTATGTTTATTTACATATTCCATAAACTCTTGTATTAGGCCTTTTGCCATGAGTTGTAAAAGACTATGTTTTACCTCTGGAATGACTGTAATAAACGACCTTTGTATCTGTGTACTTCATCTTAAACTGTGGATGCTAGCATTGATCCAGGGACTAGCATTGCAATCACAGGGATCTTTTCCTTTAATAAGGAGGGATCTTACACCATATGTGGTCTGTGAAAAGAACACACATGCAATGAAAATAGTGGATCCATATGTGGTATGTGAAAAGAACACACATGCAATGATACTAGTGGATCCATGTATGGTCTGTGAAAAGAACACACATGAAATGATTCTGGTCGATCCATATGTGGTTTGTGAAAAGAACAAACATGCAATGACACTGGTGGATCCATATGTGGTCTGTGAAAAGAACACACATGCAATGACACTGGTGGATCCATATGTGGTCTGTGAAAAGAACACACATGCAATGACACTGGTGGATCCATATGTAGTCTCTGAAAAGAACACACATGCAATGAAAATGGTGGATCCATATGTGGTCTGTGAAAAGAACACACATGCAATGACACTAGTGGATCCATATGTGGTATGTGAAAAGAACACACATGCAATGACACTGGTGGATCCATACGTGGTATGTGAAAAGAACACACATGCAATGACACTGGTGGATCGATATGTGGTTTGTGAAAAGACCAAACATGCAATGGCAATGGTTGTTCCATATGTGGTCTGTGAAAAGAACATACATGCAATGACAATGGTGGTTCCATATGTGGTTTGTGAAAAGAACACACATGCAATGACTTGTGGCTAATGAAAAGAACACACATGCAATGACTCTAGTGGATCCATGTGTGGTCCGTGAAAAGAACACACACGAAATGACAATGGCGGATCCATATGTGGTCTATGAAAAGAATACACATGCAATGACAATGGTGGTTTCATGTGTGGTTTGTGAAAAGAACAGGCATGCAATGACTCTAGTTGTGGTCTGTGAAAAGAACACGCATTTCAATGACTCTAGTAGATCCATACATGGTCATTGAAAAGAACACACATGCAATGACATTGGTGGATCCATATGTGGTCTGAAAAGAACACACATGCAATGACACTAGTGAATCCATATGTGGTCTGTGAAAAGAACACACATGCAATGACACTGGTGGATCCATATGTGGTATGTGAAAAGAACACACATGCAATGACACTGGTGGATCCATATGTGGTCTGTGAAAAGAACACACATGCAATGACACTGGTGGATTCATATGTGGTATGTGAAAAGAACACACATGCAATGAAAATGGTGGATCCATATGTAGTATGTCAAAAGAACACACATGAAATGACACCGGTGGATCCATATGTGGTCTGTGAAAAGAACACACATGCAATGACACTGGTGGATCCATATGTGGTCTGTGAAAAGATCACACATGCAGTGAAAATGGTGAATCCATATGTGGTCTGTGAAACGAACAGACATGACACTGGTGGATCCATATGTGGTATGTGAAAAGAACACACATGCAATGACACTGGTGGATCATATGTGGTCTATGAAAAGAACACACATGCAATGACACTGGTGGATCCATATGTGGTCTGTGAAAAGAACACACATGCAATGAAACTGGTGGTTCCATATGTGGTTTGTGAAAATAACACACATGCAATGACACTGGTGGATCCATATGTGGTCTGTGAAAAGAACACACATGCAATGATACTAGTGGATCCATATATGGTCTGTGAAAAGAACACACATGAAATATTTATGGTGGATCCATATGTGGTTTGTGAAAAGGACAAACATGCAATAACACTGGTGGATCCATATGTGGTCTGTGAAAAGAACTCACATGCAATGACACTGGTGGATCCATATGTGGTCTGTGAAAAGAACACACATGCAATGATACTGGTGGATCCATATGTGGTCTATGAAAAGAACACACATGCAATGAAAATGGTGGATCCATATGTGGTCTGTGAAAACAACACACATGCAATGACACTAGTGGATCCATATGTGGTATGTGAAAAGAACACACATGCAATGACACTGGTGGATCCATATGTGGTTTGTGAAAAGAACAGACATGCAATGAAAATGGTGGATCCATATGTAGTATGTCAAAAGAACACACATGAAATGACACCGGTGGATCCATATGTGGTCTGTGAAAAGAACACACATGCAATGACACTGGTGGATTCATATGTGGTATGTGAAAAGAACACACATGCAATGAAAATGGTGGATCCATATGTAGTATGTCAAAAGAACACACATGAAATGACACCGGTGGATCCGTATGTGGTCTGTGAAAAGAACACACATGCAATGACACTGGTGGATCCATATGTGGTCTGTGAAAAGATCACACATGCAGTGAAAATGGTGGATCCATATGTGGTCTGTGAAACGAACACACATGACACTGGTGGATCCATATGTGGTATGTCAAAAGAACACGCATAGAATGACACCAGTGGATCCATATGTGGTCAGTGAAAAGAACAAACATGCAATGACACTGGTGGATCCATATGTGGTCTGTGAAAAGAACACACATGCAATGAAACTGGTGGTTCCATATGTGGTTTGTGAAAAGAACACACATGCAATGACACTGGTGGATCCATATGTGGTCTGTGAAAAGAACACACATGCAATGATACTAGTGGATCCATATATGGTCTGTGAAAAGAACACACATGAAATATTTATGGTGGATCCATATGTGGTTTGTGAAAAGAACAAACATGCAATAACACTGGTGGATCCATATATGGTCTGTGAAAAGAACACACATGCAATGACACTGGTGGATCCATATGTGGTCTGTGAAAATAACACACATGCAATGATACTGGTGGATCCATATGTGGTCTATGAAAAGAACACACATGCAATGAAAATGGTGGATCCATATGTGGTCTGTGAAAACAACACACATGCAATGACACTAGTGGATCCATATGTGGTATGTGAAAAGAACACACATGCAATGACACTGGTGGATCCATATGTGGTTTGTGAAAAGAACACACATGCAATCGCACTGGTGGTTCCATATGTGGTCTGTGAAGAGAACATACATGCAATGCCAATGGTGGTTCCATTTGTGGTTTGTGAAAAGAACACACATGCAATGACTCTAGTTGTGGTTAATGAAAAGAACACACATTCAATGGCACTAGTGGATCCATATGTGGGATATGAAAAGAACACACATGCAATGAAAATGGTGGATCCATATGTGGTATGTGAAAAGAACACACATGCAATGACACTGGTGGATCCATATGTGGTATGTGAAAAGAACACACATGCAATGAAAATGGTGGATCCATATGTGGTATGTCAAAAGAACACGCATAGAATGACACCAGTGGATCCATATGTGGTCAGTGAAAAGAACAAACATGCAATGACACTGTTGGATCCATATGTGGTCTGTGAAAAGAACACACATGCAATGACACTAGTGGATACATATGTGGTCTGTGAAAAGAACACACATGCAATGAAAATAGTGGATCCATATGTGGTATGTGAAAAGAACACACATGCAATGATACTAGTGGATCCATGTATGGTCTGTGAAAAGAACACACATGAAATGATTCTGGTCGATCCATATGTGGTTTGTGAAAAGAACAAACATGCAATGACACTGGTGGATCCATATGTGGTCTGTGAAAAGAACGCACATGCAATGACACTGGTGGATCCATATGTGGTCTGTGAAAAGAACACACATGCAATGACACTGGTGGATCCATATGTAGTCTCTGAAAAGAACACACATGCAATGAAAATGGTGGATCCATATGTGGTCTGTGAAAAGAACACACATGCAATGACACTAGTGGATCCATATGTGGTATGTAAAAAGAACACACATGCAATGACACTGGTGGATCCATACGTGGTATGTGAAAAGAACACACATGCAATGACACTGGTGGATCGTTATGTGGTTTGTGAAAAGACCAAACATGCAATGGCAATGGTGGTTCCATATGTGGTCTGTGAAAAGAACATACATGCAATGACAATGGTGGTTCCATATGTGGTTTGTGAAAAGAACACACATGCAATGACTTGTGGCTAATGAAAAGAACACACATGCAATGACTCTAGTGGATCCATGTGTGGTCCGTGAAAAGAACACACACGAAATGACAATGGCGGATCCATATGTGGTCTATGAAAAGAATACACATGCAATGACAATGGTGGTTTCATGTGTGGTTTGTGAAAAGAACAGGCATGCAATGACTCTAGTTGTGGTCTGTGAAAAGAACACGCATTTCAATGACTCTAGTAGATCCATACATGGTCATTGAAAAGAACACACATGCAATGACATTGGTGGATCCATATGTGGTCTGAAAAGAACACACATGCAATGACACTAGTGAATCCATATGTGGTCTGTGAAAAGAACACACATGCAATGACACTGGTGGATCCATATGTGGTATGTGAAAAGAACACACATGCAATGAAAATGGTGGATCCATATGTGGTATGTCAAAAGAACACGCATAGAATGACACCAGTGGATCCATATGTGGTCAGTGAAAAGAACAAACATGCAATGACACTGGTGGATCCATATGTGGTATGTGAAAAGAACACACATTCAAAGACACCAGTGGATCCATATGTGGTATGTGAAAAGAACACACATGCAAAGACACTGGTGGATCCATACATGGTATGTGAAAAGAACACACATGCAATGACACTGGTGGATCCATATGTGGTTTGTGAAAAGAACACACATGCAATGAAAATGGTGGATCCATATGTGGTATGTGAAAAGAACACACATGCAATGAAAATGGTGGATCCATATGTGGTATGTCAAAAGAACACACATGAAATGACACTGGTGGATCCAAATGTGGTCTGTGAAAAGAACAAACATGCAATGACACTAGTGGATCCATATGTGGTATGTGAAAAGAACACACATGCAATGACACTGGTGGATCCATATGTGGTCTGTGAAAAGAACACACATGCAATGAAAATGGTGGATCCATATGTGGTCTATGAAACGAAAACACATGCAGTCACACGGTGGATCCATATGTGGTATGTGAAAAGAACACACATGCAATGACACAGGTGGATCCATATGTGGTCTGTGAAAAGAACACACATGCAATGACACTGGTGGATCCATATGTGGTCTGTGAAAAGAACACACATGCAATGACACCGGTGGATCCATGTGTGGTTTGTGAAAAGAACACACATGCAATGACACTGGTGGATCCATATGTGGTCTGTGAAAAGAACACACATGCAATGACACTGGTGGATCGATATTTGGTCTGTGAAAAGAACACACATGCAATGAAATTGGTGGATCCATAAGTGGTATGTCAAAAGAACACGCATAGAATGACACCAGTGGATCCATATGTGGTCAGTGAAAAGAACAAACATGCAATGACACTGGTGGATCCATATGTGGTCTGTGAAAAGAACACACATGCAATGACACTAGTGGATCCATATGTGGTCTGTGAAAAGAACACACATGCAATGAAAATAGTGGATCCATATGTGGTCAGTGAAAAGAACAAACATGCAATGATACTAGTGGATCCATGTATGGTCTGTGAAAAGAACACACATGAAATGATTCTGGTCGATCCATATGTGGTTTGTGAAAAGAACAAACATGCAATGACACTGGTGGATCCATATGTGGTCTGTGAAAAGAACACACATGCAATGACACTGGTGGATCCATATGTGGTCTGTGAAAAGAACACACATGCAATGACACTGGTAGATCCATATGTAGTCTCTGAAAAGAACACACATGCAATGAAAATGGTGGATCCATATGTGGTCTGTGAAAAGAACACACATGCAATGACACTAGTGGATCCATATGTGGTATGTGAAAAGAACACACATGCAATGACACTGGTGGATCCATACGTGGTATGTGAAAAGAACACACATGCAATGACACTGGTGGATCGTTATGTGGTTTGTGAAAAGTCCAAACATGCAATGGCAATGGTGGTTCCATATGTGGTCTGTGAAAAGAACATACATGCAATGACAATGGTGGTTCCATATGTGGTTTGTGAAAAGAACACACATGCAATGACTTGTGGCTAATGAAAAGAACACACATGCAATGACTCTAGTGGATCCATGTGTGGTCCGTGAAAAGAACACACACGAAATGACAATGGCGGATCCATATGTGGTCTATGAAAAGAATACACATGCAATGACAATGGTGGTTTCATGTGTGGTTTGTCAAAAGAACAGGCATGCAATGACTCTAGTTGTGGTCTGTGAAAAGAACACGCATTTCAATGACTCTAGTAGATCCATACATGGTCACTGAAAAGAACACACATGCAATGACATTGGTGGATCCATATGTGGTCTGAAAAGAACACACATGCAATGACACTAGTGAATCCATATGTGGTCTATGAAAAGAACACACATGCAATGACACTGGTGGATCCATATGTGGTATGTGAAAAGAACACACATGCAATGACACTGGTGGATCCATATGTGGTCTGTGAAAAGAACACACATGCAATGACACTGGTGGATTCATATGTGGTATGTGAAAAGAACACACATGCAAAGAAAATGGTGGATCCATATGTAGTATGTCAAAAGAACACACATGAAATGACACCGGTGGATCCATATGTGGTCTGTGAAAAGAACACACATGAAATGACACTGGTGGATCCATATGTGGTCTGTGAAAAGATCACACATGCAGTGAAAATGGTGGATCCATATGTGGTCTGTGAAACGAACACATGACTGTGGATCCATATGTGGTATGTCAAAAGAACACGCATAGAATGACACCAGTGGATCCATATGTGGTCAGTGAAAAGAACAAACATGCAATGACACCGGTGGATCCATATGTGGTCTGTGAAAAGAACACACATGCAATGAAACTGGTGGTTCCATATGTGGTTTGTGGAAAGAACACACATGCAATGACACTGGTGGATCCATATGTGGTTTGTGAAAAGAACACACATGCAATGATACTAGTGGATCCATATATGGTCTGTGAAAAGAACACACATGAAATGATTATGGTGGATCCATGTAGCATCCCAATTGTCTAACAATTGTAATGCTACTTCGTCTTGTAATATAATGGCTACTTCATATATATAATTGTTGCATCATAAATATATCATGCTCATGTCATCATGCCACCTTGCATTTGAGCATCATATAAAACCCTTTTTGTTTGGTTCTTATCTCATATGCATTATAAATTGTATTTGCCTCTTGATATTGTATTTGGTTATTGATATATTGTTTAAATGCCCAAGTTGAGTTGGGGGCATATCTTTTATTATCTCCACCACCTTTCTTGTCATCAGCCCATCATTCCACCATTCCACCATATATGAGCATTGCAACTTATTTGGTTTTACCTCTAAGTCATGTGGGTTGGGATGGATCCAATTCTATCTCCACATGCTCTCATATATGCACCATATTGTTTTCACATTATTGGCTTATGAGAGCCACATGGCCACCTTTGCATGCCTTGTGATTGGGACCTTTTCCTAGCTTCCATATGGGTTGTTTTGGGGATATTATCATGTTGGGATATTTCTGGGCTTACTAAATACCTAGTGGCACATACACACTAGCAAGTCCCATTTCTATTCAAATATGGTCATCTCCATCTACTCCACATGGGGCATCCTTTTAAATCTTTTTGCTTGGCTTTTATTCCAATTTTGGGAATGCATAATAATAATGCCATGTTAATATTATTGTTCTCACCAAAATAAACATGGCATTAAATATTTTGCATGGGCCATGCAAGTACCACCACATTCTAGTCATTTGGAGTTTATTTGAATTTTTGTGAGTGGATCATCTCTCCCTCTCTCTCTTTTCCTCACCTTCCTCTCCTTTTCACCTCCATCTATATATGATCAAGTGGATATTTTCTAAAACCCTAAACCCCCTCTCTCTTCTCCATCTAACCCTAACCCCTTTCTCTAACTCATCTTTCTCCTAACCAAAACCCTAACCCTCCCCCTTAGTCTCTCCTTGCCGAGCCTCACCCTGCAGGCCCCACCTGACCACCCTGGACCCACCTAGCTGCCGCCACACCAAGCCCTAACCCGAGCCATACCCCCCTCTCTTCAAACCCTAGCATCTACCCGAGCCTACCCCCTCTCTCCCTCTAGCTCTCTCTCTGCCGTGCATGCCCCACACCGAGCCTACCCTCCCTGGCCTCACCTTGCCCCACCTGCCAGCTGCCTACCTGCCCTAGACGAGCCCAGCTCGAGCACGTGAAGAGGAGAGGGAAAGGTGGCACCCGAGCCACCTTTTTCCCTTCACCACCTCCCCACGGCATCTTCCTCTCCCTCTCTGCCTTGCCTCCGCCCCACAACCCCTCTGCCTCTCCCAGATCCGCCCAGGGCCTTGCCCTCTCCTCTCCTTCCTCTCCACCACCGGCCACCCTCTCTCGCCAGCCACCGTCGGCCTCCACCTTCCCTCCTATTACCAGCCGGTGGCGTGGCGCTCAAGAGTGTCGAGGGAGTCGAGGATGCTCCTCTGCATCGCCCTGTACCTGCCATCGAGGAGGAGAAGGGCTGGAGCCAAAGACCACCGCCGCCACCGACGCCAAACCCTAGCTCCGCCGGCCTCTGCTTCGCCGACGATCCGCTGCTCCCCTAGCCGATCCGACCACACCGATCACTCCGCGGTGAGCATCTCCTTCTCCCTGACATCCTCCGCGTCATCACCACCGTCTAGCGCCGCCGTTCCTTTCGTCGAGCGCCGTCAGTGCGTCGGGCTCGTCGGTGTTCGCCAGTTCCCTACGCCACCGAGAACCTTACCTAGCCGCGTTGCCCTCTCCTATCAACTCCCCTAGCCTACTGCGGTAATGCCGCCACGCCAAGACGCGAGGTCGCGGATCGACCCACATCGAGCCCTTTGTCGAACACCGTTTTGTCGTCAGAGATTCAGAGAAGAAGCACAGTGCCGCGTCGCCTTTTTGCACAAAACCCCCCCAGCTTTTTACTCCTAACCCGCGGTCCGCCCGAGCCCACCTGACAGCCGTAGTACCACTTTGCAGTTAGGCGCCTGGGTTTTACACCGCCTCAACCCGCAATCCCCCGCTGTGCCGCGTGGCAGCCTCGCATCCGCCCACTGGCGTGTGGGTCAGCAAAGCCTCGGACCCCACCTGTCATCCAATGTGGCTGGGCGTGCTCGCGGTGACAGAGGGTTTTCTGTATTGTGGCCCAATACCAGCCCCACTTGTCATTGTCTGTGGCTAGATTTGAGCGAGTGACAAAAGTATTTCCGTATTTCTATTTTAATTCAAACTTTTTCAAATTAAATTAAATTCAAATTTCAAATCTGTTCACAAATAACTTTTAAATTATAATTCCAAATAATACAAATAATATATGTTTTGAAGAATTCAAATATGCCCTCCAAAATATATTTTGAACACTTTAAACCTCAAGTTGATTAAAATTACAATAAAATGCCCTTTTACCTTAATTAATTAATAACTTTTGTTTTATAACTCCAAATTTAACAAATGATATGTCTAAAATGATTAGCTCGACGAGACCTTTCTGTTTGTGCATTCCTTTATCTGTTTTGCAGCATGCATCATATAAATATAAAGATTACAGCAACTTATTTGAGTATAAAATATGACCAAAACTCAATGAAATGCTTATTCCTTGTATTCCACACCTCACCCATGCCATGCTACTTTATCGCCATGCAAATTGTGCATCATTCATCATGGCATGATTGTTTGCTTGTCGCATTTTATTCATATGCTTGTGCACTTTATTTATGTTGGCCCTTGTTTGTTTGGTTCTTCTTCGAATAGACGCTGAGCAGGGGATATATCAAGATACCCAGGAGCACTACCCAGATCCTTCTCTCGCTTCAATCGAGTCAGCAAGCACTACCACATGCTTGCATACATACAGTACCTATTGCCTCTATCTTATTCTTGCATCATCGAGTCGCGATTGCATTAAATTGAATCCCAAGTACTGCATAGCCTTTACTCTTAAACCCCACCGAAGCTTGTTCCTCCATCCCATGAGCCATTACTACAGGAGTTGTTTGAGCCATGCGAGTCGTAGAACATCATGTGTAGGGTATGTGAGTGTCTGATGGATAACGAGGTACCTAAACAACTTAACCCGAGTAGTAATGGGATAACTAATGAAAGTGGCACCGGTGAGCAATATCTGCTATTTGGTTCTTCATGCTCACTTGTGTCCCGTAGGACCCCGAGTATTTGATTCCTGTTCCTTGAATATTCGTGCTATCCACATCCGGGAGGCTTATGAACCCCCCTGAGCCAGAGCTTGATTTATTCTTATTTCTTGGGGCCACAAAGTAGTTTGGGGCTTTATTACTATTCTGTACTTATGCCATGCTTTACTGCTTAATTTAAGATTGTGCGAGGAATGCTGTCTTGTTTAGGAAGCGGAGTGTTTTCGGTGTCGACAAGCCAGTCACATTTTCGGTTCCCGATCGTTTACGACCAGCGACACAAACCTTGAGTCCGTCTCGGAGTCGGCTAACTTCGTTGCGGGTAGCTTAATGTGGTGGCCCCCTAAAATATTTCTGAATCCTGTGATCGCTTTGTCGTGACTGCCTCGTTGGGTTTGATTTGGTTTTTCCGAGGTTGATCGAGTGTGTGTTGCTATTTGTGCACCCCTGCAGGGTAAAACTTTCTGAAAGCCGTGTCCGCGGTTATGGACGACTTGGAGCACAGTTTCTCGATCATAGACAAGTATAACTGAAGTACGCTTTTAATTTGACTAAGTGCACGACTAGTAATTAGTGCAACCATCATGGAATGGATAATAAAACTGCCAACGGATGGGGGTTGTTCGTCCGCTTCCTCGTCGGTAAGCGAGGAGGAGGATGGATCTGTTAATATTACCGTTATAACTGTTGTTATTAATTCACGGACATCCGTCTATCTTTGGTTAGGCGGATGGTTAGCGAGTATCTATAGAATTGTTAGGGTTTATCTTTTGCTGCAATTGCGTCACCCCAGGTTGTGTCCCCTTTAGAGGCATAAAGACTTGCTGAGTACCCCTAGGGTCTCACACGATAAATTGTTTGATTCGATGAGCGTAAACTCGCAAGATGGATCTTGGGTGGAGGAGGCAGACGATGTGCAACGATCATTCGGTGTAGAGATTCCGGGAACGGGGATCCGTGAGATCTATGGGCGGGATGTGTTTATTTATGGGGCATCTTATGCCGATTTGCTTCTTATCCGTACTCGGATCTTGTTTTCCGCTTCCGCCTGATACTCTGATGTTTGATGTATGAGGAGATATCCTAAACTATTATATCTATCTAGGATATTTGGATCTTGCCATATGGCGTTGCAATATTTCCTTTCTTTTTAGATGGAATGACTCTGAGAACCATTGTATGGTGGCTTGCATACATACTCATTTGTGTATGTAGTTGATCCCTTCGCCGCGATTCGCCGCCGTTCTTGTCCCGATGTTCGGAAATGGTTAGGACGGCCGAAAGGTCTACCTGTGAGTGGCATTTGGGCCCCACCGTACTATTTTAACCATTTCCGCTCATCCAGGCTTGTAACTAGGAGCGTAATTCACCGAGGTAGTTACAATTGGTATCAGAGCCATCCCGACCTTCAGGGTCTCAGCCAAATGGTCGTTGTCAGTCTAGCAAATATTTTTGGTAGTTATGTATACTAGGGAAAAACAAAACGCGAGAGTAGGACTGCTTCCACTTTTCTTCTTACCCACCCACCCACCCTTTTCTGGTAAGGAAGTGTAACGTTTTCAATCCTCTTCTTAAATTCAAACTAGGATTCACGTGTTCTGGGTTTCCGTAGTACCATAGGTTGTGTGTTTGTGTGTGTGTGTGTGTGTGTGTAATTCCTTGTCTATCTGTTGCATCCAACATGTTATCTTTATCTGTCTTTTGGTTATCAACTGTTGGTACATTCCATACCGACAGGCTTTTGCAAACCGACGCGATCTATCTGATTCGTTGTATACCGCCGCGATCTGTCTTACTCTTTGTTACCCGACGTTATCTTGTTTGGGGTGTTCGTTTCCGTAGTTACTAATCTTTAGTTTCATCGTAGAAGAAGGTGTTGGGATATGTGTTCTACTTATTCATGTGCGGAGTAATGATTTGAGTGCGGGATGGAGTCACGACCATACCACTACTTTTATCATTCGCTCTTGTATATTGAATTGGTAGAGTCATTAATCTCGATTCGTTAAGTGTTTTTGCGCATCTATTGGTATTTTAATGCCGAAATTTGCGGAAAATTTTTCTTTGATATATCTGTGTACCACACTCCTTTTCAGTCGTGTGCGATATGCTTAATATCTTCTAGGTGCTTTGAACTTTGTTGATATTTTAATATCACCTTAGTAAATTGTATCCTTTAATCTTGATTAATTCCATCTTGGTACTATTTTGGATTATTATTATTCTCCATCATAGTACTGACTTGTGTTTTATATCAATAACAGGATGGCACCACCACGCCGTTCTGAGGAGGACATACAACCTGAACTGGGGGCAGCGTTGTCAAGCATCGCCAATGCCTTGGCAGCAATGCAGCAGAATCAGCAGCGTTTTGAAGAAAGTGTTAGGAGGAATGAGTTTGTTCCGCTACCTCCACCTCCCAAGCGAGGAGACATCAAAAGCTTCCTGAAGTTCAACCCACGCCAATTTGATGTTTCTGATCAACCACTTGATGCTGATGATTGGTTGCGTGAGATGTCAAGGCTACTGATGACTGCTGATGTTCCTGAGCAAGAATGGGTAAAGTGTGCTACGCACCTTCTGAAGGGAGATGCAGCTCTCTGGTGGGAGAATTACCTTAAGGCAAACTGCACTGGTTTTCAGCCTACTTGGGGACAGTTCACTGGAGCTTTCAAAGAGCAGTATCTGTCAGAAATTGTCATGGAAAGGATGAAGGAAGTGTTTCTCAACCTCAAACAGGGCAATGACAATGTCAATACCTACATCAGAAACTTCATGAACCTTTCTCGTTATGGTGGCGATGAGATCTCTGATGACAAGAAGAAGCAAAAGAGGTTCCGGCAAGGGCTCAATGCATCGATTAAATATGCAATCACACATGCAAGGCCGGTGTCTTTTCTGGAACTTCAGCATACAGCTCTGCAGGAAGAAGCAAGTAGGCAAGTGTTTGAGGAGTCAAAGAAACACAACCGTGATGCAGCAAGCTCTTCAGCTATGTCAACTCCTTCTAAGCGTCGTGCGGGTTCCTAACACCCCACCGTCGCTCCGGCTCCACCAAGACCTTCAAGCTACGTGGCAAGGCCACCAAACTTCCTCACCGCTGCTCCGGGGCTACAACCACCACTACTGGGCGCTGGCGGAGTCCACAGCTACGTTGCTCCACGTCCACCGTGGTGCTTGTTACACTTGTGGGACACTTGGGCATCAAAGCTGGGCTGTCAGATGAAAACAAAGCTCTTCCTCCACCACCTCCAAGATCTGTGGCAAGCTCTCCTTTGGTTCGTGCACCACCACCTCGGGCTCTCAACATCAACACCAAGCCCGGGTCTACTGTTGCTCGTGCCAACTGTGTCAACGCCGCTCAAGCTGAGCATGCACCTAGAGTTGTGATGGGTATGCTATCCGTTAACTCAGTCCCTGCACGAGTTTTGTTTGATTCTGGTGCATCGCATTCTTTTGTTTCTCACAAGTTTGCACATGAGAATGAGTTAGCTATGCATCCTCTCCTTAAGCGGTTAATGGTCCTTTCTCCTGGAGCAAAGATGGCAGCTTCTAAAATCAGCCATGGCAATCAAATTGAGATTGGTGGCTCTTCGTTCTCGGCTTCCTTAATTGTTCTGGGCAATTTTGACATTGATGTCATCTTGGGCATGGATTGGTTGATAGCAAATGCAGCTGTGATTGATTGTGCTGAACGCTCGGTTTCTCTGAAGATTCCTGAAGGCCATATAGTCTATTCTCCAAGTCAGACTCCTGCTATCCAGCTTTTCTCTTTGGCGGCTCTGAATGTTGATGCTATGGAAGCTATTCAGAGTGTTCCGGTGGTCTGTGAGTTCCCAGATGTCTTTCCTGAAGAGTTGCCAGGTATGCCTCCGGATCGTGAGGTTGAGTTTGTAATCGAGCTTGAACCTGGAACGGCTCCTATCTCCAAGCGGCCTTACAAAATGGGTCCTGCTGAGTTGTCTGAACTCAAACGTCAGCTTGATGAACAAGAGAAGTTGGTTTTCATTCAACACAGTACTTCTTCTTGCGGTAGCCCTACAATCTTTGTGAAGAAGCGAGACAAGACTGATAGACTTTGTGTTGACTATTGGGCTCTCAATGCTAAAACCATCAAGAATAAATATCCCCTTCCGCGGATTAATGATCTCTTCGATCAGCTAGCTGGAGCTGTGGTATTCTCTAAGCTTGACTTGAGAAGTGGTTATCACCAAATCAAGATTCGTAAGGAAGATGTTCCTAAAACAGCTTTCACCACCCGCTATGGCCTGTATGAGTACACGGTCATGTCTTTCGGTCTCCTGCCTTCGCCACCTTCTCGAGGCTCATGAACTCGGTTTTCATGGAGTATCTTGATAAGTTCGTTGTGGTCTATGGATGACATCTTAGTCTATTCTAAGTCAAAGGAAGAACACGAAGAACACCTTGTGTGTCCTTAACAAGCTTCGTGAGAACACTTGTATGCAAAGTTCTCCAAGTGAGAGTTTTGGCTGCCTCAGTAACCTATCTTGGTCACGTCATTTCGCCAAGGGCATTGCAGTCAACCGGAAGCGTGAAGACAATTGTTGAATGGCTTCCTCCTGTAAATGTCAAAGAAGTCGGAGTTTCCTTGGTTTGGCTAGTTATTGCCGTCGCTTCGTTCGAACTTTTCAAGATAGCGAAGCCTCTTACCGATCTCCTCAAGAAAGGCAAGAAATACCTTTGGACTCCTGCATGTCAAGCAAGCTTTGAGACACTCAAGAGAAGCTCACTTCCACAGATCTTGGTTCCTCCGGATACATCCAAGCCTTTCCAGATATTCTGTGACTCCTCTTTGCAAGGATTGGGTGCGGTCCTTATGCAAGAAAAACAAGTTGTTGCTTATGCCTCTCGACAGTTGAAGACGCATGAGATTAACTATCCTACACATGACCTCGAGCTCGCAGCAGTTGTCTTTGCTTTGAAAGTATGGAGGCATTACTTGTTGGGCAACCATTGTGAAATCTTTTCTGATCACAAGAGTTTGAAGTATATCTTCACTCAGCCTGATCTCAACCTTCGGCAGAGGAGATGGATTGAAGCAATCAATGATTTTGATTTGACCATCAACTACACTCCGGGAAAAGCTAATGTCATGGCCAATGCTCTCAGCCGCAAAGCTTATGTCAACAACCTCATGATGGAAGAACAACAGCCTCTCTTGTACGAGGAATTCCGTCAGCTCAACCTTGAAATTGTGGAACAAGGGTATCTCCTGAACCTTCTGGCAACTCCTCTCTTGGAAGAAAAGGTTCGCTCCTTTCAGCTTGGTGATCCGTACACCAGAAAGATCATCTCCAAACTTTAGCTTCCGAAGTATGAGTCCTTCCACGTCGATGACCAAGGCACGCTTTTCTTTGAACACCGGATGTTTGTTCCGAACTACCCGGGTTTGAGAGAGCAAGTTCTCAAGGAGGCGCATGATTACATTCTTTCTATCCACCCTGGCAGCACGAAGATGTACATGGACTTGAAAACACAATATTGGTGGCCTGGATTGAAACGATATTGTGCCAAGTATGTCTCGGAGTGTGATGTCTGCCGTAGAGTTAAAGCTGTCCATCAGAAACCTTCCGGTCTTCTACAGCCATTGAAACCCCCGGAATGGAAATGGGAGAAAGTGGAGATGGACTTCATAACTGGTTTTCCGAGGTCACAGAAGGGCAACAATGCAATCTTTGTTGTCATTGACAGGCTTTCTAAAGTGGCTCACTTCTTCCCCGTCAAGGAAACAATTTCTGCAATTCAGTTGGCTGAGCTCTATATCAACAGAATTGTCTCTCTGTATGGGGTCCCTCTTGAGATCAGTTCAGACCGTGGAAGCATCTTCACTTCCAAGTTCTGGGAAAGTTTCCAAAATGCTTTGGGAACAAAATTGAACTTCAGCACAGCTTACCACCCTCAGTCGCAAGGACAAGTTGAAAGGATCAATCAGATTCTGGAGGATATGCTTCGTGCTTGCGTCATCTCTTTTGGCATGAAGTGGGAAGAATGTCTTCCTTATGCTGAATTCTCTTACAACAATAGCTTCCAGAGAAGTCTAAAGATGGCACCATTTGAGGCTCTCTATGGTCGCAAATGCAGAACTCCGATTGGTTGGTCGGGTGCAGGTGAAAGAATATTGTTTGGCCCTAACATTGTGACTCAAGCGGAGGAGAAGGTTCACATCATTCTTGAAAATCTGAAGATTGCTCAAAG
Source organism: Avena insularis (assembly GCA_023614405.1). Taxonomy (NCBI): domain Eukaryota; kingdom Viridiplantae; phylum Streptophyta; class Magnoliopsida; order Poales; family Poaceae; genus Avena; species Avena insularis. The sequence continues at coordinate 90,151,188 of CM042684.1, forward strand.
TCGCCAGAAGAGCAATTATGATAGAAAGCACACGGACATGGAGTATGTCCCTGGTGATCTCGTTTACCTTCGTGTCACTCCCATGAGAGGCACGCACCGTTTTGGTATCAAAGGAAAGCTGGCTCCTAGATACATCGGTCCTTTCAAATTTCGTGGAAGAAGAGGAGAAGTTGCTTATGCTCTTGAGCTCCCGGAAAAACTCAAGGTCCATGATGTTTTCCACATCTCTCAACTCAATAAGTGCTTCCAGGATCCTGGCAGGACCGTGGACCATGAGCTTATCAATCTCCAAGAAGACTTGTCTTATCAAGAACACCCCACAAAAATCCTTGAAGTCGCAGAAAGAAGGACTCGCAACAAGTCCATCAAGTTACGCAAGGTGCGATGGTCGCACCATTCCGTTGATGAAGCCACTTGGGAACATGAAGATGAGCTCGTGCCAAGTATCCTACCCTCTTTGTGTCTTCTTCTTCTTCCTAGAATCTCATGAGATTCCTGTTTAGTGGGGGAGAGTTGTAGCATCCCAATTGTCTAACAATTGTAATGCTACTTGGTCTAGTAATATAATGGCTACTTCATATATATAATTGTTGCATCATAAATATATCATGCTCATGTCATCATGCCACCTTGCATTTGAGCATCATATAAAACCCTTTTTGTTTGGTTCTTATCTCATATGCATTATAAATTGTATTTGCCTCTTGATATTGTATTTGGTTATTGATATATTGTTTAAATGCCCAAGTTGAGTTGGGGCATATCTTTTATTAACTCCACCACCTTTCTTGTCATCACCCCATCATTCCACCATTCCACCATATATGAGCATTGCAACTTATTTGGTTTTACCTCTAGGTCATGTGGGTTGGGATGGATCCAATTCTATCTCCACATGCTCTCATATATGCACCATATTGTTTTCACATTATTGGCTTATGAGAGCCACATGGCCACCTTTGCATGCCTTGTGAGTGGGACCTTTTCCTAGCTTCCATATGGGTTGTTTTGGGGATATTATCATGTTGGGATATTTCTGGGCTTACTAAATACCTAGTGGCACATACACACTAGCAAGTCCCATTTCTATTCAAATATGGCCATCTCCATCTACTCCACATGGGGCATCCTTTTAAATCTTTTTGCTTGGCTTTTATTCCAATTTTGGGAATGCATAATAATAATGCCATGTTAATATTATTGTTCTCACCAAAATAAACATGGCATTAAATATTTTGCATGGGCCATGCAAGTACCACCACATTCTAGTCATTTGGAGTTTATTTGAATTTTTGTGAGTGGATCATCTCTCCCTCTCTCTCTTTTCCTCACCTTCCTCTCCTTTTCACCTCCATCTATGCATGATCAAGTGGATCTTTTCTAAAACCCTAAACCCCCTCTCTCTTCTCCATCTAACCCTAACCCCTTTCTCTAACTCATCTTTCTCCTAACCAAAACCCTAACCCTCCCCCTTAGTCTCTCCTTGCCGAGCCTCACCCTGCAGGCCCCACCTGACCACCCTGGACCCACCTAGCTGCCGCCACACCAAGCCCTAACCCGAGCCATACCCCCCTCTCTTCAAACCCTAGCATCTACCCGAGCCTACCCCCTCTCTCCCTCTAGCTCTCTCTCTGCCGTGCATGCCCCACACCGAGCCTACCCTCCCTGGCCTCACCTTGCCCCAACTGCTAGCTGCCTAGACGAGCCATTTCGAGCACGTGAAGAGGAGAGGGAAAGGTGGCACCCGAGCCACCTTTTTCCCTTCACCACCTCCCCACGGCATCTTCCTCTCCCTCTCTGCCTTGCCTCCGCCCCACAACCCCTCTGCCTCTCCTAGATCCGCCCAGGGCCTTGCCCTCTCCTCTCCTTCCTCTCCACCACCGGCCACCCTCTCTCACCGGCCACCGTCGGCCTCACCTTCCCTCCTATTACCAGCCGGTGGCGTGGCGCTCAAGAGTGTCGAGGGAGTCAAGGACGCTCCTCTGCATCGCCCTGTACCCGCCGTCGAGGAGGAGAAGGGCTGGAGCCGAAGACCACCGTCGCCACCGACGCCAAACCCTAGCTCCGCTGGCCTCTGCTTCGCCGATGATCCGCTGCTCCCCTAGCCGATCCGACCACACCGATCACTCCGCGGTGAGCATCTCCTTCTCCCTGACATCCTCCGCGTCATCACCACCGTCTAGCGTCGCCGTTCCTTTCGGCCTTCCGTCGGTCGTCGGGCTCGTCGGTGTTCGCGATTCCTCCACCGAGAACCTTACCTAGCCGCGTTGCCCTCTCCTATCAACTCCCCTAGCCTACCGCAGCGGTAACCGCCCGCAAGCCGCGAGTCGAGGAGATCGACCCTATCGAGCCCTTTGTCGAGCACCGTTTTGTCGTCAGAGATTCAGAGAAGAAGCACAGTGCGCGTCGCCTTTTTGCACAAAACCCCCTCTTTTTACTCCTAACCCGCGGTCCGCCCGAGCCCACCTGACAGCCGTAGTACCACTTTGCGTTAGGCGCTGGTTTTACCGCCTCAACCGCAATCCCACTGTCTGCGTGGCATCCTCGCATCCGCCCACTGGCGTGTGGGTCAGCAAAGCCTCGGACCCCACCTGTCATCCAATGTGGCTGGCGTGCTCATGGTGACGTGGCTAGATTTGAAGTGAAAAAAGTATTTCAGTATTTCTGTTTTAATTCAAACTTTTTCAAATTAAATTAAATTCAAATTTCAAATCTGTTCACAAATAACTTTTAAATTATAATTCCAAATAATACAAATAATATATGTTTTGAAATCAGAAAAATGTGAGGAATTCAAATATGCCCTCCAAAATATATTTTGAACAATTTAAACCTCAAGTTGATTAAAATTACAATAAAATGCCCTTTTACCTTAATTAATTAATAACTTTTGTTTTATAACTCCAAATTTAACAAATGATATGTCTAAAATGATTAGCTCGACGAGACCTTTCTGTTTATGCATTCCTTTATCTGTTTTGCAGCATGCATCATATAAATATAAAGATTACAGCAACTTATTTCAGTATAAAATATGACCAAAACTCAATGAAATGCTTATTCCTTGTATTCCACACCTCACCCATGCCATGCTACTTTATCGCCATGCAAATTGTGCATCATTCATCATGGCATGATTGTTTGCTTGTCGCATTTTATTCATATGCTTGTGCACTTTATTTATGTTGGCCCTTGTTTGTTTGGTTCTTCTTCGAATAGACGCTGAGCAGGGGATATATCAAGATACCCAGGAGCACTACCCAGATCCTTCTCTCGCTTCAACTGAGCTGCCAGGCAAGCACTACCACATGCTTGCATACATACAGTACCTATTGCCTCTACCTTATTCTTGCATCATCGAGTCGCGATTGCATTAAATTGAATCCTTGCATAGCCTTCCTTTACTCTTAACCCCACCGAAGCTTGTTCCTCCATCCCATGAGCCATTACTACAGGAGTTGTTTGAGCCATGCGAGTCGTAGAAGAGCATGTGTAGGGTATGTGAGTGTCTGATGGATAACGAGGTACCTAAAAAACTTAACCCGAGTAGTAATGGGATAACTAATGAAAGTGGCACCGGTGAGCAATATCTGCTATTTGGTTCTTCATGCTCACTTGTGTCCCGTAGGACCCCGAGTACTTGATTCCTGTTCCTTGAATATTTGCGCTATCCACATCCGGGAGGCTTATGAACCCCCCTGAGCCAGAGCTTGATTCATTCTTATTTCTTGGGGCCACAAAGTAGTTTGGGGCTTTATTACTATTCTGTACTTATGCCATGCTTTACTGCTTAATTTAAGATTGTGCGAGGAATGCACCTATACTGTTTAGGGAAGCGGAGTGTTTTCGCGGTATCGACAAGCCCAGTCACATTTTCGGGTTCCCAGTCGTTTCTGACCAGACGCAAACCTTGAGTCCGTCTCGGAGTCGGCTAACTTCGTTGCGGGTAGCTTAATGGGGTGGCCCCCTGAAATATTTCTGAATCCTGTGATCGCTTTGTCGTGACTGCCTCGTTGGGTTTGATTTGGTTTTTCCGAGGTTGATCGAGTGTGTGTTGCTATTTGTGCACCCCTGCAGGGTAAAACTTTCTGAAAGCCGTGTCCGCGGTTATGGACGACTTGGAGCACAGTTTATCGATCATAGACAAGTATAACTAAAGTACCGCTTTTAATTTGACTAAGTGCCTGACTATTAAATAGTGCAACACTCATGGAATGGATAATAAAACTGCCAACGGATGGGGGGGTTGTTCGTCCGCTTCCTCGTCGGTAAGCGAGGAGGAGGATGGATCGGTTAATATTACCGTTATAACTGTTGTTATTAATTCACGGACATCCGTCTATCTTTGGTTAGGCGGATGGTTAGCGAGTATCTATAGAATTGTTAGGGTTTATCTTTTGCTGCAATTGCGTCACCCCAGGTTGTGTCCCCTTTAGAGGCATAAAGACTTGCTGAGTACACCTAGGGTCTCACACAATAAATTGTTTGATTCAGATGAATAGGTAAACTCGCAAGATGGATACTGGGTGGAGGAGACGGACGATGTGGGCAACGATCATTCGGCGTAGAGCTTCCGGGAACAGGGATCCGTGAGATCTGTGGGCGGGATGTGTTTATTTATGGGGCATCTTATGCCGATTTGCTTCTTATCCGTACTCGGATCTTGTTTTCCGCTTCCGCTTGATACTCTGATGTTTGATGTATGAAGAGATATCCTAAACTATTATATCTATCTAGGATATTTGGATCTTGCCGTATGGCGTTGCAATATTTCCTTTCTTTTTAGATGGAATGACTCTGAGAACCATTGTATGGTGGCTTGCATACATACTCATTTGTGTATGTAGTTGATCCCTTCGCCTGCCGATTACGCCGCCCGTTCTTGCCCCGATGTTCGGAAATGGTTAGGACGGCCGAAAGGTCTACCTGTGAGTGGCATTTGGGCCCCACCGTACTATTTTAACCATTTCCGCTCATCCAGGCTTGTAACTAGGAGCGTAATTCACCGAGGTAGTTACAATCCATATGTGGTTTGTGAAAAGAACAAACATGCAATGACACTGGTGGATCCATATGTGGTCTGTGAAAAGAACTCACATGCATTGACACTGGTGGATCCATATGTGGTCTGTGAAAAGAACACACATGCAATGATACTGGTGGATCCATATGTGGTCTATGAAAAGAACACACATGCAATGAAAATGGTGGATCCATATGTGGTCTATGAAAATAACACACATGCAATGACACTAGTGGATCCATATGTGGTATGTGAAAAGAACACACATGCAATGACACTGCTGGATCCATATGTGGTTTGTGAAAAGAACACACATGCAATCGCACTGGTGGTTCCATATGTGGTCTGTGAAAAGAATATACATGCAATGCCAATGGTGGTTCCATTTGTGGTTTGTGAAAAGAACACACATGCAATGACTCTAGTTGTGGTTAATGAAAAGAACACACATGCAATGGCACTAGTGGATCCATATGTGGGATATGAAAATAACACACATGCAATGAAAATGGTGGATCCATATGTGGTCTGTGAAAAGAACACACATGCAATGACACTGGTGGATCCATATGTGGTATGTGAAAAGAACACACATGCAATGAAAATGGTGGATCCATATGTGGTATGTCAAAAGAACACGCATAGAATGACACCAGTGGATCCATATGTGGTCAGTGAAAAGAACAAACATGCAATGACACTGGTGGATCCATATGTGGTCTGTGAAAAGAACACACATGCAATGACACTAGTGGATCCATATGTGGTCTGTAAAAAAGAACACACATGCAATGAAAATGGTGGATCCATATGTGGTCTGTGAAACGAACACACATGCAATGACACTGGTGGATCCATATGTGGTATGTGAAAAGAACACACATGTAATGACATTGGTGGATCCATATGTGGTCTGTGAAAAGAACACACATGCAATGAAAATGGTGGATCCATATGTGGTCTGTGAAACGAACACACATGCAATGACACTGGTGGATCCATATGTGGTATGTGAAAAGAACACACATGCAATGACACTGGTGGATTGCTAGGGGGATACCCCCGGGTAGGGTCACGCCGGGGTATAGAGGCCGAGTTAGCCGAGGGTCGACAAGGCTAAAGCGGATGCTGGCCGGGTCACCTCAAGGCAGGCCGAATCACGGGGTAACCTGGACCAGGGGCATCCACCTAACTAGGTCTCAACCGACTTAAGCCGTAAGTCGGAATGGTGTATTTAAGTTATATGCAGGAACGGGTGTGGCCGGATCAACTATGATCCGGGTCATATCTAGCTTCTAGGAGAAGGAAGGAATCTCGCTGGTCAAAAGAAGCCCCGGTACGCACTACATGAGAGAAGCAAAAGAGGGCAGGACCACCGAGGTGTGGCCGACAGAGGTGACGACGCCTGTCACGACGAAGCGCCGCAGAGGCTCACATAGCCTCTGCATGGGTGACGCGGGGGAAAGGCACCCCGGTCGGTTTGCTATTTTGGGAGGAGGCATATTCCCTGGAATATGCCTCCATGTATGCCCTAAGTTGAGACCTAGCCACCCCTATATAAGGAGGGCTAGGGCCTCTGTAGAAGTGGGTTCCTCTATTCTGAAAGGTTCTAGGTTCTAAGGGGCTTGTACGGGTTAACTGTGGGTGAGAGTAAGAGAGATCCTTCTTCCTCCTCTCGCCAATACAGCTCTAGGAGCACTTGTAATCTGTGAACTGAATCGAATACAAAGCTTCTGCATGGGGAATCACCTCACTATCCCTCCCTGGATTCCCCTTGTGCTATTAGTCCCCACCTAGCCTATCCATGGCATCTGCCGTGACACCACCACGATAGTTGGCACCCACCGTGGGGCTAGCGGCGCTAGCAGGGGTGAAGATCCAGACGGGAAACCTCATCGGCACCGGCGAACGCATCGTCTCCGGGCTTGTTTAGCGCTTTGGAGCGCTGGACTTCGTCAGCGACAATGCTGGCTGCTTCGGCATGCGCCCACTTCCGCGCAACGGCCTCTTTGTCAAGCTTGGCGCGCATAAGGTCTACGTTGATGTGGACGTATCATGCGTTCATCCGCGGCACATCGTCGAGGCAGGGGAGCCACCCCTTAGCGTGCTTCATGGGGCGCGTATCACTCGCTCCCCGGACCGTGCGGAGGTGATGATAACTACGCCAGGTGCAGGCGCAAGCAAGGATCCAGCACCGGATCCGGAGGTAACACCTAAGGCACCGAGGAAAGGTAGAGGACCTCCACTAGAGAGGCCTGAGAATGTACCGAGAGAAGCTATGGATAGCTTGGCAAACCCGGTAGCAGCAGTGGTAGATCCGGCTCAGGCACAGACCGAGCTAGAGGAAACTAGGCAGAAAATTCTAGAGGGAGCGAAAAAGATTTATGCGGCTCAACAGTCGTTGAACATGACGCTGCGTGAGTATGCAAAGGCAAATAAAGTAGATGCTGTAAAAGTGAAGGGGAGAAATCTCATGAGTGAAATGAACAAAGAGGGTGACACTCGGATTGAGGAATCAGAAAACTATTTGTCCGTGGGGCTGCCAAGCAAAGACCGGCAAAAACCTCAGAGCAGCAGATGCAGCTGCATCCGAGCTAGAGGGTCTGATGGGTGAAGCCCTCCAGAGACATCAAGATAGGGTTAATGAGTTGGTTCGGATCGCGAACAGGCAAAATGAGGAACTGCTTAGGGCAAACCCAGAGAGAGCTGGGGCCTCCAAGATCGTTCATTCAGCGGTGGGTAACCCGGAGAAATCCGTTGGAGCCGCATCGTCTCCTCATGGTGGTCCTAGGAGAGAGGAGGTAGTAACTTCGGCCAGGAGAAACAAGCAGATTGTTCCGTATGACCCGACAAGGGCAGGAAAAGCAAAAGAGGTACAAAGAAACGACGATCGACGGAGTGTAAGCCGAGGTGAAGCTGGCCGAGGTAACCGTGACCAAGGCAATGTTGTTCAAGGAAACGCAGTTAACGGCAATGCCGGACAGCGCAACCCTGCAGGATAACCGCAGCAGCGGAATATACTAAGGCAAGAGCAAAGTGCCGGCCGAGGTATGCAACAGAGAGATGCGCCACGAGAGCGAGACCGGTATAACGATGGAGATTCGGAAATGGTGAATGCAGGATACCCAAGGCCGGACTATCATGTGATAGGGTCAAGATTGGGAAGCAGGGATTTGATGCCGGATGATGCCAGGTTGAAACTGGATCGACTGTATAGGTCGGAGCAGATTGAAAGTCAAGGTCCTCTAGGTCCTGCGTGTTTTGGACACCGAATCATGAAAGAGCCACCGGTACCTAACTTCCAGTTACCCAGAGGCACGAAGACGTATGACGGCAGCACTAAGCCGGAGGATTGGTTGATAAATTAAGCTACGGCTGTGAAAATTGCCACAGATAACTTGCGATGGGCTGTGAGATACGTACCACCAATGTTGGAGGGGCCAGCAAGGGTGTGGTTGAACAATTTGCCACCCAGAAGTATTAACTGCTGAATCGATTTTGAGGAAATGTTCATCAGCAATTTCTCGAGCACATATCAGAGGCCAAATAGGCCACAGACCCTAGCTATGTGCAAGCAAAGACCGAATGAGACGGACCGGGAGTTTTTGACCCGGTGGTGTACCGTGAGAAACTCGTGTGAGGGTGTGATAAAGTCACAGGCCATAGCGTGGTTTGCGCAAGGAGGCAGATATGCAAGCGAGCTGTGGCAAAAGTTGCAAAGGAAAATGCCAACTACGTTGGCAGAGATGATCCGGATTGCTGATTCGTATGCTTTGGGTGATCCGACTCAACCTAGGCTCGTGTCCAACGAGTCGAATGAGGAGTACTACCAGAGAGATGGAGCCGGATCATCCCGGAGGAACGATTACAGAGGTAAAAGGAGAGATGATAGACCGGATCACCAGTACAGTTCGCAACAAGTTGCAGCTGTGAATCAAGATTAGCCAGGAACAGGGAGCAATCAGCGTTAAAAAACTGGAGGGCAACAATGGACACCAAGGAATGATGGCAAGAAAACTTGGATGCCAGAATAGAAGAAATAGTGGCAAGAAAAGAAGGACCGTCCGAGGTATACTTACGAGTCGATGTTGGATCAGCCGTGTAAGTTTCACACGCCAAATCCGAGTAACCCAGCAGGTCATACAACGAGGCAATGTGAGTGGATGCGTAAGATAGAACAAGGTGGTTCGGGGAATGCTCAGGCACCCCGGAATGATCAACCTCGTCAGGAGTTACCCCGGTAGCAATTGCTCTCCAGAGCGAACACGCAACAGCTAATGTTGCCCCCCCTCCGCCGAGGTATGATAACCATGAGAGAAGGGATGCAGTGCATCAAGTAGAAAACTAGCATCAGCCGGATCAGAGGTACCCCGGAAATGAGGGGAGGAATGAGTACAAGGAGCATCATCAGAGTTACTATGTGTTTACCACCGAGGAAACAGATAGGAAGAGCTTGCAGCGCCGACATATGGAGGTCAATGCGGTAATGCCAGCGGTGACGAGGTATATGCCTTGGTCGGACCAAGAAATTACTTGGAACATCAAAGATCATCCCAAGCTTATGCCGAGTCCTAGTTCGTATGCACTAGTGCTGGACCCGACATTCATTGGGCCTAACATCAATGTGAGGTTCTCCAAGGTACTGATTGATAATGGCAGTAGCATTAACATCATGTATGCGGATACAACGCGCAAGTTGGGTATCTCGGAGAACATGCTCCAGGCTACAAGGAGAACTTTCCATGGTATTGTACCAGGCATTTCTTGTGAGCCCATAGGCAAAGTCTGGGTTAACGTGTTATTCGGCACGAGAGATAATTGCCGAACTGAGAATCTGGAGTTTGAAGTGGTGAACTTGGAAAGTGCGTATCACGCATAACTCGGAAGACCAGCATTGAACAAGTTCATGGCAAGCTGCCACATCAGTTATTTGAAGATGAAGTTGCTCGAGCCAAATGGAGTGATTACCATTGCTGGAGATTTCCGACATTCCATTGAGTGTGCCTCAGCCGGGTCTAACCTAGCCGAGTCACTCGTGATTATGCAAGAGAAAAGAAAAATCCAAGAGGTGGCGGCATTAGCTCAGTCCGTGCAGCAGTATATGCCGGCGTTGAGTAACCCGCATGGTAGCGTTTCGTTCCAAGCCGCAAAAGATACTAAGAAAGTGCCTGTTGATGATATGTTCCCAGAGCACACCGTAACAATTGGTGCCGGGTTGAATGACAAATAGGAAAGCGAGCTCGTTAACTTCCTCCATGAGAATCGGTATATTTTTGCTTGGTCTACACAGGACTTGCAAGGTGTTCCGAGGGAGTTGGCCGAGCACTCTTTGAACGTGAGACCCAGAGCAAGGCCGGTGAAGCAACCTCTCCGCCTCTTCGCCGAGGATAGGAGAAAAGTCACTGGAGATGAGATAGCTCGGTTGCTAGCAGCAGGACTTATCATGGAAGTACTCTATCCAGATTGGCTCTCTAATCCGGTGCTGGTGGAGAAGAAGAAGGATGACCCGAACGTGGCAGTGGTTTGGCGTATCTGTATCGATTACACGAACCTGAACAAGGCGTGTACAAAAGATCCATTTCCACTGTCGAGGATAGATCAGGTCATAGACTCAACCGCGGGATGTGAACTGTTGTCATTCATTGATGCATATTCTGGTTTCCACCAGATACCTCTAAATCCGGATGATCAAATAAAGAACGCTTTTATCACCCCGTATGGGGCTTATTGCTATCGCACCATGCCATTTGGTTTACGTAATGCAGGGGCAACGTACCAAAGATGTATGCAAAAATGTTTGCACAACCAAATAGGTCAAAATGTACAAGTGTATGTGGATGATGTGGTTATCAAGAACAAGGAAAGCAAAACGCTCCTTGACGACATCAGGCAGACATTCGTGAACTTAAGAAGGTTCCGGATGAAGCTTAACCCGGAAAAATGTACCTTCGGTGTCCCGGCTAGAAAATTACTCGGATTTCTCGTCACCAGCCGAGGTATCGAAGTGAACCCAACTAAGATCCGGGCCATTGAACGAATGGAGCTGCCGAAGTGTCTTAACGATGTCCAGAAGTTCACTAGGTGCCTGGCATCGTTAAGTTGGTTTGTATGTCGGTTGGGAGAAAAGGCATGGCCTCTCTACCAACTCATGAAAAAGTTGGATAAGTTCGTTTGGACGCCACAGGCCGATGAAGCCTTTGCCCACTTAAAGAAGATGTTAGCCACTGCACCAGTGTTAGCCTCTCCACTATCAAAGGAGCCAATTTTGCTCTACATAGCCGCAACCAACCGAGTTGTAAGTGAAGTGATTGTGGTAGAGCGCGAAGAAGAGGGTAAGTCGGTGCAGAGGCCAGTGTATTACTTGACCAAGGTATTATCTGCCTCAAAGTAGAACTACCCACACTTTCAAAAGGTGGCATATGGTGTCTATATGGCAGCTAAGAAGTTAAAGCATTACTTTGAGGAGCACCCCATCAAGGTAATATGTGAAGCTCCCATATCCGAGATAATGAGTAACAAGGATGCAAGTGGTCGAATTGCAAAATGGGCAATCGAACTAGCTCCTTATGCGCCACAATATGATAGAAGAGAAGCAATCAAGTCTCAAGCTGTAGCGGACTTTTTTGTGGATTGGGCCGAGGTACAGTACGAACCACCGCCACCAGATCCGAACTACTGGAGGATGCATTTTGACGGGTCAAAAACAAAAACCGGGCTAGGCCCCGGAGTTGTGCTTACCTCGCCAAAGAAGGACCAGCTGAAATATGTGCTGCAAATCCATTTCGCGACATCGAACAATGTCGCTGAGTATGAAGCACTTGTGCATGGGCTCAAAGTGGCAAAAGAGATTGGGATACATCGGATACTATGCTTTGGCGACTCGGATTTAGTAATACAGCAAGTGTCGGGGTTGTGGGACGCCCTTGATCCAAACACGACTCTGTATAGATTTCATGTGCAGAAGATATCTGGTTACTTTGAGGGATGTGAATTTCACCATGTACCCCGGGTGGAAAATGAGGCTGCCGACATGCTGTCGAAGCTCGGATCAACCCGACAAGCAATTCCACCGGGTGTAGCATTGGAACACCTCGTAAAAACCATCTATCAGGCCGCCCCTGTGAACCGACTCAATCTATGTCCCGAAGATAGAATCCGAGCCGAGCCCATGGACATTGACATGGGAGGTGGTGCGCGAAACCCGGGGATCGCATCAGCGAACCCGGGACGCCTTTGCAGGACCGGGGATCGCCAAGCATGATCCGTTGAAGTTATGCCAGTGGATCGATGGAAATTGATGATGATGTGTTCTCGTAAGCAATACCAGCTTGGGCACTGCCTATATTTCAATTCCTGAAAGATGGAACGTTACCCACTGAGGAGGTGTTATCCAGGCAAACTCAGAGGAGTGCAAAGGCATACACAATTATCGATTCCGAGCTATACAAACGGAGTGTGACCAATGTCCTCTAGCGATGCGTTGACCCGGAAGAAGGGCTTGACATCCTCCGAGATATACATCAAGGGGAGTGTGGGCATCATGCCTCGTCCCGAGCCTTGGTGGCAAAAGCGTTCCGACATGGATTCTACTGGCCAAGTGCCTTAGAACAAGTAGAAGATCTGGTGAGAAAATGCAATGGTTGTCAGAGGTATGCTACCAAGACGCATATGCCAATGTCGGAACTCAAGACCATACCAATTACATGGCCATTTGCCGTATGGTGCTTGGATATGGTTGGCCCATTTAAACCAGCAAGGGGAAATATTACTCACATTTTGGTCATGGTGGATAAATTTACAAAATGGATTGAAGTGAAGCCTATAAGAAAGTGTGATGGAGCTACGGCCGTAACATTTCTCAAAGACACTATCTTGAGATACGGTTATCCTCACAGTATCATAACTGATAATGGCACAAATTTTGCTGAAGGAGCATTTGCGCGATTCTGCCGGGATAAGAAGATCCGGCTGGATGTTGCCTCGGTAGCCCACCCCGCATCGAACCGACAGGTGGAAAGATCCAACGGATTAGTGTTATCCGGGATAAAACCCCGGCTCATTGAGTCACGCAAAGATCAATGGGTGCTAGATAGAAGAACTACCAATGCAGATCTGTGGAGTTTAAGAACAAGTCCGAATCGATCAACAAAGCTATACGCCATTTTTTCCGGTATATGGGGCGAAGTCAGTATTACCACCGACATAGCGCATGATTCGCCTAGGGTCACCCAATACGTGCCGAAGTGCAAGAAGCCCGGCAAAATGATGTTGATCTGCTGGAAGAAGCGAGAGAATTGGCACTGTCCAGATCCGCCATATATCAGCAAAATCTCCGACGCTATCATAGCCGGAAAGTAAGCCCCCGAGTCTTTCAGGAAGGCGATCTGGTGCTCCGGTTAGTACAACGTACTGCTGGCATGCATAAATTATCCCCCCATAGGAAGGGCCATTTAATGTGAGCAAAGCATTGCACAATGATTCTTATTATCTTATCGATGCAAAGCCACAGCAAAAGAACAAGGCAGACAGGTCCGGCGTGGAATCTAAGCATCCATGGAACGTAGCCCTACTTCGTCCTTTCTACACTTAGCGGAGAAGTGTATGTATCCGAGTCTTCTCATATGTCGGTATGTATGCCGGCAATGAGCTTATCAATGAAATGTTGGCACCTCGGGCAGTAACTCGAGGACTTCCTTAATAATATTTGTTGTCTTTTATTATTTATACGTCAGCTGGAGTAAGTTGTTCTACTTAACTCGGATTAGTAATGTGTGAGCACCAAAAACCCAACTCTTCGACTTGCTGCTGTCCAACAAGAATGGCTTCATGCCAAGCAAGAGAACAAGTTTGGAGTTGCGTAGCACATGAAAAACGACTACGGAAAAGAACTTAATCGAGCCGACGTTTGTTTTTCGGACTAACCTTGTATTTACTTCCAAATTATTATGCTGAATTATTTTGAGCTAAGCCTAAAAGTTTCTAAGTATTGTTAAAACAATTTTTGAAGCTCAGATTCGTAAGTCGTAAAATCGAATCAAGGTAGACACGAACCGAGCCATAAGATTGGACGAACAAGAAAATGAAACTCGGGGACTACGCCCAAGTTAATCCGGCATACAAACTTAGTAGCAAAATATCACATGAGTACGGGATACAATTCCACCCGGCATACCAGGGATCTGATAAGTTTTCAAGTGTTTTTACTTAAGGAGCAGCAGGAGGAGGAAGTTCGGCGTCATCTTCGCCTTCTTCGATATCCGAGGCATCGTCCTCTCCATCCTCGTCCGAACCATCTTCAACACTTTCAACCTCTTCGTCGCCAGCGGCTTCCAGGAATCTCGGACCCTCAGTCCATTCGTGAATGGGAGCATATTCAATGAGGCTATGGGCGCAAGCCTGGCGCCGAGCTACCCATTCCGGGTCATTGGTCCACTTGGATCCGGTGCGCAGGCATGTTAGGATGCTGAGATCGATCTTCTCATACCACGTGAGTATGTGGTGAAGAACGGTCTCAGCTGCAGCACGTCCAGCGGCCTCCCTCCAAAGGTCGAGCTGGGTCTCGATCTCCGTCAGCTTTTCAACAAGGATTGCGATTCTCTCTGGAGTGTCCTCTCCATGCCAGAACGTGTTGAAGACTCGGACTGAAACGTCGAGGAGATCCTTGCCGTAGTTCTTGATGATTTCCACGCGAGATGACAGGCTGACCAACAGGTCCTCCATGTCATAGGGAATGTCCTCACCGTCAGGAGCGACGGGAGTACCCCTCTCTCGGCGGAAATTGGCAACAGCGGCGCTCGCAATGGGAGTACCCTCTAGAAATTTGCCTAAAAACGGGACAAGAGAAGCAAGTAATGAAAAGACATGTGAGATAACCCAGAGAAATATGCCGGATAAGGAAAAGGAACTTATGTAAAATGTGGCTATGGATCCGGGTCAATTCATTGATGCAATTATCGCGTCTTTGGTGGAGCTGCACCAGTTCAGCGTTCGCCGACTCGAGTTTGACGTCGGCCTCCTGGAGAAGTTCGTGGTCCTTAGCAATTTGGAGATTGAGGCGCTCGCGCTCTTCAGTGTAGTCCTGGCCAGCCTTTTCATGCTTGGTTTGGTGCTGTGCCTTCATCTTCTTCATTTCTGCCTTTAACTTGGCAATCTCGTCGTTCTTGGTTCGTAGGAGGGCAAGCTCATCGTCTTTCTTTTTGAGCTCGGCCTGGTGCTTCCCTGCTTGTTCGAGAAAATGCAGCATCATGTTAGGCACGGGCACACTATCTTCAAGAGATGCTAAAATAGCGTGTTGACCCAGCAGAGCCGAGGTATGAATGTTTGCCGAGCCAAGAAGAAAAGGAGATGGAAAGCAAAGCAGGGTCAGAAAAAAGTAGCTTACCCTTAATCTGATCCAGATTCTTCCTCATGAGCTTGTTCTCAGCCTCCACCCCAGCTGCGAAAACCAAATGACGGATTAGTTCTACAGAAAAAGATGAAGGAAAACAGAAAAATGTGAAGAAGAGAACTTACCCCTTTTCTCATGCTCAGCGAGATGTGCATTGTGCTTTGCGAGCAGCATCTTGTGGGTATCCAGGAGACGCTGGAACTCAGTGCTCTGGCGGTTGGTGGTCACCTGAAAAGAGTACAAAAATTTGTCTTAAGCCTTAGGCATATTCGAAGTGTACAAGATCCGGGCCAAGTGTAACTTAACCCGGCTCTAGGTGTGTGCATATTCGAAGTGTACAAGATCCGGGCCAAGTGGAATTTAACCTGGCTCTAGGTGTGTGCATATTCGAAGTGTACAAGATCAGAGCCAAGTGGAATTTAACCCGGCTCTAGGTGTGTGCATATTCGAAGTGTACAAGATCCGGGTCAAGTGGAACTTAACCCGGCTCTAGGTGTGTGCATATTCGAAGTGTACAAGATCCGGGCCAAGTGGAATTTAACCCGGCTCTAGGTGTGTGCATATTCGAAGTGTACAAGATCCGGGCCAAGTGGAATTTAACCCGGCTCTAGGTGTGTGCATATTTGAAGTGTACAAGATCCGAGCCAAGTGGAACTTAACCCGGCTCTAGGTGTGTCAATATTCGAAGTGTACAAGATCCGGGCCAAGTGGAACTTAACCCGGCTCTAGGTGTGTGAATATTCGAAGTGTACAAGATCCTGACCAAGTGGAACTTAACCCGGCTCTAGGTGTGTGCATATTTGAAGTGTACAAGATCCGGGCCAAGTGGAACTTAACCCGGCTCTAGGTGTGTGCATATTTGAAGTGTACAAGATCCAGACCAAGTGGAACTTAACCCGGCTCTAGGTGTGTGCATATTCGAAGTTGTCAAGGAGCTACGTTAGGTTTCTAAGGAGCATCCGGCCGAGTAACAAGTTACTCCCCCGGAGGCTCGGGGACTAATGGTTATATCGCTAGTGCATGCTAAGGAAAAGGTGAAGTAACGTACCTCCATCATCTGGCCCGCGAGGTTAATCGCCTTAGAGGCTATGTTCATCTGAGCACCGAACTCGGCGGGACCGAACTTCTCCGGGAGATCGTCGTTATAGATGAACTCCGCCTTGTTCCAGTTGTTCATAAACTCGATCAAGGTCAGAGGATATCGCTCACTGCTGAGCATGTGGGGCGCCAGCAAGCCCTTCGCATGTGCCTCTCTCCTCTCAACCTGAGCAAGGGCCGGATTGGTGTGCAGAACAAGTTGCTGCGCACTAGCTGGCTCGGCAGGGGCGTCCTTTGGTGCTGGAGCCTTCTGGGCAAGCATGGACGCGAGGGTGCGTTGTCCAGACCCAGTGGACGCTGCCCTGGTGACGTCAGGGGCTTTCTTGCTTTTGGCTTGTTGAGAGGAGGAAGTGGTTGCGGCAGATTTCCCCTTAGGAGCTGCCTGGGTACTTCCTCACCGAGACTGAGAAGACTCGGACGAGACGGAGCAGCTTGGCGCTGGTGCCCTTGTTGCTGGAGCTGGTCTTTCGCCGATGTCCTTCTTCCGGAGTTGGTGCTGGTGCCGGAATTGGTGCTGGTGCTGGTGCTGGTGCTGGTGCGGAGGTAGTCTCGGTAGTTGCTGGTTGCGGCAGAGCCGAAGTGGTGGATGCCGCTGCCTCGGCTGGATCCATCTCCCCCGCTCTAGGGTTGCCCCCCACTTGACGAGGTGAGCTGGAACCCGGAGCAGCCGCAGAACCCTCTGGAATAGGGCTCAGCGGGCGTGACTCGTCGTCACGAGGGGGAGAAGGGCTAGGTCAGAGCGGTGAAGAGATGCTAGATCCACTCTGGGGAACATCCTCCGCAGCACTGCCAAATCAAATAATGTCAAAAGAGAGACTAAAACAATGCAAGGAAGGATAGGTTGCAGAAGGAAAAGAGGCTTACGCATCCGAGGTCAGGGGCTCCTTGGGTTTCCGAGCCCTTCGTGCTAGGGCCTTGCCTGCTGGCTTGGAAGAAGTTTTGTCTCCGAACTTCTTTCACCTTTTGGAGGGCTGAGAAGGTCCGGAGGAGGAACTTGATGCAGCTCCGCGCCTTTTCTTCGGCGCTGCTGGAACAGGTTCACCCGTGGCAAGGGGAGGGTCCTCGTGGATCTTCCCACCGGGGTTAGCTGATGCCGGAAAAGCATAAGGGGGACAACGTCAACAGCTTCCATCACCTCAATATCCGAGTCATCCTCATCGTCGGGCCAATCTCGAATAGAAGAGAGTTTACCGGTGGGTCGCTTGGTCGCGTCGGACATTGGGAGGAACATCTCCTAGTCCGGTTCTTCCTCGTCCGAGCTCTCCCGGTCAGGCGCGCATTTGAGGGTAGGGTCGGGGCCATCCTCAATTGTCTGCTGAAGGAATTGCTAAAGGAGAAAAAAGACAACGGAGTTAAAAATAAAACGGCAACCGATATAAGATCTAATCCAGAGAGAGTTGGTGGCACGAAGCTTACCACGGGAGGAAGCCTATCCCGACAATAATGCTCAATTCCCCACGTCCACTCAAAGGAGAAGTCCTTGTGGGTGGTGATGAGCGCCTTGACCCGGCGGTAGATTTCTGTGTTGCTAAGCTCGAAGGATGAGGTCCGGTTGGGGTCACGACCCCAGCTCATGTGGCACACCTTATGAGTGTGCTTCTGGAGAGGGGAGATCCGGTTTCGGACAAACGTGATCATGGCGTCCTCGTTGCGCAACCCGAGATGCTTCAGCTCCTTGAACCTTTTGTTGACCTGGTTGGCCAATACTGTGGGCTTCTTGGGGACAACGTCCCACAACTCCAGGTTAGGTGGACCCGGAGCATAGGGAAGCAGCCGTATCAAGTCTTTAGTGCCCTCGTTCCAGACATAAAAGAAAGTCCGGGCCCATCCTTTGCAGGAGTCCAGCCCGGTGACTCGGGGGAAACGGATAGCTTCCAGGGTGAGATGGATGCAACTCCGAATTGAGTGAGTTGTTTGTCCTCCGGATCGAGTTGAATATTCCGAATGACATTATGACGAAGGCCGAAAAACCGGATCCATAGCTCCTTCGTGGGCCATAATCCGGCGTAGCCCTCGATCGTAGAGGCAAAAGCAGAAAGAGAAGTGACCGTGTTGGCAGGAAGGTGGTGCGGTTGGATTTCGTATGTGCTTAACCAATCATGGAAGAAATCGCTGACCGGCAAACCAAATCCCCGTTGGAAGTGCGACAAGAACACAACGTACTCACCCGGATTGGGTGAGGGGGCGAGTTCGGCGGAGGCGAGGCGCGTGATGACTCCGGCGGGAATGCGTCTGGTGCGGTAGAGCTAGTCCAGGTCGTCCTGGCAGACCCAGGACCCGACCCACGCACCACGGTCCGCCTTGGCGGTGTCTTCCTCCATATCTTGCTCGGCGACGGCGAGCTCCTCCTCTGTCATCTCTAGCTCGTTTCCCTCACTGTCGCTAGCCGCGGTGGGAGGCAGCGGCCTAGATTGGCAACGACCCGTGGCGGAGGAGGCGTGTAGTGGTGGCGGTGATGCAGAGGCGTGGGGAAGCAGTGCGGCGGCGGTGCCGCTACTTGGAAGCAGTGGCGGCGGCGCTGTCGCGGGGAAGACGAAGAAGAAGAAGTGCTAGGCAGAGGGGCGTGGAAGGGGGAAAAGACCTAAGGGTGCGCCCCTCCCTTATTTAACCACTCCCTCGAGGGAGAAGTGGGATCGTGTCAAACGGGTACGCCGCACGGTGTGGCCGTGTATTACCCGTGTCGACCAATCAGCAGCAAGCCACACGGAGGGCCACAGGGTGAAACAGATCCCATGACATATGCACTGATGCGGTTAACGAGGAGGCAGGCCAGACGTGACGTGCACCATAGTGATAACTGACAATTACTGCAGCAGTTACTGTGGCTGACCCTTAAAATGAGGCAATCTAATGATTAGCCTCCGCGTGGGCTAGCGTACGAGAGAAGGAAAGAAGACCCGGATGAGACCGTGGTAACCCAGCCAGCAAGTGAGAACTTGGAATGTGCCACGGGAAAGTAAAACCATGAGGTCCGAGTTAGGGTGGTAACCCGACCAGCAAGTGAGAGCTTGGAACGTGCCAAGGGAAAGTAAATCCAGAGAATCCGAGACAGGAAGGAAACCCGGAGAAGGAGCACAAAGCTCGGTGGAATTGAACCTGCTGTGGCCTTAGCGGCTAAGGCAGCTAAGACCGCACCAGCTTCGGGGACTAATGTTGTGGGGATACCCCCGGGTAGGGTCACGCCGGGGTATAAAGGCCGAGTTGGCCAAGGGTCAGCAAGGCTAAAGCGGATGCTGGCCGGGTCACCTCAAGGTAGGCCGAATCACGGCGTAACCCGGACCAGGGTGCATCCACCTAACTAGGTCTCAACCGACTTAAGCCGTAAGTCGGAATGGTGTATTTAACTTATATGCAGGAATGGGTGTGGCCGGATCAACTATGATCCGGGTCATATCTAGCTTCTAGGAGAAGGAAGGAATCTCGCTGGTCAAAATAAGCCCCGGTACGCACTACATGAGCGAAGCAAAAGAGGGCAGGACCACCAAGGCGTGGCCGACAGAGGTGACGACGCCCGTGTCGACTGACGCAGGCGCCGCAGAGGCTCACGTAGCCTCTGCCTGGGTGACGCGGGGGAAAAGCACCACAGTCGGTTTGCTATTTTGGGAGGAGGCATATTCCCTGGAATATGCCTCCATGTATGCCCTAAGTTGAGACCTAGCCACCCCTATATAAGGAGGGCTAGGGCCTCTATAGAAGTGGGTTCCTCTATTCTGAAAGGTTCTAGGTTCTAAGGGGCTTGTACGGGTTAACTGTGGGTGAGAGTAAGAGAGCTCCTTCTTCCTCCTCTCGCCAATACAGCTCTAGGAGCACTTGTAATCTATGAACTAAATCGAATACAAAGCTTCTGCGTGGCGAATCACCTCACTATCCCTCCCTGGATTCCCCTAGTGCTATTAGTCCCCACATTTAGCCTATCCATGGCATCTGCCGTGACACCACCACGACAGTTGGCGCCCACCATGGGGCTAGCGGTGCTAGCAGGGGTGAAGATACAGGTCTGTGAAAACAACACACATGCAATGACAATGGTGGATCCATATGTGGTATGTGAAAAGAACACACATGCAATGACAATGGCGGATCCATATGTGGTCTATGAAAAGAATACACATGCAATGACAATGGTGGTTTCATGTGTGGTATGTGAAAAGAACTCACATGCAATGACACTAGTGGATCCATATGTGGTCTGTGAAAAGAACACACATGCAATGACACTGGTGGATCCATATGTGGTGTGTGAAAAGAACACACATGCAATGATACTAGTGGATCCATATATGGTCTGTGAAAAGAACACACATGAAATGATTCTGGTGGATCCATATGTGGTTTGTGAAAAGAACAGACATGCAATGACACTGGTGGATCCATATGTGGTCTGTGAAAAGAACACACATGCAATGACACTGGTGGATCCATATGTGGTCTGTGAAAAGAACACACATGCAATGAAAATGGTGGATCCATATGTGGTTTGTGAAAAGAACACACATGCAATGACACTAGTGGATCCATATGTGGTATGTGAAAAGAACACACATGCAATGACACTGGTGGATCCATACGTGGTATGTGAAAAGAACACACATGCAATGACACTGGTGGATCCATATGTGGTTTGTGAAAAGAACACACATGGAATGGCAATGGTGGTTCCAGATGTGGTCTGTGAAAAGAACATACATGCAATGACAATGGTGGTTCCATATGTGGTTTGTGAAAAGAACACACATGCAATGACTCTAGTTGTGGTTAATGAAAAGAACACACATGCAATGACTCTAGTTGTGGTCCATGAAAATAACACACACGCAATGCCAATGGTGGATCCATAAATGGTCTATGAAATGAACACACATGCAATGACAATGGTGGTTTCATGTGTGGTTTGTGAAAAGAACAGGCATGCAATGACTCTAGTTGTGGTCTGTGAAAAGAGAACACATTTCAATGACTCTAGTAGATCCATACATGGTCATTGAAAAGAACAGACATGCAATGACACTGGTGGATCCATCTGTGGTATGTGAAAAGAACACACATGCAATGACAATATGGATCCATATGTGGTCTATGATGAGAATACACATGCAATGACAATGGTGGTTTCATGTGTGGTATGTGAAAAGAACTCACATGCAATGACACTAGTGGATCCATATGTGGTATGTGGAAAGAACACACATGCAATGACACTGGTGGATCCATATGTGGTGTGTGAAAAGAACACACATGCAATGATACTAGTGGATCCATATATGGTTTGTGAAAAGAACACACATGAAATGATTCTGGTGGATCCATATGTGGTTGGTGAAAAGAACAGACATGCAATGACACTGGTGGATCCATATGTGGTCTGTGAAAAGAACACACATGCAATGACACTGGTGGATCCATATGTGGTCTGTGAAAAGAACACACATGCAATGAAAATGGTGGATCCATATGTGGTTTGTGAAAAGAACACACATGCAATGACACTAGTGGATCCATATGTGGTATGTGAAAAGAACACACATGCAATGACACTGGTGGATCCATACGTGGTATGTGAAAAGAACACACATGCAATGACACTGGTGGATCCATATGTGGTTTGTGAAAAGAACACACATGCAATGACAATGGTGGTTCCATATGTGGTATGTTAAAAGAACATACAGGCAATGACAATGGTGGTTCCATATGTGGTTTGTGAAAAGAACACACATGCAATGACTCTAGTTGTGGTTAATGAAAAGAACACACATGCAATGACTCTAGTTGTGGTCCATGAAAATAACACACACGCAATGCCAATGGTGGATCCATATATGGTCTATGAAAAGAACACACATGCAACGACAATGGTGGTTTCAGGTGTGGTTTGTGAAAAGAACAAGCATGCAATGACTCTAGTTATGGTCTGTGAAAAGAGAACACATTTCAATGACTCTAGTAGATCCATACATGGTCATTGAAAAGAACATACATGCAATGACACTGGTGGATCCATATGTGGTCTGTGAAAAGAACACACATGCAATGACACTGGTGGATCCATATGTGCTCTATGAAAAAAAAACACATGCAATGACACTGGTGGATCCGTATCTGGTATGTGAAAAGAACTCACATGCAATGACACTGGTGGATCCATATGTGGTCTGTGAAAAGAACACATATGCAATGACACTGGTGGATCCATATGTGGTCTGTGAAAAGAACACACATGCAATGACACTGGTGGATCCATATGTGGTCTTTGAAAAGAACACACATGAAATGACACTGGTGGATCCATATGTGGTCTATGAAAAGAACAAACATGCAATGACACTAGTGGATCCATATGTGGTCTGTGAAAACAACACACATGCAATGACACTGGTGGATCCATATGTGGTCTGTGAAAAGAACACACATGCAATGAAAATGGTGGATCCATATGTGGTCTGTGAAACGAACACACATGCAATCACACCGGTGGATCCATATGTGGTATGTGAAAATAACACAAATGCAATGACACTGGTGGATCCATATGTGGTATGTGAAAAGAACACACATGCAATGACACTGTTGGATCCATATGTGGTCTATGAAAAGAACACACATGCAATGACACCGGTGGATCCATGTGTGGTTTGTGAAAAGAACACACATGCAATGACACTGGTGGATCCATCTGTGGTCTGTGAAAAGAACACACATGCAATGACACTGGTGGATCCATATTTGGTCTGTGAAAAGAACACATATGCAATGAAAATGGTGGATCCATATGTTGTATGTCAAAAGAACACACATGAAATGAGACTGGTGGATCCATATGTGGTCTGTGAAAAGAACACACATGCAATGACACTGGTGGATCCATATGTGGTCTGTAAAAATATGTGGTTTGTGAAAAGAACACACATGCAATGAAACTGGTGGATCCATATGTGGTCTGTGAAAAGAACACACATGCAATGATACTAGTGGATCCATGTATGGTCTGTGAAAAAAAACACATGAAACGATTCTGGTGGATCCATATGTGGTTTGTGAAAAGAACAGACATGCAATGACACTGGTGGATCCATATGTGGTCTGTGAAAATAACACACATGCAATGACATTGGTGGATCGATATGTGGTCTGTGAAAAGAACACACATGCAATGACACTGGTGGATCCATATGTAGTCTGTGAAAAGAACACACATGCAATGAAAATGGTGGATCCATATGTGGTCTGTGAAAAGAACACACATGGAATGACACAAGTGGATCCATATGTGTTATGTGCAAAGAACACACATGCAATAACACTGGTGGATCCATACGTGGTATGTGAAAAGAACACACATGCAATGACAATGGCGGATCCATATGTGGTCTATGAAAAGAATACACATGCAATGACAATGGTTGTTTCATGTGTGGTATGTGAAAAGAACACACATGCAATGACACTGGTGGATCCATATGTGGTCTGTGAAAAGAACACACATGCAATGATTAGTTGTGGTCTGTCAAAAGAACACACATGCAATGACACTGGTGGATCCATATGTGGTCTGTGAAAAGAACACACATGAAATGACAATGGTGGATCCATATGTGGTCTATGAAAAGAACAAACATGCAATGACACTAGTGGATCCATATGTGGTCTGTGAAAAGAACACACATGCAATGACACTGGTGGATCCATATGTGGTCTGTGAAAAGAACACACATGCAATGAAAATGATGGATCCATATGTGGTCTGTGAAACGAACACACATGCAATCACACCGGTGGATCCATATGTGGTATGTGAAAATAACACACATGCAATGACACTAGTGGATCCATATGTGGTATGTGAAAAGAACACACATGCAATGACACTGGTTGATCCATATGTGGTCTATGAAAAGAACACACATGCAATGACACCGGTGGATCCTTGTGTGGTTTGTGAAAAGAACACACATGCAATGACACTGGTGGATCCATATGCGGTCTGTGAAAAGAACACACATGCAATGACACTAGTGGATCCATATGTGGTCTGTAAAAAGAACACACATGCCATGAAAATGGTGGTTCCATATGTGGTTTGTGAAAAGAACACACATGCAATGACACTGGTGGATCCATATGTGGTCTGTGAAAAGAACACACATGCAATGAAAATGGTGGATCCATATGTGGTTTGTGAAAAGAACACACATGCAATGACACTAGTGGATCCATATGTGGTATGTGAAAAGAACACACATGCAATGACACTGGTGGATCCATACGTGGTATGTGAAAAGAACACACATGCAATGACACTGGTGGATCCATATGTGGTTTGTGAAAAGAACACACATGGAATGGCAATGGTGGTTCCAGATGTGGTCTGTGAAAAGAACATACATGCAATGACAATGGTGGTTCCATATGTGGTTTGTGAAAAGAACACACATGCAATGACTCTAGTTGTGGTTAATGAAAAGAACACACATGCAATGACTCTAGTTGTGGTCCATGAAAATAACACACATGCAATGCCAATGGTGGATCCATAAATGGTCTATGAAAAGAACACACATGCAATGACAATGGTGGTTTCATGTGTGGTTTGTGAAAAGAACAGGCATGCAATGACTCTAGTTGTGGTCTGTGAAAAGAGAACACATTTCAATGACTCTAGTAGATCCATACATGGTCATTGAAAAGAACAGACATGCAATGACACTGGTGGATCCATCTGTGGTATGTGAAAAGAACACACATGCAATGACAATGGCGGATCCATATGTGGTCTATGATGAGAATACACATGCAATGACAATGGTGGTTTCATGTGTGGTATGTGAAAAGAACTCACATGCAATGACACTAGTGGATCCATATGTGGTATGTGGAAAGAACACACATGCAATGACACTGGTGGATCCATATGTGGTGTGTGAAAAGAACACACATGCAATGATACTAGTGGATCCATATATGGTTTGTGAAAAGAACACACATGAAATGATTCGTGGATCCATATGTGGTTGGTGAAAAGAATACATGCAATGACACTGGTGGATCCATATGTGGTCTGTGAAAAGAACACACATGCAATGACACTGGTGGATCCATATGTGGTCTGTGAAAAGAACACACATGCAATGAAAATGGTGGATCCATATGTGGTTTGTGAAAAGAACACACATGCAATGACACTAGTGGATCCATATGTGGTATGTGAAAAGAACACACATGCAATGACACTGGTGGATCCATACGTGGTATGTGAAAAGAACACACATGCAATGACACTGGTGGATCCATATGTGGTTTGTGAAAAGAACACACATGCAATGACAATGGTGGTTCCATATGTGGTATGTTAAAAGAACATACAGGCAATGACAATGGTGGTTCCATATGTGGTTTGTGAAAAGAACACACATGCAATGACTCTAGTTGTGGTTAATGAAAAGAACACACATGCAATGACTCTAGTTGTGGTCCATGAAAATAACACACACGCAATGCCAATGGTGGATCCATATATGGTCTATGAAAAGAACACACATGCAACGACAATGGTGGTTTCAGGTGTGGTTTGTGAAAAGAACAAGCATGCAATGACTCTAGTTATGGTCTGTGAAAAGAGAACACATTTCAATGACTCTAGTAGATCCATACATGGTCATTGAAAAGAACATACATGCAATGACACTGGTGGATCCATATGTGGTCTGTGAAAAGAACACACATGCAATGACACTGGTGGATCCATATGTGCTCTATGAAAAAAAAACACATGCAATGACACTGGTGGATCCGTATCTGGTATGTGAAAAGAACTCACATGCAATGACACTGGTGGATCCATATGTGGTCTGTGAAAAGAACACATATGCAATGACACTGGTGGATCCATATGTGGTCTGTGAAAAGAACACACATGCAATGACACTGGTGGATCCATATGTGGTCTTTGAAAAGAACACACATGAAATGACACTGGTGGATCCATATGTGGTCTATGAAAAGAACAAACATGCAATGACACTAGTGGATCCATATGTGGTCTGTGAAAACAACACACATGCAATGACACTGGTGGATCCATATGTGGTCTGTGAAAAGAACACACATGCAATGAAAATGGTGGATCCATATGTGGTCTGTGAAACGAACACACATGCAATCACACCGGTGGATCCATATGTGGTATGTGAAAATAACACAAATGCAATGACACTGGTGGATCCATATGTGGTATGTGAAAAGAACACACATGCAATGACACTGTTGGATCCATATGTGGTCTATGAAAAGAACACACATGCAATGACACCGGTGGATCCATGTGTGGTTTGTGAAAAGAACACACATGCAATGACACTGGTGGATCCATCTGTGGTCTGTGAAAAGAACACACATGCAATGACACTGGTGGATCCATATTTGGTCTGTGAAAAGAACACATATGCAATGAAAATGGTGGATCCATATGTTGTATGTCAAAAGAACACACATGAAATGACACTGGTGGATCCATATGTAGTCTGTGAAAAGAACACACATGCAATGACACTGGTGGATCCATATGTGGTCTGTAAAAATATGTGGTTTGTGAAAAGAACACACATGCAATGAAACTGGTGGATCCATATGTGGTCTGTGAAAAGAACACACATGCAATGATACTAGTGGATCCATGTATGGTCTGTGAAAAAAAACACATGAAACGATTCTGGTGGATCCATATGTGGTTTGTGAAAAGAACAGACATGCAATGACACTGGTGGATCCATATGTGGTCTGTGAAAATAACACACATGCAATGACATTGGTGGATCGATATGTGGTCTGTGAAAAGAACACACATGCAATGACACTGGTGGATCCATATGTAGTCTGTGAAAAGAACACACATGCAATGAAAATGGTGGATCCATATGTGGTCTGAAAAGAACACACATGGAATGACACAAGTGGATCCATATGTGTTATGTGCAAAAGAACACATGCAATAACACTGGTGGATCCATACGTGGTATGTGAAAAGAACACACATGCAATGACAATGGCGGATCCATATGTGGTCTATGAAAAGAATACACATGCAATGACAATGGTTGTTTCATGTGTGGTATGTGAAAAGAACTCACATGCAATGACACTAGTGGATCCATATGTGGTCTGTGAAAAGAACACACATGCAATGACACTGGTTGTTCCATATGTGGTCTGTGAAAAGAACACACATGCAATGACACTGGTGGATCCATATGTGGTCTGTGAAAAGAACACACATGAAATGACAATGGTGGATCCATATGTGGTCTATGAAAAGAACAAACATGCAATGACACTAGTGGATCCATATGTGGTCTGTGAAAAGAACACACATGCAATGACACTGGTGGATCCATATGTGGTCTGTGAAAAGAACACACATGCAATGAAAATGGTGGATCCATATGTGGTCTGTGAAACGAACACACATGCAATCACACCGGTGGATCCATATGTGGTATGTGAAAATAACACACATGCAATGACACTAGTGGATCCATATGTGGTATGTGAAAAGAACACACATGCAATGACACTGGTTGATCCATATGTGGTCTATGAAAAGAACACACATGCAATGACACCGGTGGATCCATGTGTGGTTTGTGAAAAGAACACACATGCAATGACACTGGTGGATCCATATGCGGTCTGTGAAAAGAACACACATGCAATGACACTAGTGGATCCATATGTGGTCTGTAAAAAGAACACACATGCCATGAAAATGGTGGTTCCATATGTGGTTTGTGAAAAGAACACACATGCAATGAAACTGGTGGATCCATATGTGGTATGTGAAAAGAACACACATGCAATGATACTAGTGGATCCATGTATGGTCTGTGAAAAAAAAACACATGAAATGATTTTGGTGGATCCATATGTGGTTTGTGAAAAGAACAGACATGCAATGACACTGGTGGATCCATATGTGGTCTGTGAAAAGAACACACATGCATTGACATTGGTGGATCGATATGTGGTCTGTGAAAAGAACACACATGCAATGACACTGGTGGATCCATATGTAGTCTGTGAAAAGAACACACATGCAATGAAAATGGTGGATCCATATGTGGTCTGTGAAAAGAACACACATGGAATGACACTAGTGGATCCATATGTGGTATGTGCAAAGAACACACATGCAATAACACTGGTGGATCCATACGTGGTATGTGAAAAGAACACACATGCAATGACAATGGCGGATCCATATGTGTTCTATGAAAAGAATACACATGCAATGACAATGGTGGTTTCATGTGTGGTATGTGAAAAGAACTCACATGCAATGACACTAGTGGATCCATATGTGGTCTGTGAAAAGAACACACATGCAATGACACTGGTGGATCCATATGTGGTGTGTGAAAAGAACACACATGCAATGATACTAGTGGATCCATATATGGTTTGTGAAAAGAACACACATGAAATGATTCTGGTGGATCCATATGTGGTTTGTGAAAAGAACAGACATGAAATGATTCTGGTGGATCCATATGTGGTTTGTGAAAAGAATAGACATGCAATGACACTGTAGGATCCATATGTGGTCTGTGAAAAGAACACACATGCAATGACACTGTGGATCCATATGTGGTCTGTGAAAAGAACACACATGCAATGAAAATGGTGGATCCATATGTGGTTTGTGAAAAGAACACACATGCAATGACACTAGTGGATCCATATGTGGTATGTGAAAAGAACACACATGCAATGACACTGGTGGATCCATACGCGGTATGTGAAAAGAACACACATGCAATGACACTGGTGGATCCATATGTGGTTTGTGAAAAGAACACACATGCAATGGCAATGGTGGTTCCATATCTGGTCTGTGAAAAGAACATACATGCAATGACAATGGTGGTTCCATATGTGGTTTGTGAAAAGAACACACATGCAATGACTCTAGTTGTGGTTAATGAAAAGAACACACATGCAATGACTCTAGTTGTGGTCCATGAAAATACCACACACGCAATGCCAATAGTGGATCCATATATGGTCTATGAAAAGAACACACATGCCATGACAATGGTGGTTTCATGTGTGGTTTGTGAAAAGAACAGGCATGCAATGACTCTAGTTGTGGTCTGTGAAAACAGAACACATTTCAATAACTCTAGAATATCCATACATGGTCATTGAAAAGAACAGACATGCAATGACCTTTGGTGGATCCATATGTGGTCTGTGAAAAGAACACACATGCAATGACACTGGTGGATCCATATGTGGTCTTTGAAAAGAACACACATGAAATGACACTGGTGGATCCATATGTGGTCTATGAAAAGAACAAACATGCAATGACACTAGTGGATCCATATGTGGTCTGTGAAAAGAACACACATGCAATGACACTGGTGGATCCATATGTGGTCTGTGAAAAGAACACACATGCAATGAAAATGGTGGATCCATATGTGGTCTGTGAAACGAACACACATGCAATCACACCGGTGGATCCATATGTGGTATGTGAAAATAACACAAATGCAATGACACTGGTGGATCCATATGTGGTATGTGAAAAGAACACACATGCAATGACACTGTTGGATGCATATGTGGTCTATGAAAAGAACACACATGCAATGACACCGGTGGATCCATGTGTGGTTTGTGAAAAGAACACACATGCAATGACACTGGTGGATCCATATGTGGTCTGTGAAAAGAACACACATGCAATGACACTGGTGGATCCATATTTGGTCTGTGAAAAGAACACATATGCAATGAAAATGGTGGATCCATATGTTGTATGTCAAAAGAACACACATGAAATGAGACTGGTGGATCCATATGTGGTCTGTGAAAAGAACACACATGCAATGACACTGGTGTATCCATATGTGGTCTGTAAAAAGAACACACATGCAATGACACTGGTGGATCCATATGTGGTATGTGAAAAGAACACACATGCAATGAAAATGGTGGATCCATATGTGGTCTGTGAAACGAACACACATGCAATCACACCGGTGGATCCATATGTGGTATGTGAAAATAACACACATGCAATGACACTAGTGGATCCATATGTGGTATGTGAAAAGAACACACATGCAATGACACTGGTTGATCCATATGTGGTCTATGAAAAGAACACACATGCAATGACACCGGTGGATCCATGTGTGGTTTGTGAAAAGAACACACATGCAATGACACTGGTGGATCCATATGCGGTCTGTGAAAAGAACACACATGCAATGACACTAGTGTATCCATATGTGGTCTGTAAAAAGAACACACATGCCATGAAAATGGTGGTTCCATATGTGGTTTGTGAAAAGAACACACATGCAATGAAACTGGTGGATCCATATGTGGTATGTGAAAAGAACACACATGCAATGATACTAGTGGATCCATGTATGGTCTGTGAAAAAAACACACATGAAATGATTCTGGTGGATCCATATGTGGTTTGTGAAAAGAACAGACATGCAATGACACTGGTGGATCCATATGTGGTCTGTGAAAAGAACACACATGCAATGACACTGGTGGATCCATATGTGGTCCGTGAAAAGAATACACATGCAATGACACTGGTGGATCCATATGTAGTCTGTGAAAAGAACACACATGCAATGAAAATGGTGGATCCATATGTGGTCTATGAAAAGAACACACATGGAATGACACTAG
This sequence comes from Avena insularis, assembly GCA_023614405.1. Classification (NCBI taxonomy): domain Eukaryota; kingdom Viridiplantae; phylum Streptophyta; class Magnoliopsida; order Poales; family Poaceae; genus Avena; species Avena insularis. The sequence goes on from CM042684.1 coordinate 90,182,408, forward strand.
TGGATCCATATGTGGTATGTGCAAAGAACACACATGCAATAACACTGGTGGATCCATACGTGGTATGTGAAAAGAACACACATGCAGTGACAATGGCGGATCCATATGTGGTCTATGAAAAGAATACACATGCAATGACAATGGTGGTTTCATGTGTGGTATGTGAAAAGAACTCACATGCAATGACACTAGTGGATCCATATGTAGTGTGAAAAGAACACACATGCAATGACACTGGTGGATCCATATGTGGTGTGTGAAAAGAACACACATGCAATGATACTAGTGGATCCATATATGGTTTGTGAAAAGAACACACATGAAATGATTCTGGTGGATCCATATGTGGTTTGTGAAAAGAACAGACATGAAATGATTCTGGTGGATCCATATGTGGTTTGTGAAAAGAATAGACATGCAATGACACTGTAGGATCCATATGTGGTCTGTGAAAAGAACACACATGCAATGACACTGTGGATCCATATGTGGTCTGTGAAAAGAACACACATGCAATGAAAATGGTGGATCCATATGTGGTTTGTGAAAAGAACACACATGCAATGACACTAGTGCATCCATATGTGGTATGTGAAAAGAACACACATGCAATGACACTGGTGGATCCATACGCGGTATGTGAAAAGAACACACATGCAATGACACTGGTGGATCCATATGTGGTTTGTGAAAAGAACACACATGCAATGGCAATGGTGGTTCCATATCTGGTCTGTGAAAAGAACATACATGCAATGACAATGGTGGTTCCATATGTGGTTTGTGAAAAGAACACACATGCAATGACTCTAGTTGTGGTTAATGAAAAGAACACACATGCAATGACTCTAGTTGTGGTCCATGAAAATACCACACACGCAATGCCAATAGTGGATCCATATATGGTCTATGAAAAGAACACACATGCCATGACAATGGTGGTTTCATGTGTGGTTTGTGAAAAGAACAGGCATGCAATGACTCTAGTTGTGGTCTGTGAAAACAGAACACATTTCAATAACTCTAGAATATCCATACATGGTCATTGAAAAGAACAGACATGCAATGACACTGGTGGATCCATATGTGGTCTGTGAAAAGAACACACATGCAATGACACTGGTGGATCCATATGTGGTCTTTGAAAAGAATACACATGAAATGACACTGGTGGATCCATATGTGGTCTATGAAAAGAACAAACATGCAATGACACTAGTGGATCCATATGTGGTGCATGAAAGAACACACATGCAATGACATTTGGTGGATCCATATGTGGTCTGCGTGAAAAGAACACACATGCAATGAAAATGGTGGATCCATATGTGGTGCAATGAAGCGAACACACATGCAATCACACGGTGGATCCATATGTGGTATGTGAAAATAACACAAATGCAATGACACTGGTGGATCCATATGTGGTATGTGAAAAGAACACACATGCAATGACACTGTTGGATGCATATGTGGTCTATGAAAAGAACACACATGCAATGACACCGGTGGATCCATGTGTGGTTTGTGAAAAGAACACACACATGCAATGACACTGGTGGATCCATATGTGGTCGTGAAAAGAACACACATGCAATGACACTTGGTGGATCCATATTTGTGTGAAAGAACACATATGCAATGAAAATGGTGGATCCATATGTTGTATGTCAAAAGAACACACATGAAATGACACTGGTGGATCCATATGTAGTCTGTGAAAAGAACACACATGCAATGACTGGTGGATCCATATGTAGTGCTGTAAAAATATGGTTTGTGAAAAGAACACACATGCAATGAAATCGTGGATCCATATGTGGTCTGTGAAAAGAAAGAACACACATGCAATGATACTAGTGGATCCATGTATGGTCTGTGAAAAAAACACATGAAACGATTCTGGTGGATCCATATGTGGTTTGTGAAAAGAACAGACATGCAATGACACTGGTGGATCCATATGTGGTCTGTGAAAATAACACACATGCAATGACATTGGTGGATCGATATGTGGTCTGTGAAAAGAACACACATGCAATGACACTGGTGGATCCATATGTAGTCTGTGAAAAGAACACACATGCAATGAAAATGGTGGATCCATATGTAGTGCGTGAAAAGAACACACATGGAATGACACAAGTGGATCCATATGTGTTATGTGCAAAGAACACACATGCAATAACACTGGTGGATCCATACGTGGTATGTGAAAAGAACACACATGCAATGACAATGGCGGATCCATATGTGGTCTATGAAAAGAATACACATGCAATGACAATGGTTGTTTCATGTGTGGTATGTTAAAAGAACTCACATGCAATGACACTAGTGGATCCATATGTGGTATGTGAAAAGAACACACATGCAATGACACTGGTTGATCCATATGTGGTCTGTGAAAAGAACACACATGCAATGACACTGGTGGATCCATATGTGGTCTGTGAAAAGAACACACATGAAATGACACTGGTGGATCCATATGTGGTCTATGAAAAGAACAAACATGCAATGACACTAGTGGATCCATATGTGGTCTGTGAAAAGAACACACATGCAATGACACTGGTGGATCCATATGTGGTCTGTGAAAAGAACACACATGCAATGAAAATGGTGGATCCATATGTGGTCTGTGAAACGAACACACATGCAATCACACCGGTGGATCCATATGTGGTATGTGAAAATAACACACATGCAATGACACTAGTGGATCCATATGTGGTATGTGAAAAGAACACACATGCAATGACACTGGTTGATCCATATGTGGTCTATGAAAAGAACACACATGCAATGACACCGGTGGATCCATGTGTGGTTTGTGAAAAGAACACACATGCAATGACACTGGTGGATCCATATGCGGTCTGTGAAAAGAACACACATGCAATGACACTAGTGGATCCATATGTGGTCTGTAAAAAGAACACACATGCCATGAAAATGGTGGTTCCATATGTGGTTTGTGAAAAGAACACACATGCAATGAAACTGGTGGATCCATATGTGGTATGTGAAAAGAACACACATGCAATGATACTAGTGGATCCATGTATGGTCTGTGAAAAAAACACACATGAAATGATTTTGGTCGATCCATATGTGGTTTGTGAAAAGAACAGACATGCAATGACACTGGTGGATCCATATGTGGTCTGTGAAAAGAACACACATGCATTGACATTGGTGGATCGATATGTGGTCTGTGAAAAGAACACACATGCAATGACACTGGTGGATCCATATGTAGTCTGTGAAAAGAACACACATGCAATGAAAATGGTGGATCCATATGTGGTCTGTGAAAAGAACACACATGGAATGACACTAGTGGATCCATATGTGGTATGTGCAAAGAACACACATGCAATAACACTGGTGGATCCATACGTGGTATGTGAAAAGAACACACATGCAGTGACAATGGCGGATCCATATGTGGTCTATGAAAAGAATACACATGCAATGACAATGGTGGTTTCATGTGTGGTATGTGAAAAGAACTCACATGCAATGACACTAGTGGATCCATATGTGGTCTGTGAAAAGAACACACATGCAATGACACTGGTGGATCCATATGTGGTGTGTGAAAAGAACACACATGCAATGATACTAGTGGATCCATATATGGTTTGTGAAAAGAACACACATGAAATGATTCTGGTGGATCCATATGTGGTTTGTGAAAAGAACAGACATGAAATGATTCTGGTGGATCCATATGTGGTTTGTGAAAAGAATAGACATGCAATGACACTGTTGGATCCATATGTTGTCTGTGAAAAGAACACACATGCAATGACACTGTGGATCCATATGTGGTCTGTGAAAAGAACACACATGCAATGAAAATGGTGGATCCATATGTGGTTTGTGAAAAGAACACACATGCAATGACACTAGTGGATCCATATGTGGTATGTGAAAAGAACACACATGCAATGACACTGGTGGATCCATATGTGGTATGTGAAAAGAACACACATGCAATGACACTGGTGGATCCATATGTGGTTTGTGAAAAGAACACACATGCAATGGCAATGGTGGTTCCATATCTGGTCTGTGAAAAGAACATACATGCAATGACAATGGTGGTTCCATATGTGGTTTGTGAAAAGAACACACATGCAATGACTCTAGTTGTGGTTAATGAAAAGAACACACATGCAATGACTCTAGTTGTGGTCCATGAAAATACCACACACGCAATGCCAATAGTGGATCCATATATGGTCTATGAAAAGAACACACATGCCATGACAATGGTGGTTTCATGTGTGGTTTGTGAAAAGAACAGGCATGCAATGACTCTAGTTGTGGTCTGTGAAAACAGAACACATTTCAATAACTCTAGAATATCCATACATGGTCATTGAAAAGAACAGACATGCAATGACACTGGTGGATCCATATGTGGTCTGTGAAAAGAACACACATGCAATGACACTGGTGGATCCATATGTGGTCTTTGAAAAGAACACACATGAAATGACACTGGTGGATCCATATGTGGTCTATGAAAAGAACAAACATGCAATGACACTAGTGGATCCATATGTGGTCTGTGAAAAGAACACACATGCAATGACACTGGTGGATCCATATGTGGTCTGTGAAAAGAACACACATGCAATGAAAATGGTGGATCCATATGTGGTCTGTGAAACGAACACACATGCAATCACACCGGTGGATCCATATGTGGTATGTGAAAATAACACAAATGCAATGACACTGGTGGATCCATATGTGGTATGTGAAAAGAACACACATGCAATGACACTGTTGGATGCATATGTGGTCTATGAAAAGAACACACATGCAATGACACCGGTGGATCCATGTGTGGTTTGTGAAAAGAACACACATGCAATGACACTGGTGGATCCATATGTGGTCTGTGAAAAGAACACACATGCAATGACACTGGTGGATCCATATTTGGTCTGTGAAAAGAACACATATGCAATGAAAATGGTGGATCCATATGTTGTATGTCAAAAGAACACACATGAAATGACACTGGTGGATCCATATGTAGTCTGTGAAAAGAACACACATGCAATGACACTGGTGGATCCATATGTGGTCTGTAAAAATATGTGGTTTGTGAAAAGAACACACATGCAATGAAACTGGTGGATCCATATGTGGTCTATGAAAAGAACACACATGCAATCATACTAGTGGATCCATGTATGGTCTGTCAAAAAAAACACATGAAACGATTCTGATGGATCCATATGTGGTTTGTGAAAAGAACAGACATGCAATGACACTGGTGGATCCATATGTAGTGCAATGAAAATAACACACATGCAATGACATTGGTGGATCGATATGTGGTCTGTGAAAAGAACACACATGCAATGACACTGGTGGATCCATATGTAGTCTGTGAAAAGAACACACATGCAATGAAAATGGTGGATCCATATGTGGTCTGTGAAAAGAACACACATGGAATGACACAAGTGGATCCATATGTGTTATGTGCAAAGAACACACATGCAATAACACTGGTGGATCCATACGTGGTATGTGAAAAGAACACACATGCAATGACAATGGCGGATCCATATGTGGTCTATGAAAAGAATACACATGCAATGACAATTGTTGTTTCATGTGTGGTATGTGAAAAGAACTCACATGCAATGACACTAGTGGATCCATATGTGGTATGTGAAAAGAACACACATGCAATGACACTGGTTGTTCCATATGTGGTCTGTGAAAAGAACACACATGCAATGACACTGGTGGATCCATATGTGGTCTGTGAAAAGAACACACATGAAATGACACTGGTGGATCCATATGTGGTCTATGAAAAGAACAAACATGCAATGACACTAGTGGATCCATATGTGGTCTGTGAAAAGAACACACATGCAATGACACTGGTGGATCCATATGTGGTCTGTGAAAAGAACACACATGCAATGAAAATGGTGGATCCATATGTGGTCTGTGAAACGAACACACATGCAATCACACCGGTGGATCCATATGTGGTATGTGAAAATAACACACATGCAATGACACTAGTGGATCCATATGTGGTATGTGAAAAGAACACACATGCAATGACCTTTGGTTGATCCATATGTGGTCTATGAAAAGAACAGACATGCAATGACACGTGTGGATCCATGTGTGGTTTGTGAAAAGAACACACATGCAATGACACTGGTGGATCCATATGCGATGCGTGAAAAGAACACACATGCAATGACACTAGTGGATCCATGTGGTCTGTAAAAGAACACACATGCCATGAAAATGGTGGTTCCATATGTGGTTTGTGAAAAGAACACACATGCAATGAAACTGGTGGATCCATATGTGGTATGTGAAAAGAACACACATGCAATGATACTAGTGGATCCATGTATGGTCTGTGAAAAAAACACACATGAAATGATTTTGGTGGATCCATATGTGGTTTGTGAAAAGAACAGACATGCAATGACACTGGTGGATCCATATGTGGTCTGTGAAAAGAACACACATGCATTGACATTGGTGGATCGATATGTGGTCTGTGAAAAGAACACACATGCAATGACACTGGTGGATCCATATGTAGTCTGTGAAAAGAACACACATGCAATGAAAATGGTGGATCCATATGTGGTCTGTGAAAAGAACACACATGGAATGACACTAGTGGATCCATATGTGGTATGTGCAAAGAACACACATGCAATAACACTGGTGGATCCATACGTGGTATGTGAAAAGAACACACATGCAATGACAATGGCGGATCCATATGTGGTCTATGAAAAGAATACACATGCAATGACAATGGTGGTTTCATGTGTGGTATGTGAAAATAACTCACATGCAATGACACTAGTGGATCCATATGTGGTCTGTGAAAAGAACACACATGCAATGACACTGGTGGATCCATATGTGGTGTGTGAAAAGAACACACATGCAATAATACTAGTGGATCCATATATGGTTTGTGAAAAGAACACACATGAAATGATTCTGGTGGATCCATATGTGGTTTGTGAAAAGAACAGACATGAAATAATTTTGGTGGATCCATATGTGGTTTGTGAAAAGAATAGACATGCAATGACACTGTAGGATCCATATGTGGTCTGTGAAAAGAACACACATGCAATGACACTGTGGATCCATATGTGGTCTGTGAAAAGAACACACATGCAATGAAAATGGTGGATCCATATGTGGTTTGTGAAAAGAACACACATGCAATGACACTAGTGGATCCATATGTGGTATGTGAAAAGAACACACATGCAATGACACTGGTGGATCCATACGCGGTATGTGAAAAGAACACACATGCAATGACACTGGTGGATCCATATGTGGTTTGTGAAAAGAACACACATGCAATGGCAATGGTGGTTCCATATCTGGTCTATGAAAAGAACATACATGCAATGACAATGGTGGTTCCATATGTGGTTTGTGAAAAGAACACACATGCAATGACTCTAGTTGTGGTTAATGAAAAGAACACACATGCAATGACTCTAGTTGTGGTCCATGAAAATACCACACACGCAATCCAATAGTGGATCCATATATGGTCTATGAAAAGAACACACATGCCATGACAATGGTGGTTTCATGTGTGGTTTGTGAAAAGAACAGGCATGCAATGACTCTAGTTGTGGTCTGTGAAAACAGAACACATTTCAATAACTCTAGAATATCCATACATGGTCATTGAAAAGAACAGACATGCAATGACACTGGTGGATCCATATGTGGTCTGTGAAAAGAACACGCATGCAATGACACTGGTGGATCCATATGTGGTCTATGAAAAAACACACATGGAATGACACTGGTGGATCCATATCTGGTATGTGAAAAGAACTCACATGCAATGACACTGGTGGATCTATATGTGGTCTGTGAAAAGAACACACATGCAATGACACTGGTGGATCCATATGTGGTCTGTGAAAAGAACACACATGCAATGATACTGGTGGATCCATATGTGGTCTGTGAAAAGAACACACATGAAATGACACTGGTGGATCCATATGTGGTCTATGAAAATAACAAACATGCAATGAAACTAGTGGATCCATATGTGGTCTATGAAAAGAACACACATGCAATGACACTGGTGGATCCATATCTGGTCTGTGAAAATAACACACATGCAATGAAAATGGTGGATCCATATGTGGTATGTGAAACGAACACACATGCAATCACACCGGTGGATCCATATGTGGTATGTGAAAATAACAAACATGCAATGACACTGGTGGATCCATATGTGGTATGTGAAAAGAACACACATGCAATGACACTGGTGGATCCATATGTGGTATATGAAAAGAACACACATGCAATGACACCGGTGGATCCATGTCTGGTTTGTGAAAAGAACACACATGCAATGACACTGGTGGATCCATATGTGGTCTGTGAAAAGAACACACATGCAATGACACTGGTGGATCCATATGTGGTCTGTGAAAAGAACACACATGCAATGACACTGGTGGATCCATATTTGGTCTGTGAAAAGAACACATATGCAATGAAAATGGTGGATCCATATGTTGTATGTCAAAAGAACACACATGAAATGACACTGGTGGATCCATATGTGGTCTGTGAAAAGAACACACATGCAATGACACTGGTGGATCCATATCTGGTCTGTGAAAAGACCACACATGCAATGAAAATGGTGGTTCCATATGTGGTTTGTGAAAAGAACACACATGCAATGAAACTGGTGGATCCATATGTGGTCTATGAAAAGAACACACATGCAATGATACTAGTGGATCCATGTATGGTCTGTGAAAAACACACACATGAAATGATTCTGGTGGATCCATATGTGGTTTGTGAAAAGAACAGACATGCAATGACACTGGTGGATCCATATGTGGTTTGTGAAAAGAACACACATGCAATGACATTGGTGGATCGATATGTGGTCTGTGAAAAGAACACACATGGAATGACACTGGTGGATCCATATGTAGTCTGTGAAAAGAACACACATGCAATGAAAATGGTGGATCCATATGTGGTCTGTGAAAAGAACACACATGGAATGACACTAGTGGATCCATATGTGGTATGTGAAAAGAACACACATGCAATAACACTGGTGGATCCATACGTGATATGTGAAAAGAACACACATGCAATGACACTAGTGAATCGATATGTGGTTTGTGAAAAGAACACACATGTAATGGCAATGGTGGTTCCATATGTGGTCTGTGAAAAGAACATACATGCAATGACAATGGTGGTTCCATATGTGGTCTGTGAAAAGAACACACATGCAATGACTCTAGTTGTGGTTAATGAAAAGAACACACATGCAATGACTCTAGTTGTGGTCCATGAAAAGAACACAAACGCAATGCCAATGGTGGATCCATATATGGTCTATGAAAAGAACACACATGCAATGACAATGGTGGTTTCATGTGTGGTTTGTGAAAAGAACAGGCATGCAATGACTCTAGTTGTGGACTGTGAAAAGAGAACACATTTCAATGACTCTAGTAGATCCATACATGGTCAATGAAAATAACAGACATGCAATGACACTGGTGGATCCATATGTGGTCTGTGAAAAGAACACACATGCAATGACACTGGTGGATCCATATGTGGTCTATGAAAAAAACACGTGGAATGACACTGGTGGATCCATATCTGGTATGTGAAAAGAACTCACATGCAATGCCACTGGTGGATCCATATGTGGTCTGTGAAAAGAACACACATGCAATGACACTGATGGATCCATATGTCGTATGTGAAAAGAACACACATGCAATGAAAATGGTGGATCCATATGTGGTATGTCAAAAGAACACACATGAAATGACACTGGTGGATCCATATGTGGTATGTGAAAAGAACAAACATGCAATGACACTGGTGGATCCATATGTGGTCTATGAAAAGAACACACATGCAATGAAAATGGTGGATCCATATGTGGTCTGTGAAACGAACACACATGCAATCACACCGGTGGATCCATGTGTGGTATGTGAAAATAACACACATGCAAAGACACTGGTGGATCCATATGTGGTATGTGAAAAGAACACACATGCAATGACACTGGTGGATCCATATGTGGTCTATGAAAAGAACACACATGCAATGACATCGGTGGATCCATGTGTGGTTTGTGAAAAGAACACACATGCAATGACACTGGTGAATCCATATGTGGTCTGTGAAAAGAATACACATGCAATGACATTGGTGGATCCATATTTGGTCTGTGGAAAGAACACATATGCAACGAAAATGGTGGATCCATATGTTTTATGTCAAAAGAACACACATGAAATGACACTGGTGGATCCATATCTGGTATGTGAAAAGAACACACATGCAATGACACTTGTGGATCCATATGTGGTCTGTGAAAAGAACACACATGCATTAACATTGGTGGATCGATATGTGGTCTGTGAAAAGAACACACATGCAATGACACTGGTGGATCCATATGTAGTCTGTGAAAAGAACACACATGCAATGAAAATGGTGGATCCATATGTGGTCTGTGAAAAGAACACACATGGAATGACACTAGTGGATCCATATGTGGTATGTGCAAAGAACACACATGCAATAACACTGGTGGATCCATACGTGGTATGTGAAAAGAACACACATGCAATGACAATGGCGGATCCATATGTGGTCTATGAAAATAATACACATGCAATGACAATGGTGGTTACATGTGTGGTATGTGAAAAGAACTCACATGCAATGACACTAGTGGATCCATATGTAGTGCATGAAAAAACACACATGCAATGACACTAGTGGATCCATATGTGGTGTGTGAAAAGAACACACATGCAATGATACTAGTGGATCCATATAGGGTTTGTGAAAAGAAGACACATGAAATGATTCTGGTGGATCCATATGTGGTTTGTGAAAAGAACAGACATGAAATAATTCTGGTGGATCCATATGTGGTTTGTGAAAAGAACAGACATGCAATGACACTGGTGGATCCATATGTGGTCTGTGAAAAGAACACACATGCAATGACACTGGTGGATCCATATGTGGTCTGTGAAAAGAACACACATGCAATGAAAATGGTGGATCCATATGTGGTTTGTGAAAAGAACACACATGCAATGACACTAGTGGATCCATATGTGGTATGTGAAAAGAACACACATGCAATGACACTGGTGGATCCATACGCGGTATGTGAAAAGAACACACATGCAATGACACTGGTGGATCCATATGTGGTTTGTGAAAAGAACACACATGCAATGGCAATGGTGGTTCCATATCTGGTCTGTGAAAAGAACATACATGCAATGACAATGGTGGTTCCATATGTGGTTTGTGAAAAGAACACACATGCAATGACTCTAGTTGTGGTTAATGAAAAGAACACACATGCAATGACTCTAGTTGTGGTCCATGAAAATACAACAGACGCAATGCCAATGGTGGATCCATATATGGTCTATGAAAAGAACACACATGCAATGACAGTGGTGGTTTCATGTGTGGTTTGTGAAAAGAACAGGCATGCAATGACTCTAGTTGTGGTCTGTGAAAACAGAACACATTTCAATAACTCTAGTAGATCCATACATGGTCATTGAAAAGAACAGACATGCAATGACACTGGTGGTTCCATATGTGGTCTGTGAAAAGAACACGCATGCAATGACACTGGTGGATCCATATGTGGTCTATGAAAAAAACACACATGGAATGACACTGGTGGATCCATATCTGGTATGTGAAAAGAACTCACATGCAATGACACTGGTGGATCCATATGTGGTCTGTGAAAAGAACACACATGCAATGACACTGGTGGATCCATATGTGGTCTGTGAAAAGAACACACATGCAATGATACTGGTGGATCCATATGTGGTCTGTGAAAAGAACACACATGAAATGACACTGGTGGATCCATATGTGGTCTATGAAAAGAACAAACATGCAATGACACTAGTGGATCCATATGTGGTCTGTGAAAAGAACACACATGCAATGACACTGATGGATCCATATCTGGTATGTGAAAAGAACACACATGCAATGAAAATGGTGGATCCATATGTGGTCTGTGAAACGAACACACATGCAATCACACCGGTGGATCCATATGTGGTATGTGAAAATAACAAACATGCAATGACACTCGTGGATCCATATGTGGTATGTGAAAAGAACACACATGCAATGACACTGGTGGATCCATATGTGGTATCTGAAAAGAACACACATGCAATGACACCGGTGGATCCATGTGGGGTTTGTGAAAAGAACACACATGCAATGACACTGGTGGATCCATATGTGGTCTGTGAAAAGAACACACATGCAATGACACTGGTGGATGCATATGTGGTCTGTGAAAAGAACACACATGCAATGACACTGGTGGATCCATATTTGGTCTATGAAAAGAACACATATGCAATGAAAATGGTGGATCCATATGTTGGATGTCAAAAGAACACACATGAAATGAGACTGGTGGATCCATATGTGGTTTCTGAAAAGAACACACATGCAATTACACTGGTGGATCCATATGTGGTCTGTGAAAAGATCACACATGCAATGAAAATGGTGGTTCCATATGTGGTTCGTGAAAAGAACACACATGCAATGACTCTAGTTGTGGTATGTGAAAAGAACACACATTTCAATGATTCTAGTAGATCCATACATGGTCTGTGAAAAGAACACACATGCAATGACAATGGTGGATCCATATGTGGTATGTGAAAAGAACACACATGTAATGACACTGGTGGATCCATACGTAGTCTGTGAAATGAACACACATGCAATGACACTTGTGTATCCATATGTGGTATCTGAAAAGAACTCACATGCAATGACATTAGTGGATCCATATGTGGTCTGTGAAAAGAACACACATGTAATGACACTGGTGGATCCATATGTGGTGTGTGAAAAGAACACACATGCAATGAAAATGGTGGTTCCATATTTGGTATATGAAAAGAACACACATGCAATGACACTGGTGGATCCATATGTGGTCTGTGAAAAGAACACACATGCAATGATACTAGTGGATCCATATATGGTATGTGAAAATAACACACATGAAATGATTCTGGTGGATCCATATGTGGTTTGTGAAAAAAACGGACATGCAATGACACTGGTGGATCCATATGTTGTCTGTGAAAAGAACACACATGCAATGACACTGGTGGATCCATATGTGGTCTGTGAAAAGAACACACATGCAATGAAAATGGTGGATCCATATGTGGTCTATGAAAAGAACACATATGCAATGACTCTTGTGGATCCATATGTGGTCTGTGAAAAGAACACACATCCAATGACACTACTGGATCCATATGTGGTATGTGAAAAGAACACACATGCAATGACACTGGTGGATCCATATGTGGTTTGTGAAAGGAACACACATGCAATGGCAATGGTGGTTCCATATGTGGTCTGTGAAAAGAACACACATGCAATGACACTGGTGGATCCATATGTGGTCTGTGAAAAGAACACACATGCAATGAAAATGGTGGATCCATATGTGGTTTGTGAAAAGAACACACATGCAATGACACTAGTGGATCCATATGTGGTATGTGAAAAGAACACACATGCAATGACACTGGTGGATCCATACGCGGTATCTGAAAAGAACACACATGCAATGACACTGGTGGATCCATATGTGGTTTGTGAAAAGAACACACATGCAATGGCAATGGTGGTTCCATATCTGGTCTGTGAAAAGAACATACATACAATGACAATGGTGGTTCCATATGTGGTTTGTGAAAAGAACACACATGCAATGACTCTAGTTGTGGTTAATGAAAAGAACACACATGCAATGACTCTAGTTGTGGTCCATGAAAATACAACACACGCAATGCCAATGGTGGATCCATATATGGTCTATGAAAAGAACACACATGCAATGACAATGGTGGTTTCATGTGTGGTTTGTGAAAAGAACAGGCATGCAATGACTCTAGTTGTGGTCTGTGAAAACAGAACACATTTCAATAACTCTAGTAGATCCATACATGGTCATTGAAAAGAACAGACATGCAATGACACTGGTGGATCCATATGTGGTCTGTGAAAAGAACACGCATGCAATGACACTGGTGGATCCATATGTGGTCTATGAAAAAAAAACACATGGAATGACACTGGTGGATCCATATCTGGTATGTGAAAAGAACTCACATGCAATGACACTGGTGGATCCATATGTGGTCTGTGAAAAGAACACACATGGAATGACACTGGTGGATCCATATGTGGTCTGTGAAAAGAACACACATGCAATGATACTGGTGGATCCATATGTGGTCTGTGAAAAGAACACACATGAAATGACACTGGTGGATCCATAAGTGGTCTATGAAAAGAACAAACATGCAATGACACTAGTGGATCCATATGTGGTCTGTGAAAAGAACACACATGCAATGACACTGATGGATCCATATCTGGTCTGTGAAAAGAACACACATGCAATGAAAATGGTGGATCCATATGTGGTCTGTGAAACGAACACACATGCAATCACACCGGTGGATCCATATGTGGTATGTGAAAATAACAAACATGCAAAGACACTGGTGGATCCATATGTGGTATGTGAAAAGAACACACATGCAATGACACTGGTGGATCCATATGTGGTATCTGAAAAGAACACACATGCAATGACACCGGTGGATCCATGTGGGGTTTGTGAAAAGAACACACATGCAATGACACTGGTGGATCCATATGTGGTCTGTGAAAAGAACACACATGCAATGACACTGGTGGATGCATATGTGGTCTGTGAAAAGAAAACACATGCAATGACACTGGTGGATCCATATTTGGTCTATGAAAAGAACACATATGCAATGAAAATGGTGGATCCATATGTTGGATGTCAAAAGAACACACATGAAATGAGACTGGTGGATCCATATGTGGTTTGTGAAAAGAACACACATGCAATTACACTAGTGGATCCATATGTGGTCTGTGAAAAGATCACACATGCAATGAAAATGGTGGTTCCATATGTGGTTCGTGAAAAGAACACACATGCAATGACTCAAGTTGTGGTATCTGAAAAGAACACACATTTCAATGACTCTAGTAGATCCATACATGGTCTGTGAAAAGAACACACATGCAATGACAATGGTGGATCCATATGTGGTATGTGAAAAGAACACACATGTAATGACACTGGTGGATCCATACGTAGTCTGTGAAATGAACACACATGCAATGACACTGGTGTATCCATATGTGGCATGTGAAAAGAACTCACATGCAATGACACTAGTGGATCCATATGTGGTCTGTGAAAAGAACACACATGTAATGACACTTGTGGATCAATATGTGGTGTGTAAAAAGAACACACATGCAATGAAAATGGTGGTTCCATATTTGGTATATGAAAAGAACACACATGCAATGACACTGGTGGATCCATATGTGGTCTGTGAAAAGAACACACATGCAATGATACTAGTGGATCCATATATGGTATGTGAAAATAACACACATGAAATGATTCTGGTGGATCCATATGTGGTATGTGAAAAAACAGACATGCAATGACACTGGTGGATCCATATGTTGTCTGTGAAAAGAACACACATGCAATGACACTGGTGGATCCATATGTGGTCTGTGAAAAGAACACACATGCAATGAAAATGGTGGATCCATATGTGGTCTATGAAAAGAACACATATGCAATGACTCTTGTGGATCCATATGTGGTCTGTGAAAAGAACACACATGCAATGACACTACTGGATCCATATGTGGTATGTGAAAAGAACACACATTAAATGACACTGGTGGATCCATATGTGGTCTGTGAAAAGAACATACATGCAATGACAATGGTGGTTCCATATGTGGTTTGTGAAAAGAACACACATGCAATGACTCTAGTTGTGGTTAATGAAAAGAACACACATGCAATGACACTAGTGGATCCATATGTGGTCCGTGAAAAGAACACACATGCAATGACAATGGTGGATCCATATATGGTCTATGAAAAGAACACACATGCAATGACAATGGTGGTTTCATGTGTGGTTTTTGAAAAGAACAGGCATGCAATGACTCTAGTTGTGTTCTGTGAAAAGAGAACACATTTCAATGACTCTAGTAGATCCATACATGGTCATTCAAAGAACACACATGCAATGACCTTGGTGGATCCATATGTAAATGCGTGAAAAGAACACACATGCAATGAAAATGGTGGATCCATATGTGGTCTGTGAAAAGAACACACATGCAATGACACTAGTGGATCCATATATGGTATGTGAAAAGAACACAAATGCAATGACGCTAGTGGATCCATAGGTGGTCTGTGAAAAAAACACACATGCAATGACACTGGTGGATCATATATGGTTTGTGAAAAGAACACACATGAAATGACACTGGTGGATCGATATGTGGTTTGTGAAAAGAACACACATGCAATGGCAATGGTGGTTCCATATGTGGTTTGTGAAAAGAACACACATGCAATGTCAATGGTGGTTCCATATGTGGTCTGTGAAAAGAACACATATGCAATGACTCTAGTTGTGGTTAATGAAAAGAACACACATGCAATGACTCTAGTTGTGGTCCATGAAAAGAACACACACGCAATGCCAATGGTGGATCCATATATGGTCTATGAAAAGAACACACATGCAATGACAATGGTGGTTTCATGTGTGGTTTGTGAAAAGAACAGGCATGCAATGACTCTAGTTGTGGACTGTGAAAAGAGAAGACATTTCAATGAATCTAGTAGATCCATACATGGTCGTTGAAAAGAACAGACATGCAATGACACTGGTGGATCCATATGTGGTCTGTGAAAAGAACACACATGCAATGACACTGGTGGATCCATATGTGGTATATGAAAAAAAAACATGTGGAATGACACTGGTGGATCCATATCTGGTATGTGAAAAGAACTCACATGCAATGACACTAGTTGATCCATATGTGGTCTGTGAAAAGAACACACATGCAATGACACTGATGGATCCATATGTCGTATGTGAAAAGAACACACATGCAATGAAAATGGTGGATCCATATGTGGTATGTCAAAAGAACACACATGAAATGACACTGGTGGATCCATATGTGGTCTGTGAAAAGAACAAACATGCAATGACACTAGTGGATCCATATGTGGTCTGTGAAAAGAACACTCATGCAATGGCACTGGTGGATCCATATGTGGTCTGTGAAAATAACACACATGCAATGAAAATGGTGGATCCATATGTGGTCTGTGAAACGAACACACATGCAATCACACCGGTGGATCCATATGTGGTATGTGAAAATAGCACACATGCAATGACACTGGTGGATCCATATGTGGTATGTGAAAAGAACACACATGCAATCACACTGGTGGATCCATATCTGGTCTCTGAAAAGAACACACATGCAATGACATCGGTGGATCCATGTGTGGTTTGTGAAAAGAACACACATGCAATGACACTGGTGGATCCATATGTGGTCTATGAAAAGAACACACATGCAATGACACTGGTGGATCCATATTTGGTCTGTGGAAAGAACACATATGAAACGAAAATGGTGGATCCATATGTTTTATGTCAAAAGAACACACATGAAATGACACTGGTGGATCCATATGTGGTCTGTGAAAAGAACACACATGGAATGACACTAGTGGATCCATATGTGGTATGTGCAAAGAACACACATGCAATAACACTGGTGGATCCATACGTGGTATGTGAAAAGAACACACATGCAATGACAATGGCGGATCCATATGTGGTCTATGAAAATAATACACATGCAATGACAATGGTGGTTACATGTGTGGTATGTGAAAAGAACTCACATGCAATGACACTAGTGGATCCATATGTGGTCTGTGAAAAAAAAAAACATGCAATGACACTAGTGGATCCATATGTGGTGTGTGAAAAGAACACACATGCAATGATACTAGTGGATCCATATAGGGTTTGTGAAAAGAACACACATGAAATGATTCTGGTGGATCCATATGTGGTTTGTGAAAAGAACAGACATGAAATAATTCTGGTGGATCCATATGTGGTTTGTGAAAAGAACAGACATGCAATGACACTGGTGGATCCATATGTGGTCTGTGAAAAGAACACACATGCAATGACACTGGTGGATCCATATGTGGTCTGTGAAAAGAACACACATGCAATGAAAATGGTGGATCCATATGTGGTTTGTGAAAAGAACACACATGCAATGACACTAGTGGATCCATATGTGGTATGTGAAAAGAACACACATGCAATGACACTGGTGGATCCATACGCGGTATGTGAAAAGAACACACATGCAATGACACTGGTGGATCCATATGTGGTTTGTGAAAAGAACACACATGCAATGGCAATGGTGGTTCCATATCTGGTCTGTGAAAAGAACATACATGCAATGACAATGGTGGTTCCATATGTGGTTTGTGAAAAGAACACACATGCAATGACTCTAGTTGTGGTTAATGAAAAGAACACACATGCAATGACTCTAGTTGTGGTCCATGAAAATACAACACACGCAATGCCAATGGTGGATCCATATATGGTCTATGAAAAGAACACACATGCAATGCCAATGGTGGTTTCATGTGTGGTTTGTGAAAAGAACAGGCATGCAATGACTCTAGTTGTGGTCTGTGAAAACAGAACACATTTCAATAACTCTAGTAGATCCATACATGGTCATTGAAAAGAACAGACATGCAATGACACTGGTGGTTCCATATGTGGTCTGTGAAAAGAACACGCATGCAATGACACTGGTGGATCCATATGGTCTATGAAAAAACACACATGGAATGACCTTTGGTGGATCCATATCTGGTATGTGAAAAGAACTCACATGCAATGACACTGGTGGATCCATATGTGGTCTGTGAAAAGAACACACATGCAATGACACTGGTGGATCCATATGTGGTCTGTGAAAAGAACACACATGCAATGATCTCTGGTGGATCCATATGTGGGCAGGTGAAAGAACACACATGTAATGACACTGGTGGATCCATATGTGGTCTATGAAAAGAACAAACATGCAATGACACTAGTGGATCCATATGTGGTCTGTGAAAAGAACACACATGCAATGACACTGATGGATCCATATCTGGTATGTGAAAAGAACACACATGCAATGAAAATGGTGGATCCATATGTGGTCTGTGAAACGAACACACATGCAATCACACCGGTGGATCCATATGTGGTATGTGAAAATAACAAACATGCAATGACACTGGTGGATCCATATGTGGTATGTGAAAAGAACACACATGCAATGACACTGGTGGATCCATATGTGGTATCTGAAAAGAACACACATGCAATGACACCGGTGGATCCATGTGGGGTTTGTGAAAAGAACACACATGCAATGACACTGGTGGATCCATATGTGGTCTGTGAAAAGAACACACATGCAATGACACTGGTGGATGCATATGTGGTCTGTGAGAAGAACACACATGCAATGACACTGGTGGATCCATATTTGGTCTGTGAAAAGAACACATATGCAATGAAAATGGTGGATCCATATGTTGTATGTCAAAAGAACACACATGAAATGAGACTGGTGGATCCATATGTGGTTTGTGAAAAGAACACACATGCAATTACACTGGTGGATCCATATGTGGTCTGTGAAAAGATCACACATGCAATGAAAATGGTGGTTCCATATGTGGTTCGTGAAAAGAACACACATGCAATGACTCTAGTTGTGGTATGTGAAAAGAACACACATTTCAATGATTCTAGTAGATCCATACATGGTCTGTGAAAAGAACACACATGCAATGACAATGGTGGATCCATATGTGGTATGTGAAAAGAACACACATGTAATGACACTGGTGGATCCATACGTAGTCTGTGAAATGAACACACATGCAATGACACTTGTGTATCCATATGTGGTATCTGAAAAGAACTCACATGCAATGACATTAGTGGATCCATATGTGGTCTGTGAAAAGAACACACATGTATTGACACTGGTGGATCCATATGTGGTGTGTGAAAAGAACACACATGCAATGAAAATGGTGGTTCCATATTTGGTATATGAAAAGAACACACATGCAATGACACTGGTGGATCCATATGTGGTCTGTGAAAAGAACACACATGCAATGATACTAGTGGATCCATATATGGTATGTGAAAATAACACACATGAAATGATTCTGGTGGATCCATATGTGGTTTGTGAAAAAAACGGACATGCAATGACACTGGTGGATCCATATGTTGTCTGTGAAAAGAAACACACATGCAATGAAACTGGTGGATCCATATGTGGTATGTGAAAAGAACACACATGCAATGAAAATGGTGGATCCATATGTGGTCTGTGAAAAGAACACATATGCAATGACTCTTGTGGATCCATATGTGGTCTGTGAAAAGAACACACATCCAATGACACTACTGGATCCATATGTGGTATGTGAAAAGAACACACATGCAATGACACTGGTGGATCCATATGTGGTTTGTGAAAGGAACACACATGCAATGGCAATGGTGGTTCCATATGTGGTCTGTGAAAAGAACACACATGCAATGACACTGGTGGATCCATATGTGGTCTGTGAAAAGAACACACATGCAATGAAAATGGTGGATCCATATGTGGTTTGTGAAAAGAACACACATGCAATGACACTAGTGGATCCATATGTGGTATGTGAAAAGAACACACATGCAATGACACTGGTGGATCCATATGTGGTCTGAAAATAACACACATGCAATGACACTGGTGGATCCATATGTGGTTTGTGAAAAGAACACACATGCAATGGCAATGGTGGTTCCATATCTGGTCTGTGAAAAGAACATACATACAATGACAATGGTGGTTCCATATGTGGTTTGTGAAAAGAACACACATGCAATGACTCTAGTTGTCGTTAATGAAAAGAACACACATGCAATGACTCTAGTTGTGGTCCATGAAAATACAACACACGCAATGCCAATGGTGGATCCATATATGGTCTATGAAAAGAACACACATGCAATGACAATGGTGGTTTCATGTGTGGTTTGTGAAAATAAAAGAACACACATTTCAATAACTCTAGTAGATCCATACATGGTCATTGAAAAGAACAGACATGCAATGACACTGGTGGATCCATATGTGGTCTGTGAAAAGAACACGCATGCAATAACACTGGTGGATCCATATGTGGTCTATGAAAAAAAACACATGGAATGACACTGGTGGATCCATATCTGGTATGTGAAAAGAACTCACATGCAATGACACTGGTGGATCCATATGTGGTCTGTGAAAAGAACACACATGGAATGACACTGGTGGATCCATATGTGGTCTGTGAAAAGAACACACATGCAATGATACTGGTGGATCCATATGTGGTCTGTGAAAAGAACACACATGAAATGACACTGGTGGATCCATATGTGGTCTATGAAAAGAACAAACATGCAATGACACTAGTGGATCCATATGTGGTCTGTGAAAAGAACACACATGCAATGACACTGATGGATCCATATCTGGTCTGTGAAAAGAACACACATGCAATGAAAATGGTGGATCCATATGTGGTCTGTGAAACGAACACACATGCAATCACACCGGTGGATCCATATGTGGTATGTGAAAATAACAAACATGCAATGACACTGGTGGATCCATATGTGGTATGTGAAAAGAACACACATGCAATGACACTGGTGGATCCATATGTGGTATCTGAAAAGAACACACATGCAATGACACCGGTGGATCCATGTGGGGTTTGTGAAAAGAACACACATGCAATGACACTGGTGGATCCATATGTGGTCTGTGAAAAGAACACACATGCAATGACACTGGTGGATGCATATGTGGTCTGTGAAAAGAAAACACATGCAATGACACTGGTGGATCCATATTTGGTCTATGAAAAGAACACATATGCAATGAAAATGGTGGATCCATATGTTGGATGTCAAAAGAACACACATGAAATGAGACTGGTGGATCCATATGTGGTTTGTGAAAAGAACACACATGCAATGACACTAGTGGATCCATATGTGGTATGTGAAAAGAACACACATGCAATGACACTGGTGGATCCATATGTGGTATCTGAAAAGAACACACATGCAATGACACTGGTGGATCCATATGTGGTTTGTGAAAAGAACACACATGCAATGGCAATGGTGGTTCCATATCTGGTCTGTGAAAAGAACATACATACAATGACAATGGTGGTTCCATATGTGGTTTGTGAAAAGAACACACATGCAATGACTCTAGTTGTCGTTAATGAAAAGAACACACATGCAATGACTCTAGTTGTGGTCCATGAAAATACAACACACGCAATGCCAATGGTGAATCCATATATGGTCTATGAAAAGAACACACATGCAATGACAATGGTGGTTTCATGTGTGGTTTGTGAAAAGAACAGGCATGCAATGACTCTAGTTGTGGTCTGTGAAAACAGAACACATTTCAATAACTCTAGTAGATCCATACATGGTCATTGAAAAGAACAGACATGCAATGACACTGGTGGATCCATATGTGGTCTGTGAAAAGAACACGCATGCAATGACACTGGTGGATCCATATGTGGTCTATGAAAAAAAAACACATGGAATGACACTGGTGGATCCATATCTGGTATGTGAAAAGAACTCACATGCAATGACACTGTTGGTTCCATATTTGGTCTGTGAAAAGAACACACATGTAATGACCTTTGGTGGATCCATATGTGGTGCAATGAAAAGAACACACATGCAATGATCTTGGTGGATCCATATGTGGTCTGTGAAAGAACACACATGAAATGACATTGGTGGATCCATATGTGGTATGAAAAGAACAAACATGCAATGACACTAGTGGATCCATATGTGGTGTGAAAAGAACACACATGCAATGACACTTGATGGATCCATATCAGTGCGTGAAAAGAACACACATGCAATGAAAATGGTGGATCCATATGTGGTACGTGAAGCGAACACACATGCAATCACCGGTGGATCCATATGTGGTATGTGAAAATAACAAACATGCAATGACCTTTGGTGGATCCATATGTGGTATGTGAAAAGAACACACATGCAATGACACTGGTGGATCCATATGTGGTATGAAAGAACACACATGCAATGACACCGGTGGATCCATGTGGGGTTTGTGAAAAGAACACACATGCAATGACACTGGTGGATCCATATGTGGTCTGTGAAAAGAACACACATGCAATGACACCGGTCGATCCATGTGTGGTCTGTGAAAAGAACACACATGCAATGACACTGGTGGATCAATATTTGGTCTATGAAAAGAACACATATGCAATGAAAATGGTGGATCCATATGTTGGATGTCAAAAGAACACACATGAAATGAGACTGGTGGATCCATATGTGGTTTGTGAAAAGAACACACATGCAATTACACTGGTGGATCCATATGTGGTGTGTGAAAAGATCACACATGCAATGAAAATGGTGGTTCCATATGTGGTATGTGAAAAGAACACACATGCAATGACACTAGTTGTGGTATGTGAAAAGAACACACATTTCAATGACTAGTAGATCCATACATGGTCTGTGAAAAGAACAGACATGCAATGACAATGGTGGATCCATATGTGGTATGTGAAAAGAACACACATGTAATGACACTGGTGGATCCATACGTGGTCTGTGAAATGAACACACATGCAATGACACTGGTGTATCCATATGTGGTATGTGAAAAGAACTCACATGCAATGACACTAGTGGATCCATATGTGGTCTGTGAAAAGAACACACATGTAATGACACTTGTGGATCAATATGTGGTGTGTAAAAAGAACACACATGCAATGAAAATGGTGGTTCCATATTTGGTATATGAAAAGAACACACATGCAATGACACTGGTGGATCCATATGTGGTCTGTGAAAAGAACACACATGCAATGATACTAGTGGATCCATATATGGTATGTGAAAATAACACACATGAAATGATTCTGGTGGATCCATATGTGGTTTGTGAAAAATGGACATGCAATGACACTGGTGGATCCATATGTTGTCTGTGAAAAGAACACACATGCAATGACACTGGTGGATCCATATGTGGTCTGTGAAAAGAACATACATGCAATGAAAATGGTGGATCCATATGTGGTCTATGAAAAGAACACATATGCAATGACTCTTGTGGATCCATATGTGGTCTGTGAAAAGAACACACATGCAATGACACTACTGGATCCATATGTGGTATGTGAAAAGAACACACATTAAATGACACTGGTGGATCCATATGTGGTCTGTGAAAAGAACATACATGCAATGACAATGGTGGTTCCATATGTGGTTTGTGAAAAGAACACACATGCAATGACTCTAGTTGTGGTTAATGAAAAGAACACACATGCAATGACACTAGTGGATCCATATGTGGTCCGTGAAAAGAACACACATGCAATGACAATGGTGGATCCATATATGGTCTATGAAAAGAACACACATGCAATGACAATGGTGGTTTCATGTGTGGTTTTTGAAAAGAACAGGCATGCAATGACTCTAGTTGTGTTCTGTGAAAAGAGAACACATTTCAATGACTCTAGTAGATCCATACATGGTCATTCAAAAGAACACACATGCAATGACACTGGTGGATCCATATGTCGTCTGTGAAAAGAACACACATGCAATGAAAATGGTGGATCCATATGTGGTCTGTGAAAAGAACACACATGCAATGACACTAGTGGATCCATATATGGTATGTGAAAAGAACACAAATGCAATGACGCTAGTGGATCCATAGGTGGTCTGTGAAAAGAACACACATGCAATGACACTGGTGGATCATATATGGTTTGTGAAAAGAACACACATGAAATGACACTGGTGGATCGATATGTGGTTTGTGAAAAGAACACACATGCAATGGCAATGGTGGTTCCATATGTGGTTTGTGAAAAGAACACACATGCAATGTCAATGGTGGTTCCATATGTGGTCTGTGAAAAGAACACATATGCAATGACTCTAGTTGTGGTTAATGAAAAGAACACACATGCAATGACTCTAGTTGTGGTCCATGAAAAGAACACACACGCAATGCCAATGGTGGATCCATATATGGTCTATGAAAAGAACACACATGCAATGACAATGGTGGTTTCATGTGTGGTTTGTGAAAAGAACAGGCATGCAATGACTCTAGTTGTGGACTGTGAAAAGAGAAGACATTTCAATGAATCTAGTAGATCCATACATGGTCATTGAAAAGAACAGACATGCAATGACACTGGTGGATCCATATGTGGTCTGTGAAAAGAACACACATGCAATGACACTGGTGGATCCATATGTGGTATATGAAAAAAAAACATGTGGAATGACACTGGTGGATCCATATCTGGTATGTGAAAAGAACTCACATGCAATGACACTAGTTGATCCATATGTGGTCTGTGAAAAGAACACACATGCAATGACACTGATGGATCCATATGTCGTATGTGAAAAGAACACACATGCAATGAAAATGGTGGATCCATATGTGGTATGTCAAAAGAACACACATGAAATGACACTGGTGGATCCATATGTGGTCTGTGAAAAGAACAAACATGCAATGACACTAGTGGATCCATATGTGGTCTGTGAAAAGAACACTCATGCAATGGCACTGGTGGATCCATATGTGGTCTGTGAAAATAACACACATGCAATGAAAATGGTGGATCCATATGTGGTCTGTGAAACGAACACACATGCAATCACACCGGTGGATCCATATGTGGTATGTGAAAATAGCACACATGCAATGACACTGGTGGATCCATATGTGGTATGTGAAAAGAACACACATGCAATCACACTGGTGGATCCATATCTGGTCTCTGAAAAGAACACACATGCAATGACATCGGTGGATCCATGTGTGGTTTGTGAAAAGAACACACATGCAATGACACTGGTGGATCCATATGTGGTCTATGAAAAGAACACACATGCAATGACACTAGTGGATCCATATTTGGTCTGTGGAAAGAACACATATGAAACGAAAATGGTGGATCCATATGTTTTATGTCAAAAGAACACACATGAAATGACACTGGTGGATCCATATGTGGTATGTGAAAAGAACACACATGCAATGACACTGGTGGATCCATATGTGGTCTGTGAAAAGAACACACATGCAATGAAAATGGTGGTTCCATATGTGGTTTGTGAAAAGAACACACATGCAATGAAAGTGGTGGATCCATATGTGGTCTGTGAAAAGAACACACATGCAATGATACTAGTGGATCCACGTATGGTCTGTGAAAAAAACACACATGAAATGATTCTGGTGGATCCATATGTGGTTTATGAAAAGAACATAAATGCAATGACACTGGTGGATCCATATGTGGTCTGTGAAAAGAACACACATGCAATGACATTGGTGGATCCATATGTGGTCTGTGAAAAGAACACACATGCAATGACACTGGTGGATCCATATGTAGTCTGTGAAAAGAACACACATGCAATGAAAATGGTGGATCCATATGTGGTTTGTGAAAAGAACACACATGCAATGACACTAGTGGATCCATATACTGTATGTGAAAAGAACACACATGCAATAACACTGGTGGATCCATACGTGGTATGTGAAAAGAACACACATGCAATGACACTGGTGGATCGATATGTGGTTTGTGAAAAGAACACACATGCAATGGCAATGGTGGTTCCATATGTGGTCTGTGAAAAGAACATACATGCAATGACAATGGTGGTTCCATATGTGGTTTGTGAAAAGAACACACATGCAATGACTCTAGTTGTTGTTAATGAAAAGAACACACATGCAATGACACTAGTGGATCCATATGTGGTCCGTGAAAAGAACACACATGAAATGACAATGGCGGATCCATATGTGGTCTATGAAAAGAATACACATGCAATGACAGTGGTGGTTTCATGTGTGGTTTGTGAAAAGAACAGGCATGCAATGACTCTAGTTGTGGTCTGCAAAAAAAACACGCATTTCGATGACTCTAGTAGATCCATACATGGTCATTGAAAATAACACACATGCAATGACACTGGTGGATCTGTATGCCGTATGTGAAATGAACACACATGCAATGAAAATGGTGGATCCATATGTGGTATGTCAAAAGAACACACATGAAATGACACTGGTGGATCCATATGTGGTCTGTGAAAAGAACATACATGCAATGAAAATGGTGGATCCATATGTAGTATGTGAAAATAACACACATGCAATGACACTGGTGGATCCATATGTGGTCTGTGAAAAGAAGACACATGCAATGAAAATGGTGGTTCCATATGTGGTTTGTGAAAAGAACACACATGCAATGAAACTGGTGGATCCATATGTGGTCTATGAAAAGAACACACATGCAATGATACTAGTGGATCCACGTATGGTCTGTGAAAAAAACACACATGAAATGATTCTGGTGGATCCATATGTGGTTAATGAAAAGAACAGAAATGCAATGACACTGGTGGATCCATATGTGGTCTGTGAAAAGAACACACATGCAATGACATTGGTGGATCCATATGTGGTCTATGAAAAGAACACACATGCAATGACACTGGTGGATCCATATGTAGTCTGTGAATAGAACACACATGCAATGCAAATGGTGGATCCATATGTGGTCTGTGAAAAGAACACACATGCAATGACACTAGTGGATCCATATATGGTATGTGAAAAGAACACACATGCAATAACACTGGTGGATCCATATGTGGTCTGTGAAAAGAACACACATGCAATGACACTGGTGCATCGATATGTGGTTTGTGCAAAGAACACACATGCACTGACAATGGCAGTTCCATATGTGGTCTGTGAAAAGAACACACATGCACTGACAATGGCGGTTCCATATGTGGTCTTTGAAAAGAACACACATGCAATGACTCTAGCTGTGGTTAATGAAAAGAACACACATGCAATGACACTAGTGGATCCATATGTGGTCCATGAAAAGAACACACATGAAATGACAATGGCGGATCCATATGTGGTCTATGAAAAGAATACACATGCAATGACAGTGGTGGTTTCATGTGTGGTTTGTGAAAAGAAAAGGCATACAATGACTCTAGTTGTGGTCTGCAAAAAAAAACACGCATTTCAATGACTCTAGTAGATCCATACATGGTCATTGAAAAGAACACACATGGAATGACACTGGTGGATCCATATGTCGTATGTGAAAAGAACACACATGCAATGAAAATGGTGGATCCATATGTGGTATGTCAAAAGTACACACATGAAATGATACTGGTGGATCCATATGTGGTCTGTGAAAAGAACACACATGCAATGAAAATGGTGGATCCATATGTAGTATGTGAAAATAACACACATGCAATGACACTGGTGGATCCATATGTGGTCTGTGAAAAGAACACACATGCAATGAAAATGGTGGTTCCATATGTGGTTTGTGAAAAGAACACACATGCAATGAAACTGGTGGATCCATATGTGGTCTGTGAAAAGAACACACATGCAATGATACTAGTGGATCCACGTATGGTCTGTGAAAAAAACACACATGAAATGATTCTGGTGGATCCATATGTGGTTTATGAAAAGAACAGAAATGCAATGACACTGGTGGATCCATATGTGGTCTCTGAAAAGAACACACATGCAATGACATTGGTGGATCCATATGTGGTCTGTGAAAAGAACACACATGCAATGACACTGGTGGATCCATATGTAGTCTGTGAAAAGAACACAGATGCAATGAAAATGGTGGATCCATATGTGGTCTATGAAAAGAACACACATGCAATGACACTAGTGGATCCATATATGGTATGTGAAAAGAACACACATGCAATAACACTGGTGGATCCATACGTGGTATGTGAAAAGAACACACATGCAATGACACTGGTGGATCGATATGTGGTTTGTGAAAAGAACACACATGCAATGGCAATGGTGGTTCCATATGTGGTCTGTGAAAAGAACATACATGCAATGACAATGGTGGTTCCATATGTGGTTTGTGAAAAGAACACACATGCAATGACTCTAGCTGTGGTTAATGAAAAGAACACACATGCAATGACACTAGTGGATCCATATGTGGTCCGTGAAAAGAACACACATGAAATGACAATGGCGGATCCATATGTGGTCTATGAAAAGAATACACATGCAATGACAGTGGTGGTTTCATGTGTGGTTTGTGAAAAAAACAGGCATGCAATGACTCTAGTTGTGGTCTGCAAAAAAAACACGCATTTCGATGACTCTAGTAGATCCATACATGGTCATTGAAAAGAACACACATGGAATGACACTGGTGGATCCATATGTCGTATGTGAAAAGAACAGACATGCAATGAAAATGGTGGATCCATATGTGGTATGTCAAAAGAACACACATGAAATGATACTGGTGGATCCATATGTGGTCTGTGAAAAGAACACACATGCAATGAAAATGGTGGATCCATATGTAGTATGTGAAAATAACACACATGCAATGACACTGGTGGATCCATATGTGGTATGTGAAAAGTACACACATGCAATGACACTGGTGGATCCATATGTGGTCTATGAAAAGAACACACATGCAATGACACGGTGGATCCATGTGTGGTTTGTGAAAAGAACACACATGCAATGACACTGGTGGATCCATATGTGGTGTATGAAAAGAACACACATGCAATGACACTGGTGGATCCATATGTGGTCTGTGAAAAGAACACACATGCAATGAAAATGGTGGTTCCATATGTGGTTTGTGAAAAGAACACACATGCAATGACACTAGTGGATCCATATGTGGTCTGTGAAAAGAACACACATGCAATGATACTAGTGGATCCGTATATGGTCTATGAAAAGAACACACATGAAATGATTATGGTGGATCCATATGTGTATTGTGAAAAGAACAAACATGCAATGACACTGGTGGATCCATATGTGGTCTGTGAAAAGAACACACATGCAATGACACTGGTGGATCCATATGTGGTCTATGAAAAGAACACACATGCAATAAAAATGGTTGATCCATATGTGGTCTGTGAAAAGAACACACATGCAATGACACTAGTGGATCCATATGTGGTATGTGAAAAGAACACACATGCAATGACACTGGTGGATCCATACGTGGTATGTAAAAAGAACACATATGTAATGACACTGGTGGATCCATATGTGGTTTGTGAAAAGAACAAACATGCAATGGCAATGGTGGTTCCATATGTGGTCTGTGAAAAGAACATACATGCAATGCCAATGGTGGTTCCATATATGGTTTGTGAAAAGAACACACATGCAATGACTCTAGTTGTGGTTAATGAAAAGAACACACATGCACTGACACTAGTGGATCCATATGTGGTCCGTGAAAAGAACACATATGCAATGAAATTGGTGGATCCATATGTGGGCTATGAAAAGAACACACATGCCATGACAATGGTGGTTCCATGTGTGGTTTGTGAAAAGAACAGACTTCCAATGACACTGGTGGATCCATATGTGGTCTGTGAAAAGAACACACATCCAATGACACTGGTGGATCCATATGTGGTCTGTGAAAATAGCACACATGCAATGAAAATGGTGGTTCCATATGTGGTCTGTGAAAAGAACACACATGAAATGACACTGGTGGATCCATATGTGGTCTGTGAAAAGAACACACATGCAATGATACTAGTGGATACATATATGGTCTGTGAAAAGAACACACATGAAATGAGTATGGTGGATCCATATGTGGTTTGTGAAAAGAACAAACATGCAATGACACTGGTGGATCCATATGTGGTCTGTGAAAATAACACACATGCAATGACACTGGTGGACCATATGTGGTCTGTGAAAAGAACACGCATGCAATGACACTGGTGGATCCATATGTTGTCTATGAAAAGAACAAACATGCAATGAAAATGGTGGATCCATATGTGGTCTATGCAAAGAACACACATGCAATGACACTAGTGGATCAATATGTGGTATGTGGAAAGAACACACATGCAATGACACTAGTGGATCCATATGTGGTTTGTGAAAAGAACACACATGCAATGGCAATGGTGGTTCAATATGTGGTCTGTGAAAAGAACATACAGGTAATGACAATGGTGGTTCCATATGTGGTTTGTGAAAAGAACATCCATGCAATGACTCTAGTTGTGGTTAATGAAAAGAACACACATGCAATGACACTAGTGGATCCATATGTGGTCCGTGAAAAGAACACACATGCAATGATAATGGCGGATCCATATGTGGTATATGAAAAGAACACACATGCAATGACAATGGTGGTTTTATGTGTGGTTTGTGAAAAGAACAGGCATGCAATGACTCTAGTTGTGGTCTGTGAAAAGAACACGCATTTCAATGACTCTAGTAGATCCATACATGGTCATTGAAAAGAACACACATGCAACGACACTGGTGGATCCATATGTGGTCTGTGAAAAGAACACACACGGAATGACACTGGTGGATCCATATGTGGTCTGTGAAAAGAACACACATGCAATGACATTGGTGGATCCATATGTGGTATGTGAAAAGAACACACATGCAATGAAAATGGTGGTCCATATGTGGTATGTCAAAAGAACACACATGAAATGACACCGGTGGATCCATATTTGGTCAATGAAAAGAACAAACATGCAATGACATTGGTGGATCCATATCTGGTCTGTGAAAAGAACACACATGCAATGACACTGGTGGATCCATATGTGGTCTGTGAAAAGAACATACATGTAATGAAAATGGTGGATCCATATGTGGTCTGTGAAAAGAACACACATGCAATTACACTTGTGGATCCATATGTGGTCTGTGAAAATAACACACATGCAATGACACTGGTGGATCCATATGTGGTCTGTGAAAAGAACACACATGCAATGAAAATGGTGTATCCATTTGTGGTATGTCAAAAGAACACATATGAAATGACACTGGTGGGTCCATATGTTGTCTGTGAAAAGAACACACATGCAATGACACTGGTGGATCCATATGTGGTCTGTGAAAAGAACACACATGCAATGAAAATGGTGGTTCCATATGTGGTCTGTAAAAAGAACACACATGCAATGACACTGGTGGATCCATATGTGGTCTGTGAAAAGAACAGACATGCAATGATACTAGTGGATCCATATATGGTCTGTAAAAAGAACACACATGAAATGATTATGGTGGATCCATATGTGGTCTGTGAAAAGAACAAACATGCAATGACACTGGTGGATCCATATGCGGTCTATGAAAAGAACACACATGCAATGACACTGGTGGATCCATATGTGGTCTGTGAAAAGAACACACATGCAATGACATTGGTGGATCCATATGTGGTATGTGAAAAGAACACACATGCAATGACACTGGTGGATCCATATGTGGTCTGTGAAAAGAACACACATGCAATGACACTGGTGGATCCATATGTGGTATGTGAAAAGAACACACATGCAATGAAAATGGTGGTCCATATGTGGTATGTCAAAAGAACACACATGAAATGACACCGGTGGATCCATATGTGGTCAATGAAAAGAACAAACATGCAATGACATTGGTGGATCCATATCTGATCTGTGAAAAGAACACACATGCAATGACACTGGTGGATCCATATGTGGTCTGTGAAAAGAACACACATGCAATGAAAATGGTGGATCCATATGTGGTCTGTGAAAAGAACACACATGCAATGACACTTGTGGATCCATATGTGGTCTGTGAAAATAACACACATGCAATGACACTGGTGGATCCATATGTGGTCTGTGAAAAGAACACACATGCAATGAAAATGGTGTATCCATATGTGGTATGTCAAAAGAACACATATGAAATGACACTGGTGGATCCATATGTGGTCTGTGAAAAGAACACACATGCAATGACACTGGTGGATCCATATGTGGTCTGTGAAAAGAACACACATGCAATGAAAATGGTGGTTCCATATATGGTCTGTGAAAAGAACACACATGAAATGAGTATGGTGGATCCATATGTGGTTTGTGAAAAGAACAAACATGCAATGACACTGGTGGATCCATATGTGGTCTGTGAAAATAACACACATGCAATGACACTGGTGGACCATATGTGGTCTGTGAAAAGAACACGCATGCAATGACACTGGTGGATCCATATGTTGTCTATGAAAAGAACAAACATGCAATGAAAATGGTGGATCCATATGTGGTCTATGCAAAGAACACACATGCAATGACACTAGTGGATCAATATGTGGTATGTGGAAAGAACACACATGCAATGACACTAGTGGATCCATATGTGGTTTGTGAAAAGAACACACATGCAATGGCAATGGTGGTTCAATATGTGGTCTGTGAAAATAACATACATGTAATGACAATGGTGGTTCCATATGTGGTTTGTGAAAAGAACACACATGCAATGACTCTAGTTGTGGTTAATGAAAAGAACACACATGCAATGACACTAGTGTATCCATATGTAGTCCGTGAAAATAACACACATGCAATGACAATAGTGGATCCACATGTGGTCTATGAAAGGAACACACATGCAATGACAATGGTGGTTTCATGTGTGGTTTGTGAAAAGAACAGGCATGCAATGACTCTAGTTGTGGTCTATGAAAAGAACACGCATTTCAATGACTCTAGTAGATCCATACACGGTCATTGAAAAGAACACACATGCAATGACACTGGTGGATCCATATGTGGTCTGTGAAAAGAAGACACATGCAATAACACTGGTGGATCCATATGTGGTCTGTGAAAAGAACACGCATGCAATGACATTGGTGGATCCATATGTGGTATGTGAAAAGAACACACATGCAATGACACTGGTGGATCCATATGTGGTCTGTGAAAAGAACACACATGCAATGAAAATGGTGGATCCATATGTGGTCTGTGAAAAGAACACACATGCAATGACACTTGTGGATCCATATGTGGTCTGTGAAAATAACACACATGCAATGACACTGGTGGATCCATATGTGGTCTGTGAAAAGAACACACATGCAATGAAAATGGTGTATCCATATGTGGTATGTCAAAAGAACACATATGAAATGACACTGGTGGATCCATATGTGGTCTGTGAAAAGAACACACATGCAATGACACTGGTGGATCCATATGTGGTCTGTGAAAAGAACACACATGCAATGAAAATGGTGGTTCCATATGTGGTCTGTGAAAAGAACACACATGCAATGACACTGGTGGATCCATATGTGGTCTGTGAAAAGAACAGACATGCAATGATACTAGTGGATCCATATATGGTCTGTAAAAAGAACACACATGAAATGATTATGGTGGATCCATATGTGGTCTGTGAAAAGAACACACATGCAATGACACTGGTGGATCCATATGTGGTCTATGAAAAGAACACACATGCAATGACACTGGTGGATCCATATGTGGTCTGTGAAAAGAACACACATGCAATGACATTGGTGGATCCATATGTGGTATGTGAAAAGAACACACATGCAATGACACTGGTGGATCCATATGTGGTCTGTGAAAAGAACACACATGCAATGACACTGGTGGATCCATATGTGGTCTGTGAAAAGAACACACATGCAATGACATTGGTGGATCCATATGTGGTATGTGAAAAGAACACACATGCAATGACACTGGTGGATCCATATGTGGTTTGTGAAAAGAACACACATGCAATGACAATGGTGGATCCATATGTGGTCTGTGAAAAGAACACACATGCAATGACAATGGTGGATCCATATGTGGTATGTGAAAAGAACACACATGCAATGAAAATCGTGGATGCATTTGTGGTTAATGAAAAGAACACACATGCAATGACACTGGTGGATCCATATGTGGTCTGTGAAAATAACACACATGCAATGACACTGGTGGATCCATATGTGGTCTATGAAAAGAACACACATGCAATGAAAATGGTGTATCCAAATGTGGTTTGTGAAAAGAACACATGCAATGACTTGTGGTCTGTGAAAAGAACACACATGCAATGACACTAGTGGATCCATATGTGGTCTGTGAAAAGAACACACATGCAATGACACTGGTGGATCCATATGTGGTCTGTGAAAAGAACACACATGCAATGAAAATGGTGGATCCATATGTGGTTTGTGAAAAGAACACATATGCAATGACACTGGTGGATCCATATGTGGTATGTGAAAAGAACACACATGCAATGACACTGGTGGATCCATATGTGGTCTGTGAAAAGAACACACATGCAATGACACTGGTGGATCCATATGTGGTATGTGAAAAGAACACACATGCAATGAAAATGGTGGATCCATATGTGGTTTGTGAAAAGAACACACATGCAATGACACTAGTGGATCCATATGTGGTTTGTTAAAAGAACACACATGCTATGACACTAGTGGATCCATATATGGTCTGTGAAAAGAACACACATGCAATGACACTGGTGGATCCATATGTGGTCTGTTAAAAGAACACACATGCAATGAAAATGGTGGATCCAAATATGGTTTGTGAAAAGAACACACATGCAATGACACTAGTGGATCCATATGTGGTATGTGAAAAGAACACACATGCAATGACACTAGTGGATCCATATGTGGTCTGTGAAAAGAACAGACATGCAATGACACTGGGGATCCATATGTGGTATGTGAAAAGAACACACATGCTATGAAAATGGTGGATCCATATGTGGTCTATGAAAAGAACACACATGCAATGACAATGGTGGATCCATATGTGGTCTGTGAAAAGAACACACATGCAATGACACTGGTGGATCCATATGTGGTCTGTGAAAAGAACACACATGCAATGACACTGGTGGATCCATATGTGGTATGTGAAAAGAACACACATGCAATGAAAATGGTGGATCCATATGTGGTCTGTGAAAGGAAAACACATGCAATGACACTGGTGGATGCATATGTGGTATGTGAAAAGAATACACTTGCAATGACACTAGTGGATCCATATGTGGTCTGTGAAAAGAACACACATGCAATGACACTGGTGGATCCATATGTGGTATGTGAAAAGAACACACATGTAATGACACCGGTGGATCCATATGTGGTATGTGAAAAGAACACACATGCAATGACACTGGTGGATCCATATGTGGTATGTGAAAAGAACACACATGCAATGACACTGGTGGATCCATATGTGGTATCTGAAAAGAACACACATGCAATGAAAATGGTGGATCCATATGTGGTATGTCAAAAGAACACACATGCAATGACACCGGTGGATCCATATGTGGTCAATGAAAAGAACAAACATGCAATGACATTGGTGGATCCATATCTGGTCTGTGAAAAGAACACACATGCAATGACACTGGTGGATCCATATGTGGTCTGTGAAAAGAACACACATGCAATGAAAATGGTGGATCCATATGTGGTCTGTGAAAAGAACACACATGCAATGACACTAGTGGATCCATATATGGTATGTGAAAAGAACACACATGCAATGACACTGGTGGATCCATATGTGGTCTGTGAAAAGAACACACATGCAATGACACTGGTGGATCCATATGTGGTCTGTGAAAAGAACACACATGCAATGAAATTGGTGGATCCATATGTGGTCTGTGAAAAGAACACACATGCAATGACACTGGTGGATCCATATGTCGTATGTGAAAAGAACACACATGCAATGACACTAGTGGATCCATATGTGGTAATAGAAAAGAACACACATGCAATGACACTGGTGGATCCATACGTGGTCTGTGAAAAGAACACACATGCAATGAAAATGGTGGATCCATATGTGGTATGTGAAAAGAACACACATGCAATGACACTGGTGGATCCATATGTGGTATGTGAAAAGAACACACATGCAATGACACTGGTGGATCCATATGTGGTCTGTGAAAAGAACACACATGCAATGACACTGGTGGATCCAAATGTGGTTTGTGAAAAGAACACACATGCCATGACACTGGTGGATCCATATGTGGTATGTGAAAAGAACACATGCAATGACACTAGTCGATCCGAATGTGGTCTGTGAAAAGAACACACATGAAATGACAATGGTGGTTCCATATGTGGTCTATGAAAAGATCACGCATGCAATGAAAATAGTGGATCCATATGCGGTCTATGAAAAGAACACACATTAATGACACTGGTGGATCCGTATGTGGTATGTGAAAACAACACACATACAATGAAAATGGTGGATCCATATGTGGTATGTCAAAAGAACACACATAAAATGACACCGATGGATCCATATGTGGTCTGTGAAAAGAACACACATGCAATGACACTGGTGGATCCATATGTGGTCTGTGAAAAGAACACACATGCAATGACACTGGTGGATCCATATGTGGTCTGTGAAAAGAACACACATGCAATGAAAATGGAGGATCCATATGTGGTCTGTTAAACGAACACACATGCAATGACACTGGTGGATCCATATGTGGTATGTGAAAAGAACACACATGCAATGACACTTGTGGATCCATATGTGGTTTGTGAAAAGAACACACATGCAATGACAATGGTGGATCCATATGTGGTCTGTGAAACAAACACACATGCAATGACACTGGTGGATCCATACGTGGTATGTGAAAAGAACACACATGCAATGACACTTGTGGATCCATATGTGGTATGTGAAAAGAACACACATGCAATGACACTGGTGGATCCATATGTGGTCTGTGAAAAGAACACACATGCAATGACACTGGTGGATCCATATGTGGTATGTGAAAAGAACACACCTGCAATGAAAATGGTGGATCCATATGTGGTATGCAAAAGAACACACATGAAATGACACCGGTGGATCCATATGTGGTCAATGAAAAGAACAAACATGCAATGACATTGGTGGATCCATATCTGGTCTGTGAAAAGAACACACATGCAATGACAATGGTGGTTCCATATGTGGTTTGTGAAAAGAACACACATGCAATGACAATGGTGGATCCATATGTGGTTTGTGAAAAGAACACACATGCAATGACACTGGGGGATCCATATATGGTAATGAAAAGAACACACATGCAATGACACTAGTGGATCCATATGTGGTCTGTGAAAAGAACACACATGCAATGACAATGGTGGATCCATATGTGGTCTGTGAAAAGAACACACATGCAATGACAATGGTGGATCCATATGTGGTATGTGAAAAGAACACACATGCAATGACACTGGTGGATCCATATGTGGTCTGTGAAAAGAACACACATGCAATGACACTGGTGGATCCATATGTGGTCTGTGAAAAGAACACACATGCAATGAAAATGGTGGATCCATATGTGGTCTGTGAAAAGAACACACATGCAATGACACTGGTGGATCCATATGTGGTCTGTGAAAAGAACACACATGCAATGATACTAGTGGATCCATATGTGGTCTGTCAAAAGAACAAACATGCAATGACACAGGTGGATCCATATGTGGTTTGTGAAAAGAACACACATGCAATGACTCTGGTGGATCCATATGTGGTCTGTGAAAAGAACACACATGCAATGACAATGGTGGATCCATATGTGGTTTGTGAAAAGAACAAACATGCAATGACTCTAGCTATGGTCTGTGAAAAGAACACATATGAAATGACACTGGTGGATCCATATGTGTTCTGTGAAAAGAACACACATGCAATGACAATGGTGGATCTATATGTGGTCTATGAAAAGAACACACATGCAATGACAATGTTGGTTCCATTGGTGATTTGTTAAAAGAACAGACATGCAATGGCTCTAGATGTGGTTAATGAAAAGAACACACATGCAATGACACTGGTGGATCCATACATGGTCTGTGAAAAGAACACACATGCAATGACACTGGTGGATCCATATGTGGTCTGTGAAAAGAACACACATGCAATGAAAATGGTGGTTCCATATGTGGTCTGTGAAAAATATACACATACAATGACACTGGTGGATCCATATGTGGTATGTGAAAAGAACACACATGCAATGACACTGGTGGATTCATATGAGGTCTGTGAAAAGAACACACATGAAATGACTCTGGTGGATCCATATGTGGTTTGTGAAAAGAACAAACATGCAATGATACTGGTGGATCCATATGTGGTCTGTGAAAAGAACACACATGCAATGACACTGTGGATCCATATGTGGACTGTGAAAAGAACAAACATTTCAATGACACTGGTGGATCCATATGTGGTCTATGAAAAGAACACACATGCAATGACACCGGTGGATCTATATGTGGTCTGTGAAAAGAACAAACATGCAATGACACTGGAGGATCCATATGTGGTCTATGAAAAGAACACACATGCAATGAAAATGGTGGATCCAGATGTGGTCTGTGAAAAGAGAACACATGCAATGAGTCTGGTGGATCCATATGTGGTTTGTGAAAAGAACACACATGCAATGACAATGGTGGTTCCATATGTGGTTTGTGAAAAGAACAGACATGCAATGACTCTAGCTGTGGTTAATGAAAAGAACACACATGCAATGACAATGGTGGTTCCATAGGAGGTTTGTGAAAAGAACACACATGCAATGAACTCTGGTGGATCCATATGTGGTCTATGAAAAGAACACAAATGCAATGACACTGGTCTATCCATATGTAATCTATGAAAAGAACACACATGAAATGACACTGGTGGATCCATATGTGGTCTCAGAAAAAAACACACATACAATGACACTGGTGGATCCATATGTGGTCTATGAAAAGAACACACATGTAATGACACTAGTGGATCCACATGTGGTTTGTGAAAAGAACACACATGCAATGAAAATGGTGGATCCATATGTGGTCTGTGAAAAGAACACACATGCAATGACACTGGTGGATCCATATGTGGTCTATGAAAAGAACACACATGCAATGACACTGGTGGATCCATATGTGGTCTGTGAAAAGAACACACATGCAATGACACTGGTGGATCCATATGTGGTCTGTGAAAAGAACACACATGCAATGAAAATGGTGGATCCATATGTGGTATGTCAAAAGAACACACATGAAATGACACTAGTGGATCGATATGTGGTCTGTGAAAAGAATAAACATGCAATGACAATGGCGGTTCCATATGTGGTTTGTAAAAGAATGGACATGCAATGACTCTAGTTGTGGTTAATGAAAATAACACATATGCAATGACACTAGTGGATCCATATGACGTCTGTGAAAAGAACACACATGCAATGACACTAGTGGATCCATATGTGGTCTGTGAAAAGAACACACATGCAATGACACTGGTGGATCCATATGTGGTCTGTGAAAAGAACACACATGCAATGAAAATGGTGGATCCATATGTGGTTTGTGAAAAGAACAGACATGCAATGACACTGTTGGATCCATATGTGGTCTATGAAAAGAACACACATGCAATGACACTAGTGGATCCATATGTGGTATGTGAAAAGAACACACATGCAATGACACTAGTGGATCCATATGTGGTCTGTGAAAAGAGCACACATGCAATGACATTGGTGGATCCATATGTGGTCTGTGAAAAGAACACAAAAGCAATGACAATGGTTGTTCCATATGTGGTTTGTGAAAAGAACACATGCAATGACAATGGTGGATCCATATGTGGTTTGTGAAAAGAACACACATGCAATGACACTGGTGGATCCATATGTGGTCTGTGAAAAGAACACACATGAAATGACACTGGTGGATCCATATGTGGTTTGTGAAAAGAACACACATGCAATGACACTTGTGGATCCATATGTGGTATGTGAAAAGAACACACATGCAATGACACTGGTGGATCCATACGTGGTGTGTGGAAAGAACACACATGCGATGACACTGGTGGATCCATATGTGGTAAATGAAAAGAACACACATGCAATGACACTGGTGGATCCATACATGGTCTGTGAAAAGAACACACATGCAATGAACTCTGGTGGATCCAAATGTGGTATGTGAAAAGAACACACATGCAATAACACTGGTGGATCCATATGTGGTATGTGAAAAGAACACACATGCAATGACACTAGTGGATCCATATGTGGTATGTGAAAAGAACACACATGCAATGACACTAGTGTATCCATATGTGGTCTGTGAATAGAACACGCATGCAATGACACTGGTGGATCCATATGTTGTTTGTGAAAAGAACACACATGCAATGAGAATGGTGGTTCCATATGTGGTCTGTGAAAAGAAGAAACATGTAATGACAATGGTGGATCCATATGTGGTTTCTGAAAAGAACACACGTGCAATGACACTGGTGGATCCATATGTGGTCTGTGAAAAGAACACACATGAAATGACACTGGTGGATCCATATGTGGTTTGTGAAAAGAACACACATGCAATGACACTGGTGGATCCATATGTGGTATATGAAAAGAACACACATGTAATGACACTAGTGGATCCATATGTGGTTGTGAAAAGAACACACATTTCAATGACACTGGTGGATCCATACATGGTCTGTGAAAAGAACACACATGCAATGAACTCTGGTGGATCCATATGTGGTATATTAAAAGAACACACATGCAATGGCACTGGTTGATCCATATGTGGTATGTGAAAAGAACACACATGAAATGACACTGGTGGATCCATATGTGGTTAATGAAAAGAACACACATGCAATGACACTAGTGTATCCATATGTGGTCTGTGAATAGAACACACATGCAATGACACTGGTGGATCCATATGTGGTCTGTGAAAAGAACACACATGCAATTAAAATGTTGGATCCATATGTGGTCTATGAAAAGACCACACATGCAATGACACTAGTGGATTCATATGTGGTATATGAAAAGAACACAATTGCAATGACACTGGTGGATCTATATGTGGTCTGTGAAAAGAACACACATGCAATGACAATGGTGGATCCATATGTGGTTTGTGAAAAGAACACACATGCAATGACTCTGGTGGATCCATATGTGGTTTGTGAAAAGAACACACATGCAATGACAATGGTGGTTCTATATGTGGTTTGTGAAAAGAACAAAC
This sequence comes from Avena insularis, assembly GCA_023614405.1. Classification (NCBI taxonomy): domain Eukaryota; kingdom Viridiplantae; phylum Streptophyta; class Magnoliopsida; order Poales; family Poaceae; genus Avena; species Avena insularis. The sequence goes on from CM042684.1 coordinate 90,224,766, forward strand.
ATGCAATGACTCTAGCTATGGTCTGTGAAAAGAACACATATGAAATGACACTGGTGGATCCATATGTGTTCTGTGAAAAGAACACACATGCAATGACAATGGTGGATCTATATGTGGTCTATGAAAAGAACACACATGCAATGACAATGTTGGTTCCATTGGTGATTTGTTAAAAGAACAGACATGCAATGACTCTAGATGTGGTTAATGAAAAGAACACACATGCAATGACACTGGTGGATCCATACATGGTCTGTGAAAAGAACACACATGCAATGACACTGGTGGATCCATATGTGGTCTGTGAAAAGAACACACATGCAATGAAAATGGTGGTTCCATATGTGGTCTGTGAAAAGAATACACATGCAATGACACTGGTGGATCCATATGTGGTCTGTGAAAAGAACACACTTGCAATGACCCCGGTGGACCCATGTGTGGTCTATGAAAAGAACACACATGCAATGATACTGGTGGATCCATATGTGTTTTGTGAAAAGAACACACATGCAATGACTCTGATGGATCCATATGTGGTTTGTGAAAAGAACACACATGCAATGACAATGGTGGTTCTATATGTGGTTTGTGAAAAGAACAGACATGTAATGACTCTAGCTGTGGTCTGTGAAAAGAACACACATGAAATGACACTAGTGGATCCATATGTGGTTTGTGAAAAGAACACACATGCAATGACAATGGTGGATCCATATGTAGTATATGAAAAGAACACACATGTAGTGACACTAGTGGATCCATATGTGGTTGTGAAAAGAACACACATTTCAATGACACTGGTGGATCCATACATGGTCTGTGAAAAGAACACACATGCAATGAACTCTGGTGGATCCATATGTGGTATATTAAAAGAACACACATGCAATGGCACTGGTTGATCCATATGTGGTATGTGAAAACAACACACATGAAATGACACTGGTGGATCCATATGTGGTCTGTGAAAAGAACACACATGCAATGACACTAGTGTATCCATATGTGGTCTGTGAAAAGAACACACATGCAATGACACTGGTGGATCCATATGTGGTCTGTGAAAAGAACAAACATTTCAATGACACTGCTGGATCCATATGTGGTATGTGAAAAGAACACACATGCAATGACACTGGTGGATCCATATGTTGTTTGTGAAAAGAACACACATGCAATGACAATGGTGGATCCATATGTGGTCTGTGAAAAGAACACACATGCAATGACAATGGTGGATCCATATGTGGTCTATGAAAAGAACACACATGCAATGACACTGGTGGATCCATATGTGGTTTGTGAAAAGAACACACATGCAATGACACTGGTGGATCCATATGTGGTATGTGAAAAGAACACACATGCAATGACAATGGTGGATCCATATGTGGATCCGTGAAAAGAACACACATGCAATAACACAGGTGGATCCATATGTGGTCTATGAAAAGAACACACATTTCAATGACACTGGTGGATCCATACATGGTCTGTGAAAATAACACACATGCAATGAGCTCTGGTGGATACATATGTGGTCTATGAAAAGAACACACATGCAATGACACTGGTTGAACCATATGTGGTATGTGAAAAGAACACACATGAAATGACACTAGTGGATCCATATGTGGTCTGTGAAAAGAACACACATGCAATGACACTAGTGGATCCATATGTGGTCTGTGAAAAGAACACACATGCAATGACACTGGTGGATCCATATGTGGTTTGTGAAAAGAACACACATGCAATGACTCTGGTGGATCCATATGTGGTCTGTGAAAAGAACACACATGCAATGACAATTGTGGATCCATATGTGCGTTCTGAAAAGAACACACATGCAATGACACTTGTGGATCCATATATGGTCTGTGAAAAGAACACACATGCAATGACACTAGTGGATCCATATGTGGTCTGTGAGAAGAACACACATGCAATGACAATGGTGGTTCCATATGTGGTTTGTGAAAATAACACACATGCAATGAAACTATTGGATCCATATGTGGATTGTGAAAAAACACACATTTCAATGACACTGGTGGATCCATACATGGTCTATGAAAAGAACACACATGCAATGAAATCTGGTGGATCCATATGTGGTCTATGAAAAGAACACACATGCAATGACACTGGTTGATCCATATGTGGTATGTGAAAAGAACACACATGAAATGACACTGGTGGATCCATATGTGGTCTGTGAAAAGAACACACATGCAATGACACTGGTGGATCCATATGTGGTCTATGAAAAGAACACACATGCAATGACACTGGTGGATCCATATGTGGTCTGTGAAAAGAACACACATGCAATGAAAATGGTGGATCCATATGTGGTCTATGAAAAGAACACACATGCAATGACACTAGTGGATCCATATGTGGTATGTGAAAAGAACAGACATGCAATGACACTGGTGGATCCATATGTGGTCTGTGAAAAGAACACACATGCAATGACACTGGTGGATCCATATGTGGTTTGTGAAAAGAACACACAAGCAATGAACTCTGGTGGATCCATATGTGGTTTGTGAAAAGAACACACATGCAATGACAATGGTGGTTCCATATGTGGTCTGTGAAAACAACACACATGCAATGACTCTAGGATCTATGGTCTGTGAAAAGAACACATATGAAACACTGGTGGATCCATATGTGTTCGTGAAAAGAACACTTGCAATGACAATGGTGGATCCATATGTGGTCTATGAAAAGAACACACATGCAATGACAATGGTGGTTCCATATGTGGTTTGTGAAAATAACAGACATGCAATGGCTCTAGCTGTGGTTAATGAAAAGAACACACATGCAATGACACTGGTGGATCCATATGTGGTCTGTGCAAAGAACACACATGCAATGACCTGGTGGATCCATATGTGGTCTGAAAAGAACACACATGCAATGACACTGGTGGATCCTTATGTGGTGTGTGAAAAGAACACACATGAAATGACCCTGGTGGATCCATATGTGGTCTGTGAAAAGAACACACATGCAATGACATTGGTGGATCCATATGTGGTCTGTGAAAAGAACACACATGCAATGACACTGGTGGATCCATATGTGGTTTGTGAAAAGAACACACATGCAATGACTCTGGTGGATCCATATGTGGTTTGTGAAAAGAACACACATGCAATGACAATGGTGGTTCCATATGTGGTCTGTGAAAAGAACACACATGCAATGACCGTGGATCCATATGTGGTCCATGAAAAGAACACACATGAAATGACACTGTGGATCCATATGTGGTTTGTGAAAAGAACACACATGCAATGACAATGGTGGATCCATATGTAGTATATGAAAAGAACACACATGAAATGACACTGGTGGATCCATATGTGGTCTATGAAAAGAACAAATATTTCAATGACACTGGTTGATCAATATATGGTCTGTGAAAAGAACACACATGCAATGAACTCTGGTGGATCCATATGTGGTTTGTGAAAAGAACAGACATGCAATGACACAGGTGGATCCATATGTGGTGTGTGAGAAGAACACACATGAAATGACACTGGTGGATCCATATGTGGTCTTTGAAAAGAACACACATGCAATGACACTGGTGGATCCATATGTGGTGTGTGAAAAGAACACACATGCAATGACACTGGTGGATCCATATGTGGTCTGTGAAAAGAACACACATGCAATGAAACTATTGGATCCATATGTGGTAAATGAAAAGAACACACATGCAATGACATTGGTGGATCAATATGTGGTCTGTGAAAAGAACACACATGCAATGACACTGGTGGATCCATATGTGGTTTGTGAAAAGAACACACATGCAATGACTCTGGTGGATCCATATGTGGTTTGTGAAAAGAACACACATGCAATGACAATGGGATCCATATGTGGTTTGTGAAAAGAACACACATGCAATGACTCTGGCTATGGTCTGTGAAAAGAACACACATGCAATGACACTGTGGATCCATATGTGTTGTGAAAAGAACACACATGCAATGACACTGGTGGATCCATTGTGGTCTGTGAAAAGAACACACATACAATGACACTGGTGGATCCATATGTGGTTTGTGAAAAGAACACATATGCAATGACACTAGATGTGGTTAATGAAAAGAACACGCATGCAATGACACTAGTGGATCCATAGATGGTCTTTGAAAAGAACACACATGAAATGACACTGGTGGATCCATATGTGGTCTGTGAAAAGAACACACATGCAATGAAAATGGTGGATCCATATGTGATCTGTGAAAAGAACACACATGCAATGACACTGGTGGATCCATATGTGGTCTGTGAAAAGAACACACATGCAATTACTCTGGTGGATCCATATGTGGTCTGTGAAAAGAACACACATGCAATGAAACTGGTGGATCCATATGTGGTATGTGAAAAGAACACACATGCAATGACACTAGTGGATCCATATGTGGTTTGTGAAAAGAACACACATGCAATGACAATGGTGGTTCTATATGTGGTTTGTGAAAAGAACAGACATGCAATGACTCTAGCTGAGGTTTGTGAAAAGAACACACATGAAATGACACTGGTGGATCCATATTTGGTTTGTGAAAAGAACACACATGCAATGACAATGGTGGATCCATATGTGGTATATGAAAAGAACACACATGCAATGACAATGGTGGATCCATATGTGGTTTGTGAAAAGAACACACATGCAATGACAATGGTGGATCCATATGTGGTATGTGAAAAGAACACACATGCAATGACACTGGTGGATCCATATATGGTTTGTGAAAAGAACACACATGCAATGACACTAGTGGATCCATATGTGGTCTGTGAAAGAGCACACATGCAATGACTCTGGTGGATCCATTTCTGGTCTATGAAAAGAACACTCATGCAATGACTCTGGTGGATCCATATGTGGTCTCTGAAAAGAACAGACATGCAATGACACTGGTGGATCCATATGTGTTGTGTGAAAAGAACACACATGCAATGACATTGGTGGATCCATATGTGGTCTTTGAAAAGAACACACATGCAATGAAACTGGTGGATCCATATGTGGTATGAAAAGAACACATGCAATGACACTGGTGGATCCATATGTGGTCTGTGAAAAGAACACACATGCAATGACACTGGTGGATCCATATGTGGTCTGTGAAAAGAACACACATGCAATGACACTGGTGGATCCATATGTGGTCTGTGAAAAGAACACACATGCAATGAAAATGGTGGATCCATATGTGGTCTATGAAAAGAACACACATGCAATGACACTGGTGGATCCATATGTGGTTTGTGAAAAGAACACACATGCAATGACAATGGTGGATCCATATGTGGTTTGTGAAAAGAACACACATGCAATGACACTGGTGGATCCATATGTGGTATTTGAAAAGAACACACATGCAATGAAAATGGTGGATCCATATGTGGTCTGTGAAAAGAACACACATGCAATGACACTGGTGGATCCATATGTGGTCTGTGAAAAGAACACACATGTAATGAAAACGGTGGTTCCTTATGTGGTCTGTGAAAAGAACACACATGCAATGAACTCTGGTGGATCCATATGTGGTCTATGAAAAGAACACACATGCAATGACACTGGTGGATCCATATGTGGTATGTGAAAAGAACACACATGCAATGACACTGGTGGATCCATATGTGGTCCGTGAAAAGAACACACATGCAATGACACTGGTGGATCCATATGTGGTCTATGAAAAGAACACACATGCAATGACACTGGTGGATCCATATGTGGTCTGTGAAAAGAACACACATGCAATGAAAATGGTGGATCCATATGTGGTATGTCAAAAGAACACACATGAAATGACACTGGTGGATCCATATGTGGTGTCTGAAAAGAACACACATGCAATGACACTGGTGGACTCATATGTGGTATATGAAAAGAACACACATGCAATGACACTGGTGGATCCATATGTGGTCTGTGAAAAGAACACACATGCAATGACACTGGTGGATCCATATGTGGTTTGTGAAAAGAACACACATGCAATGACTCTGATGGATCCATATGTGATTTCTGAAAAGAACACACATGCAATGACAATGGTGGTTCTATATGTGGTTTGTGAAAAGAACAGACATGCAATGACTCTAGATGTGGTCTGTGAAAAGAACACACATGAAATGACACTGGTGGATCCATATGTGGTTTGTGAAAAGAACACACATGCAATGACAATGGTGGATCGATATGTAGTATATCAAAAGAACACACATGCAATGACAATGGTGGTTCCATATATGGTTTGTGAAAAGAACACACATGCAATGACTCTAGATGTGGTTAATGAAAAGAGCACACATGCAATGACACTGGCGGATCCATACGTGGTCTGTGAAAAGAACACACATGCAATGACACTGGTGGATCGATATGTGGTCTGTGAAAAGAACACACATGCAATGAAAATGGTGGTTCCATATGTGGTCTTTGAAAAGAACACAGATGCAATGACAATGGTGGTTCCATATGTGGTTTGTGAAAAGAACAAACATGTAATGTCAATGGTGGATCCATATGTGGTTTCTCAAAAGAACACACGTGCAATGACACTGGTTGATCCATATGTGGTCTGTGAAAAGAAAACACATGAAATAACACTGGTGTATCCATATGTGGTATGTGAAAAGAGCAAACATTTCAATGACACTGGTGGATCCATATACGGTGTGTGAAAAGAACACACATGTAATGACACTGGTGGATCCATATGTGGTTGGTGAAAAGAACACACATTTCAATGATACTTGTGGATCCATACATGGTCTGTGAAAAGAGCACACATGCAATAAACTCTGGTGGATCCATATGTGGTCTATTAAAAGAACACACATGCAATGGCACTGGTTGATCCATATGTGGTATGTGAAAAGAACACACATGAAATTACACTAGTGGATCCATATGTGGTCTGTGAAAAGAACACACATGCAATGACACTAGTGTATCCATATGTGGTCTGTGATTAGAACACACATGCAATGACACTGGTGGATCCATATGTTGTTTGTGAAAAGAACACACATGCAATGACAATGGTGGTTCCATATGTGGTTTGTGAAAAGAACAAACATGTAATGACAATGGTGGATCCATATGTGGTTTTTGAAAAGAACACACGTGCAATGACACTGGTTGATCCATATGTGGTCTGTCAAAAGAAAACACATGAAATGACACTGGTGGATCCATACGTGGTCTGTGAAAAAAACAAACATTTCAATGACACTAGTGGATCCATATATGGTGTGTGAAAAGAACAGACATGTAATGACACTGGTGGATCCATATGTGGTTGTGAAAAGAACACACATTTCAATGACACTGGTGGATCCATACATGGTTTGTGAAAAGAACACACATGCAATGAACTCTGGTGGATCCATATGTGGTATATTAAAAGAACACACATGCAATGGCACTGGTTGATCCATATGTGGTATGTGAAAAGAACACACATGAAATGACACTGGTGGATCCATATGTGGTCTGTGAAAAGAACACACATGCAATGACACTAGTGTATCCATATGTGGTCTGTGAATAGAACACACATGCAATAACACTGGTGGATCCATATGTGGTCTGTGAAAAGAACACACATGCAATTAAAATGGTGGATCCATATGTGGTCTATGAATAGAACACACATGCAATGACACTAGTGGATTCGTATGTGGTATATGAAAAGAACACAATTGCAATGACACTGGTGGATCCATATGTGGTCTGTGAAAAGAACACACATGCAATGACACTGGTGGATCCATATGTGGTTTGTGAAAAGAACACACATGCAATGACTCTGGTGGATCCATATGTGGTTTGTGAAAAGAACACACATGCAATGACAATGGTGGTTCTATATGTGGTTTGTGAAAAGAACAAACATGCAATGACTCTAGCTATGGTCTGTGAAAAGAACACATATGAAATGACACTGGTGGATCCATATGTGTTCTGTGAAAAGAACACACATGCAATGACAATGGTGGATCCATATGTGGTCTATGAAAAGAACACATGCAATGACAATGTTGGTTCCATTGGTGATTTGTTAAAAGAACAGACATGCAATTACTCTAGATGTGGTTAATGAAAAGAACACACATGCAGTGACACTGGCGGATCCATACATGGTCTGTGAAAAGAACACACATGCAATGACACTGGTGGATCCATATGTGGTCTGTGAAAAGAACATACATGCAATGAAAATGGTGGTTCCATATGTGGTCTATGAAAAGAATACACATGCAATGATACTGGTGGATCCATATTTGGTCTGTGAAAAGAACACACTTGCAATGACACTGGTGGATCCGTATGAGGTCTGTGAAAAGAACACACATGAAATGACTCTAGTGGATCCATATGTGGTTTGTGAAAAGAACAGACATGCAATGAAAATGGTGGATGCATATGTGGTCAACGGATCTGCTACATTTAGGTCCGTGTGTACTTTACAAATCTTTATATCTCCATCCTTGACATGCTCACGGATGGAGTGAAACCGGCGCTTAATATGCTTGGAATTCTTGTGAGACCTCAGTTCCTTTGTGTTGGCTATGGCTCCATTGTTGTCACAATAGATCACCATCGGGTCCAACGCACTAGGAACCACACCTAGTTCCGTAATGAACTATTTGATCCAAACCGCTTCCTGTGCTGCTTCTGAAGAAGCAACATATTCCGCCTCCGTCGTTGATCCAGCCACCACAGGTTGTTTGGAACTCCTCCAACTAACTCCTGCTCTGTTCAAGAGAAATACGTATCTAGATTGAGACTTAGAGTCATATGTGGTTTGTGAAAAGAACACACATACAATGAAAATTGTGGATCCATATGTGGTCTGTGAAAATAACACACATGCAATGACACTGGTGGATCCATTTGTGGTCTGTGAAAAGAACAGACATGCAATGACACTGGTGGATCCATATGTGGTCTGTGAAAAGAACAGACATGCAATGAAAATGGTGGATCCATATGTTGTATGTCAAAAGAACACACATGAAAGGACACTCGTGGATCGATATGTGGTCTATGAAAAGAATAAACATGCAATGACAATGGTGGTTCCGTATGTGGTTTGTAAAAGAATAGGCATGCAATGACTCTAGTTATGGTTAATGAAAAGAACATATATGCAATGACACTAGTGGATCCATATGAGGTCTGTGAAAAGAACACACATGAAATGACACTTGTAGATCCATATGAGGTCTGTGAAAAGAACAAACATGAAATGACTCTGGTGGATCCATATGTGGTTTGTGAAAAGAGCAGACATGCAATGATACTGAGGATCCATATGTGGTATGTGAAAAGAAGACACATGCAATGACACTAGTGGATCCATATGTGGACTATGAAAATAACAAACATTTCAATGACACTGGTGGATATATATGTGGTCTATGAAAAGAACACACATGCAATGACACTAGTGGATCCATATGTGGTCTGTGAAAAGAACACACATGCAATGACACTGGAGGATCCATATGTGGTCTGTGAAAAGAACACACATGCAATGAAAATGGTGGATCCATATGTGGTCTGTGAAAAGAGAACACATGCAATGACTCTGGTGGATCCATATGTGGTTTGTGAAAAGAACACACATGCAATGCCAATGGTGGTTCCATATGTGGTTTGTGAAAATAACACACATGCAATGACACTATTGGATCCATATGTAGTTTGTGAAAAAACACACATTTCAATGACACTAGTGGATCCATACATGGTCTGTGAAAAGAACACACATGCAATGACACTGGTTGATCCATATGTGGTCTGTGAAAAGAACATACATGAAATAACACTGGTGGATCCATATGTGGTCTGTGAAAAGAACACACATGGAATGACACTAGTGGATCCATATGTGGTCTCTGAAAAGAACACACATGCAATGACACTGGTGGATCCATATGTGGTTTGTGAAAAGAACACACATGCAATGAAAATGGTGGATCCATATGTGGTCTGCGAAAAGAACACACATGCAATGAAAATGGTGGATCCATATGTGGTCTGTGAAAAGACCACACATGCAATGACACTGGTGGATCCATTTGTGGTCTGTGAAAAGAACACACATGCAATGAAAATGGTGGATCCATATGTGGTATGTCAAAAGAACACACATGAAATGACACTGGTGGATCCATATGTGGTCTGTGAAAAGAATAGAAATGCAATGACAATGGTGGTTCCATATGTGGTTTGTGAAAAGAATAGACATGCAATGACTCTAGTTGTGGTTAATGAAAAGAACGCATATGCAATGAAACTAGTGGATTCATATGAGGTCTGTGAACAAACACACATGCAATGACATTGGTGGATCCATATGTGGTCTGTGAAAAGAACACACATGAAATGAAAATGGTGGTTTCATATGTGGTTTGTGAAAAGAACAGACATGCAATGATACTGGTGGATCCATATGTGGTCTGTGAAAAGAACACACATGCAATGTCACTGGTGGATCCATATGTGGTATGTGAAAACAACAAACATTTCAATGACACTGGTGGATCCATATGTGGTATGTGAAAAGAACACACATGCAATGACACTGGTGGATCCATATGTTGTTTGTGAAAAGAACACACATGCAATGACAATGGTGGTTCCATATGTGGTTTGTGAAAAGAACAAACATGTAATGACAATGGTGGATCCATATGTGGTTTCTGAAAAGAACACACGTGCAATGACACTGGTTGATCCATATGTGGTCTGTGAAAAGAAAACACATGAAATGACACTGGTGGATCCATATGTGGTATGTGAAAAGAGCAAACATTTCAATGACACTGGTGGATCCATATACGGTGTGTGAAAAGAACACACATGTAATGACACTGGTGGATCCATATGTGGTTTGTGAAAAGAACACACATTTCAATGATACTTGTGGATCCATACATGGTCTGTGAAAAGAGCACACATGCAATGAACTCTGGTGGATCCATATGTGGTCTATTAAAAGAACACACATGCAATGGCACTGGTTGATCCATATCTGGTATGTGAAAAGAACACACATGAAATTACACTAGTGGATCCATATGTGGTCTGTGAAAAGAACACACATGCAATGACACTAGTGTATCCATATGTGGTCTGTGAATAGAACACGCATGCAATGACACTGGTGGATCCATATGTTGTTTGTGAAAAGAACACACATGCAATGACAATGGTGGTTCCATATGTGGTTTGTGAAAAGAACAAACATGTAATGACAATGGTGGATCCATATGTGGTTTCTGAAAAGAACACACGTGCAATGACACTGGTTGATCCATATGTGGTCTGTCAAAAGAAAACACATGAAATGACACTGGTGGATCCATACGTGGTCTGTGAAAAGAACAAACATTTCAATGACACTAGTGGATCCATATATGGTGTCTGAAAAGAACACACATGTAATGACACTAGTGGATCCATATGTGGTTGTGAAAAGAACACACATTTCAATGACACTGGTGGATCCATACATGGTCTGTGAAAAGAACACACATGCAATGAACTCTGGTGGATCCATATGTGGTATATTAAAAGAACACACATGCAATGTCACTGGCTGATCCATATGTGGTATGTGAAAAGAACACACATGAAATGACACTGGTGGATCCATATGTGGTCTGTGAAAAGAACACACATGCAATGACACTAGTGTATCCATATGTGGTCTGTGAATAGAAGACACATGCAATGACACTGGTGGATCCATATGTGGTCTGTGAAAAGAACACACATGCAATTAAAATGGTGGATCCATATGTGGTCTATGAAAAGAACACACATGCAATGACCCTAGTGGATTCGTATGTGGTAAATGAAAAGAACACAATTGCAATGACACTGGTGGATCCATATGTGGTCTATGAAAAGAACACACATGCAATGACACTGGTGGATCCATATGTGGTTTGTGAAAAGAACACACATGCAATGACTCTGGTGGATCCATATGTGGTTTGTGAAAAGAACACACATGCAATGACAATGGTGGTTCTATATGTGGTTTGTGAAAAGAACAAACATGCAATGACTCTAGCTATGGTCTGTGAAAAGAACACATATGAAATGACACTGGTGGATCCATATGTGTTCTGTGAAAAGAACACACATGCAATGACAATGGTGGATCCATATGTGGTCTATGAAAAGAACACATGCAATGAAAATGTTGGTTCCATTGGTGATTTGTTAAAAGAACAGACATGCAATTACTCTAGATGTGGTTAATGAAAAGAACACACATGCAATGACACTGGCGGATCCATACATGGTCTGTGAAAAGAACACACATGCAATGACACTGGTGGATCCATATGTGGTCTGTGAAAAGAACATACATGCAATGAAAATGGTGGTTCCATATGTGGTCTGTGAAAAGAATACACATGCAATGACACTGGTGGATCCATATGTAGTCTGTGAAAAGAACACACTTGCAATGACACTGGTGGATCCGTATGAGGTCTGTGAAAAGAACACACATGAAATGACTCTAGTGGATCCATATGTGGTTTGTGAAAAGAATAGACATGCAATGAAAATGGTGGATGCATATGTGGTCAACGGATCTGCTACATTTAGGTCCGTGTGTACTTTACAAATCTTTATATCTCCATCCTTGACATGCTCGCGGATGGAGTGAAACCGGCGCTTAATATGCTTGGAATTCTTGTGAGACCTCAGTTCCTTTGTGTTGGCTATGGCTCCATTGTTGTCACAATAGATCACCATTGGGTCCAACGCACTAGGAAACACACCTAGTTCCGTAATGAACTCTTTGATCCAAACCGCTTCCTGTGCTGCTTCTGAAGAAGCAACATATTCCGCCTCCGTCGTTGATCCAGCCACCACAGGTTGTTTGGAACTCCTCCAACTAACTCCCGCTATGTTCAAGAGAAATACGTATCTAGATTGAGACTTAGAGTCATCCAGATCGGTGTCAAAGCTAGCATCGACAAAACACTTAGCGACTAGCTCTTCTTCACCTCTGTATATAAGAAACATATCCCTAGTTCTTCTCAAGTACTTGAGGATGTTCTTGACCGCTATCCAGTGTTCCGAACCTGGATCAGATTGGTACCTACTAGTCAAACTAATAGCATGTGCCACATCCGGTCTTGTACATAGCATGGCATACATTATAGAGCCTATGGCCGAGGCATAGGGGATCTTATCCATCATCTCTCTTTCTTCCACCGTAGCCAGACTTCGAGTCTTACTCAATGTCTTGCTTTGCAACATAGGTAAGAACCCCTTCTTACTTTCGTCCATATTAAACTTCGTTAATATCTTATCAAGGTATGTACTCTGCAATAGCCCAATTAGGCGCCTTGATCTATCTCTATAGATTTTAATGCCTAATATATATGACGCTTCACCAAGGTCTTTCATCAAAAATTTGCTGTTTAGATAACTTTTAACACTGTTTAAAAGATCTATATCATTTCCAATCAATAATATGTCATACACATATAATATCAGAAATGCCACATTGCTCCCACTCACTTTCTTGTAAATACAAGCATCTCCATAAGTTTGGACAAATCCAAACTCTTTGATCACCTCATCAAAGCGGAGATTCCAACTCCGGGATGCTTGCTTCAGTCCATAGATGGATCGCTGAAGTTTGCATACCTTATGAGCATCCTTAGGATCGACAAAACCCTTAGGTTGTATCATATACAACTCTTCTTCAATATTACCATTGAGGAACGCAGTTTTGACATCCATCTGCCATATTTCATAATCGAAATATGCAGCAATTGCTAACATAATCCTAACCGACTTAAGCATCGCTACGAGAGAGAATGTCTCATCGTAGTCAACTCCTTGAATTTGTCAAAACCCCTTTGAGACAAGTCGAGCCTTATAGATGATCACATTACCACCAACATCAGTTTTTCTTTTGAAAATCCATTTATTCTCAACAGCCTTTCGATCGTGAGGTAAGTCCACCAAGGTCCAAACTTGGTTCTCGTACATGGATTCCATCTCGGATTTCATGGCTTCTAGCCATTTGTTGGAATCTGGGCTCATCATCGCTTCTTCATACGCGAGGTCATCCATTTCATCAACCATGAAATTCACAGGATTGTAAATGCAGTTCAGGAGCTGCACGTGTCCTTCTTGACCTGCGAGGTTCGGTAGTGTCCTCTTTCAGAGTTTCATGATCAATATCATTAGCTCTCTCTTCATTAGGTGAAGTCAAATCCGAAAGAACTTCCGGTGCTGCGCTACTTGCCATTTCATGAAGGGAAGGTTCAATAACCTCTTCGAGTTCTACCTTCCGACTACTCACACCTTTCGCGAGAAACTCCTTCTCAAGAAAGGATCCATTCTTGGCAACAAAAACCTTGCCCTCGGATCTGTGCTAGAAGGTATACCCAATCGTTTCCTTAGGGTATCCTATGCAGACGCATTTTTCTGCTTTGGGTTCGAGTTTATCCGGCTGAAGTTTCTTCACACAAACATCGCATCCCCAAACTTTAAGAAATGACAACTTAGGTTTGTTTCCAAACCATAATTCATATGGTGTCGTTTCAACGGATTTAGATGGTGCCCGATTTAAAGTGAATCCAGCTGTTTCCAGCGCATAACCCCAAAATGATAGTGGCAAGTTAGTCAGAGACATCATAGATCAAACCATATCCAATAAGATACGATTATGACGTTCCGACACACCATTACGTTGTGGTGTTCCGGCAAGCGTGAGTTATGAAACTATTCCACACTCTTTCATGTGTGTGCTAAACTCGTAACTTTGATACTCTCCTCCATGGTCAGACCGTAGAAATTTGATCTTTTTATTATGATGATTTTCCACTTCATTCTGAAATTCTTTGAACTTTTCAAAAGTTTGAGACTTGTGTTTCATCAAATAGATATACCCGTATCTACTCAAATCATCCGTGAAAGTAACAAAATAACGATATCCACCTCGCGCCAACACACTCATTGGTTCACACACATCAGTATGTATGATTTCCAATAAATCTGTCGCCCATTCCATTGAACCGGAAAACGGTGTTCTAGTAATCTTGCCCATAAGGCATGGCTCACATGTATCAAATGATTCAAAATCAAGTGATTCTAAAAGTCCATCAGAATGGAGTTTCTTCATGCGCTTAACACCAATATGACCTAGATGGCAGTGCCACATATATGCAGATATATCATTATCAAGTTTAATCTTTTTAGCATTAACATTATGAATATGCGTAATATTACTATCGAGATCCATCAGAAATAAACCATTCAACATAGGTGCATGACCATAGAAGATATCATTCTTATAAATCGAACAACCATTGTTTTCATATTTAAAGGAATGACCACTTTGCATCAAACACGATCTGGATACAATGTTCATGCTTAGTGAAGGCACCAAATAACAATTATTTAGGTTTATAACTAATCACGATGGCATATGGAGAGGTAGCGTCCCGATGGCGATCACATCAACTTTTGATCCATTGCCGACCCGCATCCTGACCTCATCCCTTGCTAGTTGTCACTTGTTCCGCAGCCCCTGAACCGAGTTACATATATTAGCAACCGATCCCGTATCGAATACGCAGGTGCTACTACGAGTACTAGTCAAGTACACATCAATAACATGTATATCACATATACCTTTGTTTGCCTTGCCGGACTTCTTGTCCGCCAAATACTTGGGGCAGTTGTGCTTCCAATGGCTAGTCCCCTTACAATAGTAGCACTCGGTATCGGACTTAGGGCCAGCTTGGGGTTTCTTTTCAGACGCGGCAACAGATTTGCCACCCTTCTTTCCCTTGTGCTTGCCTTTCTTGTCCTTCTTGAAACCGGTGGTCCTATTGATCATCAACACTTGATGTTCTTTCCTAATCTCCACTTTTGCAGTCTTAAGCATTGACAGAAGCTCGAGAAGAGTCTTCTTCATGCCCTGCATATTATAGTTCATCACGAAGCTCTTGTAGCTAGGTGGCAGAGATTGGAGAACACGATGTATTCCCAAGTCAATGGGAATCGTTATTCCTAAGGACACAAGCTTATCGGCGTACCCAGACATTTTGAGTACATGCTCACTAACGGAGCTGTTCTCCTCCATCATGCAGCTAAAGAACTTTTCAGTAGCATTATAACTCTCTACGGCAGCATGGGTATCGAAAATCATGTTCAATTATCCCATGGTATCAAAGGCATTTCCATTTTCGAAACGCTTTCGAAGTTTTGGCTCTAGCCCATATAGTATGCCGCAATGAACTAAGTTGTGGTCCTCCTGACGAGTCACATAGACATTCTTTTCCTTGTCAGGGGCATCAGGAGCTGGTGGGGGGCCTAGCGGTGCATCTAGCACATATTGCTTTTGTGCAGCAGTGAGGAGAATCCTAAAATTCATAGCCCAGTTGGTGAAGTTGCTACCATTTGCAGCAAGTTTCTCTTTCTCCATGAACACATTGAAATTAAAAGCAGGTGGTGCCATCTACAACATAATTTGTAAAGTTTATTTAGACTAAGTTTATGATAGAGTGAGTTCAACTAATCCAAATTACTAATGAACTCCCACTCAAAAACGACATCCCTCGTGTCCTTTTGGTGATTACATGAACCAAATCCACTACACCAAGTCCGATCATCACGTGAGTTGATGTAGCTTCAAAGGCGAGCATCTATATGGGCATCATATCAGCTATATGACTCATGCTTAACCTTTTGGTCCTTGTTCCGAGGCCATGTCTATACATGCTAGGCTCGCCAAGTAAGAACCTTAGTATTCGCGTGTGTAAAACTGTCTTACACCCATTCCTATGAAAGCGTAGATTCGAGTACACCCGATCATCATGTGATGTCTCGAAACACGATCCACAGAACAGTGCATACTCAAGGAAGAACACATTTTTATCTTGATATCTAAATGAGGGATCATCTTATAATGCTACAGAAAGCGCCAAACTAGCAGTATAAGATGCTAACATCTATGTGTAAAGTGAGATGATATGGTCCATGCATTTGATCTCTATCACTTGCATCGTGGTATGATCTCTATCATTCCTTTGTGTGTAAGGCCAAGGTCTATGGAACTTACACGTTGAGTGTGTTGTAAGAGTATCTATCATACATCTACTTACAACAATACCATATCAATACACTAGCCCAGCAACGATCTAAACTAGACGCCTCCAATTTATCAATTGCAAGTTTTACGTGGCTTAGGGCTTTCGGAGATAGAACCGTTCTCACCTACGAACATGAACCACAACGAGGATAACCAAGTTATTAGCAACTCGTTGTAAATCAGATATTGACTATAGTAGGAGAGGCAGGACACGCCAGACCACTTATGCAAAACAAGTTGCATGTCGATCGTGGAACCGGTCTCATATGCGATGACATGTAAGGTTGGTCCGGCGCTTCATCCCACTATGCCACCAATATCCAAAATACATAGAAGATGCAATAACATGATCATCATCGCCCACATATAAACATATGTGTACTACCCGTGCAAAGCACCTACGCATAGATCAGGCTCTGATACCACTGTTGGGTCCACATCATAGAAAACAAAAAATTTCCTACGATGAGAACTACACGCCAAGATCTATCTACTAGGTACAACGCAATGGGTGGACATACATCCAATGAGAACTTACCCTCGAAGACAACGAGTTTTGTTAACGAGTAGGAACTCGTGGTTGATGTAGTCGTACACTTGCCGATCTCAAGATCGAGTGGAAGTCCGAGCGCCCCAACTCAGCAGCGCATCCGTACTCGCACACACGTTCAAGCCACCGGACAACCTCCACCTCCTTGCTCCAGCGATCCAAGAGCGACAACTCCTTCCAGACGAAATGCCACCGGGAACATGTATCTCGCTAATCCGAGACCATGGGAGAATAATTCTAGAGGGGGAGAGAGATCCTTCACAAGGAGGTGTGAGGAAGAAGGAGGAAGAGGGTGGCCTTTTATAGGAGGAGGGGGGGTACCCCCTCTCTCCATGGCCGGAACATGGGAGGGTGACCCCTCACCTCCCCCATTCATGTGGTGGTAACCCCTCCACATTAAAATGCCTCTTCACATTCCCCTTTAAAGTCCCTACTTTAAATGCATTAAAATTCTCCAAGTTTAATGCTCTCTCATTTAATAAAAATCTTTTATTAAATTTATTCAGAATTTTGTTAATTACTTTAATTAACAAACATTCACATATAGCCCCTTGCTATATTTTAATATCACATGCAGAACCACTTTCTGCAATTTCACCCGAAACAATTTCCGGTTTCTATCGAAACAATTCTTGCGCTTTGCAATTCTTTCGTCTGAAACATATGTGCTCCAAAATGGTGTCTGGTAACTCTTAAGTGTGTCACCCTACAGTTCGCCAATAATGCAGACATGATTGAGACTCCTCTCAGATCAATAGTCAGAAGCAGAACCTGGAGATCCATACTGACTCCTGCATATTCAACGATGACTTCTGTGATCGTGAGAACCTTTAACGCTTGTAACTAAATCCCTTTGTCTCTTGATATAATACATGTCCTAGATTCGATCATCGGTATCCAAATACCTAGTTTGATCTCGTTATCGACATGCACTCTTTTCTCGTTCCCGTGATATAACATTCTAGTGATCACATCACTTGCTTGCAAGGTATCTCAATGTGATATCACCGAGAGGGCCCAGAGTATATCTATCCGTCATCGGGATTGACAAATTCCACTCTTGATCCATGAGCCTCAAAATAACACCTTCGTAGTACTGGACCCATCTTTATAGTCACCCTGTTATGGTGTGACGTTTGAAGTTATCAAGATACTCTTCCGGTGTTAGCAATTAACATGATCTCATGGTCTAAGGATAAAGATTCCTTCGTATGATGTTATAGCAATATAAACATAATGACTTGATCGTAATGCTATACTTCGGATGAATGTTCATCACATCATTCCACCAATGGTGTGACCTTGTTATTAACAACATCCAGTGTCCATGATCAGGAAACCTTGATCATCTTGGTAATCAACAAGCTAGTCTATAAGAGAGGCATAACTAGGAACCCTTGTTGTTATTAAACACACATGTATTGATGTTTCCGATCAATACAATCCTAGCATGCAAAATAAACATCTATCATATATAAGGAATACATAATAACAACTTTATTATTGCCTCTGAGGGCATATTTCCTTCAGTGGATCCATATGTGGTCTGTGAAAAGAACACACATGCAATGGCACTGGTGGATCCATTTGTGGTCTATGAAAAGAACACACATGCAATGACACTTGTGGATCGATATGTGGTTTGTGAAGAGAACACACATGCAATGACTGGTGAATCCATATGTGGTTTGTGAAAAGAGCACACATGCAATGACAATGGTACTTCCATATGTGGTTTGTGAAAAGAACAGACATGCAATGACTCTAGCTGTGGTCTGTGAAAAGAACACAGATGAAATGACAATGGAGGATCCATGTGTGGTCTATGAAAAGAACACACATGAAATAACAATGGTGGATCCATATGTGGTATATGAAAAGAACAAACATGCAATGACAATGGTGGTTCCATATGTAGTTTGTGAAAAGAATAGACATGCAATGACTCTAGCTGTGGTTAATGAAAAGAACGCACATGCAATGACACTGGTGGATCCATATGTGGTCTATGAAAACAACACACATGCAATGAAAATGGTGGATCCATATGTGGTCTATGAAAAGAGAACACATGCAATGACTCTGGTGGATCCATATGTGGTTTGTGAAAAGAACACACAAGCAATGACAATGGTGGATCCATATGTGGTTTGTGAAAAGAACAGACATGCAATGACTCTAGCTGTGGTTAATGGAAAGAACACGCATGCAATGACAATGGTGGTTCCATATGTGGTTTGTGAATAGAACACACATGCAATGACACTGGTGGATCCATATGTGGTTTGTGAAAAGAACACACATTTCAATGACACTGGTGGATCCATACATGGTCTGTGAAAAGAACACACATGCAATGAACTCTGGTGGATGCATATGTGGTCTATGAAAAGAACACACATGCAATCACACTGGTTGATCCATATGTGGTCTGTGAAAAGAACACACATGAAATAACACTGGTGGATCCATATATTGTCTGTGAAAAGAACACACATGCAATGACACTGGTGGATCCATATGTGGTCTGTGAAAAGAACACACATGCAATGACACTGGTGGATCCATATGTGGTTGATGACCCACAAGTATAGGGGGTGTATCGCAGTATTTTCGAGGGAAGTGAAACCCAATTTATTGTTTTGACAGAAGGGGAGCCAAAGAATATTTATAAGCCTTAACAACTAAGTTGTCAATTCAGCTGCACCTGGAAACAATCTTGCTCAGTGCAGTTTATCAGTAGCAACAATTTTGTAGTAGCAATAGCAAAGTAATAGCAGTAGTAAAAGTAAAGACAATAGTAACAATTGAAGTAAACAGTAGGATTAAAGCGCGGTAGGCATAGGGATGGATGGACGGGCGTTGCATGGACAAGACAATTCACATGGAAATCTAGACATAGGGCATTTGCAGATAAATAAGATAAAGCATCCAAGTACTAAATAATCATAGGCATGCGTTCCTTATATAGTCATACATGCTCGCAATGAGAACTTGCACAACATCTTTTGTCCTGCCAGCCTGTTTGCAGCGGGGCCTCAAGGGAACTATTGGAAATTAAGGTGCTCCTTTTAATAGAGCACCGGGAGCAAAGCATTAACACTCCGTGAACACATGTGATCCTCACATAAAAGCCATTCCCTCCTGTTATCCCGATTAGGACAAGCGTCACACACGGGCCTCGCCTTGGGACAACACAACGTGTATACAACTTGCAGGTAAGTGATGGGTTCGTAGCATGGAAAACAAAAATTTTCTATCGCAAGAACAAACAAAACCCAGATCTAATCTAGATAAAAGCCAAGATCTAATCTACTAGACATGAGCAACGAGATAGATCGGTACTAACCCTCGTAGAACCGAAAGCGTTAACGAGATTAGATCTCATGGATGATGTAGTCGATCACTTGCCGATCTCAAGATCGAGTAGACGATCCTTCCGGCCAGCGTTGAGCGCTTCAGACGGTCACACGCGTGGTCGGCAGACCTTCCTCTCCCGTTCGAGGAGCAGGAGGTAGTAGATCTTCTCCACGCAATCCCGACTGACAGTGGCGTGGTGGTGGTGGTGGTGGAGTAGAGAACTCTGAGGGCTTCGCCTAAGCGGAGCAGATGGAAGGAGGAAGAGAGGAGGCTAGGGTTTGAGTGGGAAGGAGCAAGGAGGGGTGGCGCCTCCAACCCTCTATATATAGAGGGAGGGAGGCGCACTAGGGAGCTTGGGGGGAGAGTCCTTCCCCCCCAAGTTTCCCCTTTAAACTCCCCTTATCTTATCTTATCTTATCTCGGTTTTCAAATAAACTCCAAGATATCTTCTCTTATCTCGGTTTTCAAATAAACTCCAAGATATCTTCTTTTTTTGTTCAAAAACAACTCATATATTTAGAACCTTCCGGAACATTCCGAAACCTTCTAGAATCCCCATACAAACCCTCTAGAACATTTCCTAACTTAGAAAATGATCCCCATTATATGAATCTTATTCTCCGGACAATTCCGGATCTCCTCGTGATGTCCCGAATCCAATCCGAGACTCCGAACAACATTCGGTCTCCAACGCACATTCAATATCTACTTAAAACAACTTCGAACCTTAAGTGTGTCACCCTACGGTTCGTGAATATGCAGACATGATGAAGACACCTCTCCGATCAATAACCATCAGCGGGATCTGGAGATCCATAACGGCTCCCACATACTCAACGATGACTTCGTGATCGATAGAACCATTAACATACGAAAACCAATTCCCTTTGTCACGCGATACTCTACTCATCCAAGGTTTGATCATCGGTATCTCCATACCTAGTTCTACCTTGTTACTGATAAGTACTCTTTACTCGTTCCGTGTTATGCCATCCCTTGTGACCTAGTCACATGCTTGCAAGCTAACTAGATGACATTCCAAGGAGGGCCGGAGCATATCTATCCGTCATATGGATGGACAAATCCCAATCTTGGTCCATGCGCTTCAACACATACTTTCAGAATACCCAATGATACCTTTATAACCACCCGATTCTGAAGTGGTGTTTGATGTCATCAAAGTACTCATCCGGTGATGGTGATTAACACAACCTCATGGTCGAAGGATTAGGTTACTATGTATTGAAAGCTTATAGCACTGTGAACTTAATGACTTGATCTAATGCTACGCTTACTATGGGTGTGTATGTCCATTACATCATTCTCCTAATGATATAACCTTGTTATTAATGACATCCAATGTCCATGATCAGGAAACCATGATCATCAATTAATCAACAAGCTAGTTCAACAAGAGGCTTACTAGGGACTCTTTTATGTTTACAAAACACACATGTATTAGTGTTTCCTTATAATACAATTACAGCATGGGATGCAAACATTCATCATAAACACAAAGATATAATAATAACCACTTTTATTATTGCCTCTTGGGCATATCTCCAACAGTCTCCCACTTGCACTAGAGTCAATAATCTAGATTACGTGGTAATATACCTAACACCCATGGCGTTCTGGTGTTGGTCATGCTTTGCTCTAGGGAGAGGTTTAGTCAACGGATCTGCCACATTCAGATCAGTGTGTACTTTGCAAATCTTTATGTCACCATCTCGGACATACTCGCGAATAGCATGGAAAAGTAGCTTGATGTGCTTCAGCTTGCTATGTGACCTTGGCTCCTGTGCATTAGCTATGGCACTTTGTGTTGTCACGATGAGATGGCCATCGGGTCCAACGCACTAGGAACCACGCCAAGTTCAGTAATGAACTCCTTCATCCATATGGCTTCTTGTGCAGCCTTGAAGCGACTATGTATTCGATTGAGTTGAAGATTTCGCCACAGCGCTTTGCTTGGCACTCCTCCAGCTCACCGCAGCACCATTCAAAATAAATCGTATCGGTGTGACTTGAGTCATCGGATCGGTGTTCCAACTAGCATCGGTGTAGCATTTACAACAAGCTGTTCATCACCTCCATAAGAAAGAACCATATCCTTAGTCCTATTCGGTACTTTAGGATATTCTTGATCGCTATCCGATGCTCCATTCGGGATCACTTTGATATCTGCTAGTCAAACTAACAGCATGTGCTATATCCGGTCTTGTACACAACATGGCATACATGATAGAACCTATGGCTGAGGCATAGGGAACATTATTCATCTTCTCTCTATCTTTTGCCGTAGCTGGACTTTGAGTCTTACTCAAGGTCTTACCTGACAACATGGGCACGAAACCTTTCTTGCTCTCTTCCATTCTAAACTTCTTTAGAACTTTGTCTAGGTATGTACTTTGTGAAAGCGCTAGCAGGCGTCTTGATCTATCTCTATAAATCTTGATGCCTAGAATATATGCCGCTTCGCCAAGATCCTTCATTGAAAAACTATTATTCAAATGGGCTTTGACGCTATTAAGAAGTTCTATATCATTCCCAACCAACAATATGTCATCTACATATAGTACTAGGAATGCTACAGAGATCCCACTCACTTTCTTGTAAATACAAGCTTCTCCATAAGTTTGTATAAAACCAAATTTTTTGATTACTTTATCAAAACGTTGATTCCAACTCCGGGATGCTTGCTTTAGTCCATAAATGGAGCGCTGAAGTTTGCATACCTTGTCAGCATCGCTAGGATCGACAAAACCCTTGGGTTGTACCATGTACAACTCTTCCTCAATGTCACCATTAAGGAACGCCGTTTTGACATCCATCTGCCATATCTCATAGTCGAAATATGCAGCAATTGCTAACAAAATCCTCACAGACTTTAGCTTCGCTACTGGTGAGAAAGTCTCATCATAGTCAACACCTTGAATTTGTCGGAACCCTTTCGCGACAAGTCGAGCTTTATAAACGATAACATTACCATCGACATCTATTTTCTTTTGAAAATCCATTTGTTCTCAACAGCCTTACGGCCATCCGGTAAGTCCACCAAAGTCCATACTTGGTTTTCGTACATGGATCCCATTTCGGATTTCATGGCTTCTAGCCATTTGTCGGAATCTGGGCTCACCATAGCTTCTTCATATGTCGCAGGGTCATCAGTGTTGTCCACCAACATGATGTTCAAAGCGATCATACCACTCGAGTGGTACGAACCCTCGTTGACCTGCGAGGTTCGGTAGTAACCGTTGAAGTTTCATGATCACCATCATTAGCTTCCTCTCCGGTTGGTGCGGCACGAAAACATCTTCGGTCTGCTGCGCTACTCTCAACCCGAGAGAAGGTTCAATAACCTCATCAATTTCTACTTTCCTTCGGTCACTTCTTTCGAGAGAAACTCCTTCTCAAGAAAGGATCCATTCTTAACAGCGAAAACTTTGCCTTTGGATCTTTGATAGAAGGTATACCCAATTGTTTCTTTAGGGTATCCTATGAAGGCGCATTTCTCGCTTTGGGTTCTAGCTTATCAGGTTGTAACTTCTTTACATACGCCGCAACCCCAAACTTTAAGGAGCGACAACTTAGGTTTCTTTCCAAACCACAATTAAATGCGGTGTCGTTTCAGCGGATTTAGATGGTGACCTATTTAAAGTGAATGCATTGTCTCTAATGCATAGCCCCAAAAGCGATAGCGGTAAATCTGTAAGAGACATCATAGACGAACCATATCTAAGAGAGTTCGATTCTGACGTTCGGACACACCATTCTGCTGTGGTGTTCCGGCGGTGTCAATCTGAAAGTATTCCACATTTCTTTAAGTGCATGCCAAACTCATAACTTAGATATTCACCTCCGCGGTCAGAACGCAGAAACTTAATCTTCTTGTTACGATATTTTCCACTTCACTTTGAAATTCCTTAAACTTCTCGAAAGTTTCGGACTTATGTTTCATAAAGTAGACATACCCATATCTACTTAAGTCATCCGTGAAAGTGAGAACATAACGATATCCACCACGATGCTACACTCATTGGACCGCACACATCGGTATGTATTATTTCCAATAAGTCTATAGCTCGCTCCATTATTCCGAGAATGGAGTCTTAGTCATTTTCCCATTAGACATGCTTAGCATCTTTCAAGTGATTCAAAATCAAGTGATTCAAGAAGTCCATCGAATGGAATTTCTTCATACGCTTCACTCCAATGTGACCAAGGCAGCGGCCACATGTATGTAGAATTATCATTCAATTTTGTTCGTTTAGCATCTATGTTGTGAACATGTGTATCACTACTATCGAGATTGATGAATAAACCATTCATCTCGGTGCATTACCGGAAAAGATATTACTCATATAAATCGAACAACCTTTATTCTCGGACTTAAAAGAGTAACCATCTACGCAATAAACAAGATCCAGATATAATGTTCATGCTTAATGAGGCACCAAATAACAATTATTCAAATTTAAAACTAATCCCGAAGGTAGATGTAGAGGAGGCGTGCCGTGGCGATCACATCAACCTTGGAGCCATTTCAACGCGCATCGTCACCTCGTCTCGCCTGGGTCTTCGTTTATTCCAGCTCTGTTTGAGTTACAAATATGAGCAACGAACCAGTATCAAATATCCGATCACTACTACGATTACTAGTAAGATACATCAATAACATGTATATCGAATATACCTTTCTTCTTGATGTTGCCGTTCATCGATCTGCGGTACTTGGGGCGATTCGCTTCGATGACCACCCTTGCGAAGAAGCATTCAGTTTTAGGCTTAGGACCAACCTTGGGCTTCTTAGCGAATCGGCAGCTTTCTTGCCGTCCTTCTTGAAGTTTCCCTTGTTCTTAGGCTTGCCCTGTTTCTTGAAATTGGTGGTCTTATTGACCATCAACACTTGGTGCTCCTTCTTGATCTCCACTTCAGCAGTTTTCAGCATGATCGATAGTTCAGGCAACGTCTTGTTCATGCAGTGCATATTGTAGTTCATCACAAAGTTCTTATAACTCGGTGGCGGTGATTGGAGGACACGGTGAATCCCTAACTCATTAGGAATCGTTATCCCCAACTCTTGGAGCTTGTTTGCGTGCCCGGACATGGTGAGCACGTGCTGCTTAATGAGACTTCCCTCTTCCATCTTGCGGGTAAAGAACTTTTCGGAGGCCTCATAGCTCTCCACGGCGCGTGAGTCTCAAAAATGAGCTTGAGCTCCTTAATGATCTCGAGCGGTCGTGGTGCTCAAAGCCAAGCTCGTTTCCAAACCGTCTGAGGATGGCACACTGAACTGTGGAGTAATGATTTTTCCAAGTGGCGTAAACATTTTTTACGTCATCGGTGGCATCTTCTGAAGGTGGGTCACCTAGCGGTGCATCGAGCACATAGGTCATCTGACCAGCCCTGAGGACAATCTTGAGACCACTTGAGCCAGTCCATGAAGTTGCTTCCATTGTTCTTAAGTTTGTCTTTCTCTAGGAGCATTGAAATTGATGGAGAGGTTAGCCATAATCTACAACAAATTTTGCAAGTAGTTTAGACTAAGTTTATGATAAATTGAGTTCAACTTTAATTCTTAAATTAACTAGGTGAACTCCCACTCAAAACAACATCCCTCACATTGTTTTGGTGATTACACGAACCAAGTCCACTACACCAAGTCCGATCTTCACGAGAGAAGATGTAGTTTCATCGGCGAACAATCTTCATTTTCATCATATCATTCATATGACTCGTGCTCTACCTTCGGTATTCCGTGTTCGAGACCATGTCATACATGCTAGGCTCGTCAAGATTAACCTTAGTTTCCGCATGTGCAAATCTGGCTTGCACCGTTGTATGCACACGTAGAATCTATCACACCCGATCATCACGAGATGCTTGAAGCAGCGAGTCTTAGCAGCGGTGCCAACTAAGGGCGAACACTTTTATTACTTGATATTTAGTGAGAGGATCATCTTATAATGCTACCGTCGCGATCTAAGCAATACAAGATGCATAAAGGATTAACATCACGGGCAATTCATAATTAATGTGACATGATATGGCCCTTTCTTCTTGTGCCTTTGATCTCCATCTCCAAAAGCACGGACATGATCTCCATCATCACCAGCATTGCGTCAAGGTCGATGGCACCGCTTCATGGTTGTCCATCATCACAAGCAACTATTACAACTACTTGGAATAAAGCTATTACAAGATGAATGAACCACGGTCTTAACAAAATTAAAGACAACCATTAGGTTCCTGCGGTTGCCATATTACAACAAGGATCATTGCATACATCAAATATAATCACAATCACATGATGGCCATATAACATCACAAAAACCCTCAAAAAACAAGATAGACGACTCTAATTTTCTTAGCAAGATTTACGTGGTTTGGGGCTTTCGAATAAGAACGGATCTTACCTCTGAAACTGAACCACAACGTTGATACAAGTCCTATCAAGTGCAAAGTGTAGATTTGATCTATACTATGATGGGAGAGGACACCATAAAGCCACTTGTGCAAAGCAAGTTGCCGTCAAGCGTGGAGCAAGTCTCATGTGCGATGACATGTAATGTTAGCGAGCGCTTCATCCCACCATACCACAAGATGCAAAGTACACACAGCAAAAAGGCGACACGAGCACCGCCCACAACACCATTGTGTTCTACTGGTGCAACAGATCTACGCATAGACAAGGCTCTGATACCACTGATGGGTTCGTAGCATGGAAAACAAAAAATTTCTATCGCAAGAACGAACAAAACCCAGATCTAATCTAGATAAAAGCCAAGATCTAATCTACTAGACATGAGCAACGAGATAGATCGGTACTAACCCTCGTAGAACCGAAAGCGTTAACAAGATTAGATCTCGTGGATGATGTAGTCGATCACTTGCCGATCTCAAGATCGAGTAGACGATCCTTCCGGTAGCAGCGTTCGGCAGCGCTTCATGACGGTCCTGCGTGCGGTCGAGCGGACCTTCCTCTCCCGTTCAGTGAGCGTGAGGTAGTAGATCTTCTCCACGCAATCCCAGCAGCATGACGGCGTGGTGGTGGTGGTGGAGTAGAGAACTCTGCAGGGCTTCGCCTAAGCCGGAGCAGATGGAAGGAGGAAGAGAGAGGCGGCTAGGGTTTGAGTGGGAAGGAGCAAGGAGGGGTGGCGCCTCCACCCCTCTATATATAGAGGGAGGGAGGCGCACTAGGGAACTTGGGGGGAGAGTCCTTCCCCCCCAAGTTTCCCCTTTAAACTCCCCTTATCTTATCTTATCTTGGTTTTCAAATAAACTCCAAGATATCTTCTCTTATCTTGGTTTTCAAATAAACTCCAAGATATCTTCTCTTATCTCGGTTTTCAAATAAACTCCAAGATATCTTCTAGAACCTTCCGGAACATTCCGAAACCTTCTAGAATCCCCATACAGACCCTCTGGAACATTTCCTAACTTAGAAAATGATCCCCATTATATGAATCTTATTCTCCGAACAATTCCGGATCTCCTCGTGATGTCCCGAATCCAATCCGAGACTCCGAACAACATTCGGTCTCCAACGCACATTCAATATCTACTTAAAACAACTTCGAACCTTAAGTGTGTCACCCTACGGTTCGTGAATATGCAGACATGATGAAGACACCTCTCCAATCAATAACCATCAGCGGGATCTGGAGATCCATAACGGCTCCCACATACTCAACGATGACTTCGTGATCGATAGAACCATTAACATACGAAAACCAATTCCCTTTGTCACGCGATACTCTACTCATCCAAGGTTTGATCATCGGTATCTCCATACCTAGTTCTACCTTGTTACTGATAAGTACTCTTTACTCGTTCCGTGTTATGCCATCCCTTGTGACCTAGTCACATGCTTGCAAGCTAACTAGATGACATTCCACCGAGAGGGCCCAGAGCATATCTATCCGTCATATGAATGGACAAATCCCAATCTTGGTCCATGCGCTTCAACACATACTTTCAGAATACCCAATGATACCTTTATAACCACCCAGTTACGAAGTGGTGTTTGATGTCATCAAAGTACTCATCCGGTGATGGTGATTAACACAACCTCATGGTCGAAGGATTAGGTTACTATGTATTGAAAGCTTATAGCACTGTGAACTTAATGACTTGATCTAATGCTACGCTTACTATGGGTGTGTGTGTCCATTACATCATTCTCCTAATGATATAACCTTGTTATTAATGACATCCAATGTCCATGATCAGGAAACCATGATCATCAATTAATCAACAAGCTAGTTCAACAAGAGGCTTACTAGGGACTCTTTTATGTTTACAAAACACACATGTATTAGTGTTTCCTTATAATACAATTACAGCATGGGATGCAAACATTCATCATAAACACAAAGATATAATAATAACCACTTTTATTATTGCCTCTTGGGCATATCTCCAACAGTAAGACCATAAATAATACTATCATAATGAATCAATAACATGTTCAAATCTGAAATCATGGCACTCGGGCCCTAATGACAAGCATTAAGCATAACAAGTTGCACCAAAGTCAAAAAGCACTAATAATATATACTAGGCACCATGCCCTAACAATCTGATGCCATTACACGAACGATCTCATCCAATCCCTACCATCCCCATAGCCTACAGCGGGGGATTACTCACTCATAGGGGGAAACATGGATGGTCGATTGAGAAGCGATGGTGATGATGATGGCGATGATCTACTCCAATTCCCCGTCCCGATAGGGTGCCAGAACAGAGTTTCTGGTTCCGAATCGTGGAATCTGGTGGTGGCGGTGCAGCAGAACTCTTTCTGAAAAACGTCGAACCCCCCTTGGTTTTTAGGTCAAGAGGCAACTTATAGGCGAAGAGGGAGGCCGAGGGGGCAGCCGAGGTGGCCACACCACCCCAGTGGCTTTGGCCCGGCTTGACCGGTGGTGTGGGCCCCTCGTGGCCCTACTCTGTCTCATCTTCTGGCTCCGTGAGTCTTCTGGTGAAATAGTATTTTTGGCATATTTTCCGAGATTTTTCCTGATAGTTGATTTTCTACATAAAAACTAGACACGAAGGTAATTCTGCTGAAAACAGCTTTAGTCTGTGTTAGTTGTATCCAAATCACACAAGTTTAGGGGAAACACAATAACAAAAGTGTTCGGGAAAGTAGATACGTTTTGGACGTATCAACTCCCCCCAAGCTTAGCTTATTGCTTGTCCTCAAGCAATTCAGTTGAAAACTGGGTGCGATAAAAGAAGCTTTCACGAACACATTTGCTTCATAAGATATATATATTCTCAGCATATGATCAACTACTTAGGAAATTCATAATAAAGAGTATGTAACTAAGTTTACTTAATAGTCAATGCAAGCTATGAAGAGCATCTAACTCAAAAATAGTAAGTGGAATGAAACGTAAACATAAGCACCATTGCAATGCTCATAAAAATGTATGATAGAGTGGTATCTCGCTTGCCTTTGATTGTAGAGCAAACATAAATGCCAAGGCACCTCTGAAGTTCAAGTGAAGACTAGAAGTAAAGATATCAAAGATACAAGCATCAAAGTCATAATACAATTAATCAAGTTTTGAGACAAGCACATTACACTAAGAATGACAACTATGCTATCAAGAAAGTGCTCATAGAATGGGTGGTGACTCAACAAGGAAATGAAAAAGGTTTTGAAAAAG
The DNA here is from genome assembly GCA_023614405.1 of Avena insularis. Taxonomy (NCBI): domain Eukaryota; kingdom Viridiplantae; phylum Streptophyta; class Magnoliopsida; order Poales; family Poaceae; genus Avena; species Avena insularis. The sequence continues at coordinate 90,255,578 of CM042684.1, forward strand.
TTTGAAAGGCTTCCAAATGCTGAAAGTATGGTACTCATTAGCTTTGAGCTCTCATTGCCCATATCATAAGCATCTTTAAATGGTTAAGGTTAAAGTGACACAACTAAGAGGTATGCTTGACAAGTTATAAGTTAAAATCTCATGCCCCTTACTTATGAGTACCGAACCTCATGCTACTCAACTTTAGTCACAAGTAAGCTCTTGTCATTGTAAGTACATATGTATCATAGAGAACCACCAACGGGGTACCCCTTGCACATGATACAAGAGTTATCCCATAATCAAAATGAGAAGGCAAGATGACAATGAGCATCTCAGCGATCTTTTTATTTGCTATTTGCACAGGTTTTTATTGAGGATGCTTCATAGAATGCTCATTATGGTTATGCTGCAAGTTTCCACCATGATTAGGCATGTCTTAGGCTAGTGTCCCAGACGTATCTCTAACATACATACAAACTCCATGATCTTACAAGTTCCCCTTTTATTTCACACCGTCGGGATCCATAAGCAAAAGAATCATGATACCAACGAGGTACAAAGTACCAGTGCAATGTTGAAAGCGTTCCCCATGATACATGGTTCTGCTAACTTCAACTTATAAAGCGCAAGCATATACACAAAAAAGATGGACGCAATGGTTCAAGATTATTAAGTGCAAGAAAGTAGTGTGCCATCAAGTTCGTGAGAGCTTTACTAACTAACTTTCTCATAACAAGCAAACATTTTATTCGGAAGAAAACAAGGCATACTGAACATGCACGGAAGAGCAAATGATGCTAATAGGTAGGTATGGTGGACACTTTTGGCAATATTGGTTTTGGGGGAATTGGAAACACGAGTAGAGCATACTCAGTGCAAGTGAAGGTTAGCAATAGTAAGGGAGCGACAAATGAGAGAGCAATAACTGTCATAATCATGCTTGCGACAAAACATGACTAATCATGGCATGAAAGTGATCCAAGACCCCTGAGGCAAAATAATTCATCGAGGCTTAACTGATTATTGTTTCAGTCATATGCATGCATGAGCATGTGCCAAGTCAATTCAAGTGAAACATTTAGAGGAGGATACCACAGCGTCATACCAAGTTATGAATAGAGCAATGCAAGCAAACATTCATATTACATGCTACAAGCTATTAGCAAGCTGGAGCTAATCATAAGAAAGCGAGAACTACTAAGCATCCATAAATAACATACAGCCTACATGAACAGACTAAGCATGCCCACAATGATGAGTATATGTACAAAAATGAAAACAAATAGAGTTCGTTACCAGCCTCTTACCACACCTCAAGTTGTCATTAATCCTCATTATTGCCCTTCACTTGTGTAGCTTGCATAATAGCATGAAACCAGATTCCACTGAGGACTGCTGAACCCTGAAACAAACTTTACAAAACCAAAGAAGAACAACAAATATTTTTGGTGTTTTTAATTTTCAAAGGCAAGAACAAAAAGGAAAAACAAGCAAAGCAAAATCTTTTTGGGATTTTCGAATAATCAAGACAAAGCCAAAAGGAAAAAAGCAAACCAAGGCAAAAAGAAGAAGAAGCAAACAAAGAGAAACAACAGAAATATTTTTGGTCTTTTTGTGTTTTAGAAAGCAAAAGCAAAGAAAGAACGAAAACTAAAAAGAGAACGAAGCATGAATATACAAAGTACCGACAGAACATGATATGGAGATGAGTGTGATGTCGGTATACCTCCCCCAAGCTTAGGCTTTTAGCCTAAGTGGGTATCAATCCCATGTTGGCCAAGATGGAGCGCCTCCGTAGTATGGTGAGGAGGTACCCTCGTCCTGGTACGAGCTCAAGGACGCCCCGCCGTAGTGCGCAGGGTAGTCGTAAGAAGGCACATCCTCCTGGTGCTGCCTGTGGAAACCAAGCAAGCGGAGCTTCTCGTCCACCTCCTCTTTGGAACGCGATCATGACCTCCTGTGAACACTGAACAAAGTAGATTGCGGCAAAGGAATCTCCCTTTCATCCCCGTCAGTAAACAACATCTTGTATACTAAATTGTCCGTATCAGAGTCAAAAGTGACGAAGTGATGTGTTTTCATTGCAGCAAGATCAAGCCTTTGTGGTGCCAATATAGTATCATTAGGATCCACAGAAAGTTCTAACGCAGTAACCATACGTGAAGCAATAATGCTCCCATAAATAGGTCCCCTAGCAGCTAGGCGGTGAGCAATGAGAGAGCCAATATTGTACCGAGTATCATTATTAAGTGCAGCAGCAAGGAAGGCTAAATGATAATTGGAGATATTACTTGTGTTCTCCCTACCAAGAATGCTAGTAGCAAGATAATAAGCAAAGTATCTAAGAGCTGGGAGTTGGATATTTCTTATCTTCCCGCGCTGAGCTACGTGGTCATCGTCATTTGTCACACTTCGATAGAGCTCCAGCAAATCAGCGGGTCGCCCTTGGATCTTCTTCACGGTCCCCGTCATGCCTATACCTATAATGCTGCAAAATCTTTCCAGCGACATGGTAATAGGCAGATTATAAATTCTGAAAGAAACAGTTGACTGATAGGGGGTGTTAGGGAAAACGAAACTCTCAACAAAAGTTTTGGTGAGCACGGCATATTGCTCACTCTCATCTTCCATGTATGAGGATCAAACCGACCCTCTGAACCAGTAGTAAGAAATCATCGAGGATCCCTGCAGCTTGCAAAAAGGTATAACAAGGAAAAGTAGATGGGTGAGCATCCCCCTCATCTCCTTCATTACCAAAGTGTGGTGCAATGACATCTTCATTGTATGAAGGCCAAAACTGAGAGGCTGATCTTGAGGGCCTTGACCTCCTAGGTGTGTCCCTCTAAAATATTTCTCCAAAGGTGTGGTTGTTCATCTTTGATATTCTGAAATTTAAACATCCATTATACAAGTGATTGCAAAGTGAATATATAATGAAGGGCACTACTCATGGGGACTTGTAAGAGGCCTAAACATGCATCAAAACAATATCTCTAAGCATTGAACAAGCTTACATGCTCTCATAACCTGTCACCTATAGCAGCAAAATACTCAAGATATAAACCACTAAACACAAATCTACTTGGACAAGCGGAGGAGTCACATACCGGAGAACAAATCCTCCAAATTTCAGCAACAAAGATGGGCTGAGCAAGGAGATCGAAAAATCGTGGGCAAGAACAGCAAGAACACGATTTTGAGCAAAGAACTGATGTTTTCTCGGGAGAGAGGAAGCAGTGGCAAGTGAGAGAGTGAGTGGATGGCCAGGGGTGGCCCACACCATGGCCAGACACGCCCCTGTGCTGGCCCCGCCACCAGGTGGTGTGCCTGCCTGGTGGGCCCCATGGTGCTCTCCAGGCACTTCTCTGCCCCTTTTTCACGTTAAAATTTAATATGAATTTTCTAGAATTTTTTGAGACACTTTATTTTTGAGCAATTTTCAGGTATAGATGAAAGGTTTTCTGAAAAAAAAAGTTTCTGGAAAGATGCAATGAAAAAACAAAACAAAAACTTCAGAAGTTCTAAGACACTCTAACATGCAAGCAACTACCAACAGAAAAGTTAACTAAACGAAAGCAAAAACTAGAAAAGATAAAATAAAAGTAAACAAAGATAATCATGGTGAAAACATTGTTTTGTTCATTGAAATCCTTTTGTTAACAAGGTTGATCAGGTCTTGTTACCAAAACAATTTTATATAAAACAAAACTTTGTGTTCCACTAATGATTATGTTACCTCAACCTTGATAGCAATGGTCCCAATCATAATAGTTTCATATTTTTCTCTTGGTATGGGACAGTATATTTCTCCAACTTGAATTCCCTCAACATATTCAATTGAATTTAAACCATAAGCCCTATCAATCTTCTTGGGGAAATAGACAGTATGCTCTTTGTCATTAACATTAAAAGTCACCTTTCCTTGATTACAATTAATAACAGCTCATGCAGTATTAAGAAAAGGTCTCCCAAGAATAATAGACATATTATCATCTTCAGGCATTTCAAGCACAATAAAATCAGTTAATCTCAAGCAATTATGAGCCACTTGAACAAGCACATCCTCACATATACCAACAGGAATGGTAGTAGATTTATCAGCCATTTGCAAAGATATATCAGTTGGTATTAGTTTTTCCAGTTGAAGTCTCTTGTAGAGAAAAAGGCATAACACTAACGCCTGCTCCCAAATCACACAAAGCAGTTCTAACATAACTATTTTTAATAGAGCACGGGATAGTTGGAATCCCTGGGTCTCCAAGTTTCTTTGGAACTTTACCATTAAAGGAATAATTAGCAAGCAAAGTAGAAATTTCTTCATTAGGGATCTTCCTTTTATTCGAGACAATATCCTTCATATAGTTTGAATAAGGAGGCAATTTAATAGCATCAGTCAAAGGAATTTGCAAGAATAAGTGTTTCATCCACTCACAAAACTTATTATAGTGTTCATCTTCCTCTAACTTGTGTTTCTTATCAGGGAAAGGCATAGGTTTTTGGACCCAAGGCTCTCTTTCACTACCATGTTTCTTAGCAACAAAATCTTCGTTAGTGTATTTAGTATTCTTAGTGTGCTTTTAGGTTCTTATTCAACTTTTTCTTTATCAGGAACATCATTTTCTTCATTACCACTTTCAGTTTCAGCATCAGAGATAGATATACTATTAGGATCTTTAGCAGGTTTAGAAGGTTCTACAATATTTTTATGTTTCTTTTTCCTTTTCTTAGGAGAAGTACCACTATTTTCAGTTTTTTGAGAATCCTTCTCAATTCTTTTAGGATGCCCCTCAGGATATAGAGGATCCTGGGTAGCAGCACCACTTCTAGTTCTAATTTCATAAGCATGTTTTTCTTTAGCAGCATTAACTAGCAAGTCTTTTTGTACTTTAATAAGCTGATCAATTTGAGTTTGAACCATTTAAAAATGTTTAACAAGCATTTTAACATCATTAGAGGTTCTTTCCACAATATCCTTCAACTCAACAATAGCTCTAGAGTTTTCCATTAGATGATTTTGCACCCTTTTATTAAAATTATCTTGCTTAACAATAAAAATATCAAATTCTTCTAAGCATTGATGAGGAGGTTTAGAGTAAGGGATATCACCTTCATCAAAATGTTGGAGAGAGTGTACCTCAATAGTGGATGAGTGGGAGATTGGCTTACATAATTCTTCTATAGGAGGTAAATTCTTCACATCTGCAGCTTTAATTCCCTTCTCCTTAAGACATTTCTTAGCTTCCTTCATCACTTCATCATTTAGTTCAATAAGTCCCCTCTTGTTAGATGTTGGTATAGGCGCAGGTATAGCTGGTTCAGGTATAAATGTTTTAGGTATAGCTAGTTCAGGAGGAGTCCAGTCTTCATAATTCTTGCTTATTTTAGCCATTAATTCCTCAGCTTTCTTGGGAGTCCTATTCCTGAAAACACAATCAGCACAACTATCCAGGTATGTCCTAGATTGTTCAGTTGGTCCATTATAAAATATATCAAGAAGCTCATTCTTAGGTAATGGACATCCAGCCTGTGCATGAATCAAATCACAAAACCTTGCCCATGATTCAGGCAATATCTCTTTTTCTCCCTTTTTAAAATCAAAAAGTTCCTGCAAAATAGCATGTCTAGCACTAGGAGGAAAATATTTCTGTAGGAAAGTACTAATCAAGAAATCAGGGCTATCAATAGATCCAGGAGGTAAATTATTAAACCAAGTTTTAGCTTCTCCTTTCAGTGAAAAAAGGAAAATTTTAGCAAAAAAGTAGGTGCCCATCTTAAAATCATCAGAAAATAAACCACTCATGGTAGAAAAATCAGTCATATGTGATACCGTACTTTCATTCTTAGTCCCACAAAAAGGTTCTTTCTCAACAATAGCTATGTAAGTTAGATCAAGATAGAAATCATAATCCTTATCTTTAATGTTTATGGGAGATGCAGCAAACTTAGCATTAGGAGACAATTTGGGTTTTATAGTACGCGTCTCAAGGAGACTCTTAATAGCACTCCTATCATGGTGTTTTGACATTCTTTAATAAATTCATCGGTCATTTCTATATAACCATCCTCAATATCATCTAAACTCAGGTGAACTGACAGGTCTAGTAGTGTCTTCATTAGGATTTTCAGTATTTCCAGCTATAGTTCTAGCAATCATAGCGTCTAGGAAAGGACCTAATGAACCACTCTTATCAAGCACAGTAGAAGCAACATCATAAGTATCAGAAGTTTCAGATTCAGCAGTAGTAGCAGTGTGTGTAGTATGTGTATGTGGTGGTGTAAGGAGCTTACTCATAACAGATGGTGAATCAAGAGCAGCAGAGGTGTTTAGAACCGTACCTATCCTTGTAGTGGATGGTAAAATAGGAACCTTGCCATCACGAGACTTACCCATGATGGATGGCAGCGAATAATAGTGATTCCAAGTGAACTTGATAAATAAAACTATGCTCCCCGGCAACGGCGCGAGAAAATAGTCTTGATGACCCACAAGTATAAGGGGTGTATCGCAGTATTTTCGAGGGAAGTGAAACCCAATTTATTGATTCGACACAAGGGGAGCCAAAGAATATTTATAAGCCTTAACAACTGAGTTGTCAATTCAGCTGCACCTGGAAACAATCTTGCTCACAGCAGTTTATCAGTAGCAACAATTTTGTAGTAGCAATAGCAAACTAATAGCAGTAGTAAAAGTAAAGACAATAGTAACAATTGTAGTAAACAGTAGGATTAAAGCGCGGTAGGCATAGGGATGGATGGACGGGAGTTGCATGGACAAGACAATTCACATGGCAATCAAGACATAGGGCATTTGCAGATAAATAAGATAAAGCATCCAAGTACTAAATAATCATAGGCATGCGTTCCATATATAGTCATACGTGCTCGCAATGAGAACTTGCACAACATCTTTTGTCCTGCCAGCCCGTTTGCAGCGGGGCCTCAAGGGAACTACTGGCAAATAAGGTGCTCCTTTTAATAGAGCACCGGAGACAAGCATTAACACTCCGTGAACACATGTGATCCTCACATCAAAGCCATTCCCTCCGGTTATCCCGATTGCTGTCACTTCGGGGCCTTTGGTTCCGGATAACAACGTGTGTATACAACTTGCAAGTAAGACCATAAACAATACTATCATAATGAATCAATAACATGTTTAGATCTGACATCATGGCACTCGGGCCCTAGTGACAAGCATTAAGCATAACAAGTTGCAACAAAGTCAAAAAGCACTAATAATAGATACTAGGCACCATGCCCTAACAATCTGATGCCATTACACGAACGATCTCATCCAATCCCTACCATCCCCATAGCCTACAGCGGGGGATTACTCACTCATAGATGGGGGAAACATGGATGGTCGATGGAGAAGCGATGGTGATGATGATGGCGATGATCTCCTCCAATTCCCCGTCCCGACAGGGTGCCCGAACGGAGTTTCTGGTTCCGAATCACGGAATCTGGTGGTGGCGGCGCAGCGGAACTCTTTCTGGAAAAACATCGACCCTCCCTTGGTTTTTAGGTCAAGAGGCAACTTATAGGCGAAGAGGGAGGCCGAGGGGACAGCCGAGGCGGCCACACCACCCCTAGGCGTGAACTGGCCTGACCCGCACGGCCAGGTGGTGTGGGACCCTCGTGGCCCTACTCTGTCTCGTCTTCTAGCTCCGTGAGTCTTCTGGTGAAATAGGATTTTTGGCATATTTTCCGAGATTTTTCCTGATAGTTGATTTTCTACACATAAACTAGACACCAAGGTAATTCTGCTGAAAACAACGTCAGTCTGTGTTACTTGTATCCAAATCACACAAGTTTAGAGGAAAAACAATAGCAAAAGTGTTCAGGAAAGTAGATACGTTTTGGACGTATTAGTGGTCTATGAAAAGAACACAAATGCAATGAAAATGGTTGATCCATATGTGGTCTATGAAAAGAACACACATGCAATGACACTGGTGGATCCATATGTGGTCTGTGAAAAGAACACACATGCAATGAAAATGGTGGTTCCATATGTGGTTTGTGAAAAGAACACACATGCAATGACACTGGTGGATCCATATGTGGTTTGTGAAAAGAACACACATTTCAATGACACTGGTGGATCCATACATGGTCTGTGAAAAGAACACACATGCAATGAACTCTGGTGGATCCATATGTGGTCTATGAGAAGAACACACATGCAATGACACTGGTTGATCCATATGTGGTATGTGAAAAGAACACACATGAAATGACACTAGTGGATCCATATGTGGTCTATGAAAAGAACACACATGCAATGAACTCTAGTGGATCCATATGTGGTCTATTAGAAGAACACACATGCAATAACACCGGTTGATCCATGTGTGGTATGTGAAAAGAACACACATGAAATGACACTTGTGGATCCATATGTGGTCTGTGAAAAGAACACACATGCAATGACACTGGTGGATCCATATGTGGTTTGTGAAAAGAACACACATTTCAATGACACTGGTGGATCCATACATGGTCTGTGAAAAGAACACATATGCAACGAACTCTGGTGGATCCATATGTGGTCTATGAGAAGAACACACATGCAATGACACTGGTTGATCCATATGTGGTATGTGAAAAGAACACACATGAAATGACACTAGTGGATCCATATGTGGTCTGTGAAAAGAACACACATGCAATGAACTCTAGTGGATCCATATGTGGTCTATGACAAGAACACACATGAATTAACACCGGTTGATCCATGTGTGGTATGTGAAAAGAACACACATGAAATAACAGTAGTGGATCCATATGTGGTCTGTGAAAAGAACACACATGCAATGACTCTAGTAGATCCATACATGGTCTGTGAAAAGAACACACATGCAATGACACTGGTGGATCCATATGTGGTCTATGAAAATAACACACATGCAATGAAAATGGTGGATCCATATGTGGTCTGTGAAAAGAACACACATGCAATGACACTCGTGGATCCATATGTGGTCTATGAAAAGAACACGCATGCAATAACACTGGTGGATCCATTTGTGGTCTGTGAAAAGAAAACACATGCAATGACACTGGTGGATCCATATGTGGTTTGTGAAAAGAACACACAAGCAATGACACTGGTGGATCCATATGTGGTTTGTGAAAAGAACACAAATTTCGATGACACTGGTGGATCCATACATGGTCTGTGAAAATAACACATATGCAACGAACTCTGGTGGATCCATATGTGGTCTATGAGAAGAACACACATGCAATGACACTGGTTGATCCATATGTGGTATGTGAAAAGAACACACATGAAATGACACTAGTGGATCCATATGTGGTCTGCGAAAAGAACACACATGCAATGAACTCTAGTGGATCCATATGTGGTCTATGAGAAGAACACACATGAATTAGCACCGGTTGATCCATGTGTGGTATGTGAAAAGAACACACATGAAATAACACTAGTGGATCCATATGTGGTCTGTGAAAAGAACACACATGCAATGACTCTAGTAGATCCATACATGGTCTGTGAAAAGAACACACATGCAATGACACTTGTGGATCCATATGTGGTCTATGAAAAGAACACACATGCAATGAAAATGGTGGATCCATATGTGGTCTGTGAAAAGAACACACATGCAATGACACTCGTGGATCCATATGTGGTCTATGAAAAGAACACGCATGCAATAACACTGGTGGATCCATTTGTGGTCTGTGAAAATAAAACACATGCAATGACACTGGTGGATCCATATGTGGTTTGTGAAAAGAACACACAAGCAATGACTCTGGTAGATCCATATGTGGTTTGTGAATAGAACACACATGCAATGAAAATGGTGGTTCCATATTTGGTTTGTGAAAAGAACAGACATGCAATGACTCTAGCTATGGTCTGTGAAAAGAACACAGATGAAATGACACTGGTGGTTCCATATGTGGTCTGTGAAAAGAACACGCATGAAATAACAATGGTGGATCCATATGTGGTCTATGAAAAGAAAACACATGCAAGGACAATGGTGGTTCCATATGTAGTTTGTGAAAAGAATAGACATGCAATGACTCTAGCTGTGGTTAATGAAAAGAACACACATGCAATGACACTGGTGGATCCATATGTGGTATGTGAAAAGAACACACATGAAATGACACTGGTGGATCCATATGTGGTATGTGAAAAGAACACACATTCAATGACAATGGTGGATCCATATGTGGTCTGTGAAAAGAACATACATGCAATGGCAATGGTGGTTCCATATGTAGTTTGTGAAAAGAACAGACTTGCAATGACTCTAGCTCTAGTTAATGAAAAGAACACACATGCAATGACACTGGTGGATCGATATGTGGTCTGTGAAAAGAACACACATGAAATTATACTGGTGGATCCATATGTGGTCTGTGAAAAGAGCACACATGAAATGACACTGGTGGATCCATATGTGGTCTGTGAAAAGAATACACATGAAATAACAATGGTGGATCCATATGTGGTCTATGAAAAGAACACACATGCAATGACAATGGTGGTTCCATATGTAGTTTGTGAAAAGAACGGACATGCAATGACTCTAGCTCTGGTTAATGAAAAGAACACACATGCAATGACACTAGTGGATCGATATGTGATCTATGAAAAGAACACACATGAAATTACACTGGTGGATCCATATGTGGTCTGTGAAAAGAACACACATGCAATGAAAATGGTGGTTCCATATGTGGTCTGTGAAAAGAACACACATGCAATGAAAATGATGGATGCATATGTGGTCTGTGAAAAGGAAACACATGCAATGACTCTGGTGGTCTATATGTGGTTTGTGAAAAGAACACACATGCAATGACAATGGTGGATCCATATGTTGTTTGTGAAAAGAATAGACATGCAATGACTCTAGCTGTAGTTAATGAAAAGAACACACATGCAATGACAATGGTGGTTCCATATGTGGTTTGTGAAAAGAACACACATGCAATGATACTGGTGGATCCATATGTGGTGTGTGAAAAGAACACACATTTCAATGACACTGGTGGATCCATACATGGTCTGTGAAAAGAACACACATGCAATGAACTTTGGTTGATCCATATGTGGTCTATGAGAAGAACACACATGCAATGACACTGGTTGATCCATATGTGGTATGTGAAAAGAACACACATGAAATGACACTAGTGGATCCATATGTGGTTATCCCGATTGCTGTCACTTCGGGGCCTTCGGTTCTGGATAACAACGTGTGTATAAAACTTGCATGTAAGACCATAAACAATACTATCATAATGAATCAATAACATGCTTAGATCTGAATTCATGGCACTCGGGCCGTAGTGACAAGCATTAAGCATAACAAGTTGCAACAAAGTCAAAAAGCACTAATAATAGATACTAGGCACCATGCCCTAACAATCTGATGCCATTACACGAACGATCTCATCCAATCCCTACCATCCCCATAGCCTACAGCGGGGGATTACTCACTCATAGATGGGGGAAACATGGATGGTCAATGGAGAAGCGATGGTGATGATGATGGCGATGATCTCCTCAATTCCGTCCTGGGGTGCCGAAACGAGTTTCTGGTTCGGTGCGGAATCTGGTGGTGGCGGCGCAGCGGAACTCTTTCTAGAAAAACGTCGAACCCCCCTTGGTTTTTCGGTCAAGAGGCAACTTATAGGCGAAGAGGGAGGCCGAGGGGACAGCTGTGACACCCCGGTTCTGATAAGACCGTGGCCTCTATGTGACATGCCAATCCCTGGATCGGTTCATTGGCCCACAATAGAGTAAGATAGATAATCATAGCAAATAACCGTGTATCATGATCTACAAGATCCAGAGTACCATTATTACAATATAAAAGCTTAGCATAAAGCTAGCTCAAATTGTTCAGGTAGCAACAAAAACGAGATAAATCCTCCATTCTTCAAATTGCCCACAAGTGAACAAGTGCCGAGTGGAGTACCGTGGCCTATAACGATCAATCAGAATCGGAATAACCTGCAGCATAAAACGCAACAGCCCCGAAGGGTTAATACATGGAATGTATGGCAAGTAGAGCTAGTAAAGGAGACAATAGTACTAACAACTACATGCATATCTGGCAAGTGGAGCTGTGTCTGGCTTGCATTTGCAAATACATTTGTCCTACTTTCATAAACAGTTTTGAATTTTCTTTGAAAAGATCCCAATTAGGTTAACCCAACAAGATTAAAACAATTATGAAATTAGAATGAGCGAGAAACATGTCATGGAATCAATATCTAGCAACTCAGATGTCCATAACCGGGGACACGGCTAATCGATTAGATTATACACTGCAGAGGTTAGTACACTTTACCCATGTGACTTGGCCAGCCCAGCTCGTACCATCACTCTCATTTTGGGTGATGATAGGGAGAAGACCAAGAAGAGACTGTTCGAAGTAGCTCCTCAATCCCGACGCCAAGACCGTCCAACCTACCAAAATTCTACATCTCTGGATACGCGGGTTCGAGTTACCACAACCTACTAAGTCCAACCAACCGCCCATTCCATTATTGGCACATGGTTGTACACGTAAGCTACACAATAAAGAAGCCAATCATTCTCTCTTGATACATGGGTGCCTTTCCGCAATGAAACCACCAAAATTTATCAATACCATCACACCGAAATTCATTGATTAAGTTGTTTTTAGTTTTCACAAACCAATACTTTGAGAAAACAAGTATCAATGATGTAACCCAGCCCTTGTTCAACATAGCATGGCTAAGCACATCTACAACGGTGGTTCATCTACAAGGAAAGCCCTACCACATAATAGGACATAGCATAGCGATAGTATCATCCTACACATGCATCTACAAAATACACGACAATGCATTGAAAATAGTAGGACGATATCATGAACAAAGTAGCATCTACTTGCCTTGGTTGTAGCGGTCGGAAGAACAATCCACACACGAGCAAGGGTTGCACTCCACACAATCTACACGACACAATTGCATTCATAAACAAACAATTCACAAACATATGCAACAAAGATGATGCATGAATGCAAGAACGGCAAGCGAATTGGTGCTACAGCTGCACCACATAGTACTAATTCATATTACTACCGAATACATGCATGGAAAATAGATTTGGCGCAAGGGAAACTATTAACCAAAAGTGGTGATCACTACTAGAGCTAGAACTTAAATAATTCACTACCGGTAGTATACTGTTTGTAAAATCTTGGAAAAATTCTACCGCATAGGCATCGCTGATAAGAAACAGTACCAATTGGAATTACTCAAAAAGGAGTTATAAAACATCCCGAGTAATTAAAACACTGCAGAAGGCCATTAGACAAATACTGCAGAAGTTTTTACTGTAAGCCTATCTTTTTATTTCACGATGAGATTTCCCTCGTTCATACGAGTTCAGGGACATATCATACGCGATTTTTGGAGCTACGAAAATTTTACTACGAATTTATTACTCCGAAAAGACCATTAACTAGTTTGATTAAACTGTACTAAACCTGACAGTAAAAGTCTGAACCAAAGCTACAGCGAGATTCTACACGACTCACTGAACGCGTGCATATTTTATTTGCAAATTTTGGCCAAGGTTTAATTTCTACGCAATTTACAAGATTCTACGAAATCTGCCAACTAATAGGATTAACGAAATTGACCCAGTCAAGCGTACGATGACTGGCACCGATCGCCTGACCAGTCAACGTCTGGCCTCTGACTAGTCAACGTCTGGAGTGCTGACCAGTCGATGACGATCTAAGCCGCTGATCTGAGATCTGACGGTGGCTGCTGTCTTACCGAAGCGGACGGTAAAGCGAACTCCGCGAGCTCGGACGGCGTAACGATCGGATCCGGTGGCGTGGAAACTCCTGCAGTACACACACGGTCAACTACGGCTCCGGAATAATAAGCGCGTCGCGTCGCTGGCGATCTGCAGGCGCAGTTGGCGGCGACGGATGGAGACGCGAGCACGGAACGGAAAGAGGGCGGCGAAACGGCCATGACGGATTGGCGGCGACGCGCGCGGCGGCGGCGGCGGCAGCGGCTACCCAGGAGGAGGTCGCGCAGGAGGTCTGGCGAGGGGTAGGTGGGCACGGAAAGCAGGCAGCCTTTAAGAAGTCCCACGCGTGAAAAAAAAAAAAAAGAAGTAAAGCGGTCCGAATCGGACTACAACTCGGAAATCGGTCCGGATTTTCGGAGCGTTTCCGGCGGTTTACTAAAACGTCCGAAGTCTTTTCCATACGAACTCCGATTGAGCGATTTTCGGCGCCTCACGGGTTCAGTCGTCGAGAACAACCTTCAGTCTAAGTTTGGCGAAGCTCGAACCTACAGGGGTGGTTGTAGCAAGCCTCCCGCAGAAACTCAGGCGAAGGAGAAGCGGGTTTTGCAAAAAGCGTCGTCGATCCTCTCTACTCGGCGGTAATGCATGGAAAGATATGATGCGATGCAATGAATGATATGCAAGACCAAATCTAAAATTTGGGATGTGACAAGACTAACCCTTAAGATGAATCTCGTCCTCGAGATTCGGGCGCTAACAAATAGGTGTGGGTAGTCCTCTGGATGTCATCTTCACGCCCCAAGTGGCTTCCTCTTGATTGTGGTGACTCCTTTGCACCTTGCAAAACTTGATTGTCTTGGTACGGGTAGTCCTTTCGCTGTCTCCAGAATCTTGACCGGTTTCTCCTCATAGGTCAAGTCATTTTCAAGCTGAACCTCCTCTAGTGGTACAGTGTCTCTCAATGGTGTATCCACCATCTCCGGATGGCACTTCTTTAGCTGTGACACGTGGAACACATCGTGAACAGCGCATGAGCCTCCGCAACTCCAAGCGATAGGCAACTTCTCCCTTGCGTGCTAAAACTCGATACGGTCCAATGAATCGAGGTGCCAGCTTACCCTTAATTCCAAATCTCTTGATTCCTCGAAGTGGCGATACTCTGAGGTACGCTCTATCACCAATCTCATACACCACTTCCTTGCGCTTGGCGTCAGCGTAGCTCTTCTGCCTTGATTGTGCTACCTTCAGCCTGTCCTTAATCAAGGCAACCTTTTCCTCAGCATCCTTGATCAAATCAGGTCCAAACAACTGACGTTCTCCTACTCCATCCCATAGCAATGGTGTTCGGCACCGTTTCCCATACAGTACGTCGAACGGTGACGTCTTGATGCTGGTTTGATAGCTGTTGTTGTAGGAAAACTCGGCATAAGGCAAATTCTCATCCCAACTAGAACCGTGAGCCAAAGCGCAAGCTCTCAGCATGTCTTCCAAAATCTGGTTCACCCTCTCGGTCTGTCATCCATCACCAGGTGAAACGCTTGCTAAACTCCAATCTAGTACCAAGTGACTCGTGCATTTGGCGCCGTAAGTGTGAGGTAAATTGGGTGCCTCTATCGAATCTGATACTCTTGGGAACTCCATGTAGGCACACAATCCTGTCCATGTAAATCTTGGCCAACTTTGCACTCGTATAGGTCGTCTTTACCGGTATAAAATGGGCTACCTTGGTCAAATGGTCGACCACTACCCAAATAGAGTCATATCCCGACCTGGTCCTGGGCAGTCCTGTGATAAAGTCCATTCCCACTCTATCCCATTTCCAATCCGGCACAGGCAACGGCTGTAGCAATCCTGCTGGTTTCTGGTGTTCCGCCTTCACTCGGCTACATACATCACATAGGGCAATATGCTTGGCGATATCTCCCTTCATGTTGTTCCACCAAAATCTGCTCTTCAAATCCATATACATCTTTGTGTTGCCCGGATGTATGGAATATGGCAGTCATGAGCTTCTGCAGAATCAACTTCCTTATCTCTTGATCGTTGGGAACACACAAACGATCTCCATACCACAAGGTACCATGCTCATCCTCGCGAATATCCTTTTCCCGGTTCTCCTTCATCTTCTCCTTTATTTCTTCTATTTCCTTGTCTCCCACTTGAGCCTTCTCGATTCTGTCTTGAAGCGTCGGTTGGACTTCCATTGTTGCTAAGTACCCTTCAGATACTACCTCCAGTCTAAGGTCCTTGAATTGCTTGCACAAATCCTCAGGCAATTCACCAATTGTCAATCCATTGGCATAAACCTTCCGCTCGGAGCATACGCTACTACATTGGCCTTTCTGGGTGGTATTGTAGATTCATATCATAATCCTTGATAAGTTCCAACCATCTCCTTTGTCTCATGTTCAGTTCATACATTGTAAATATGTACTTGAGGCTCTTGTGGTGGTGTACACATCACAGTGTTTTCCCATTAAGTAATGCCTCCATACCTTGGCGCATGAACCACGACGCTTAACTCCAAGTCGTGTGGGGTAATTCCGCTCATGGTGCTTGAGTTGTCGCGAGGCATATGACACTACTCTCCCATCTTGCATCAGCACACTCCCAAGTCCCTGTCGTGAAGCATCACAGTACACTTGGAAATCCTACGAAGATCTGTAAACACGTAGCAGTATTACTAGTCGACGCTTGGCCTGAAAGCTGGCTTCACATACATCTGACCATTCAAACTTCCTCTCCTTCTTCAGAAGTTCAGTCATCGGCTTAGCAATCTTAGAAAAGTTTTCTATGAACCTTCGGTAATATCCAGCAAGTCCCAAAAAGCTTCGAATCTCTCCCGCATTCTTGGGTGCTTCCCACTCTGTTACTGCAGTCACTTTGTTTGGATCAACAGCAATTCCTTCTCCTGACACTACGTGTCCAAGAAACCCAACAGTGTTAAGCCAGAATTCACATTTACTGAATTTGGCATACAGCTTGTGTTCTCTCAGTTTCTCCATAATCGATCGCAGATGTTTCTCATGCTCAGCATCATCCTTGGAATATATCAGTATGTCATCAATAAACACCACCACGAACTTGTCCAAATACTCCATAAATACCTTGTTCATCATGGTCATGAAATACGCAGGGGCATTCGTTAGTCCAAAAGACATAACTGTATACTCATATAGACCATACCTAGTGGTGAAGGCGGTTTTTGGTACATCCTCCTTCCGGATCTTCAATTGAAAGTAGCCTGATCGCAGATCAATCTTGCTGAACACCTTTGCTCCTTCCAGTTGATCAAATAAATCATTTATGTTCGGCAGAGGGTACTTGTTCTTGATGGTTACCTCATTCAGCGAACGATAGTCCACCACTAATCTCTTGGTGCTGTCTTTCTTCTCCACAAATAGAACAGGTGCTCCCCATGACGACGCACTAGGCTGAATGAATCCCTTTTCCAGTTGTTCCTTCAACTGTTTCTTCAATTCCTTCAGCTCATCGACATCCATCTTATATGGTTTCTTTGCTATTGGTCCTGTTCCCGGCATCAGGTCGATAAGAAACTCTACATCTCTGTCAGGTGGCATTCCTGGCAGTTCTTCCGGAAACACGTCGGGGTAATCCCTTATCACTGGCACAGTATCCATGCTAACCCCCTTAAGAGAATTCAGCTTACACCTTCCTAGTCGTGCGGCTGACTTGAATCTAATCCTCTTACCATCCTGGGTTTTGAGTGAAACAGCTCGCTGTGCACAATCTATGTGTCCCTCATGCATAGACATCCAATCCATACCCAGAATAACGTCTAATCCCTGTGATTCCAACACTACCAAATGTGCAATGAAGTTGTGTGTTCCAATCCTCACAGTCAAGTCGCGGCATCCCGCGCTAGCTATCATATCTACTCCAGGTGAACTCACTCTAATAGCCCTTTTCATAGACTCAGTAGGTAACTTATACTTATCCACAAATGCCTTTGATATGAAGGAATGCGATGCACCAGTATCAAAAAGTATAAGTGCAGGGTAAGCGTTGATTGGGAACTTACCAATCACAAGGTCAGGCTCATCTGGAATCTCCTCCACATTCATGTGGTTCACTGTGGCCTTCTCACCGTTGGTTGGCTTCAGTCCTTTCCTCTCCGGACAGTTGTCAGCATAGTGTCCCTTCTGCTTGCACTTGAAGCACGTCACCTCACTCAGATCCTTCTTCACAAAATTGGGATCACGGTTGCGGTCATGTCCACCGTGTCCTCCAGTGTGGTGAGAGTGTCCTCCCTTGTGGCTGTGGTGACTGCTCTTGTGGTTGTCACGGCGATGTCCATCGCCTCCATGGTGATGGCGATCATGGCTCCCATAGTCACTCCCTCCATGCTTGGAGTATCCATCATAAGATGTGCGAGGCTTGTGGTGAGAACCAGAGTAGTGATTGTTGTTCTTTCTCTTGCGGTTCTCCACTTGCTTGTGCTTCCCCTCCAAGATTCTGGCCTTGTCCATGAGCTCCTGGAAAGTGGGGCAGTAAACCACAAGTAGCTGCACTGAAAGCTCATCACTGAGGCCATCCAGGAATCTCTCCCTTCTTTTTGCATCAGTGTCAACATCCTCAGGTGCATAACGGGACAGGTTGTTGAACTCCTCAATGTACTCGCCGCAGTGCGATTGGTTTGGCGCAAGTTGCGAACTCTTTCCTCTTCAGGCTCAGAACTCCACGAAGACACGTGGTGATCCTGAAACCTTCCTCAAACATAGCCCAAGTCACGGTATTCAGAGGGTGGGTGATCTGAAATGTGTCCCACCAAGAAGCGGCTGGTCCCTCCGAGGTGAGCGCGAACCTCACCTTCTCAGCATCGCATCCGGCCTTACTAGATCCTTGTTGACTGAACGCAACCAGTCGAGAGCAACCATTGGTTCCGTAAAGAGAGAACTTAGCTGGCCTTAGCCTCAGAAATCTGGTGAGAGCATCTCCCTGAGGCTGATTGTTTCCATTGTTATTGTTCTGATTTGCCATGAACTGGGTCATCACTTGGGTCAGCTGTGCCTGAGATGCCATGAGCTGCTCCAACTCAGTGGGTTGGCGGCGGGGAGGCATCTGCGGTTCAGCATAGGTAAGTTTAGAAAGAATCAACTACGACAATAGGATTCTACCCATGCATATGATCAAACAACAACAAACAATAGCAGACAATCACAAGCAAGCAACACATCAACAAACAAGCGATCCAGCAACATCCCAGGTGCTATCCTATTAGTATATACCTACTGAAATAGTTTTGCAAGAGTTGGCAATGGTTAACTAAACAGTAGATCATCTAATCAACCAAAGCAGCAATCTGCCAGAATAGTTCTGCTGTGTTCGCGAATTTTTCCGCCTGACTTAAACTCATCAGAAAATTAAGCCAATTTTTTTGCATATAGAACAGGAAGTTCCGCATCAGCCCAATGTTTTTCAGATTTTTCCGAGTTACCAGAAAAATATGAAAAATCGCGCAGTACTGCTGTATCAGCAGAAAAACTGCAGCGAAAACAACACAGATAGTAACCAAATTGCCATAACTCTTTCATATAATTTGCACAAATAATTCCTGAGATATTGGAGTACACAAATAAGCATCTAAACACTCTTACACTAACACGAACTAAGTATCACAATGATCGAGAATAAATCTAACGATTTCGCCTAACGAGGACTAATTGGTGGACTTCTATCTATTGCTTGAAGAGTTTGAGGTAGGCCCTTGCTGTCATGCGTTGCCGCTTATTCATGGTACAACCATGGCGGCGGAGTGTACACCTCTCCTGAACCATCACTTGAAGCGTCAAACTCCACCTCTTGGATCCTCCTCTTCTTCTTCATCCTCATTTGCAATCGCAACAGCTTCATCTCCTCCACCATCATCGTCTCCATCATCATCATCCTCGTCCTCATCATCATCATCTCCACTGTCATCATCATCCCCATTGTTGCCATCATCTCCATTGTCATCATCGGGTGGATTCAGCTGTGCTTGGAGAGCGCAATCTGGGCTGTCATAGCTTCAATAGTCTGATCCCTTTCTGGACCGTCCCTTGCAGTTCTTTGTATGTTACAGGTGTTCTCCTGCAGTACCATGAAGATGTGCTATGGTGGCATCTCTGGCTATCAGGGCATTCTCCAGGACTCCCACAGCTTCATGCAAAGTGTCAATCTCCTGTCCTTGGACCACCATACCATTGCTAGTAAAATCTGCAATCTCCTTTATCATCCTCACCTTCTCTGCTAGAGCTCCATTCTCCTTTTCCATGTCCTCTATGTGCCTCCGACGGCATGTTGTTCCTGTCGCCTGGGTAACCACAATGTTCCCATCTTCATCACGCCTTCCATAGTCACGGTAGGGTGAATCTTTGGTAGTAGGTGTGGACATTATGGCCTTCAAGCAGACAGGCTTCATGTATGGCCAAGTTGATTCCAAGTCCCTGGCCAGTATGTCTTGGTGTAGACCAAGTGCTGGGTTTGGCAAGGCGGCATCTCTGAATATGAAGGTAGTGATCTCCCATGCATCCTCTCCATATCCATAGGTGTACAGCCTTCTTCCCTTGAACATGGGAAGGGCAATCCCAATGATCATGAGAGCTGAGCTAACTGCCTTGCAAAGGGCCTTGGTGACTCCATGGTGGCATACTCAGTCCTAACTTCTCCCATCTATCAAGTAAAAGAGGAATGTGTGAGAATAGCATATGGTAAGAACTTACGAGGGTGAAAGGCATAAGATGAAAGATAGAGTTAATATAGGCTTTAATAAATCTATGGCTTCCTAATCCAATTCTAGGTCACGATCCTACAGTCGACACACGGGCTCTAATACCATCCTGTGACACCCTGGTTCTGATAAGACCGTGGCCTCTATGTGACATGCCAATCCCTGGATCGGTTCATTGGCCCACAATAGAGTAAGATAGATAATCATAGCAAATAACCGTGTATCATGATCTACAAGATCCAGAGTACCATTATTACAATATAAAAGCTTAGCATAAAGCTAGCTCAAATTGTTCAGGTAGCAACAAAAACGAGATAAATACTCCATTCTTCAAATTGCCCACAAGTGAACAAGTGCCGAGTGGAGTACCGTGGCCTATAACGATCAATCAGAATCGGAATAACCTGCAGCATAAAACGCAACAGCCCCGAAGGGTCAATACATGGAATGTATGGCAAGTAGAGCTAGTAAAGGAGACAATAGTACTAACAACTACATGCATATCTGGCAAGTGGAGCTGTGTCTGGCTTGCATTTGCAAATACATTTGTCCTACTTTCATAAACAGTTTTGAATTTTCTTTGAAAAGATCCCAATTAGGTTAACCCAACAAGATTAAAACAATTATGAAATTAGAATGAGCGAGAAACATGTCATGGAATCAATATCTAGCAACTCAGATGTCCATAACCGGGGACACGGCTAATCGATTAGATTATACACTCTGCAGAGGTTAGTACACTTTACCCATGTGACTTGGCCAGCTCGTACCATCACTCTCATTTTGGGTGATGATAGGAGAAGACCAAGAAGAGACTGCTCGAAGTAGCTCCTCAATCCCGACGCCAAGACCGGTCCAACCTACCAAAATTCTACATCTCTGGATACGCGGGTTCGAGTTACCACAACCTACTAAGTCCAACCAACCGCCCATTCCATTATTGGCACATGGTTGTACACGTAAGCTACACAATAAAGAAGCCAATCATTCTCTCTTGATACCTGGGTGCCTTTCCGCAATGAAACCACCAAAAATTATCAATACCATCACACCCAGGGAATTCATTGATTAAGTTGTTTTTAGTTTTCACAAACCAATACTTTGAGAAAACAAGTATCAATGATGTAACCCAGCCCTCGTTCAACATAGCATGGCTAAGCACATCTACAACGGTGGTTCATCTACAAGGAAAGCCCTACCACATAATAGGACATAGCATAGCGATAGTATCATCCTACACATGCATCTACAAAATACACGACAATGCATTGAAAATAGTAGGACGATATCATGAACAAAGTAGCATCTACTTGCCTTGGTTGTAGCGGTCGGAAGAACAATCCACACACGAGCAAGGGTTGCACTCCACACAATCTACACGACACAATTGCATTCATAAACAAACAATTCACAAACATATGCAACAAAGATGATGCATGAATGCAAGAACGGCAAGCGAATTGGTGCTACAGCTGCACCACATAGTACTAATTCATATTACTACCGAATACATGCATGGAAAATAGATTTGGCGCAAGGGAAACTATTAACCAAAAGTGGTGATCACTACTAGAGCTAGAACTTAAATAATTCACTACCGGTAGTATACTGTTTGTAAAATCTTGGAAAAATTCTACCGCATAGGCATCGCTGATAAGAAACAGTACCAATTGGAATTACTCAAAAAGGAGTTATAAAACATCCCGAGTAATTAAAACACTGCAGAAGGCCATTAGACAAATACTGCAGAAGTTTTTACTGTAAGCCTATCTTTCATTTCACGATGAGATTCCCTCGTTCATACGAGTTCAGGGACATATCATACGCGATTTTTGGAGCTACGAAACTTTTACTACGAATTTATTACTCCGAAAAGACCATTAACTAGTTTGATTAAACTGTACTAAACCTGACAGTAAAAGTCTGAACCAAAGCTACAGCGAGATTCTACACGACTCACTGAACGCGTGTATATTTTATTTGCAAATTTTGGCCAAGCGGTTTAATTTCTACGCAATTTACAAGATTCTACCGAAATCTGCCAACTAATAGGATTAACGAAATTGACCCAGTCAATCAATACGATGATCGGGCACCGACCGGGCGTCGACCAGTCAACGTCTGCCTCTGACTAGTCAACGTCTGGAGTGCTGACCAGTCAACGAACGATCTAAGCCGCTGATCTGAGATCGGACGGTGGCTGCTGTCTTACCGAACAGACGGCGAACGAACTCCGCGAGCTCCGGACGGCGGCAACGATCGGATCCGTGGCGTGAAACTCCTGCAAGTACACACACGGTCAACTACGGCTCCGGAATAATAAGCGGCGCGTACGCGGGCGATCTGCAGGCGCGGTTGGCGGCGACGGATGGAGACGCGAGCACGGAACGGAAAGAGGCGGCAGCGACGACAGCGGCGGAGGCGGCGGCTACGTGCACCAGGAGGAGGTCGCGCGCGCGGGGAGGTCTGGCGGCGGGGTAGGTGGGCACGGAAAACGAGGCAGCCTTTAGAAGTCCCACGCGTGAGAAAAGAAAAGAAAAAAAAAAACTGAAACAGAAACGGTCCAGCTGACTACAACTCGGAAATCGGTCCGGATTTTCGGACCGCTTTTCCGCGTTTACTAAAACGTCCGAGTCTTTTCCATACGAACTCCGATTGGAGCGATTTTCGCGCCTACGGGTTCGTATCGTCGAGGGGAACAACCTTCAGTCGAAGTTTGAGCGAAAGCTCGAACCTATAGGGGTGGTTGTAGCAAGCCCCTCTGAAGCCTCCCGCAGGAAACTCGAAGCGAAGGAGAAACGGGGTTTTGCAAAAAGCGTTTCGTCGATCCTCTCTACTCGACGGTAATGCATGGAAAGATATGATGCGATGCAATGAATGATATGCAAGACCAAATCTAAAATTTGGGATGTGACAACAGCCGAGGCGGCCAAACCACCCCTAGGCGTGAACTGGCCTGACCCGTGCGGCCAGGTGGTGTGAGCCCCTCGTGGCCCTACTCTGTCCCATCTTCTTGCTCTGTGAGTCTTCTGGTGAAATAGGATTTTTGGCATATTTTCCGGGATTTTTCCTGATAGTTGATTTTCTGCACAAAAACTAGACACCAAGGTAATTCTGCTGAAAACAGCGTCAGTCTGTGTTACTTGTATCCAAATCACACAAGTTTAGAGGAAAAACAATAGCCAAAGTGTTCAGGAAAGTAGATACGTTTTGGACGTATCAGTGGTCTGTGAAAAGAACACAAATGCAATGAAAATGGTTGATCCATATGTGGTCTGTGAAAAGAACACACATGCAATGACACTGGTGGATCCATATGTGGTCTGTGAAAAGAACACACATGTAATGAAAATGGTGGATCCATATGTGGTCTGTGAAAAGAACACACATGCAATGACACTGGTGGATCCATATGTGGTCTGTGAAAAGAACACACATGCGATGACACTGGTGGATCCATTTGTGGTCTGTGAAAAGAACACACATGCCATGACACTGGTGGATCCATATGTGGTGTGTGAAAAGAACACACATGCAATGACTCTTGTGCATCCATACGTGGTTTGTGAAAAGAACACACATGCAATGACAATGGTGGTTCCATATGTTGTTTTTGAAAAGAACAGACATGCAATGACTCTAGCTATGGTCTGTGAAAAGAACACAGATGAAATGACACTGGTGGATCCATATCTGGTCTGTGAAAAGAACACACATGAAATAACAATGGTGGATCCATATGTGGTCTATGAAAAGAACACAAATGCAATGAAAATGGTTGATCCATATGTGGTCTATGAAAAGAACACACATGCAATGAATATTATGGATCCATATGTGGTCTGTGAAAAGGGAACACATGCAATGACTCTGGTGGTCCGTATGTGGTTTGTGAAAAGAACAACCATGCAATGACAATGGTGGATCCATATGTTGTTTGTGAAAAGAATAGACATGCAATGACTCTAGCTGTAGTTAATGAAAATAACACACATGTCATGAGAATGGTGGTTCCATATGTGGTTTGTGAAAAGAACACACATGAAATGACACTGGTGGATCCATATGGGGTTTGTGAAAAGAAAACACATTTCAATGACACTGGTGGATCCATACATGGTCTGTGAAAATAACACACATGCAATGAACTCTAGTGGATCCATATGTGGTCTATGAGAAGAACACACATGCAATAACACCGGTTGATCCATGTGTGGTATGTGAAAAGAACACACATGAAATGTCACTAGTGGATCCATATGTGGTCTGTGAAAAGAACACACATGCAATGACACTGGTGGATCCATATGTGGTCTGTGAAAACAACACACATGCAATGACACTGGTGGATCCATATGTGGTCTCTGAAAAGAACACACATGCAATGAAAATGCTGGATCCATATGTGGTCTGTGAAAAGAACACACATGCAATGACACTCGTGGATCCATATGTGGTCTATGAAAAGAACACGCATGCAATAACACTGGTGGATCCATTTGTGGTCTGTGAAAAGAACACACATGCAATGACACTGGTGGATCCATATGTGGTTTATGAAAAGAACACATAAGCAATGACTCTGGTAGATCCATATGTGGTGTGTGGAAAGAACACACATGCAATACATATGGTGGTTCCATATGTGGTTTGTGAAAAGAACACACATGCAATGACACTGGTGGATCCATATGTGGTCTGTGAAAAAACACACATGCAATGACACTAGTGGATCCATATGTGGTCTGTGAAAAAGAACACACTTGAAATGACACTAGTGGATCCATATGTGGTTTGTGAAAAGAACAGACATGCAATGATACTGGTGGATCCATATGTCGTATGTGAAAAACACACACATGCAATGACACTGGTGGATCCATATGAGGTCTGTGAAAAGAACAAACATGTCAATGACACTGGTGGATCCATATGTGGTCTGTGAAAAGAACACACATGCAATGACACTGGTGTATCATATTGGTCTATGAAAAGAACACACATGCAATGACTCTGGTAGATCCATATGTGGTTTGTGAATAGAACACACATGCAATGAAAATGGTGGTTCCATATTTGGTTTGTGAAAAGAACAGACATGCAATGACTCTAGCTATGGTCTGTGAAAAGAACACAGATGAAATGACACTGGTGGTTCCATATGTGGTCTGTGAAAAGAACACGCATGAAATAACAATGGTGGATCCATATGTGGTCTATGAAAAGAAAACACATGCAAGGACAATGGTGGTTCCATATGTAGTTTGTGAAAAGAATAGACATGCAATGACTCTAGCTGTGGTTAATGAAAAGAACACACATGCAATGACACTGGTGGATCCATATGTGGTCTGTGAAAAGAACACACATGAAATGACACTGGTGGATCCATATGTGGTATGTGAAAAGAACACACATTCAATGACAATGGTGGATCCATATGTGGTCTGTGAAAAGAACACACATGCAATGGCAATGGTGGTTCCATATGTAGTTTGTGAAAAGAACAGACTTGCAATGACTCTAGCTCTAGTTAATGAAAAGAACACACATGCAATGACACTGGTGGATCGATATGTGGTCTGTGAAAAGAACACACATGAAATTATACTGGTGGATCCATATGTGGTCTGTGAAAAGAGCACACATGAAATGACACTGGTGGATCAATATGTGGTCTGTGAAAAGAATACACATGAAATAACAATGGTGGATCCATATGTGGTCTATGAAAAGAACACACATGCAATGACAATGGTGGTTCCATATGTAGTTTGTGAAAAGAACGGACATGCAATGACTCTAGCTCTGGTTAATGAAAAGAACACACATGCAATGACACTAGTGGATCGATATGTGATCTATGAAAAGAACACACATGAAATTACACTGGTGGATCCATATGTGGTCTGTGAAAAGAACACACATGCAATGAAAATGGTGGTTCCATATGTGGTCTGTGAAAAGAACACACATGCAATGAAAATGATGGATGCATATGTGGTCTGTGAAAAGGGAACACATGCAATGACTCTGGTGGTCTATATGTGGTTTGTGAAACGAACACACATGCAATGACAATGGTGGATCCGTATGTTGTTTGTGAAAAGAATAGACATGCAATGACTCTAGCTGTAGTTAATGAAAAGAACACACATGCAATGACAATGGTGGTTCCATATGTGGTTTGTGAAAAGAACACACATGCAATGATACTGGTGGATCCATATGTGGTGTGTGAAAAGAACACACATTTCAATGACACTGGTGGATCCATACATGGTCCGTGAAAAGAACACACATGCAATGAACTTTGGTGGATCCATATGTGGTCTATGAGAAGAACACACATGCAATGACACTGGTTGATCCATATGTGGTATGTGAAAAGAACACACATGAAATGACACTAGTGGATCCATATGTGGTTATCCCGATTGCTGTCACTTCGGGGCCTTCGGTTCCGGATAACAACGTGTGTATAAAACTTGCATGTAAGACCATAAACAATACTATCATAATGAATCAATAACATGTTTAGATCTGAATTCATGGCACTCGGGCCGTAGTGACAAGCATTAAGCATAACAAGTTGCAACAAAGTCAAAAAGCACTAATAATAGATACTAGGCACCATGCCCTAACAATCTGATGCCATTACACGAACGATCTCATCCAATCCCTACCATCCTCATAGCCTACAGCGGGGGATTACTCACTCATAGATGGGGGAAACATGGATGGTCAATGGAGAAGCGATGGTGATGATGATGGCGATGATCTCCTCCAATTCCCCGTCCCTGCAGGGTGCCAGAACGGAGTTTCTGGTTCCGAATTGCGGAATCTGGTGGTGGCGGCGCAGCGGAACTCTTTCTAGAAAAACGTCGAACCCCCCTTGGTTTTTCGGTCAAGAGGCAACTTATAGGCGAAGAGGGAGGCCGAGGGGACAGCCGAGGCGGCCAAACCACCCCCAGGCGTGAACTGGCCTGACCCGTGCGGCCAGGTGGTGTGAGCCCCTCGTGGCCCTACTCTGTCCCATCTTCTTGCTCTGTGAGTCTTCTGGTGAAATAGGATTTTTGGCATATTTTCCGGGATTTTTCCTGATAGTTGATTTTCTGCACAAAAACTAGACACCAAGGTAATTCTGCTGAAAACAGCGTCAGTCTGTGTTACTTGTATCCAAATCACACAAGTTTAGAGGAAAAACAATAGCCAAAGTGTTCAGGAAAGTAGATACGTTTTGGACGTATCAGTGGTCTGTGAAAAGAACACAAATGCAATGAAAATGGTTGATCCATATGTGGTCTGTGAAAAGAACACACATGCAATGACACTGGTGGATCCATATGTGGTCTGTGAAAAGAACACACATGCAATGAAAATGGTGGATCCATATGTGGTCTGTGAAAAGAACACACATGCAATGACACTGGTGGATCCATATGTGGTCTGTGAAAAGAACACACATGCGATGACACTGGTGGATCCATTTGTGGTCTGTGAAAATAACACACATACCATGACACTGGTGGATCCATATGTCGTTTGTGAAAAGAACACACATGCAATGACTCTTGTGCATCCATACGTGGTTTGTGAAAAGAACACACATGCAATGACAATGGTGGTTCCATATGTTGTTTTTGAAAAGAACAGACATGCAATGACTCTAGCTATGGTCTGTGAAAAGAACACAGATGAAATGACACTGGTGGATCCATATCTGGTCTGTGAAAAGAACACACATGAAATAACAATGGTGGATCCATATGTGATCTATGAAAACAACACACATGCAATGACAATGGTGGTTCCATATGTAGTTTGTGAAAAGAACAGACATGCAATGACTCTAGTTGTGGTTAATGAAAAGAACACACATGCAATGACACTGGTGGATCGATATGTGGTGTGTGAAAAGAACACACATGAAATTACACTGGTGGATCCATATGTGGTCTGTGAAAAGAACACACATGCAATGAAAATGGTGGATCCATATGTGGTATGTGAAAAGAACACACATGCAATGAAAATTATGGATCCATATGTGGTCTGTGAAAAGGGAACACATGCAATGACTCTGGTGGTCCGTATGTGGTTTGTGAAAAGAACAACCATGTAATGACAATGGTGGATCCATATGTTGTTTGTGAAAAGAATAGACATGCAATGACTCTAGCTGTAGTTAATGAAAATAACACACATGTCATGAGAATGGTGGTTCCATATGTGGTTTGTGAAAAGAACACACATGAAATGACACTGGTGGATCCATATGGGGTTTGTGAAAAGAAAACACATTTCAATGACACTGGTGGATCCATACATGGTCTGTGAAAATAACACACATGCAATGAACTCTAGTGGATCCATATGTGGTCTATGAGAAGAACACACATGCAATAACACCGGTTGATCCATGTGTGGTATGTGAAAAGAACACACATGAAATGTCACTAGTGGATCCATATGTGGTCTGTGAAAAGAACACACATGCAATGACACTGGTGGATCCATATGTGGTCTGTGAAAAGAACACACATGCAATGACACTGGTGGATCCATATGTGCTCTCTGAAAAGAACACACATGCAATGAAAATGCTGGATCCATATGTGGTCTGTGAAAAGAACACACATGCAATGACACTCGTGGATCCATATGTGGTCTATGAAAATAACACGCATGCAATAACACTGGTGGATCCATTTGTGGTCTGTGAAAAGAACACACATGCAATGACACTGGTGGATCCATATGTGGTTTGTGAAAAGAACACATAAGCAATGACTCTGGTAGATCCATATGTGGTCTGTGGAAAGAACACACATGCAATACATATGGTGGTTCCATATGTGGTTTGTGAAAAGAACACACATGCAATGACACTGGTGGATCCATATGTGGTCTGTGAAAAAACACACATGCAATGACACTAGTGGATCCATATGTGGTGTGTGAAAAAGAACACACTTGAAATGACACTAGTGGATCCATATGTGGTTTGTGAAAAGAACAGACATGCAATGATACTGGTGGATCCATATGTCGTATGTGAAAAACACACACATGCAATGACACTGGTGGATCCATATGAGGTCTGTGAAAAGAACAAACATGTCAATGACACTGGTGGATCCATATGTGGTCTGTGAAAAGAACACACATGCAATGACACTGGTGTATCATATTGGTCTATGAAAAGAACACACATGCAATGACAATGGTGGTTCCATATGTGGTCTGTTAAAAGAACACACATGCAATGACAATGGTGGATCCATATGTGGTTTGTGAAAAGAACATACATGCAATGACACTGGTTGATCCATATGTGGTCTGTGAAAAGAACACACATGAAATGACACTGGTGGATCCATATGTGGTCTGTGACAAGAACAAACATTTCAATGACACTGGTGGATCCATATACGGTCTATGAAAAGAACAGACATGCAATACACTAGTGGATCCATATGTGGTCTGTGAAAAGAACACACATTTCAATGAAACCGGTGGATCCATATATGGTCTGTGAAAATAACACACATGCAATGAGTCCGGTGGATCCATATGTGGCCTATGAGAAGAACACACATGCAATGACACTGGTTGATCCATATGTGTTATGTGAAAAGAACACACATGAAATGACACATGTGAATCCATATGTGGTATGTGAAAAGAACACACATAAAATGGCACTGGTGGATCCATATGTGGTCTGTGAAAAGAACACACATGCAATGACACTGGTGGATACATATGTGGCGTGTGAAAAGAACACACATGCAATGAAAATGGTGGATCCATATGTGGTCGGTGAAAAGAACACACATGCAATGACACTAGTGGATCCATATGTGGTCTATGAAAAGAATGCACATGCAATGACACTGGTCTCTCCATATGTGGTCTGTGAAAAGAACACACATACAATGACACTGGTGGATCCATATGTGGTTTGTGAAAAGAACACACATGCAATGACTCTGGTGGATCCATATGTGGTTTGTGAGAAGAACACACATGCAATGACAATGGTGGTTCCATATGTAGTTTGTGAAAATAACAGACATGCAATGACTCTAGCTATGGTCTGTGAAAAGAACACACATGAAATGACACTACTAGATCCATATGTGGTCCGTGAAAAGAACACACATGCAATGACAACTGTGGATCCATATGTGGTCTGTGAAAAGAACACACATGCAATGACAATGGTGGTTCCATATGTAATCTGTGAAAAGAATACACATGCAATGACTCTAGATGTGGTGACTGAAAAGAACACACATGCAATGACACTGGTGGATCCATATGTGGTCTGTGAAAAGGACACACATGCAATGAAAATGGTGGTTCCATATGTGGTCTATGAAAAGAACACACATGCAATGACACTAGTGGATCCATATGTGGTCTCTAAAAAGAACACACATGCAATGACATTGGTGGATCCATATGTGGTTTGTGAAAAGAACACACATGAAATGACTCTAGTGGATCCATATGTGGTTTGTGAAAAGAACAGACATGCAATGATACTGGTGGATCCATATGTGGTCTGTGAAAAGAACACGCATGCAATAACACTGGTGGATCCATATGTGGTCTGTGAAAAGAACAAACATTTCAATGACACTGGTGGATCCATATGTGGTCTGTGAAAAGAACACACATGCAATGACACTAGTGGATCGGTATGTGGTTTGTGAAAAGAACACACATGCAATGTCAATGGTGGTTCCACATCTGGTCTGTGAAAAGAACACACGCAATGGCAATGGTGGATCCATATGTGGTTTGTGAAAAGAACACACATGCAATGAGACCGGTTGATCCATATGTGGTCAGTGAAAAGAACACATATGAAATGATACTGGTGGATCCATATGTGGTCTATGCAAAGAACAAACATTTCAATGACACTGGTGGATCCATATATTGTTTGTGAAAAGAACACACATGCAATGAACTCTGGTGGATCCATATGTGGTCTGTGAAAACAACACACATTTCAATAACACTGGTGGGTCCATAAATGGTCTGTGAAAAGAACACATATGCAATGAACTCTGGTGGATCCATATGTGGTGTATGAAAAGAACACACATGCAATCACACTGGTTGATCCATAGGTGGTCTGTGAAAAGAACAAACACTAGGTGGTCTGTGAAAAGAACAAACACTTCAATGACACTAGTGGATCCATATATGGTTTGTCAAAAGAACATACATGCAATGACACTGGTGGATCCATATTGGTCTGTGAAAAGAACACACATGCAATGAAAATGGTGGTTCCATATGTGGTCTGTGAAAAGAACACACATGCAATGACAATGGTGGATCCATATGTGGTTTGTGAAAAGAACACACATGCAATGACACTGGTTGATCCATATGTGGTCTGTGAAAAGAACAAACATTTCAATGACACTAGTGGATCCATATACGGTCTGTGAAAAGAACAGACATGCAATGACACTGGTGGATCCATAAGTGGTCTATGAAAAGAACACACATTTCAATGACACTAGTGGATCCATGCATGGTCTGTGAAAATATACACATGCAATGAACTCTGGTGGATCCATATGTGGTCTATGAAAATAACACACATGCAATGACACTGGTTGATCCATATGTGGTCTGTGAAAAGAACACACATGAAATGACACTGGTGGATCCATATGTGGTCTGTGAAAAGAACACACATGCAATGACACGGGTGGATCCATATGTGGTCTGTGAAAAGAATACACATGCAATGATACTGGTGGATCCATATGTGGTCTGTGTAAAGAACACACATGCAATGATAATGGTGGATCCATATGTGGTCTGTGAAAAGAACACACATGCAATGACAATGGTGGTTCCATATGTAATCTGTGAAAAGAACAGACATGCAATGACTCTAGATGTGGTGACTAAAAAGAACACACATGCCATGACACTGGTTGATCGATACGTGGTCTGTGAAAAGAACACACATGCAATGAAAATGGTGGTTCCATATGTGGTCTGTGAAAAGAACACACATGCAATGACACTGGTGGATCCATATGTGGTCTCTGAAAAGAACACACATGCAATGACACTGGTGGATCCATATGTGGTTTGTGAAAAAAAAACACATGAAATGACTCTGGTGGATCCATATGTGGTTTGTGAAAAGAACAGACATGCAATGATACTGGTGGATCCACATGTGGTCTGTGAAAAGAACTCGGATGCAATGACACTGGTGGATCCATATGTGTTCAGTGAAAAGAACAAACATTTCAATGACACTGGTGCATCCATATGTGGTCTATGAAAAGAACACACATGCAATGACACTGGTGGATCCATATGTGGTCTATGAAAAGAACACACATGCAATGACAATGGTGTTTCCATATGTGGTCTGTGAAAAGAACACACGCAATGGCAATTGTGGATCCATATGAGGTTTGTGAAAAGAACACACATGCAATGAGACTGGTTGATCCATATGTGGTCTATGAAAAGAATACACATGAAATGACACTGGTGGATCCATATGTGGTCTATGAAAAGAACACACATTTCAGTGACACTGGTGGATCCATATACGGTCTGTGAAAAGAACAGACATGAAATGACACTGGAAGATCCATATTGGTCTGTGAAAAGAACACACATGCAATGACAATGGTGGTTCCATATGCGGTCTGTGAATAGAACACACATGCAATGACAATGGTGGATCCATATGTGGTTTGTGAAAAGAACACACATGCAATGACACTGGTTGATCCATATGTGGTCTGTGAAAATAACACACATGAAATGACACTGGTGGATCCATATGTGGTCTGTGAAAAGAACAAACATATCAATGACACTGGTGGATCCATATACGGTCTGTGAAAAGAACAGACATGCAATGACACTGGTGGATCCATATGTGGTTTGTGAAAGAACACACATTTCAATGACACTAGTGGATCCATACATGGTCTGTGAGAAGAACACACATGCAATGAACTCTGGTGGATCCATATGTGGTCTATGAAAAGAACACACATGCAATGTCAATGGTGGATCCATATATGGTTTGTGAGAAGAACACACATGCAATGACACTGGTGGATCCATATGTGGTTTGTGAAAAGAACAAACATTTCAATGACACTGGCGGATCCATATATTGTTTGTAAAAAGAACACACATGCAATGAACTCTGGTAAAAATCCATATCTGGTCTTTGAAAACAACACACATTTTAATGACACTGGTGGGTCCATACATGGTCTATGAAAAGAACACACATGCAATGAACTCTGGTGGATCCATATGTGGTCTATGAAAATAACACACATGCAATGACACTGGTTGCTCCATATGTGGTCTGTGAAAAGAACACACATGCAATGAAAATGGTGGATCCATATGTGGTCTATGAAAAGAACACACATGCAATGACACTAATGGATCGATATGTGGTCTCTGCAAAGAACACACATGCATTGACACTGGTGGATCCATATGTGGTTTGTGAAAAGAACACACATGAAATGACTCTGGTGGATCCATATGTGGTTTGTGAAAAGAACATACATGCAATGATACTGGTGGATCCATATGTGGTCTGTGAAAAGAACATGCATGCAATGACACTGGTGGATCCATATGTTGTCTGTGAAAAGAACAAACATGTCAATGACACTGGTGGATCCATATGTGGTATGTGAAAAGAACACACATGCAATGACACTGGTGAATCCATATGTGGTCTGTGAAAAGAACACACATGCAATCGAAATGGTGGTTCCATACGTGGTCTGTGAAAAGAACACACATGCAATGAGACTGGTTGATCCGTATGTGGTTTGTGAAAAGAACACACATGAAATGCTACTGGTGGATCCATATGTGGTCTGTGTAAAGAACACACATGCAATGACACTAGTGGATCGATATGTGGTCTCTGAAAAGAACACACATGCAATGAGACTGTTGGATCCATATGTGGTCTGTTAAACAACACACATTTCAATGACACTGGTGGGTCCATATGTGCTTTGCGAAAAGAACATACATGCAATGATACTGGTGGATCCATATGTGGTCTGTCAAAAGAACACGCATGCAATGACACTGGTGGATCCATATGTGGTCTGTGAGAAGAACAAACATTTCAATGACACTAGTGGATCCATATGTGGTCTGTGAAAAGAACACACATGCAATGACACTGGTGGATCCATATGTGGTCTATGAAAAGAACACAGATGCAATGGCAATGGTGGTTCCATATGTGGTCTGTGAAAAGAACACACGCAATGGTAATGGTGGATCCATATGTGGTTTGTGAAAAGAACACACATGCAATGAGACTGGTTGATCCATATGTGGTCTGTGAAAAGAACACACATGAAATGATACTGGTGGATCCATATGTGGTCTATGAAAAGAACAAACATTTCAATGACACTGGTGGATCCATATTGTAGCGTCCCCAACCTTTAATAAGATTGAGTCCCCTGTGTTTACAATGCTAGTCCCTGGATCAAAAGCTAGCATCCACAGTTTAGATGTAATATCAAGAAACAAAGGTCATAATACAACTTTATAACCAGGAATAACATAATTTTATTACATCAAACATAGCTCATTGGCTATTTACATTACATTGCAGCGGAATAACTATAGTCATGGGTCCTTCATCTTCAAAGTGCCACAGGCAGATGTTGGTTGTAGACTTAGTAATCCTAATCAATCAATCTTCACTAAATCAATCAAACCTGCAACATCATAAGTTACAGCCACAAGGGTCAATACATTTGAATTGTATTGGCAAGTGATACCTTAGTATATTTTAAGTGGACTATAATACTATATGCATTTGGCTGGTGGAGCTTAGGCTTGCTTTGCTCAAAATAGATTTTTCCTTAACTTTTGAAAACACTAAGTTTTGTTTGGCAAAAACACCCAAGGCATCTATCAATCAAAGACTCCAGATCCACTCAGGGCATCTACCAATCAATGACTGAAGATCCTTTTAACCCTTGTTCACCCACAAGTTTTATTTAGAAATTGGAGTGATGAGATTCTTGAAGTTTCCATGTCTTGATGCTCAAATTGTCCTTTACCAGGGACATGGCTAAGTACTTAGGTTTTACACTCTGCAGAGGTGGTGCACTTTCCCCACAAGCCTTGGTTTCCCAAGACAGGATCCTTCAGTAGCCTTTCCTTAGTCAAATGGACGCTCCAACCTATCATCCCATCTACCACCCTGTCCAAAAGACTAAGTTCTAGCATCCTAAGATCATGGCAGAGCCCATAATGCCAAGTGGTTGCACTTGAAGCTTCTCAACATTTGACATCTCAAATCTCTTTGTTTCTGGGTGGCCATCCACAAGTGAGATACACAACCCAAGTCCATGGCCTTGTGAACCACTCAACATATACCATTCTTTCCATTCCACCCAGGTGATTCATTAACTTAGTTGTTTTGTTAAATAAAAAACAAGTCCATAGACTTAGAATATTTTTCCATAGTGTGAATATATAAACCACCCTTGTTTTCTAATAGCTAGGCTAAGCATGATAGTAATAGGAATCTTGACTTAGGTTATTTTCACTAAGGTTTCACCTAATAGGTTTTCCCAAGAATAGCTTGTACTTAGCAAAAACCATGCAAGTCCTATACTTAGAAAAATAATACTAATGCATATATAAAATATAGGAATGGAATATTCATGATGATATCACTTGCCTTTTTGGTAGAGGGTATAGATTCACTCCTTGTCCTTGCAACACTCACACTCTTCAAGTCACTACAATTCAATCAAGCAAGGCACAAACTTAATCTACCAATCAAGCAAAACTACACACATAAAATAACAAAGTCAAACAAACAATTTTTCACACACAAAGTAATGGGATCTAAGTCATGCATAAGCATGCAAAGGTTGGTTCTATTGTAAGGATGGTCTTCACTAGGCTTCTAACTTTGTAAGTTCCAAATTGGTCATTTACCAAAATGGCAAAGTCATTTGCAAAGAGGGTCTCTATTAGATTCCTAAACTTTGTAAGATCCAAATTGGTCATTTACCAAAGTGGCAAAGTTCAAGTAATGCATGCAAGCATGCCAAGCTTTGATTTGTTTTAAAAAGGGGTTCCTAATGGGTCATAGACATTTGGGCACACCTATTGGTCATTTTGTGAAGTGGCTAAGTCATTTGCAAAAGGTTTCACTATAAAACCATTTTCAAAACAAAGTGTCATTCTATGTGGTGTAGAAATATTTTACTAAGGCACTAACCTATAGGGTTCACCAAATGAGTTGCTATTGCAAAACTTGGTGTTTGGGTCAGTAGGTTTGGTCCAAAACATTTTCTCAAAGTTTTCTTTATGAAAGCATTTTCATAAACAAAACAATGGATTTTAATTAGCTAGAAATGGACTAAACTAATTAATCCATCCTATTCTTTTCCAAAATCATTTTCCAAACTATGGGTTGGTTCCTAGGGTCAGTAAGGTCACAACAAACCAATTTGCAAAGGTTTTAACCTAAGAATCATTTTTAAATGATTTTTCTAATGTTAGCACACAAAAGAATCTGCAAAATCAAACAAGCTAACAAATACTATTTGCTAAACTAAGGGCAGGGTTGGCTAGAGCTTGTCTTGCTGATTCCAACGACATCAAATTTGTAAAAGTTGGACGTGTGGATCCAAAGATACATGGGTTTGAAAATGGCAAAAGTTTCTGTTTTCAAATCTCTTTTAAACAGATCTAGTGCCACGCGTCTTAATATTATTCGTGCACGGTTCGGTGTGGATCGGCAACGTGGGCGTTGGATCAAGTTTGATCGCGGCACAGAGGACATACCCTTCGCGGTTAGTCATTCTATCGTAACCGATGGATCGAGATCGACGGTTGCGGCGGCTCGACCTAAAGCTAAGCGGGCTGCGGTGGTACCGGCGGCGGAGCGGTCGGTCGATGACGGTGCCGGCGATACAGGAAGCGGGAGAGGAAAAGGGGAGGCTCACCAAGTTCGCAGACGCTTGGGGAGCTCAACGTGCTGATGGGGAGGCAGGGGCGCACGGACGGGTTGGCAATCTCTTGCCGGAGTTGCTGCGGGCGGCGGTGCTCTCGGGTTGTCGTCGTTGGCGTCGCTCGGGACGCGCTAAAAAGAGAGGCACGGTTAGGTGCGCACGAGGGTTGCGAGTAAGGAAGCATCAACAAGGGGGCGAGGGAAAGTCTGTGCTCACCGGGGAAACTCGTCGGAGGCGAGACAGACGGTGGTGCTCACTGTCGATGACGGAGGCGGCGCTACGGTGTGAGCTAGGACACGAGAACGACGGCGTTAGTTGTGGAAGGAATCACTGGTCTTAGGCGCATCATCGAAAAGAAGAGGGGTGGCTGGAAGCTACCTGTGGAGTTCGCCGGAGCGGAGCAGTGGCGGCGCGGTGGTCGTCGTCGGCGAGGTTTCTGAGGCACTAACGGGCGAAGTTTGATGTCTTGGCGATTGCGCTGAGTGGGAAGCTATGAGCTTGGTCGGGGAGGAGAGGCGGCGAGGCTTTGTCGGAATTGCTCGAGGACGGTGGTCGGAACAGAGGAGCTCGAGGAGAAATTGGGGACAGTCTAAGGCGTGCAGTCAAGGTATCGGAGGGATTTATAGAGGAGACAGGCGTTTCAATCTGCGTGATCAAGGCGAGGTAATGGCGGAATTAAGACGAATTAAACGCGGATTGATTCTGAGAAACGGCGACACCCTCGAGGAGGAACTAGTCATGCGGTGAAGACGATGGCTAGAGAAGTGGGACCGTCGCTGGGAAAAAGGGTGAGGAGGTGGTCCACCAGGTCGCTTAATGGTTCTTCTGCGGTGAAGAAAAAGCAGTTCGGGGAGGAGTAAGAGGAGGTGGGTCCGCTTGGCGTGAAAGGGGAAGAGGGAGGAATGGGTCCATCTTGTCATCTCCTCGAGTAAGTTCGACTAAGAAAAAACGCTTGGGAGGGAGAGAAGACTGGGCTGGACTAGGTCATGGGCCAAAGTCTGCTGCTTTTCCTATTTTTTTCATGCCTAACTCTTTTTCCTTTTTCTAATTCTTTTCTGTTTTGAATTTCAACCAATTATTCAAACAATCAAACAACACTCAAATTCACTTTGAATGTGGTTCTGTTTGGTAACATAATCCAAATCTCAAAATGAAATATTTATTTATTTTAAGATCCATTTAGTAATTAAAGAAAATGGATCTTTAGTTTATTAATAGTGTTTGATTTATTTAATAAAATTTCCATTTGAAATCCAATTATTTTCAAAACCAAACCAGAAGGTTTAATTTGAAAAATAAAAGAATACTTGGAAACTTATTTAAATAAATAAATAAGTTTTGGTGTTTTAATTAAAATGGGAAAGCCTTTACTTAAATAAAATTGGATATTTAAATCCTTTATTTTATTTAAATAATCCTTTACTCATTTTAATCAAAGCAAAACCTTTTAATAAAAGATTTCAAAGTAGTAATAAAATACTTGGTGTTCATTTAAAATGGGAAAAGCTTTTACTTAAATAAAATTGGATATTTAAATCCTTTATTTTATTTAAATAAACCTTTACTCATTTTATCAAAACAAAATATTTTATTTCAAAAGTTTGGCCAAAATTAATTTGGCTTATCTTTTCATTTGAAACCAAAGTCTTTTATTAAAAGATCTAAAATAGTGTTTCCAAAACAATTTATTTTCCTTTGTTAAATGTTTATCTTTATAAATCCCTTTAGGATTATTGATCACCAATTGGTATGGCTTTTGGTAAGGGCTTTATTAGCTTTTGGAAATTCAATTTCCTTATCTTATTATAGTCATAAGATTTTGCCTATAGTTCCAAACTAAGTGAAACCAATCTCCAAGGTCTTTCTTGATCCTTTGTGATTATTTGTTGATCAAATCCATGGATTTGGAGATACTTTGGAAAATGATTTCCTTCCATTAGGGTTTAGGGTTTTGGATTTATTTTCCAGGTGTTCAAATTTCCAGATACATTCATTGAGGAATGCATTTCCCTTGATTTGGATTTTTGTTGAATTCAAACTTCTGCCAAGGTTTGTTCAAGATGGGATTTCAAGTCTCCTTTTAGAAACAAAAGTTTCTTTTCACCCTGATTTTCAACAAAAAATTATTTTGTTATTTTATTTTTCACATTACAAGATTTGGAAAATCTTGGGATGTGACAAGCTACCACCCTTAAAATAAATCTCGTCCCGAGATTTGGGAAGGCTAGGGGTTATAAGTTGGCTCAAAAGCAACTAGGGTACTACCACCCTTAAAATTTTTCCAACTAAACTACATCTTGGCTTGCTTGGAATCTTGGAAAACTTCTTCTTGGAAAACTTCTGCATAGTGCCCTTGTTTTCCCACTTGACTCATGGGCCAAGGTTTAGATTTTCCATAGGCTTGTTCAACTTTTCTGGACAATTGTTTGCATAATGGCCTAGTTCCTTGCATTTGAAACAGGTTATAAGTTTGAGGTCTTGAGGTGGCTTCTCTGAGCAAACATCTGCGTAATGTCCTTTGTTTCCACACTTGAAACATGTGACTTGGCTGATATCCCTCATAGGCTTATTTATCTTGTGTTTCATCTTCTCTGGACAGTTGCTTGCATAATGTCCCATCTCTTTGCAATTGAAACATTGCACTTGTGTTTCTTGCTAGTGTTGAGGCATTTCTTCTTCTTCTTCTTGGGTTTCTCCAAAGCTAGGAGTTCTTCTGGTTCTTGTTCTTCATAGGTGGGAGATCTTTCTCTCTTCTTGGAGCATTGATCTTCATGCTCCTTGGGTGCATGATCCTTGTATCCAAAAGTATTGCTAGCTTGGGTTCCTTCTAGAATAATATTCTTGTCATCCTTGTTGTCATACACTCATTTGGGATAGTTTTCTTCCATGTTGATCACTTGAGTAACCAATCCTTGCAACAGTTGGGATTGAAGTTTCAAAATCCTTTGTATGGCTGGGTCTAGTCCATTGTTATTGGCTAAAAGCTGAGTTGTCTCTTGGCTCAACTGGTGTTGGGTTGCTATGAGTTCTCTCATGCTGTCCTCTTGGTTGTTGTTGTTGTCACCATCCTTGATGTTGGAGTCTCTTGGAGAAGTCATCTGTTTGGGGTTGGATTGGGATTAGAATAGGCAAAAGGTTTTTCTAAGAAGTCAATTCTATTCACACACTTCACATTTCACACAAGCAAAAATGCAAGCAATCACAAACCAAACATTTCACTCAGACAAAGGTCAAGCACATTTTTAGGCAACAAAATATTTTTGTTACACCACATAAGTTGGTGGGTTTGACTTAACTAAAATATGGTGGTCCATCTATATGGTTCACTTGTGATCTTTCCATCCTTCTTGGTTGATTCTTCTTGAATGAGATCTTTGTTTCCTTGGAGAATTTTTGTGTCTTGGTCACAAATCTTCAAAGGTGATGATGGTTCTTTCTAAGTTGTGTTTCCTTAGTCTTCAATTCTTGAGCAAAATTTCTTGTCTCTCTTGTAGTCCTTAGTGGTATCCAAGTTGGAAGTCCTTGGTGAACATGCTGAAGATGTTGAAGTCACTTGAAGAAGTTGAAGTCATTAGAGTTGATGAAGTTGAAGAAGTCCTTTGCACATGATGAAGTTTTTGGCCATGGGGTAGGTTTTTCCATCAAGTTTTGAAGTAGAAGAGAAGTAGAGTTGAAACCAAAATGGTTGAGGAAAGAGTTTACAAGATTGTTTTGTAAATAAGTTTTGGAATAAGACAACTCCTATTGTCTAAGGGTTTTTGTCCAATCCTAGGGTTACAAATCCTACAGGCAACACAATGCTCTGATACCATCTGTAGCGTCCCCAACCTTTAATAAGATTGAGTCCCCTGTGTTTACAATGCTAGTCCCTGGATCAAAAGCTAGCATCCACAGTTTAGATGTAATATCAAGAAACAAAGGTCATAATACAACTTTATAACCAGGAATAACATAATTTTATTACATCAAACATAGCTCATTGGCTATTTACATTACATTGCAGCGGAATAACTATAGTCATGGGTCCTTCATCTTCAAAGTGCCACAGGCAGATGTTGGTTGTAGACTTTGTAATCCTAATCAATCAATCTTCACTAAATCAATCAAACCTGCAACATCATAAGTTACCAATACAAGGGTCAATACATTTGAATTGTATTGGCAAGTGATACCTTAGTATATTTTAAGTGGACTATAATACTATATGCATTTGGCTGGTGGAGCTTAGGCTTGCTTTGCTCAAAATAGATTTTTCCTTAACTTTTGAAAACACTAAGTTTTGTTTGGCAAAAACACCCAAGGCATCTATCAATCAAAGACTCCAGATCCACTCAGGGCATCTACCAATCAATGACTGAAGATCCTTTTAACCCTTGTTCACCCACAAGTTTTATTTAGAAATTGGAGTGATGAGATTCTTGAAGTTTCCATGTCTTGATGCTCAAATTGTCCTTTACCAGGGACATGGCTAAGTACTTAGGTTTTACACTCTGCAGGTGGTGCACTTTCCCCAAGCCTTGGTTTCCCAAGACATGATCCTTCAGTAGCCTTTCCTTAGTCAAATGGACGTTCCAACCTATCATCCCATCTACCACCCACTGTCCAAAGACTAAGTTCTAGCATCCTAAGATCATGGCAGAGCCCATAATGCCAAGTGGTTGCACTTGAAGCTTCTCAACATTTGACATCTCA
Organism: Avena insularis; assembly: GCA_023614405.1. Classification (NCBI taxonomy): domain Eukaryota; kingdom Viridiplantae; phylum Streptophyta; class Magnoliopsida; order Poales; family Poaceae; genus Avena; species Avena insularis. The sequence goes on from CM042684.1 coordinate 90,297,816, forward strand.
AATCTCTTTGTTCCTGGGTGGCCATCCACAAGTGAGATACACAACCCAAGTCCATGGCCTTGTGAACCACTCAACATATACCATTCTTTCCATTCCACCCAGGTGATTCATTAACTTAGTTGTTTTGTTAAATAAAAACAAGTCCAAAGACTTAGAATATTTTTCCATAGTGTGAATATATAAACCACCCTTGTTTTCTAATAGCTAGGCTAAGCATGATAGTAATAGGAATCTTGACTTAGGTTATTTTCACTAAGGTTTCACCTAATAGGTTTTCCCAAGAATAGCTTGTACTTAGCAAAAACCATGCAAGTCCTATACTTAGAAAAATAATACTAATGCATATATAAAATATAGGAATGGAATATTCATGATGATATCACTTGCCTTTTTGGTAGAGGGTATAGGTTCACTCCTTGTCCTTGCAACACTCACACTCTTCAAGTCACTACAATTCAATCAAGCAAGGCACAAACTTAATCTACCAATCAAGCAAAACTACACACATAAAATAACAAAGTCAAACAAACAATTTTTCACACACAAAGTAATGGGATCTAAGTCATGCATAAGCATGCAAAGGTTGGTTCTATTGTAAGGATGGTCTTCACTAGGCTTCTAACTTTGTAAGTTCCAAATTGGTCATTTACCAAAATGGCAAAGTCATTTGCAAAGAGGGTCTCTATTAGATTCCTAAACTTTGTAAGATCCAAATTGGTCATTTACCAAAGTGGCAAAGTTCAAGTAATGCATGCAAGCATGCCAAGCTTTGATTTGTTTGAAAAAGGGGTTCCTAATGGGTCATAGACATTTGGGCACACCTATTGGTCATTTTGTGAAGTGGCTAAGTCATTTGCAAAAGGTTTCACTATAAAACCATTTTCAAAATAAAGTGTCATTCTATGTGGTGTAGAAATATTTTTACTAAGGCACTAACCTATAGGGTTCACCAAATGAGTTGCTATTGCAAAACTTGGTGTTTGGGTCAGTAGGTTTGGTCCAAAACATTTTCTCAAAGTTTTCTTTATGAAAGCATTTTCATAAACAAAAAAATGGTTTTTAATTAGCTAGAAATGGACTAAACTAATTAATCCATCCTATTCTTTTCCAAAATCATTTTCCAAACTATGGGTTGGTTCCTAGGGTCAGTAAGGTCACAACAAACCAATTTGCAAAGGTTTTAACCTAAGAATCATTTTTAAATGATTTTTCTAATGTTAGCAAGCACACAAAAGAATCTGCAAAATCAAACAAGCTAACAAATACTATTTGCTAAACTAAGGGCAGGGTTGGCTAGAGCTTGTCTTGCTGATTCCAACGACATCAAATTTGTAAAATTTGGACGTGTGGATCCAAAGATACATGGGTTTGAAAATGGCAAAAGTTTCTGTTTTCAAATCTCTTTTAAACAGATCTAGTGCCACAGCGTCTTAATATTATTCGCCTGCGGTTCGGTGTGGATCGGCAACGTGGGCGTTGGATCAAGTTTGATCGCACGGCCGAGGACATACCCCTTCGCGGTTAGTCATTCTATCGTAACCGATGGATCGAGATCGAGCAGTTGCGGCAGAGCTCGACCTAAAGCTAGCGGCTGCGGGCCACCGGCGGCGAGCGGTGATCGATGACGGTGCGGCGATACAGGAAGCGAGAGAAAGGGAGGCTCACCGAGTTCGCGAGACGCTGGGAAGCTCAACGTCTTGATGGGGAGGCAGGGGGCGCACGGACGGGTTGGCAATCTCTCGCCGGAGTTGCTGCGGGCGGCGGTGCTCTCGGGTTGTCGTCGTTGGCTTCGCTCGGGACCGCGCTAAGGCAAAGGAGAGGCACGGTTAGGTGCGCACGAGGGTTGCGAGTAAGGAAGCATCAACAAGGGGGCGAGGGAAAGTCTGTGCTCACCGGGGAAACTTCGTCGGGCGAGGCGACAGTGGTGCTCACTGTCGATGACGAGGCGCTTCACGGTGTGAGCTAGGACACGAAAACGGCGTTAATTGCGGAAGAATCACTGGTCTTAGGCGCATCATCGAAAAGAAGAGGGGTGGCTGGAAGCTACCTGTGGAGTTCGCCGGAGCGGAGGCGACGGCAGTGGCGGCAGTGGTCGTCGTCGGCGAGGTTCTGAGGCACTGCGGGCGAGTTTGATGTCTTGGCGATTCTTTGAGAGTGGGGAAGCTATGAGCTTGGTCGGGAGGAGAGAGGCGGCGAGCTTTGTCGGAATTGCTCGGGACGGTGGTGAACAGAGGAGCTCGAGGAGAAATTGGGGGCGATCTAAGGCGTGGCAGCGGGTATCGGAGGATTTATAGAGACCACAGGCGTTTCAATCTGCGTGATCAAGGCGAGGTAATGGCGCGGAATTAAGACGAATTGAACGCGGATTGATTCTACAGAACGCATGACGCTGTCGAGGAGGAACTAGTCGCGGTGAAGACGATGGCTAGAGAAGTGGGACCGGCGTCGATGGGAAAAAGGGTGAGGAGGAGGTCCACCGTCGGTACGGGTTCTTGTTCTTCTGCGGTGAAGAAAAAGCAGTTCGGGGAGGAGTAAGAGGAGGTGGGTCCGCTTGGCGGTGAAAGGGAAGAGGAGGAATGGGTCCATCTTGTCATCTCTCTGTCGAGTAAGTTTCGACTAAGAAAAGAAACGCTTGGGAGGAGAGAAGACTGGACTAGGTCATTGTTGGGCCAAAGCTGCTCCTGTTTCCTATTTTTTTACATCTAACTCTTTTTCCTTTTCTAATTCTTTTCTGTTTTGAATTTCAACCAATTATTCAAACAATCAAACAACACTCAAATTCACTTTGAATTTGGTTACATTTGGCAACATAATCCAAATCTCAAAATGAAATATTTATTTATTTTAAGATCCATTTAATAATTAAAGAAAATGGATCTTTAGTTTATTAATAGTGTTTGATTTATTTAATAAAATTTCCATTTGAAATCAATTATTTTCAAAACCAAACCAGAAGGTTTAATTTGAAAAATAAAAGAATACTTGGAAACTTATTTAAATAAATAAATAAGTTTTGGTGTTTTAATTAAAATGGGAAAGCCTTTACTTAAATAAAATTGGATATTTAAATCCTTTATTTTATTTAAATAATCCTTTACTCATTTTAATCAAAGCAAAACCTTTTAATAAAAGATTTCAAAGTAGTAATAAAATACTTGGTGTTCATTTAAAATGGGAAAAGCTTTTACTTAAATAAAATTGGATATTTAAATCCTTTATTTTATTTAAATAAACCTTTACTCATTTTATCAAAACAAAATATTTTATTTCAAAAGTTTGGCCAAAATTAATTTGGCTTATCTTTTCATTTGAAACCAAAGTCTTTTATTAAAAGATCTAAAACAGTGTTTCCAAAACAATTTATTTTCCTTTGATAAATGTTTATCTTTATAAATCCCTTTAGGATTATTGATCACCAATTGGTATGGCTTTTGGTAAGGGCTTTATTAGCTTTTGGAAATTCAATTTCCTTATCTTATTATAGTCATAAGATTTTGCCTATAGTTCCAAACTAAGTGAAACCAATCTCCAAGGTCTTTCTTGATCCTTTGTGATTATTTGTTGATCAAATCCATGGATTTGGAGATACTTTGGAAAATGATTTCCTTCCATTAGGGTTTAGGGTTTTGGATTTATTTTCCAGGTGTTCAAATTTCCAGATACATTCATTGAGGAATGCATTTCCCTTGATTTGGATTTTTGTTGAATTCAAACTTCTGCCAAGGTTTGTTCAAGATGGGATTTCAAGTCTCCTTTTATAAACAAAAGTTTCTTTTCACCCTGATTTTCAACAAAAATTTATTTTGTTATTTTATTTTTCACATTACAAGATTTGGAAAATCTTGGGATGTGACACATATATTGTTTGTGAAAAGAACACACATGCAATGAACTCTGGTGGATCCATATGTGGTCTGTGAAAACAACACACATTTCAATGACACTGTTGGGTCCATACATGGTCTGTGAAAAGAACACACATGCAATGAACTCTGGTGGATCCATATGTGGTCCATGAAAAGAACAAACATGCAATGACACTGGTTGATCCATATGTGGTATTGAAAAGAACAAACAATTCAATGACACTAGTGCATCCATATATGGTTTGTGAAACGAACACACATGCAATGACACTGGAGGATCCATATTGGTCTATGAAAAGAACACACATGCAATGAAAATGGTGGTTCCATATGCGGTCTGTGAAAAGAACACACATGCAATGACAATGGTGGATCCATATGTGGTTTGTGAAAAGAACACACATGCAATGACACTGGTTGATCCATATGTGGTCTGTGAAAATAACACACATGAAATGACACTGGTGGATCCATATGTGGTCTGTGAAAAGAACAAACATATCAATGACACTGGTGGATCCATATACTGTCTGTGAAAAGAACAGACATGCAATGACACTGGTGGATCCATATGTGGTTTGTGAAACAACACACATTTCAATGGCACTAGTGGATCCATACATGGTCTGTGAAAAGAACACACATGCAATGAACTCTGGTGGATCCATATGTGGTCTATGAAAAGAACACACATGCAATGTCAATGGTGGATCCATATGTGGTTTGTGAGAAGAACACACATGCAATGACACTGGTGGATCCATATGTGGTTTATGAAAATAACACACATGAAATGACTCTGGTGGATCTATATGTGGTTTGTGAAAAGAACACTAGACATGCAATGATACTGGTGGATCCATATGTGGTCTATGAAAAGAACTCGCATGCAATGATACTGGTGGATCCATATGTGGTCTGAGAAAAGAACAAACATTTCAATGACACTGGTGGACCCATATGTGGTCTGTGAAAAGAACACACATGCAATGATACTGGTGGATCCATATGTGGTCTGTGAAAAGAACACACATGCAATGACAATGGTGTTTCCATATGTGGTCTGTGAAAAGAATACACGCAATGGTATTGGTGGATCCATATGTGGTTTGTGAAAAGAACACACATGCAATGAGACTGGTTGATCCATATGTGGTCTGTGAAAAGAAACACACATGAAATGACACTGGTGCATCCATATGTGGTCTATGAAAACAACACACATTTCAACGTCACTGGTGGGTCCATACATGGTCTGTGAAAACAACACACATGCAATGAACTCTAGTGGATCCATATGTGGTCTATGAAAAGAACACACATGCAATGGCACTAGTTGATCCATATGTGGTCTGTGAAAAGAACACACATGCAATGAAAATGGTGGATCCATATGTGGTCTGTGAAAAGAACACACATGCAATGAGACTGGTTGATCCATATGTGGTCTGTGAAAGGAACACACATTAAATGATACTGGTGGATCAATATGTGGTCTGTTAAAAGAACAAACATTTCAATGATACTTGTGGATTCATATATTGTTTGAGAAAAGAACACACATGGAATGAACTCTGGTGGATCCATATGTGGTCTGTGAAAACAACACACATTTCAATGACACTGGTGGGTCCATAAATGGTCTGTGAAAAGAACACACATGCAATGAACTCTGGTGGATCCATATGTGGTCTATGAAAAGAACAAACACTTCAATCACACTAGTGGATCCATATATGGTTTGTGAGAAGAACACACATGCAATGACAATGGTGGTTCCATATGCGGTCTGTGAAAAGAACACACATGCAATGACAATGGTGGATCCATATGTGGTTTGTGAAAAGAACACACATGTAATGACACTGGTTGATCCATATGTGGTCTGTGAAAATAAAACACATGAAATGACACTGGTGGATCCATATGTGGTTTGTGAAAAGATCAAACATTTCAATGACACTGGTGGATCCATATACGGTCTCTGAAAAGAACCGAAATGCAATGGCACTGGTGGATCCATATGTGTTCTGTGAAAAGAACACACATTTTAATGACACTAGTGGATCCATACATGGTCTGTGAAAAGAACACACATGCAATGAACTCTGGTGGATCCATATGTGGTCTATGAAAAGAACACACATACAATGTCAATGGTGGATCCATATGTGGTTTGAGAGAAGAACACACATGCAATGACACTAGTGGATCCATATGTGGTTGGTGAAAAGAACACACATGAAATGACTCTGGTGGATCCATATGTGGTTTGTGAAAAGAATAGACATGCAATGATACTAGTGGATCCATATGTGGTCTATGAAAATAACTCGCATGCAATGATACTGGTGGATCCATATGTGGTCTGTGAAAAGAACGAACATTTCAATGACACTGGTGGATCCATATGTGGTCTGTGAAAAGAACACAATTGCAATGACACTGGTGGATCCATATGTGGTCTGTGAAAAGAACACACATGCAATGACAATGGTGTTTCCATATGTGGTCTGTGAAAATAACACACGCAATGGTATTGGTGGATCCATATGTGGTTTGTGAAAAGAACACACATGCAATGAGACTGGTTGATCCATATGTTGTGTCTGAATAGAACTCACATGAATGTGGTCTGTGAAAACAACACACATTCCAATGACACTGGTGGGTCCATACATGGTCTGTGAAAACAATACACATGCAATGAACTCTGGTGGATCCATATGTGGTCTGTGAAAAGAACACACATGCAATGAGACTGGTTCATCCATATGTTGTCCGTGAAAAGAACACACATGAAATGACACTGGTGGATCCATATGTGGTCTTAGAAGACAACACACATTCCAATGACACTGGTGGGTCCATACATGGTCTGCAATGAAAATGGTGGATCCATATGTGGTCTGTGAAAAGAACACACATGCAATGAGATTGGTTGATCCATATGTGGTTTGTGAAAAGAACACACATGAAATGACACTGGTGGATCCATATGTGGTCTGTGAAAACAACACACATTTCAATGACACTGCTGGGTCCATACATGGTGTGTGAAAACAACACACATGCAATGAACTCTGGTGGATCCATATGTGGTCTATGAAAAGAACGCACATGCAATGACACTGGTTGATCCATATGTGGTTTGTGAAAAGAACACACATGCAATGAAAATGGTGGATCCATATGTGGTCTGTGAAAAGAACACACATGCAATGACACTGGTGGACCCATATGTGGTCTGTGAAAAGAACACACATGCAATGATACTGGTGGATCCATATGTGGTCTGTGAAAAGAACACACATGCAATGACAATGGTGTTTCCATACGTGGTCTGTGAAAAGAATACACGCAATGGTATTGGTGGATCCATATGTGGTTTGTGAAAAGAACACACATGCAATGAGACTGGTTGATCCATATGTGGTCTGTGAAAAGAAACACACATGAAATGACACTGGTGCATCCATATGTGGTCTATGAAAACAACACACATTTCAACGTCACTGGTGGGTCCATACATGGTCTGTTAAAACAACACACATGCAATGAACTCTAGTGGATCCATATGTGGTCTATGAAAAGAACACACATGCAATGGCACTAGTTGATCCATATGTGGTCTGTGAAAAGAACACACATGCAATGAAAATGGTGGATCCATATGTGGTCTGTGAAAAGAACACACATGCAATGAGACTGGTTGATCCATATGTGGTCTGTGAAAGGAACACACATTAAATGATACTGGTGGATCAATATGTGGTCTGTGAAAAGAACAAACATTTCAATGACACTTGTGGATTCATATATTGTTTGAGAAAAGAACACACATGGAATGAACTCTGGTGGATCCATATGTGGTCTGTGAAAACAACACACATTTCTATGACACTAGTGGGTCCATAAATGGTCTGTGAAAAGAACACACATGCAATGAACTCTGGTGGATCCATATGTGGTCTATGAAAAGAACAAACACTTCAATCACACTAGTGGATCCATATATGGTTTGTGAGAAGAACACACATGCAATGACAATGGTGGTTCCATATGCGGTCTGTGAAAAGAACACACATGCAATGACAATGGTGGATCCATATGTGGTTTGTGAAAAGAACACACATGTAATGACACTGGTTGATCCATATGTGGTCTGTGAAAATAAAACACATGAAATGACACTGGTGGATCCATATGTGGTTTGTGAAAAGATCAAACATTTCAATGACACTGGTGGATCCATATACGGTCTGTGAAAAGAACAGAAATGCAATGGCACTGGTGGATCCATATGTGTTCTGTGAAAAGAACACACATTTTAATGACACTAGTGGATCCATACATGGTCTGTGAAAAGAACACACATGCAATGAACTCTGGTGGATCCATATGTGGTCTATGAAAAGAACACACATGCAATGTCAATGGTGGATCCACATGTGGTTTGTGAGAAGAACACACATGCAATGACACCGGTGGATCCATATGTGGTTGGTGAAAAGAACACACATGAAATGACTCTGGTGGATCCATATGTGGTTTGTGAAAAGAATAGACATGCAATGATACTAGTGGATCCATATGTGGTCTATGAAAAGAACTCGCATGCAATGATCTTTGGTGGATCCATATGTGGTGCATGAAAAGAACGAACATTTCAATGACACTGGTGGATCCATATGTGGTCTGTGAAAAGAACACAATTGCAATGACACTGGTGGATCCATATGTGGTCTGTGAAAAGAACACACATGCAATGACAATGGTGTTTCCATATGTGGTCTGTGAAAATAACACACGCAATGGTATTGGTGGATCCATATGTGATTTGTGAAAAGAACACACATGCAATGAGACTGGTTGATCCATATGTTGTGTCTGAATAGAACTCACATGAATGTGATCTGTGAAAACAACACACATTCCAATGACACTGGTGGGTCCATACATGGTCTGTGAAAACAACACACATGCAATGAACTCTGGTGGATCCATATGTGGTTTGTGAAAAGAATACACATGCAATGAGACTGGTTCATCCATATGTTGTCCGTGAAAAGAACACACATGAAATGACACTGGTGGATCCATATGTGGTCTATGAAGACAACACACATTCCAATGACACTGGTGGGTCCATACATGGTCTGCAATGAAAATGGTGGATCCATATGTGGTCTGTGAAAAGAACACACATGCAATGAGATTGGTTGATCCATATGTGGTTTGTGAAAAGAACACACATGAAATGACACTGGTGGATCCATATGTGGTCTGTGAAAACAACACACATTTCAATGACACTGCTGGGTCCATACATGGTGTGTGAAAACAACACACATGCAATGAACTCTGGTGGATCCATATGTGGTCTATGAAAAGAACGCACATGCAATGACACTGGTTGATCCATATGTGGTTTGTGAAAAGAACACACATGCAATGAAAATGGTGGATCCATATGTGGTCTGTGAAAAGAACACACATGCAATGACACTGGTGGATCCATATGTGGTCTCTGAAAAGAACACACATGCGATGACACTGGTGGATCCATATGTGGTTTGTGAAAAGAACACACATGAAATGACTCTGGTGGATCCATATGTGGTTTGTGAAAAGAAAAGACATGCAATGATACTGGTGGATCCATATGTGGTCTGTGAAAAGAACACGCATGCAATGACACTGGTGGATCCATATGTGGTCTGTGAAAAGAGCAAACATTTCAATGACACTCGTGGATCCATATGTGGTCTGTGAAAAGAACACCCATGCAATGACACTGGTGGATCCATATGTGGTCTGTGAAAACAACACATATGCAATGGCAATGGTGGTTCCATATGTTGTCTGTGAAAAGAACACACGCAATGGTAATGGTGGATCCATATGTGTATTGTGAAAAGAACACACATGCAATGAGACTGGTTAATCCATATGTGGTTTGTGAAGGGAACACACATGAAATGATACTGGTGGATCCATATGTGGTATGTGAAAAGAACAAACATTTCAATGACCCTGGTGGATCCATATATTGTTTGTGAAAAGAACACACATGCAATAAACTCTGGTGGATCCATATGTGGTCTGTGAAAACAACACACATTTCAATGACACTAGTGGGTCCATACATGGTCTATGAAAAAAACACACATGCAATGAAATCTAGTGGATCCATATGTGGTCTATGAAAAGAACACACATGCAATGGCACTAGTTGATCCATATGTGGTCTGTGAAAAGAACACACATGCAATGAAAATGGTGGATCCATATGTGGTATGTGAAAAGAACACACATGCAATGAGACTGGTTGATCCATATGTGGTCTGTGAAAGGAACACACATTAAATGATACTGGTGGATCAATATGTGGTTTGTGAAAAGAACAAACATTTCAATGACACTTGTGGATTCATATATTGTTTGAGAAAAGAACACACATGGAATGAACTCTGGTGGATCCATATGTGGTCTATGAAAACAACACACATTTCAATGACACTGGTGGGTCCATAAATGGTCTGTGAAAAGAACACACATGCAATGAACTCTGGTGGATCCATATGTGGTCTATGAAAAGAACAAACACTTCAATCACACTAGTGGATCCATATATGGTTTGTGAAAAGAACACACATGCAATGACAATGGTGGTTCCATATGCGGTTTGTGAAAAGAACACACATGTAATGACACTGGTTAATCCATATGTGGTCTGTGAAAATAAAACACATGAAATGACACTAGTGGATCCATATGTGGTTTGTGAAAAGATCAAACATTTCAATGACACTGGTGGATCCATATACGGTCCGTGAAAAGAACAGACATGCAATGACACTGGTGGATCCATATGTGTTCTGTGAAAAGAACACACATTTCAATGACACTAGTGGATCCATACATGGTCTGTGAAAAGAACACACATGCAATGAACTCTGGTGGATCCATATGTGGTTTTTGAAAAGAACACACATGCAATGTCAATGGTGGATCCATATGTGGTTTGTGAGAAGAACACACATGCAATGACACTGGTGGATCCATATGTGGTTGGTGAAAAGAACACACATGAAATGACTCTGGTGGATCCATATGTGGTTTGTGAAAAGAATAGACATGCAATGATACTAGTGGATCCATATGTGGTCTATGAAAAGAACTCGCATGCAATGATACTGGTGGATCCATATGTGGTCTGTGAAAAGAACAAACATTTCAATGACACTGGTGGATCCATATGTGGTCTGTGAAAAGAACACAATTGCAATGACACTGGTGGATCCATATGTGGTCTGTGAAAAGAACACACATGCAATGACAATGGTGTTTCCATATGTGGTCTGTGAAAATAACACACGTAATGGTATTGGTGGATCCATATGTGGTTTGTGAAAAGAACACACATGCAATGAGACTGGTTGATCCATATGTTGTGTCTAGAATCAGAACTCACATGAATGGTGTGAATGAAAACACACACATTCCAATGACACTGGTGGATCCATACGTGGTATTTGAAAACAACACACATGCAATGAACTCTGGTGGATCCATATGTGGTCTGTGAAAAGAACACACATGCAATGAGACTGATTCATCCATATGTTGTCCGTGAAAAGAACACACATGAAATTACACTGGTGGATCCATATGTGGTCTATGAAGACAACACACATTCTAATGACACTGGTGGGTCCATACATTGTCTGCAATGAAAATGGTGGATCCATATGTGGTCTGTGAAAAGAACACACATGCAATGAGATTGGTTGATCCATATGTGGTTTGTGAAAAGAACACACATGAAATGACACTGGTGGATCCATATGTGGTCTGTGAAAACAACACACATTTCAATGACACTGCTGGGTCCATACATGGTGTGTGAAAACAACACACATGCAATGAACTCTGGTGGATCCATATGTGGTCTATGAAAAGAACGCACATGCAATGACACTGGTTGATCCATATGTGGTTTGTGAAAAGAACACACATGCAATGAAAATGGTGGATCCATATGTGGTCTGTGAAAAGAACACACATGCAATGACACTGGTGGATCCATATGTGGTCTCTGAAAAGAACACACATGCGATGACACTGGTGGATCCATATGTGGTTTGTGAAAAGAACACACATGAAATGACTCTGGTGGATCCATATGTGGTTTGTGAAAAGAAAAGACATGCAATGATACTGGTTGATCCATATGTGGTCTGTGAAAAGAACACGCATGCAATGACACTGGTGGATCCATATGTGGTCTGTGAAAAGAACAAACATTTCAATGACACTAGTGGATCCATATGTGGTCTGTGAAAAGAACACCCCTGCAATGACACTGGTGGATCCATATGTGGTCTGTGAAAACAACACATATGCAATGGCAATGGTGGTTCCATATGTTGTCTGTGAAAAGAACACACGCAATGGTAATGGTGGATCCATATGTGTATTGTGAAAAGAACACACATGCAATGAGACTGGTTAATCCATATGTGGTTTGTGAAGGGAACACACATGAAATGATACTGGTGGATCCATATGTGGTATGTGAAAAGAACAAACATTTCAATGACCCTGGTGGATCCATATATTGTTTGTGAAAAGAACACACATGCAATAAACTCTGGTGGATCCATATGTGGTCTGTGAAAACAACACACATTTCAATGACACTAGTGGGTCCATACATGGTCTATGAAAAAAAAACACATGCAATGAAATCTAGTGGATCCATATGTGGTCTATGAAAAGAACACACATGCAATGGCACTAGTTGATCCATATGTGGTCTGTGAAAAGAACACACATGCAATGAAAATGGTGGATCCATATGTGGTATGTGAAAAGAACACACATGCAATGAGACTGGTTGACCCATATGTGGTCTGTGAAAGGAACACACATTAAATGATACTGGTGGATCAATATGTGGTTTGTGAAAAGAACAAACATTTCAATGACACTTGTGGATTCATATATTGTTTGAGAAAAGAACACACATGGAATGAACTCTGGTGGATCCATATGTGGTCTGTGAAAACAACACACATTTCAATGACACTGGTGGGTCCATAAATGGTCTGTGAAAAGAACACACATGCAATGAACTCTGGTGGATCCATATGTGGTCTATGAAAAGAACAAACACTTCAATCACACTAGTGGATCCATATACGGTTTGTGAAAAGAACACACATGCAATGACAATGGTGGTTCCATATGCGGTCTGTGAAAAGAACACACATGCAATGACAATGGTGGATCCATATGTGGTTTGTGAAAAGAACACACATGTAATGACACTGGTTAATCCATATGTGGTCTGTGAAAATAAAACACATGAAATGACACTAGTGGATCCATATGTGGTTTGTGAAAAGATCAAACATTTCAATGACACTGGTGGATCCATATACGGTCCGTGAAAAGAACAGACATGCAATGACACTGGTGGATCCATATGTGTTCTGTGAAAAGAACACACATTTCAATGACACTAGTGGATCCATACATGGTCTGTGAAAAGAACACACATGCAATGAACTCTGGTGGATCCATATGTGGTTTTTGAAAAGAACACACATGCAATGTCAATGGTGGATCCATATGTGGTTTGTGAGAAGAACACACATGCAATGACACTGGTGGATCCATATGTGGTTGGTGAAAAGAACACACATGAAATGACTCTGGTGGATCCATATGTGGTTTGTGAAAAGAATAGACATGCAATGATACTAGTGGATCCATATGTGGTCTATGAAAAGAACTCGCATGCAATGATACTGGTGGATCCATATGTGGTCTGTGAAAAGAACAAACATTTCAATGACACTGGTGGATCCATATGTGGTCTGTGAAAAGAACACAATTGCAATGACACTGGTGGATCCATATGTGGTCTGTGAAAAGAACACACATGCAATGACAATGGTGTTTCCATATGTGGTCTGTGAAAAGAACACACGCAATGGTATTGGTGGATCCATATGTGGTTTGTGAAAAGAACACACATGCAATGAGACTGGTTGATCCATATGTTGTGTCTGAATAGAACTCACATGAATGTGGTCTGTGAAAACAACACACATTCCAATGACACTGGTGGGTCCATACATGGTCTGTGAAAACAACACACATGCAATGAACTCTGGTGGATCCATATGTGGTCTGTGAAAAGAACACACATGCAATGAGACTGGTTCATCCATATGTTGTCCGTGAAAAGAACACACATGAAATGACACTAGTGGATCCATATGTGGTCTATGAAAACAACACACATTCCAATGACACTGGTGGGTCCATACATGGTCTACAATGAAAATGGTGGATCCATATGTGGTCTGTGAAAAGAACACACATGCAATGAGATTGGTTGATCCATATGTGGTTTGTGAAAAGAACACACATGAAATGACACTGGTGGATCCATATGTGGTCTGTGAATACAACACACATTTCAATGACACTGCTGGGTCCATACATGGTGTGTGAAAACAACACACATGCAATGAACTCTGGTGGATCCATATGTGGTCTATGAAAAGAACGCACATGCAATGACACTGGTTGATCCATATGTGGTTTGTGAAAAGAACACACATGCAATGAAAATGGTGGATCCATATGTGGTCTGTGAAAAAAAACACATGCAATGACACTGGTGGATCCATATGTGGTCTCTGAAAAGAACACACATGCGATGACACTGGTGGATCCATATGTGGTTTGTGAAAAGAACACACATGAAATGACTCTGGTGGATCCATATGTGGTTTGTGAAAAGAAAAGACATGCAATGATACTGGTGGATCCATATGTGGTCTGTGAAAAGAACACGCATGCAATGACACTGGTGGATCCATATTTTGTTGCCTAAGTATGTGCTTGAAACTTGTTGTTTGAGTGGAATGTTTGTTTGTGATTACTTGCACTTTGCTTGTGTGAATTGTGATGTGTGTGATTAGGATTGATTCCCTTAGAAATCTTTTGCCTATTCTAATCCCCTCCAACCCAAACAGATGACTTCTCCAAGAGACTCCAGCATCAAGGATGGTGACATCAACAACAACCAAGTTGACAGCATGAGAGAACTCCTAGCAACCCAACACCAGTTGAACCAACTAACAACTCAGTTCATAGCCAGCAATAGTGATAAATGTCCAGCATTGCAAAAGTTTTTGGAAGAACAATCCCAACTGATGCTTAAGGTGACTAATCAAATGATCAGCATGGAAGAAAACTATCCCAAAAGAGTGTATGACAACAAGGATGACAAGAATATTATTTTAGATGGATACCCAGCTTGCATTATGTGTGGAGACAAGAACCATACTTCCAAGGAGCATGAAGATCAATGCCCCAATTGTGAAGAGAAACATCCAGTTGGCCAATGCCCCACATCTCAAGTTACTTGTTACCTTTGTGAAGGAAACGACCATGTACCTACTCAATGCCCCATCTATGCCATTGTTGAACAAAGGAAACAAGAAGGATCCAAGTATGCCAAGAATGTTGATGACAAAGGAAAAGGACCACTCATACCTCCAAACAAGACAACCCAATTCAAAGGATCAAAGAAGCCCAAGAAACCAAAGCAAGACATGAGCCTTGTGCAATGTCGTAAATGTAAGGAAATGGGACACTACCCCAGTGGATGCCCAGAGAACCCGAAGAATAAAGAGATCGGCCAAGTAGTGTGCAACAACTGCAAGGAACCAGGCCACTACATAGCAACTTGTCCACAAGAGCAACGTAAAGAACTCCAAGATATCCACTGTTTCAATTGCAAGGAACCAGGACACTATGTAAGCAATTGTCCAGAAAAGATGAAGAACAAGATGAACAAGCCTATGGAGAAACTCAACCTTGGCCCGTGAGTCAAGTATGGAAATAAAGGCCACTATGCAGAAGTTTTACAAGAAGAAGTTTTCCTCAAGATTCCAAGCAAGCCAAGATGTAGTCTAGTTGGAAAACTTTAAGGGTGGTAGTACCCTAGATGCTTTTGAGCCAACTTGTAACCCTAGCCTCCTCAAATCTCGAGGACGAGATTTATTTTAAGGGTGGTAACCTGTCACATCCCAAGATTTTTCAAATCTTGTAATGTGAAAAATAAAATAAACAAAATAAATCTTTGTTGAAAATCAGGGTGAAAAGAAACTTTTGTTTCTAAAAGGAGACTTGAAATTCCATCTTGAACAAACTTTGGCTAAAGTTTGAATTCAACAAAAATCCAAATCAAGGGAAATGCATTCCTCAATGAATGTATCTGGAAATTTGAACACTAGGAAAGTAAATCCAAATCCCTAAGCCCTAATGGAAGGAAATCATTTTCCAAAGTATCTCCAAATCTATGGATTTGATCCATACCAAATCTGATCAACAAATAATCACAAAGGATCAAGTAAGACCATAGAGATTGGTTTCACTTAGTTTGGAACCATAGACAAAATCTTATGAATATAATAAGATAAGGAAATTGGATTTCCAAAGCTAATAAAGCCCATACCAATTGGTGAACAAATAATCCTAAAGGGATTTATAAGGATAAACATTTATCAAAGGAAAATAAATTGTTTTGGAAACACTAATTTAGATCTTTTAATAAAATACTTTGTTTTCAAATGAAAAGGTGAGCCAAATTAATTTTGGCCAAGCTTTTGTAATAAAATATTTTTGTTTTGATAAAATGAGTAAAGGTTTATTTAAATAAAATAATAATGATTTAAATATCCAATTTTATTTAAGTAAAGGCTTTTCCCATTTTAAATGAACACCAAGTATTTTATTACTACTTTGAAATCTTTTATTAAAAGGTTTTGATTAAAATGAGTAAACAATTATTTAAATAAAATAATAAGGATTTAAATATCCAATTTTATTTAAGTAAAGGCTTTCCCATTTTAATTAAACACCAAAACTTATTTATTTATTTAAATAAGTTTCCAAGTATTCTTTTATTTTTCAAATAAAACCTTCTGGTTTGGTTTTGAAAATAATTGGATTTCAAATGGAAATTTTATTAAATAAATCAAACACTATTAAATAACTAAAGATCCATTTTATTTAATTAATAAATGGATCCAAAATAAATAAAATATTATTTCATTGTGAGATATGGATTATGTTAATAAACAGAACCAAATTCAAATGAAAAGTTTGTTGATTGTTTGAATTGATTGAGTGTTGTTTGATTGTTTGACTAATTGTTTGGAAATTCAAAACAGAAAAAGATTTAGAAAAAGAAAAAGATTTAGACAGAAAAAAAATAGAGCAACCCACTAAGGCCCAGCAGCAGCCCACCTAGCCCACCTCTCTTTTTCCTCAGAAAAACTTTTCACACCAAATAATTAACCCGCACAGAGAGTGACAGCCTGGACCCACTTCTCCCTCTCACTCACTCGCTGACGAGATGACCCCACCTCCTCTTATTTCCCCCGAGCGAACCGTTTTTCTTTACCGCGGAAAGAACCCACTGAGTGAATGACAGTCTGGACCCACTCCTCCTTCCCCTCTTTTGCTGACAGGTAAACCCCACCACCACTGTTCTTCTTCTCACCAGCGACCACTGTCTCCCCTGACCTCGCCGTTGCTGCCATTCAAGACGCGATCAATTGCGAGAACGCCGTGCTTTAAACCTCGCCGTGACAACGCCCATTTAACCGCCTGCTCCTCCTCCTCCATTTCCCCCAGACACCGCCTCCCCTCTGCCCCCAGGCCGCTCCAATTTCTCCCCGAGCCGCTCTGTCTCCGACGAGCCTCCCTCTCGATTCCGGCCACACCCCGCCGCCTCTCGCCTACCTCTGCACGCGAACACGCTCACCGCATCCTGGCGCATCCTCCTGTGCCAGTCATTCATCCATGGTGGCACAAGCTCGTCTTGACAAGCTCGAGCAGCGCCGCCGTCTGCTCAAGCGTGGCGACATTCCCCGGTAAGCCTCGACCGCCCCTCTACCTCTCGTTCATGCACACGACTTCGCCTCGACCCTGTGAATCTAACCGCGTCATCATTTTGTCTCGAGGTGATCCACAGCACCGTCTTCGACCATGGACAGAGCCGTCCGACGCCAGCCCTAACTCCGGCGAGCAATCAAGCTCACTCCAGTACGCCCCGCGATAAGAAGACACTACCTCGAGCTTCCCCACGTTCTTGCGAGCATAGTGAGCAACCCTCCTCTTCTCCTCACCTCGGTGAAAGTCGCCTCCGTCGAGAATGATAGCCGCCGGCCATAGCCACCGCAGCACCGCCAGATTGATGGTCCGATTGTTACCGCGATAATTCGATCTATATCTAGCACTCACGATTAGTTCACTTAACACCGAAGAGGTATGTCCTATGGACCGCGATCCACTTTAGATCTAACGTTCCACGTTGCCGATCCGGCGAACGATGCAGGCGAATAAGAACACGACGCGTGGCACTAGATGTTTAAAGAAATTTGAAAACAGATTTATTTGCAAACTTCAAACCCTTGTATATTTGGATCCACGTCCAAAATTACAAATTTTATGTCGTTGGAATCAGGAGAGCAAGACTTAACCAACCCTACCCTTAGTTTAGCAAATAGTATCTGTTAGCTTGCTTGATTTTGCAGATTCTTTTGTGTGCTTGCTAACATTAGAAAAATTGTTTAAAACTGTGTTTAAGGTTAAAACCTTTGCAAATTGGTTTGTTGTGACCTTACTGACCCTAGGAACCAACCTATGCCTTGGAAAATGATTTTGTAAAGGTTTAGAATGGATTAATTAGTTTAGTCCATTTCTAGCCAAACAAAACTATTGTTTTGTTTACAAAATGTTTTTGTAAAGAAAAACTTTGAGGAAATGGTTTAGACCAAACCTACTGACCCAAATACCAAGTTTTGCAATAGCAACTCATTTGGTGAACCCTATAGGTTAAAGCCTTAGTAAAACTAATTCTTCACCACATAAAATGACCAAATAGGTGCCTTGTTTGAAATGGTTTTATAGTGAAACCTTTTGCAAATGACTTAGCCACTTCACAAAATGACCATTAGGTGTATTCCAATGCCTATGACCCATTAGGAACCCCTTTTTCAAACAAAACAAGGCTTGGCATGCTTGCATGCATTACTTTAACTTTGCCATTTTGGTAAATGACCATTTTGGATCTTATAAAGTTTAGGAATCTAATAGAGACCCTCTTTGCAAATGACTTTGCCATTTTGGTAAATGACCAATTTGGAACCTACAAAGTTTAGAAGCCTAGTGAAGACCATCCTTACAATAGAACCAACCTTTGCATGCTTATGCATGACTTAGATCCCATTACTTTGTGTGTGAGAAATTGTTTGTTTGACTTTGGTTTGGAATGTGAATTGAATTGTGTTTGCTTGATTGACTTGTAGTGAAGTGTGAGACTAGCAAGATCAAGGAGAACCTATACCCTCTACCAAAAGGCAAGTGATACTTCATATTATCTATCCCATTATTTTCATTATGCATTAGTGTTTTGCCAAGTAAAACTTGCATGGTTTTTATTTTGCTAAGTATAGACCTTGCTATAGGAAAACTAGTAGAATGAATCCTTAGAAGGATTTTCCTAAGTTAAGAATCCTATTACTATCAAGCTTAGCCTAGCTAATAGAAAACCTGGGTGGGATATATATTCATGCTATGAAAATTCCTAAGTCTATGGACTTGTGTTTTGTTTAATAAAACAACTAAGTTAATGAATCACCTGGGTGGAAATGGAAGGAATGGTTTGTGTTGAGTGGTTCACAAGGCCATGGACTTGGCTTGTGTATCTCACTTGTGGATGGCCACCCAGGAACAAAGAGATTTGAGATGTCAAATGTTGAGAAGCTTCAAGTGCAACCACTTGGCAATATGGGCTCTGCCATGATCATATAGGTTGCAAGAACTTAGCCATATGGACCGTTGGTGGTCGTGTTTGATAGGTTGGAGCGCGTCCATGATGGTCTAAGGAAAAGCTTCTGAAAGATCTTGTCTTGGGAAACCAAGTCTTGTGGGGAAAGTGCACCACCTCTTGAGTGTAAACCTAAGTACTTAGCCATGTCCTGGTAAAGGACAATTTGAGCATCAAGACATGGAAGCAATCAAGAATCTCATCACTCCAATTTCTAAATTAAAACTTGTGGGTGAACAAGGGTTGTGTGAAATTCCTCAATCTTTGATGGAGAGATGGCTTGGTACAAGGATCTTGAAATCTTGGATTGGGAAAATGATTTTTCAAGCACTTCAGTCATTGATTGGTAGATGCCTCAAGAAGGATCTTCAGTCTTTGATTGGTAGATGCCTTGGGAAAGTTTTTGCAATAATTGTTGCCAAGCAAATCTTCAGTCTTTGATTGGTAGATGCCCTGAGTGGATCTTCAGTCTTTGATTGGTAGATGCCTTGGGAAAGTTTTGCCAAACAAAACTTAGTATTTTCAAAATGATAGGGAAAAATCTATTTTAAGCAATGCAAGCCTCAACTCCACTTAGCCAAATGCATATAGATGATAGACTCCACTATACTACCAAAGTATCTCTTGCCAATACAATTCAAATGTATTGACCCTTGTGGCTGTAACTTGAAATGTTGCAGGTTTGATTGATTTTAGTGAAGATTGATTGATTAGGATTACAAAGTCTACAACCAACATCTGCCTGTGGCACTTTGAAGATGAAGGACCCATGACTATAGTTATTCCACTGCAATGTAATGTAAATAGCCAATGAGCTATGTTTGATGTAATAAAACTATTTTATTCCTGGTTATAAAGTTGTATTATGACCTTTGTTTCTTGATATTACATCTAAACTGTGGATGCTAGCTATTGATCCAGGGACTAGCATTGTAAACACAGGGGACTCAATCTTATTAAAGGTTGGGGACCTTACAGAATGGTATCAGAGCATTGTGTTGCCTGTAGGATTTGTAAACCCTAGGATTGGACAAAAACCCTTAGAAAAATAGGAATTGTATTTTGTTCCAAAACTTATTTACAAAACAATCTTGTAAACTCTTTGCTCAACCATTTTGGTTTCAACTCTACTTCTCTTCTACTTCAAAACTTGATGGAAAAGCCTACCCCATGACCAAAGACTACACTATGTGCAAAGGACTTCTTCAACACTTTCAACTCTAATGACTTCAACTTCTTCAAGTGACTTAAACATCTTCATCATGTTCACCAAAGACTTCCAACTTGGATATCATTAAAGACTACAAGTAAGACAAGAAATGTTACTCAAGACTTGAAGACTAAGGAAACACAACTTAGAAGAAACCATGAACACTTTTGAAGATTTGTGACCAAGAGACAAGAATTCTCCAAGGATACAAAGATCTCAATCAAGAAGAATCAACCAAGAAGGAAGGAAAGATCACAAGTGAGCCATATAGATAGACCACCATTTATAGATAAAATCTAACACACCAACTTATGTGGTGTAACAAAATTATTTTGTTGCCTAAGTATGTGCTTGAAACTTGTTGTTTGAGTGGAATGTTTGTTTGTGATTACTTGCACTTTGCTTGTGTGAATTGTGATGTGTGTGATTAGGATGGATTCCCTTAGAAATCTTTTGCCTATTCTAATCCCCTCCAACCCAAACAGATTACTTCTCCAAGAGACTCCAGCATCAAGGATGGTGACATCAACAACAACCAAGTTGACAGCATGAGAGAACTCCTAGCAACCCAACACCAGTTGAACCAACTAACAACTCAGTTCATAGCCAGCAATAGTGATAAAGATCCAGCATTGCAAAAGTTTTTGGAAGAACAATCCCAACTGATGCTTAAGGTGACTAATCAAATGATCAGCATGGAAGAAAACTATCCCAAAAGAGTGTATGACAACAAGGATGACAATAATATTATTTTAGATGGATACCCAGCTTGCATTATTTGTGGAGACAAGAACCATACTTCCAAGGAGCATGAAGATCAATGCCCCAATTGTGAAGAGAAACATCCAGTTGGCCAATGCCCCACATCTCAAGTTACTTGTTACCTTTGTGAAGGAAACGACCATGTACCTACTCAATGCCCCATCTATGCCATTGTTGAACAAAGGAAACAAGAAGGATCCAAGTATGCCAAGAATGTTGATGACAAAGGAAAAGGACCACTCATACCTCCAAACAAGACAACCCAATTCAAAGGATCAAATAAGCCCAAGAAACCAAAGCAAGACATGAGCCTTGTGCAATGTCGTAAATGTAAGGAAATGGGACACTACCCCAGTGGATGCCCAGAGAACCCGAAGAATAAAGAGATCGGCCAAGTAGTGTGCAACAACTGCAAGGAACCAGGCCACTATGTAGCAACTTGTCCACAAGAGCAACGTAAAGAACTCCAAGATATCCACTATTTCAATTGCAAGGAACCAGGACACTATGTAAGCAATTGTCCAGAAAAGATGAAGAACAAGATGAACAAGCCTATGGAGAAACTCAACCTTGGCCCGTGAGTCAAGTATGGAAATAAAGGCCACTATGCAGAAGTTTTCCGAGAAGAAGTTTTCCTCAAGATTCCAAGCAAGCCAAGATGTAGTCTAGTTGGAAAACTTTAAGGGTGGTAGTACCCTAGATGCTTTTGAGCCAACTTGTAACCCTAGCCTCCTCAAATCTCGAGGACGAGATTTATTTTAAGGGTGGTAGCCTGTCACATCCCAAGATTTTTCAAATCTTGTAATGGGAAAAATAAAATAAACAAAATAAATCTTTGTTGAAAATCAGGGTGAAAAGAAACTTTTGTTTCTAAAAGGAGACTTGAAATCCCATCTTGAACAAACTTTGGCTAAAGTTTGAATTCAACAAAAATCCAAATCAAGGGAAATGCATTCCTCAATGAATGTATCTGGAAATTTGAACACTAGGAAAGTAAATCCAAATCCCTAAGCCCTAATGGAAGGAAATCATTTTCCAAAGTATCTCCAAATCTATGGATTTGATCCATACCAAATCTGATCAACAAATGATCACAAAGGATAAAGTAAGACCATAGAGATTGGTTTCACTTAGTTTGGAACCATAAACAAAATCTTATGAATATAATAAGATAAGGAAATTGGATTTCCAAAGCTAATAAAGCCCATACCAATTGGTGAACAAATAATCCTAAAGGGATTTATAAGGATAAACATTTATCAAAGGAAAATAAATTGTTTTGGAAACACTAATTTAGATCTTTTAATAAAATACTTTGTTTTCAAATGAAAAGGTGAGCCAAATTAATTTTGGCCAAGCTTTTGTAATAAAATATTTTTGTTTTGATAAAATGAGTAAAGGTTTATTTAAATAAAATAATAATGATTTAAATATCCAATTTTATTTAAGTAAAGGCTTTTCCCATTTTAAATGAACACCAAGTATTTTATTACTACTTTGAAATCTTTTATTAAAAGGTTTTGATTAAAATGAGTAAACAATTATTTAAATAAAATAATAAGGATTTAAATATCCAATTTTATTTAAGTAAAGGCTTTCCCATTTTAATTAAACACCAAAACTTATTTATTTATTTAAATAAGTTTCCAAGTATTCTTTTATTTTTCAAATAAAACCTTCTGGTTTGGTTTTGAAAATAATTGGATTTCAAATGGAAATTTTATTAAATAAATCAAACACTATTAAATAACTAAAGATCCATTTTATTTAATTAATAAATGGATCCAAAAATAAATAAAAATATTATTTCATTTTGAGATTTGGATTATGTTAATAAATGAACCAAATTCAAATGAAAAGTTTGATTGTTTGAATTGATTGAGTGTAGTTTGATTGTTTGACTAATTGTTGGGCAATACAAAACAGAAACAGATTTAGAAAAAGAAAAAGATTTAGACAAAAAAAAATAGAGCAACCCACTAAGGCCAATGACCCACCTAGCCCACCTCTCTTTTTCCTCGAAAACTTTTCACACCAAATAATTAACCCAAGAGAGAGTGACACTGGACCCACTTCTCCTCTCACTCGCTGACGAGATGACCCCACCTCCTCTTATTTCCCCCGAGCGAACCGTTTTTCTTTACCGCGGAAAGAACCCACTGAGTGAATGACAGTCTGGACCCACTCCTCCTTCCCCTCTTTCGCTGACAGGTAAACCCCACCACCACTGTTCTTCTTCTCACCCGCGCGACCCTGTCTCCCCTAGACCTCGCTGCCGTTGCTGCCATTCAAGCCGCGATCAATTCGCAGTAACGCCGTGCTTTAAACCTCGCCGTGACAACGCCCATTTAACCGCCTGCTCCTCCTCCTCCATTTCCCCCAGACACCGCCTCCCCTCTGCCCCCAGGCCGCTCCAATTTCTCCCCGAGCCGCTCTGTCTCCGACGAGCCTCCCTCTCGATTCCGGCCACACCCCGCCGCCTCTCGCCTACCTCTGCACGCGAACACGCTCACCGCATCCTGGCGCATCCTCCTGTGCCAGTCATTCATCCGCGGGTGCCCTGTAAGCTCGTCTTCGACAAGCTCTGAGCCAGCGCCGCCGTCTGCTCCAACTGTGGCGACGTTCCCCGGTAAGCCTCGACCGCCCCTCTACCTCTCGTTCATGCACACGACTTCGCCTCGACCCTGTGAATCTAACCGCGTCATCATTTTGTCTCGAGGTGATCCACAGCACCGTCTTCGGCGTGGGCCAGCCGTCCGCCTTGACTAACTCCGGCGAGCAATCAAGCTCACTCGGTCGCCCGCGATAAGAAGACACTACCTCGAGCTTCCCCACGTTCTTGCGAGCACAGTGAGCAACCCCTCCTTCTCCCTCACCTCCGGTAGAGTCGCCTCCGTCGTCGACCGATAGCACCGCCGCCGTTAGCCACCGCAGCACCGCCAGTTGATGGTCTGATTGTTAGCAGCCGTTCGATCTATATCTAGCGCTCACGATTAGTTCACTTAACACCGAAGAGGTATGTCCTCTGGACCGCACGATCCACTTTAGATCTAACGTTCCACGTTGCCGATCCGGCCGAACCGGTACGGGCGAATAAGAACACGACGCGTGGCACTAGATCTGTTTAAAAGAAATTTGGAAAGCATTTGTTGCAAACTTCAAACCCTTGTATATTTGGATCCACACGTCCAAAAATTACAAATTTTATGTCGTTGGAATCAGGAGAGCAAGACTTAACCAACCCTACCCTTAGTTTAGCAAATAGTATCTGTTAGCTTGCTTGATTTTGCATATTCTTTTGTGTGCTTGCTAACATTAGAAAAATTGTTTAAAACTGTGTTTAAGGTTAAAACCTTTGCAAATTGGTTTGTTGTGACCTTACTGACCCTAGGAACCAACCTATGCCTTGGAAAATGATTTTTGTAAAGGTTTAGAATGGATTAATTAGTTTAGTCCATTTCTAGCCAAACAAAACTATTGTTTTGTTTACAAAAATGTTTTTGTAAAGAAAAACTTTGAGGAAATGGTTTAGACCAAACCTACTGACCCAAATACCAAGTTTTGCAATAGCAACTCATTTGGTGAACCCTATAGGTTAAAGCCTTAGTAAAACTAATTCTTCACCACATAAAATGACCAAATAGGTGCCTTGTTTGAAATGGTTTTATAGTGAAACCTTTTGCAAATGACTTAGCCACTTCACAAAATGACCATTAGGTGTATTCCAATGCCTATGACCCATTAGGAACCCCTTTTTCAAACAAAACAAGGCTTGGCATGCTTGCATGCATTACTTTAACTTTGCCATTTTGGTAAATGACCATTTTGGATCTTATAAAGTTTAGGAATCTAATAGAGACCCTCTTTGCAAATGACTTTGCCATTTTGGTAAATGACCAATTTGGAACCTACAAAGTTTAGAAGCCTAGTGAAGACCATCCTTACAATAGAACCAACCTTTGCATGCTTATGCATGACTTAGATCCCATTACTTTGTGTGTGAGAAATTGTTTGTTTGACTTTGGTTTGGAATGTGAATTGAATTGTGTTTGCTTGATTGACTTGTAGTGAAGTGTGAGACTAGCAAGATCAAGGAGAGAACCTATACCCTCTACCAAAAAGGCAAGTGATACTTCATATTATCTATCCCATTATTTTCATTATGCATTAGTGTTTTTGCCAAGTAAAACTTGCATGGTTTTTATTTTGCTAAGTATAGACCTTGCTATAGGAAAACTAGTAGAATGAATCCTTAGAAGGATTTTCCTAAGTTAAGAATCCTATTACTATCAAGCTTAGCCTAGCTAATAGAAAACCTGGGTGGGATATATATTCATGCTATGAAAATTCCTAAGTCTATGGACTTGTGTTTTGTTTAATAAAACAACTAAGTTAATGAATCACCTGGGTGGAAATGGAAGGAATGGTTTGTGTTGAGTGGTTCACAAGGCCATGGACTTGGCTTGTGTATCTCACTTGTGGATGGCCACCCAGGAAACAAAGAGATTTGAGATGTCAAATGTTGAGAAGCTTCAAGTGCAACCACTTAGCAATATGGGCTCTGCCATGATCATATAGGTTGCAAGAACTTAGCCATATGGACAGTTGGTGGTAGTGTTTGATAGGTTGGAGCGCGTCCATGATGGTCTAAGGAAAAGCTTCTGAAAGATCTTGTCTTGGGAAACCAAGTCTTGTGGGGAAAGTGCACCACCTCTTCAGAGTGTAAACCTAAGTACTTAGCCATGTCCACAGTAAAGGACAATTTGAGCATCAAGACATGGAAGCAATCAAGAATCTCATCACTCCAATTTCTAAATTAAAACTTGTGGGTGAACAAGGGTTGTGTGAATTCCTCAATCTTTGATGGAGAGATGGCTTGGTACAAGGATCTTGAAATCTTGGATTGGGAAAAATGATTTTTTCCAAGCACTTCAGTCATTGATTGGTAGATGCCTCAAGAAGGATCTTCAGTCTTTGATTGGTAGATGCCTTGGGAAAGTTTTTGCAATAATTGTTGCCAAGCAAATCTTCAGTCTTTGATTGGTAGATGCCCTGAGTGGATCTTCAGTCTTTGATTGGTAGATGCCTTGGGAAAGTTTTTGCCAAACAAAAACTTAGTATTTTCAAAATGATAGGGAAAAATCTATTTTAAGCAATGCAAGCCTCAACTCCACTTAGCCAAATGCATATAGATGATAGACTCCACTATACTACCAAAGTATCTCTTGCCAATACAATTCAAATGTATTGACCCTTGTGGCTGTAACTTGAAATGTTGCAGGTTTGATTGATTTTAGTGAAGATTGATTGATTAGGATTACAAAGTCTACAACCAACATCTGCCTGTGGCACTTTGAAGATGAAGGACCCATGACTATAGTTATTCCGCTGCAATGTAATGTAAATAGCCAATGAGCTATGTTTGATGTAATAAAACTATTTTATTCCTGGTTATAAAGTTGTATTATGACCTTTGTTTCTTGATATTACATCTAAACTGTGGATGCTAGCTATTGATCCAGGGACTAGCATTGTAAACACAGGGGACTCAATCTTATTAAAGGTTGGGGACCTTACAGAAAAGAACACACATGCAATGAGACTGGTTGATCCATATGTTGTGTCTGAATAGAACTCACATGAATGTGGTCTGTGAAAACAACACACATTCCAATGACACTGGTGGGTCCATACATGGTCTGTGAAAACAACACACATGCAATGAACTCTGGTGGATCCATATGTGGTCTGTGAAAAGAACACACATGCAATGAGACTGGTTCATCCATATGTTGTCCGTGAAAAGAACACACATGAAATGACACTGGTGGATCCATATGTGGTCTATGAAAACAACACACATTCCAATGACATTGGTTGATCCATATGTGGTTTGTGAAAAGAACACACATGAAATGACTTGGTGGATCCATATGTGGTCTGTGAAAACAACACACATTTCAATGACAACTGGTGGATCCATATCTGGTCTATGAAAAGAACGCACATGCAATGACACTGGTTGATCCATATGTGGTTTGTGAAAAGAACACACATGCAATGAAAATGGTGGATCCATATGTGGTCTGTGAAAAGAACACACATGCAATGACAGTGGTGGATCCATATGTGGTCTCTGAAAAGAAGACACATGCGATGACACTGGTGGATCCATATGTGGTTTGTGAAAAGAACACACATGAAATGACTCTGGTGGATCCATATGTGGTTTGTGAAAAGAAAAGACATGCAATGATACTGGTGGATCCATATGTGGTCTGTGAAAAGAACACGCATGCAATGACACTGGTGGATCCATATGTGGTCTGTGAAAAGAACAAACATTTCAATGACACTAGTGGATCCATATGTGGTCTGTGAAAAGAACACCCATGCAATGACACTGGTGGATCCATATGTGGTCTGTGAAAACAACACATATGCAATGGCAATGGTGGTTCCATATGTGGTCTGTGAAAAGAACACACGCAATTGTAATGGTGGATCCATATGTGTATTGTGAAAAGAACACACATGCAATGAGACTGGTTAATACACATGTGGTTTGTGAAAGGAACACACATGAAATGATACTGGTGGATCCATATGTGGTATGTGAAAAGAACAAACATTTCAATGACCCTGGTGGATCCATATATTGTTTGTGAAAAGAACACACCTGCAATAAACTCTGGTGGATCCATATGTGGTCTGTGAAAACAACACACATTTCAATGACACTAGTGGGTCCATACATGGTCTATGAAAAAAACACACATGCAATGAAATCTAGTGGATCCATATCTGGTCTATGAAAAGAACACACATGCAATGACACTGGTTGATCCATATGTGGTCTGTGAAAAGAACAAACACTTCAATGACTCTATCTGTGGTTAATGAAAAGAACACACATGCAATGACACTAGTGGATCCATATGTGGTTTGTGAAAAGAACACACATGCAAAGACA
Organism: Avena insularis; assembly: GCA_023614405.1. Classification (NCBI taxonomy): domain Eukaryota; kingdom Viridiplantae; phylum Streptophyta; class Magnoliopsida; order Poales; family Poaceae; genus Avena; species Avena insularis. The sequence continues at coordinate 90,326,552 of CM042684.1, forward strand.
CTGGTGGATCCATATGTGGTCTGTGAAAAGAACACACATGCAATGAAAATAGTGGTTCCATATGTGGTCTGTGAAAAGAACACACATGCAATGACACTAGTGGATCTATATGTGGTCTCTGAAAAGAACACACATGCAATGACACTAGTGGATCCATATGTGGTCTGTGAAAAGAACACACATGCAATGACACTGGTGGATCCATATGTGGTCTGTGAAAAGAACAAACATTTCAATGACACTGGTGGATCCATATGTGGTTTGTAAAAAGAACACACATGGAATGACACTAGTGGATACATATTGGTCTGTGAAAAGAACACACATGCAATGACAATGGTGGTTCCATATGTGGTCTGTGAAAATAACACACATGCAATGACAATGGTGGATCCATATGTGGTTTGTGAAAAGAACACACATGCAATGACACTGGTTGATCCATACGTGGCATGTTAAAAGAACACGCATGAAATGACACTAGTGGATCCATATGTGGAATGTGAAAAGAACTAACATTTCAATGACACTGGTGGATCCATATATGGTCTGTGAAAAGAACATACATGCAATGACACTAGTGGATCCATATGTGGTCTATGAAAAGGACACACATTTCAATGACACTGGTGGATCCATACATGGTCTGTGTAAAGAACACACATGCAATGAACTCTGGTGGATCCATATGTGGTCTATGAAAAGAACTCACATGCAATGACATTGGTTGATCCATATGTGGTCTATGAAAAGAACACACATGAAATGAAACTGGTGGATCCATATGTGGTCTGTGAAAAGAACACACATGCAATAGCACTGGTGGATACATATGTGGTCTGTGTAAAGAACACACATGAAATGACACTGTTGGATCCATATGTGGTGTCTGAAAAGAACACACATGCAATGACAATGGTGGATCCATATGTGGTATGTGAAAAGAACACACATCCAATGAAAATGGCGGTTCCATATGTGGTTTGTGAAAAGAACAGACATGCAATGAATCTAGCTGTGGTCAATGAAAAGAACACACATGCAATGACACTTGTGGATCCATATGTGGTATGTGAAAAGAACACACATGCAATGAAACTAGTGGTTCCATATGTGGTATGTGAAAAGAACACATGCAATGGCAATGGTGGATCCATATGTGGTTTGTGAAAAGAACACACATGCAATGAGACTGGTTGATCCATATGTGGTCTGTGAAAAGAACACACATGAAATGATACTAGTGGATCCATTTGTGGTCTGTGAAAAGAACAAACATTTCAATGACACCGGTGGATCCATATATTGTTTGTGAAAAGAACACACATGCAATGAACTCTGGTGGATCCATATGTGGTCTGTGAAAACAACACACATTTCAATAACACTGGTGGGTCCATATATGGTCTATGAAAAGAACACACATGCAATGACACTGGTTGATCCATACGTGGCATGTTAAAAGAACACGCATGAAATGACACTAGTGGATCCATATGTGGAATGTGAAAAGAACTAACATTTCAATGACACTGGTGGATCCATATATGGTCTGTGAAAAGAACATACATGCAATGACACTAGTGGATCCATATGTGGTCTATGAAAAGGACACACATTTCAATGACACTGGTGGATCCATACATGGTCTGTGTAAAGAACACACATGCAATGAACTCTGGTGGATCCATATGTGGTCTATGAAAAGAACTCACATGCAATGACATTGGTTGATCCATATGTGGTCTATGAAAAGAACACACATGAAATGAAACTGGTGGATCCATATGTGGTCTGTGAAAAGAACACACATGCAATAGCACTGGTGGATACATATGTGGTCTGTGTAAAGAACACACATGAAATGACACTGTTGGATCCATATGTGGTGTCTGAAAAGAACACACATGCAATGACAATGGTGGATCCATATGTGGTATGTGAAAAGAACACACATCCAATGAAAATGGCGGTTCCATATGTGGTTTGTGAAAAGAACAGACATGCAATGAATCTAGCTGTGGTCAATGAAAAGAACACACATGCAATGACACTTGTGGATCCATATGTGGTATGTGAAAAGAACACACATGCAATGAAACTAGTGGTTCCATATGTGGTATGTGAAAAGAACACATGCAATGGCAATGGTGGATCCATATGTGGTTTGTGAAAAGAACACACATGCAATGAGACTGGTTGATCCATATGTGGTCTGTGAAAAGAACACACATGAAATGATACTAGTGGATCCATTTGTGGTCTGTGAAAAGAACAAACATTTCAATGACACCGGTGGATCCATATATTGTTTGTGAAAAGAACACACATGCAATGAACTCTGGTGGATCCATATGTGGTCTGTGAAAACAACACACATTTCAATAACACTGGTGGGTCCATATATGGTCTATGAAAAGAACACACATGCAATGACACTGGTGGATCCATATATGGTTTGTGAAAAGAACACCCATGCAATGACACTGGTGGATCCATATTGGTCTGTGAAAAGAACACACATGCAATGAAAATGGTGGTTCCATATGTGGTCTGTGAAAATAACACACATGCAATGACAATGGTGGATCCATATGTGGTTTGTGATAAGAACACACATGCAATGACACTGGTTGATCCATATCTGGTCTGAAAATAACACACATGAAATGACACTTGTGGATCAATAAGTGGTCTGTGAAAAGAACAAACATTTCAATGATACTGGTGGATCCATATAAGATCTGTGAAAAGAACAGACATGCAATGACACTGGTGGATCCATATGTGGTCTGTGAAAAGAACACACATTTCAATGACACTAGTGGATCCATACATGGTCTGTGAAAAGAATACACATGCAATGAACTCTAGTGGATCCATATGAGGTCTATGAAAAGAATACACGTGCAATGACACTGGTTGATTCATATGTGGTCTGTGAAAATAACACACATGAAATGACACTGGTGGATCCATATGTGGTCTATGAAAAGAACACACATGCAATGGCACTGGTGGATCCATATGTGGTCTGTGAAAAGAATACACATGCAATGATACTGGTGGATCCATATGTGGTCTGTGAAAAGAACACACATGCAATGACACTGGTGGATCCATATTTGGTCTGTGAAAAGAACACACATGCAATGAAAATGGTGGATCCATATGTGGTCTGTGAAAAGAACACACATCCAATGACACTGGTGGATCCATATGTGGTCTGTGAAAAGAACACACATCCAATGACACTAGTGGATCCATATGTGGCATGTGAAAAGAACACACATGCAATGACACTGGTGGATCCATATGTGGTCTGTGAAAAGAACACACATGCAATGACAATGGTGTTTCCATATGTGGTGTGTGAAAAGAACACACGCAATGGCAATGGTGGATACATATGTGGTTTGTGAAAAGAACACACATGCAATGAGACTGGTTGATCCATATGTGGTGTGTGAAAAGAACACACATGAAATGACACTGGTGGATCCATATGTGGTGTGTGAAAAGAACAAACATTTCAATGACACTGGTGGATCCGTATATTGTTTGTAAAAAGAACACACATGCAATGAACTCTGGTGGATCCATATGTGGTTGGTGAAAACAACACACATTTCAATGACACTGGTGGATCCATATGTGGTCTGTGAAAAGAACACACATGCAATGAACTCTGGTGGATCCATATGTGGTCTATGAAAAGAACTCGCATGCAATGATACTGGTGGATCCATATGTGGTCTGTGAAAAGAACAAACATTTCAATGACACTGGTGGATCCATATGTGGTCTGTGAAAAGAACACAATTGCAATGACACTGGTGGATCCATATGTGGTCTGTGAAAAGAACACACATGCAATGACAATGGTGTTTCCATATGTGGTCTGTGAAAAGAACACATGCAATGGTATTGGTGGATCCATATGTGGTTTGTGAAAAGAACACACATGCAATGAGACTGGTTGATCCATATGTTGTGTCTGAATAGAACTCACATGAATGTGGTCTGTGAAAACAACACACATTCCAATCACACTGGTGGGTCCATACATGGTCTGTGAAAACAACACACATGCAATGAACTCTGGTGGATCCATATGTGGTCTGTGAAAAGAACACACATGCAATGATACTGGTTCATCCATATGTTGTCCGTGAAAAGAACACACATGAAATGACACTGGTGGATCCATATGTGGTCTATGAAAACAACACACATTCCAATGACACTGGTGGGTCCATACATGGTTTGCAATGAAAATGGTGGATCCATATGTGGTATGTGAAAAGAACACACATGGAATGAGATTGGTTGATCCATATGTGGTTTGTGAAAAGAACACACATGAAATGACACTGGTGGATCCATATGTGGTCTGTGAAAACAACACACATTTCAATGACACTGCTGGGTCCATACATGGTGTGTGAAAACAACACACATGCAATGAACTCTGGTGGATCCATATGTGGTCTATGAAAAGAACGCACATGCAATGACACTGGTTGATCCATATGTGGTTTGTGAAAATAACACACATGCAATGAAAATGGTGGATCCATATGTGGTCTGTGAAAAGAACACACATGCAATGACACTAGTGGATCCATATGTGGTCTCTGAAAAGAACACACATGCGATGACACTGGTGGATCCATATGTGGTTTGTGAAAAGAACACACATGAAATGACTCTGGTGGATCCATATGTGGTTTGCGAAAAGAAAAGACATGCAATGATACTGGTGGATCCATATGTGGTCTGTGAAAAGAACACGCATGCAATGACACTGGTGGATCCATATGTGGTCTGTGAAAAGAACAAACATTTCAATGACACTAGTGGATCCATATGTGGTCTGTGAAAAGAACACCCATGCAATGAGACTGGTGGATCCATATGTGGTCTGTGAAAACAACACATATGCAATGGCAATGGTGGTTCCATATGTGGTCTATGAAAAGAACACACGCAATGGTAATGGTGGATCCATATGTGTATTGTGAAAAGAACACACATGCAATGAGACTGGTTAATCCATATGTGGTTTGTGAAAGGAACACACATGAAATGATACTGGTGGATCCATATGTGGTATGTGAAAAGAACAAACATTTCAATGACCCTGGTGGATCCATATATTGTTTGTGAAAAGAACACACATGCAATAAACTCTGGTGGATCCATATGTGGTCTGTGAAAACAACACACATTTCAATGACACTAGTGGGTCCATACATGGTCTATGAAAAAAACACACATGCAATGAAATCTAGTGGATCCATATGTGGTCTATGAAAAGAACACACATGCAATGACACTGGTTGATCCATATGTGGTCTGTGAAAAGAACAAACACTTCAATGACTCTAGCTGTGGTTAATGAAACGAACACACATGCAATGACACTAGTGGATCCATATGTGGTTTGTGAAAAGAACACACATGCAAAGACACTGGTGGATCCATATGTGGTCTGTGAAAAGAACACACATGCAATGAAAATAGTGGTTCCATATGTGGTCTGGGAAAAGAACACACATGCAATGACACTAGTGGATCTATATGTGGTCTCTGAAAAAAACACACATGCAATGACACTAGTGGATCCATTTGTGGTTTGTGAAAAGAACACACATGCAATGACACTGGTGGATCCATATGTGGTCTGTGAAAAGAACAAACATTTCAATGACACTGGTGGTTCCATATGTGGTTTGTAAAAAGAACACACATGGAATGACACTGGTGGATACATATTTGTCTGTGAAAAGAACACACATGCAATGACAATGGTGGTTCCATATGTGGTCTGTGAAAATAACACACATGCAATGACAATGGTGGATCCATATGTGGTTTGTGAAAAGAACACACATGCAATGACACCGGTTGATCCATACGTGGCATGTTAAAAGAACACGCATGAAATGACACTAGTGGATCCATATGTGGAATGTGAAAAGAACAAACATTTCAATGACACTGGTGGATCCATATATGGTCTGTGAAAAGAACATACATGCAATGACACTAGTGGATCCATATGTGGTCTATGAAAAGGACACACATTTCAATGACACTGGTGGATCCATACATGGTCTGTGAAAAGAACACACATGCAATGAACTCTGGTGGATCCATATGTGGTATGTGAAAAGAACAAACATTTCAATGACCCTGGTGGATCCATATATTGTTTGTGAAAAGAACACACATGCAATAAACTCTGGTGGATCCATATGTGGTATGTGAAAAGAACAAACATTTCAATGACCCTGGTGGATCCATATATTGTTTGTGAATAGAACACACATGCAATAAACTCTGGTGGATCCATATGTGGTCTGTGAAAACAACACACATTTCAATGACACTAGTGGGTCCATACATGGTCTATGAAAAAACACACATGCAATGAAATCTAGTGGATCCATATGTGGTCTATGAAAAGAACACACATGCAATGACACTGGTTGATCCATATGTGGTCTGTGAAAAGAACAAACACTTCAATGACTCTAGCTGTGGTTAATGAAAAGAACACACATGCAATGACACTAGTGGATCCATATGTGGTTTGTGAAAAGAACACACATGCAAAGACACTGGTGGATCCATATGTGGTCTGTGAAAAGAACACACATGCAATGAAAATAGTGGTTCCATATGTGGTCTGTGAAAAGAACACACATGCAATGACACTAGTGGATCTATATGTGGTCTCTGAAAAGAATACACATGCAATGACACTAGTGGATCCATTTGTGGTCTGTGAAAAGAACACACATGCAATGACACTGGTGGATCCATATGTGGTTTGTAAAAAGAACACACATGGAATGACACTGGTGGATACATATTGGTCTGTGAAAAGAACACACATGCAATGACAATGGTGGTTCCATATGTGGTCTGTGAAAATAACACACATGCAATGACAATGGTGGATCCATATGTGGTTTGTGAAAAGAACACACATGCAATGACACTGGTTGATCCATACGTGGCATGTTAAAAGAACACGCATGAAATGACACTAGTGGATCCATATGTGGAATGTGAAAAGAACAAACATTTCAATGACACTGGTGGATCCATATATGGTCTGTGAAAAGAACATACATGCAATGACACTAGTGGATCCATATGTGGTCTATGAAAAGGACACACATTTCAATGACACTGGTGGATCCATACATGGTCTGTGAAAAGAACACACATGCAATGAACTCTGGTGGATCCATATGTGGTCTATAAAAAGAACTCACATGCAATGACATTGGTTGATCCATATGTGGTCTATGAAAAGAACACACATGAAATGAAACTGGTGGATCCATATGTGGTCTGTGAAAAGAACACACATGCAATAGCACTGGTGGATACATATGTGGTCTGTGTAAAGAACACACATGAAATGACACTGTTGGATCCATATGTGGTGTCTGAAAAGAACACACATGCAATGACAATGGTGGATCCATATGTGGTATGTGAAAAGAACACACATCCAATGAAAATGGCGGTTCCATATGTGGTTTGTGAAAAGAACAGACATGCAATGAATCTAGCTGTGGTTAATGAAAAGAACACACATGCAATGACACTTGTGGATCCATATGTGGTATGTGAAAAGAACACACATGAAATGAAACTGGTGGTTCCATATGTGGTATGTGAAAAGAACACATGCAATGGAAATGGTGGATCCATATGTGGTTTGTGAAAAGAACACACATGCAATGAGACTGGTTGATCCATATGTGTTCTATGAAAAGAACACACATGAAATGATACTGGTGGATCCATTTGTGGTCTGTGAAAAGAACAAACATTTCAATGACACCGGTGGATCCATATATTGTTTGTGAAAAGAACACACATGCAATGAACTCTGGTGGATCCATATGTGGTCTGTGAAAACAACACACATTTCAATAACACTGGTGGGTCCATATATGGTCTATGAAAAGAACACACATGCAATGACACTGGTGGATCCATATATGGTTTGTGAAAAGAACACACATGCAATGACACTGGTGGATCCATATTGGTCTGTGAAAAGAACACACATGCAATGAAAATGGTGGTTCCATATGTGGTCTGTGAAAAGAACACACATGCAATGACAATGGTGGATCCATATGTGGTTTGTGATAAGAACACACATGCAATGACACTGGTTGATCCATATCTGGTCTGAAAATAACACACATGAAATGACACTTGTGGATCAATAAGTGGTCTGTGAAAAGAACAAACATTTCAATGATACTGGTGGATCCATATACGATCTGTGAAAAGAACAGACATGCAATGACACTAGTGGATACATATGTGGTCTGTGAAAAGAACACACATTTCAATGACACTAGTGGATCCATACATGGTCTGTGAAAAGAATACACATGCAATGAACTCTAGTGGATCCATATGAGGTCTATGAAAAGAATACACATGCAATGACACTAGTTGATTCATATGTGGTCTGTGAAAAGAACACACATGAAATGACACTGGTGGATCCATATGTGGTCTATGAAAAGAACACACATGCAATGGCACTGGTGGATCCATATGTGGTCTGTGAAAAGAATACACATGCAATGATACTGGTGGATCCATATGTGGTCTGTGAAAAGAACACACATGCAATGACACTGGTGGATCCATATTTGGTCTGTGAAAAGAACACACATGCAATGAAAATGGTGGATCCATATGTGGTCTGTGAAAAGAACACACATCCAATGACACTCGTGGATCCATATGTGGTCTGTGAAAAGAACACACATCCAATGACACTAGTGGATCCATATGTGGTCTGTGAAAAGAACACACATGCAATGACACTAGTGGATCTATATGTGGTCTCTGAAAAGAACACACATGCAATGACACTAGTGGATCCATTTGTGGTCTGTGAAAAAACACACATGCAATGACACTGGTGGATCCATATGTGGTCTGTGAAAAGAACAAACATTTCAATGACACTGGTGGATCCATATGTGGTTTGTAAAAAGAACACACATGGAATGACACTGGTGGATACATATTGGTCTGTGAAAAGAACACACATGCAATGACAATGGTGGTTCCATATGTGGTCTGTGAAAATAACACACATGCAATGACAATGGTGGATCCATATGTGGTTTGTGAAAAGAACACACATGCAATGACACTGGTTGATCCATACGTGGCATGTTAAAAGAACACGCATGAAATGACACTAGTGGATCCATATGTGGAATGTGAAAAGAACAAACATTTCAATGACACTGGTGGATCCATATATGGTCTGTGAAAAGAACATACATGCAATGACACTAGTGGATCCATATGTGGTCTATGAAAAGGACACACATTTCAATGACACTGGTGGATCCATACATGGTCTGTGAAAAGATCACACATGCAATGAACTCTGGTGGATCCATATGTGGTATGTGAAAAGAACAAACATTTCAATGACCCTGGTGGATCCATATATTGTTTGTGAAAAGAACACACATGCAATAAACTCTGGTGGATCCATATGTGGTATGTGAAAAGAACAAACATTTCAATGACCCTGGTGGATCCATATATTGTTTGTGAAAAGAACACACATGCAATAAACTCTGGTGGATCCATATGTGGTCTGTGAAAACAACACACATTTCAATGACACTAGTGGGTCCATACATGGTCTATGAAAAAAACACACATGCAATGAAATCTAGTGGATCCATATGTGGTCTATGAAAAGAACACACATGCAATGACACTGGTTGATCCATATGTGGTCTGTGAAAAGAACAAACACTTCAATGACTCTAGCTGTGGTTAATGAAAAGAACACACATGCAATGACACTAGTGGATCCATATGTGGTTTGTGAAAAGAACACACATGCAAAGACACTGGTGGATCCATATGTGGTCTGTGAAAAGAACACACATGCAATGAAAATGGTGGATCCATATGTGGTCTGTGAAAAGAACACACATGCAATGACACTAGTGGATCTATATGTGGTCTCTGAAAAGAACACACATGCAATGACACTAGTGGATCCATTTGTGGTCTGTGAAAAAAACACACATGCAATGACACTGGTGGATCCATATGTGGTCTGTGAAAAGAACAAACATTTCAATGACACTGGTGGATCCATATGTGGTTTGTAAAAAGAACACACATGGAATGACACTGGTGGATACATATTGGTCTGTGAAAAGAACACACATGCAATGACAATGGTGGTTCCATATGTGGTCTGTGAAAATAACACACATGCAATGACAATGGTGGATCCATATGTGGTTTGTGAAAAGAACACACATGCAATGGCACTGGTTGATCCATACATGGCATGTTAAAAGAACACGCATGAAATGACACTAGTGGATCCATATGTGGTATATGAAAAGGACACACATTTCAATGACACTGGTGGATCCATACATGGTCTGTGAAAAGAACACACATGCAATGAACTCTGGTGGATCCATATGTGGTATGTGAAAAGAACAAACATTTCAATGACCCTGGTGGATCCATATATTGTTTGTGAAAAGAACACACATGCAATGAACTCTGGTGGATCCATATGTGGTATGTGAAAAGAACAAACATGCAATGACACTGGTTGATCCATACGTGGCATGTTAAAAGAACACGCATGAAATGACACTAGTGGATCCATATGTGGAATGTGAAAAGAACAAACATTTCAATGACACTGGTGGTTCCATATATGGTCTGTGAAAAGAACATACATGCAATGACACTAGTGGATCCATATGTGGTCTATGAAAAGGACACACATTTCAATGACACTGGTGGATCCATACATGGTCTGTGAAAAGAACACACATGGAATGAACTCTGGTGGATCCATATGTGGTCTATGAAAAGAACTCACATGCAATGACATTGGTTGATCCATATGTGGTCTATGAAAAGAACACACATGAAATGAAACTGTTGGATCCATATGTGGTCTGTGAAAAGAACACACATGCAATAGCACTGGTGGATACATATGTGGTCTGTGTAAAGAACACACATGAAATGACACTGTTGGATCCATATGTGGTGTCTGAAAAGAACACACATGCAATGACAATGGTGGATCCATATGCGGTATGTGAAAAGAACACACATCCAATGAAAATGGCGGTTCCATATGTGGTTTGTGAAAAGAACAGACATGCAATGAATCTAGCTGTGGTTAATGAAAAGAACACACATGCAATGACACTTGTGGATCCATATGTGGTATGTGAAAAGAACACACATGAAATGAAACTGGTGGTTCCATATGTGGTATGTGAAAAGTACACATGCAATGGAATTGGTGGATCCATATGTGGTTTGTGAAAAGAACACACATGCAATGAGACTGGTTGATCCATATGTGGTCTGTGAAAAGAACACACATGAAATGATACTGGTGGATCCATTTGTGGTCTGTGAAAAGAACAAACATTTCAATGACACCGGTGGATCCATATATTGTTTGTGAAAAGAACACACATGCAATGAACTCTGGTGGATCCATATGTGGTCTGTGAAAACAACACACATTTCAATAACACTGGTGGGTCCATATATGGTCTATGAAAAGAACACACATGCAATGACACTGGTGGATCCATATATGGTTTGTGAAAAGAACACACATGCAATGACACTGGTGGATCCATATTGGTCTGTGAAAAGAACACACATGCAATGAAAATGGTGGTTCCATATGTGGTCTGTGAAAAGAACACACATGCAATGACAATGGTGGACCCATATGTGGTTTGTGATAAGAACACACATGCAATGACACTCGTTGATCCATATCTGGTCTGAAAATAACACACATGAAATGACACTTGTGGATCAATAAGTGGTATGTGAAAAGAACAAACATTTCAATGATACTGGTGGATCCATATACGATCTGTGAAAATAACAGACATGCAATGACACTGGTGGATCCATATGTGGTATGTGAAAAGAACACACATGAAATGAAACTGTTGGATCCATATGTGGTCTGTGAAAAGAACACACATGCAATAGCACTGGTGGATACATATGTGGTCTGTGTAAAGAACACACATGAAATGACACTGTTGGATCCATATGTGGTGTCTGAAAAGAACACACATGCAATGACAATGGTGGATCCATATGCGGTATGTGAAAAGAACACACATCCAATGAAAATGGCGGTTCCATATGTGGTTTGTGAAAAGAACAGACATGCAATGAATCTAGCTGTGGTTAATGAAAAGAACACACATGCAATGACACTTGTGGATCCATATGTGGTATGTGAAAAGAACACACATGAAATGAAACTGGTGGTTCCATATGTGGTATGTGAAAAGAACACATGCAATGGAATTGGTGGATCCATATGTGGTTTGTGAAAAGAACACACATGCAATGAGACTGGTTGATCCATATGTGGTCTGTGAAAAGAACACACATGAAATGATACTGGTGGATCCATTTGTGGTCTGTGAAAAGAACAAACATTTCAATGACACCGGTGGATCCATATATTGTTTGTGAAAAGAACACACATGCAATGAACTCTGGTGGATCCATATGTGGTCTGTGAAAACAACACACATTTCAATAACACTGGTGGGTCCATATATGGTCTATGAAAAGAACACACATGCAATGACACTGGTGGATCCATATATGGTTTGTGAAAAGAACACACATGCAATGACACTGGTGGATCCATATTGGTCTGTGAAAAGAACACACATGCAATGAAAATGGTGGTTCCATATGTGGTCTGTGAAAAGAACACACATGCAATGACAATGGTGGACCCATATGTGGTTTGTGATAAGAACACACATGCAATGACACTCGTTGATCCATATCTGGTCTGAAAATAACACACATGAAATGACACTTGTGGATCAATAAGTGGTATGTGAAAAGAACAAACATTTCAATGATACTGGTGGATCCATATACGATCTGTGAAAATAACAGACATGCAATGACACTGGTGGATCCATATGTGGTCTGTGAAAAGAACACACATTTCAATGACACTAGTGGATCCATACATGGTCTGTGAAAAGAATACACATGCAATGAAATCTAGTGGATCCATATGAGGTCTATGAAAAGAATACACATGCAAGGACACTGGTTGATTCATATGTGGTTTGTGAAAAGAACACACATGAAATGACACTGGTGGATCCATATATGGTCTATGAAAAGAACACACATGCAATGGCACTGGTGGATCCATATGTGGTCTGTGAAAAGAATACACATGCAATGATACTGGTGGATCCATATGTGGCCTGTGAAAAGAACACACATGCAATGACACTGGTGGATCCATATTTGGTCTTTGAAAAGAACACACATGCAATGAAAATGGTGGATCCATATGTGGTCTGTGAAAAGAACACACATCCAATGACACCGGTGGATCCATATGTGGTCTGTGAAAAGAACACACATCCAGTGACACTAGTGGATCCATATGTGGTCTGTGAAAACAACACACATGCAATGGCAATGGTGATTCCATATCTGGTCTGTGAAAAGAACACACGCAATGGAAATGGTGGATCCATATGTGGTTTGTGAAAAGAACACACATGCAATGAGACTGGTTCATCCATATGTGGTCTGTGAAAAGAACACACATGAAATGATACTGGTGGATCCATATGTGGTCTGTGAAAAGAAAAAACATTTCAATGACACTGGTGGATACATATATTGTTTGTGAAAAGAACACACATGCAATGAACTCTGGTGGATCCATATGTGGTCTGTGAAAACAACACACATTTCAATGACACTGTTGGGTCCATACATGGTCTGTGAAAAGAACACACATGCAATGAACTCTGGTGGATCCATATGTGGTCCATGAAAAGAACAAACATGCAATGACACTAGTTGATCCATATGTGGTCTGTGAAAAGAACAAACACTTCAATGACACTAGTGCATCCATATATGGTTTGTGAAACGAACACACATGCAATGACACTGGAGGATCCATATTGGTCTGTGAGAAGAACACACATGCAATGACAATGGTGGTTCCATATGCGGTCTGTGAATAGAACACACATGCAATGATGATGGTGGATCCATATGTGGTTTGTGAAAAGAACACACATGCAATGACACTGGTTGATCCATATGTGGTCTGTGAAAATAACACACATGAAATGACACTGGTGGATCCATATGTGGTCTGTGAAAAGAACAAACATATCAATGACACTGGTGGATCCATATACGGTCTGTGAAAAGAACAGACATGCAATGACACTGGTGGATCCATATGTGGTCTGTGAAAAGAACACACATGCAATGACAATGGTGTTTCCATATGTGGTATGTGAAAAGAACACACGCAATGGCAATGGTGGATCCATATGTGGTTTGTGAAAAGAACACACATGCAATGAGACTGGTTGATCCATATGTGGTGTGTGAAAAGAACACACATGAAATGACACTGGTGGATCCATATGTGGTTTGTGAAAAGAACAAACATTTCAATGACACTAGTGGATCCATATATTGTTTGTAAAAATAACACACATGCAATGAACTCTGGTGGATCCATATCTGGTCTGTGAAAACAACACACATTTCAATGACACTGGTGGGTCCATACATGGTCTATGAAAAGAACACACATGCAATGAACTCTGGTGGATCCATATGTGGTCTATGAAAATAACACACATGCAATGACACTGGTTGCTACATATGTGGTCTGTGAAAAGAACACACATGCAATGAAAATGGTGGATCCATATGTGGTCTGTGAAAAGAACACACATGCAATGACACTGATGGATCGATATGTTGTCTCTGGAAAGAACACACATGCAATGACACTGGTGGATCCATATGTGGTTTGTGAAAAGAACACACATGAAATGACTGTGGTGGATCCATATGTGGTTTGTGAAAAGAACAGACATGCAATGATACTGGTGGATCCATATGTGGTCTATGAAAAGAACACGCATGCAATGACACTGGTGGATCTATATGTTGTCTGTGAAAAGAACAAACATGTCAATGACACTGGTGGATCCATATGCTGTCTGTGAAAAGAACACACATGCAATGACACTGGTGGATCCATATGTGGTCTGTGAAAAGAACACACATGCAATCGAAATGGTGGTTCCATACGTGGTCTGTGAAAAGAACACATGCAATGGCAATGGTGGATCCATATGTGGTTTGTGAAAAGAACACACATGCAATGAGACTGGTTGATCCGTATGTGGTCTGTGAAAAGAACACACATGAAATGCTACTGGTGGATCCATATGTGGTCTGTGAAAAGAACACACATGCAATGACACTAGTGGATCGATATGTGGTCTCTGAAAAGAACACACATGCAATGACACTGTTGGATCCATATGTGGTCTGTTAAAACAACACACATTTCAATGACACTAGTGGGTCCATATGTGGTCTGCGAAAAGAACATACATGCAATGATACTGGTGGATCCATATGTGGTCTGTCAAAAGAACACGCATGCAATGACACTGGTGGTTCCATATGTGGTCTGTGAGAAGAACAAACATTTCAATGACACTGGTGGATCCATATGTGGTCTGTGAAAAGAACACACATGCAATGACACTGGTGGATCCATATGTGGTCTGTGAAAAGAACACACATGCAATGGCAATGGTGGTTCCATATGTGGTCTGTGAAAAGAACACACGCCATGGCAATGGTGGATCCATATGTGGTTTGTGATAAGAACACACATGCAATGACACTGGTTGATCCATATCTGGTCTGAAAATAACACACATGAAATGACAATTGTGGATCAATAAGTGGTCTATGAAAAGAACAAACATTTCAATGATACTGGTGGATCCATATACGATCTGTGAAAAGAACAGACATGCAATGAGACTGGTGGATCCATATGTGGTCTGTGAAAAGAACACACATTTCAATGACACTAGTGGATCCATACATGGTCTGTGAAAAGAATACACATGCAATAAACTCTAGTGGATCCATATGAGGTCTATGAAAAGAATACACATGCAATGACACTGGTTGATTCATATGTGGTCTGTGAAAAGAACACACATGAAATGACACTGGTGGATCCATATGTGGTCTATGAAAAGAACACACATGCAATGGCACTGGTGGATCCATATGTGGTCTGTGAAAAGAATACACATGCAATGATACTGGTGGATCCATATTTGGTCTGTGAAAAGAACAGACATGCAATGAAAATGGTGGATCCATATGTGGTCTGTGAAAAGAACACACATCCAATGACACTGGTGGATCCATATGTGGTATGTGAAAAGAACACACATCCAATGACACTAGTGGATCCATATGTGGTCTGTGAAAAGAACACACATGCAATGACACTGGTGGATCCATATGTGATCTGTGAAAAGAACACACATGCAATGACAATGGTGTTTCCATATGTGGTCTGTGAAAAGAACACACGCAATGGTAATGGTGGATCCATATGTGGTTTGTGAAAAGAACACACATGCAATGAGACTGGTTGATCCATATGTGGTGTGTGAAAAGAACACACATGAAATGACACTGTTGGATCCATATGTGGTTTGTGAAAAGAACAAACATTTCAATGACACTGGTGGATCCATATATTGTTTGTAAAAAGAACACACATCCAATGAACTCTGGTGGATCCATATCTGGTCTTTGAAAACAACACACATTTCAATGACACTGGTGGGTCCATACATGGTCTATGAAAAGAACACACATGCAATGAACTCTGGTGGATCCATATGTGGTCTATGAAAATAACACACATGCAATGACACTGGTTGCTCCATATGTGGTCTGTGAAAAGAACACACATGCAATGAAAATGGTGGATCCATATGTGGTCTGTGAAAAGAACACACATGCAATGACACTGATGGATCGATATATTGTCTCTGGAAAGAACACACATGCAATGACACTAGTGGATCCATATGTGGTTTGTGAAAAGAACACACATGAAATGACTATGGTGGATCCATATGTGGTTTGTGAAAAGAACAGACATGCAATGATACTGGTGGATCCATTTGTGGTCTGTGAAAAGAACACGCATGCAATGACACTGGTGGATCCATATGTTGTCTGTGAAAAGAACAAACATGTCAATGACATTGGTGGATCCATATGGGGTCTGTGAAAAGAACACACATGCAATGACACTTGTGGATCCATATGTGGTCTGTGAAAAGAACACACATGCAATCGAAATGGTGGTTCCATACGTGGTCTGTGAAAAGAACACATGAAATGGCAATGGTGGATCCATATGTGGTTTGTGAAAAGAACACACATGCAATGAGACTGGTTGATCCGTATGTGGTCTGTGAAAAGAACACACATGAAATGCTACTGGTGGATCCATATGTGGTCTATGAAAAGAACACACATGCAATGACACTAGTGGATTGATATGTGGTCTATGAAAAGAACACACATGCAATGACACTATTGGATCCATATGTGGTCTGTTAAAACAACACACATTTCAATGACACTGGTGGGTCCATATGTTGTTTGCGAAAAGAACATACATGCAATAATACTGGTGGATCCATATGTGGTCTGTCAAAAGAACACGCATGTAATGACACTGGTGGTTCCATATGTGGTCTGTGAGAAGAACAAACATTTCAATGACACTGGTGGATCCATATGTGGTCTGTGAAAAGAACACGCATGCAATGACACTGGTGGATCCATATGTGGTCTGTGAAAAGAACACACATGCAATGGCAATGGTGGTTCCATATGTGGTCTGTGAAAAGAACACACGCAATGGCAATGGTGGATCCATATGTGGTTTGTGAAAAGAACACACATGCAATGAGACTGGTTCATCCATATGTGGTCTGTGAAAAGAACACACATGAAATGATACTGGTGGATCCATATGTGGTCTGTGAAAAGAACAAACATTTCAATGACACTGGTGGATCCATATATTGTTTGTGAAAAGAACACACATGCAATGAACTCTGGTGGATCCATATGTGGTCTGTGAAAACAACACACATTTCAATGACACTGTTGGGTCCATACATGGTCTGTGAAAAGAACACACATGCAATGAACTCTGGTGGATCCATATGTGGTCCATGAAAAGAACAAATATGCAATGACACTAGTTGATCCATATGTGGTATGTGAAAAGAACAAACACTTCAATGACACTAGTGCATCCATATATGGTTTGTGAAACGAACACACACGCAATGACACTAGAGGATCCATATTGGTCTGTGAAAAGAACACACATGCAATGACAATGGTGGTTCCATATGCGGTCTGTGAATAGAACACACATGCAATGACAATGGTGGATTCATATGTGGTTTGTGAAAAGAACACACATGCAATGACACTGGTTGATCCATATGTGGTCTGTGAAAATAACACACATGAAATGACACTGGTGGATCCATATGTGGTCTGTGAAAAGAACAAACATATCAATGACACTGGTGGATCCATATACGGTCTGTGAAAAGAACATACATGCAATGACACTGGTGGATCCATATGTGGTTTGTGAAAGAACACACATTTCAATGACACTAGTGGATCCATACATGGTCTGTGAAAAGAACACACATGCAATGAACTCTGGTGGATTCATATGTGGTCTACGAAAAGAAGACACATGCAATGTCAATGGTGGATCCATATGTGGTTTGTGAGAAGAACACACATGCAATGACACTGGTGGATCCATATGTGGTTTGTGAAAAGAACAAACATTTCAATGACACTGGTGGATCCATATATTGTTTGTAAAAAGAACACACATGCAATGAACTCTGGTGGATCCATATCTGGTATGTGAAAACAACACACATTTTAATGACACTGGTGGGTCCATACATGGTCTATGAAAAGAACACACATGCAATGAACTCTGGTGGATCCATATGTGGTCTATGAAAATAACACACATGCAATGACACTGGTTGCTCCATATGTGGTATGTGAAAAGAACACACATGCAATGAAAATGGTGGATCCATATGTGGTCTGTGAAAAGAACACACATGCAATGACACTAATGGATCGATATGTGGTCTCTGGAAAGAACACACATGCAATGAAACTGGTTGATCTATATGTGGTATGTGAAAAGAACAAACACTTCAATGACACTAGTGCATCCATATATGGTTTGTGAAAAGAACACACATGCAATGAGACTGGTTGATCCATATGTGGTCTGTGAAAAGAACACACATGAAATGATACTGGTGGATCCATATGTGGTCTGTGAAAAGAACAAACATTTCAATGACACTGGTGGATCCATATATTGTTTGTGAAAAGAACACACATGCAATGAACTCTGGTGGATCCATATGTGTTCTATGAAAAGAACACACATGCAATGTCAATGGTGGATCCATATGTGGTTTGTGAGAAGAACACACATGCAATGACACTGGTGGATCCATATGTGGTTTGTGAAAAGAACAAACATTTCAATGACACTGGTGGATCCATATATTGTTTGTAAAAAGAACACACATGCAATGAACTCTGGTGGATCCATATCTGGTATGTGAAAACAACACACATTTTAATGACACTGGTGGGTCCATACATGGTCTATGAAAAGAACACACATGCAATGAACTCTGGTGGATCCATATGTGGTCTATGAAAATAACACACATGCAATGACACTGGTTGCTCCATATGTGGTATGTGAAAAGAGCACACATGCAATGAAAATGGTGGATCCATATGTGGTCTGTGAAAAGAACACACATGCAATGACACTAATGGATCGATATGTGGTCTCTGGAAAGAACACACATGCAATGACACTGGTTGATCCATATGTGGTATGTGAAAAGAAGAAACACTTCAATTACACTAGTGCATCCATATATGGTTTGTGAAAAGAACAGACATGCAATGAGACTGGTTGATCCATATGTGGTCTGTGAAAAGAACACACATGAAATGATACTGGTGGATCCATATGTGGTCTGTGAAAAGAACAAACATTTCAATGACACTGGTGGATCTATATATTGTTTGTGAAAAGAACACACATGCAATGGACTCTGGTGGATCCATATGTGGTCTGTGAAAACAACACACATTTCAATGACACTGTTGGGTCCATACATGGTCTGCGAAAAGAACACACATGCAATGAACTCTGGTGGATCCATATGTGGTCCATGAAAAGAACAAACATGCAATGACACTGGTTGATCCATATGTGGTATGTGAAAAGAACAAACACTTCAATGACACTAGTGCATCCATATATGGTCTGTGAAACGAACACACATGCAATGACACTGGTGGATCCATATGTGGTCTGTGAAAAGAACACACATGCAATGGCAATGGTGGTTCCATATGTGGTCTGTGAAAAGAACACACGCAATGGCAATGGTGGATCCATATGTGGTTTGTGAAAAGAACACACATGCAATGAGACTGGTTCATCCATATGTGGTCTGTGAAAAGAACACACATGAAATGATACTGGTGGATCCATATGTGGTCTGTGAAAAGAACAAACATTTCAATGACACTGGTGGATCCATATATTGTTTGTGAAAAGAACACACATGCAATGAACTCTGGTGGATCCATATGTGGTCTGTGAAAACAACACACATTTCAATGACACTGTTGGGTCCATACATGGTCTGTGAAAAGAACACACATGCAATGAACTCTGGTGGATCCATATGTGGTCCATGAAAAGAACAAACATGCAATGACACTAGTTGATCCATATGTGGTCTGTGAAAAGAACAAACACTTCAATGACACTAGTGCATCCATATATGGTTTGTGAAACGAACACACATGCAATGACACTGGAGGATCCATATTGGTTTGTGAAAAGAACACACATGCAATGACAATGGTGGTTCCATATGCGGTCTGTGAATAGAACACACATGCAATGACAATGGTGGATCCATATGTGGTTTGTGAAAAGAACACACATGCAATGACACTGGTTGATCCATATGTGGTCTGTGAAAATAACACACATGAAATGACACTGGTGGATCCATATGTGGTCTGTGAAAAGAACAAACATATCAATGACACTGGTGGATCCATATACGGTCTGTGAAAAGAACACACATGCAATGACACTGGTGGATCCATATGTGGTTTGTGAAAGAACACACATTTCAATGACACTAGTGGATCCATACATGGTCTGTGAAAAGAACACACATGCAATGAACTCTGGTGGATCCATATGTGGTCCATGAAAAAGAACAAACATGCAATGACACTGGTTGATCCATATGTGGTATGTGAAAAGAACAAACACTTCAATGACACTAGTGCATCCATAAACGGTCTGTGAAAAGAACAGACATGCAATGACACTGGTGGATCCATATGTGGTTTGTGAAAGAACACACATTTCAATGACACTAGTGGATCCATACATGGTCTGTGAAAAGAACACACATGCAATGAACTCTGGTGGATCCATATGTGGTCTATGAAAAGAACACACAAGCAATGTCAATGGTGGATCCATATGTGGTTTGTGAGAAGAACACACATGCAATGACACTGGTGGATCCATATGTGGTTTGTGAAAAGAACAAACATTTCAATGACACTGGTGGATCCATATATTGTTTGTAAAAAGAATACACATGCAATGAACTCTGGTGGATCCATATCTGGTATGTGAAAACAACACACATTTTAATGACACTGGTGGGTCCATACATGGTCTATGAAAAGAACACACATGCAATGAACTCTGGTGGATCCATATGTGGTCTATGAAAATAACACACATGCAATGACACTGGTTGCTCCATATGTGGTATGTGAAAAGAACACACATGCAATGAAAATGGTGGATCCATATGTGGTCTGTGAAAAGAACACACATGCAATGACACTAATGGATCGATATGTGGTCTCTGGAAAGAACACACATGCAATGACACTGGTTGATCCATATGTGGTATGTGAAAAGAACAAACACTTCAATGACACTAGTGCATCCATATATGGTTTGTGAAAAGAACACACATGCAATGACACTGGAGGATCCTTATTGGTCTATGAAAAGAACACACATGCAATGACAATGGTGGTTCCATATGCGGTCTGTGAAAAGAACACACATGCAATGACAATGGTGGTGTTGGGGAGGTAACCCCGGATAGGGTAAGGACGGGGAAAGACGAAAGGATTATTCCCCGTCCAGTTTCCGAGTTATATTCTAAGCTGGCCGGGTCTTGTAAAGGTCGGCCGAGATAAGGAAAGGCAGGACCTCAGTAGTGATTGCAAGGCATTACCCGGCCGAGATACGGCGTAAGCCGGCTGGGTTGGCCCGAATGATCTTAATGCAGGTGAAGGACATGCCGAGTTACGCGAGGAAGGGCCAAATGATACGAAGCTTGCAGGAGAAGAAGCCCAAAGTCAAACCCTAGTCACGGAATCTGAGCAGAGCCAAGAGCTAAAGACAAATGTGCAGAACGACAGAGGGGCAGAAGGAGGTCACGGAGGTGACAGTTCTGGAGCCCGAGGCAAGCAGGGGCCTCCGGAATCTTGGCATGATGGGAAGGGCGACAGGGAAAGAGGAGCGCCGAACTACTATATTGGGACAAGCATATTCCTCGAATATGCTTGCCACGTCAGCCCTAGAAGAACCCAGGGCTCTCCTTTATAAGGGGAGGCTTGGACCCTAAGGAAGGGGGGGACGGATTCTTGGGACCGTTAGGCTGGTAAAATTCTCTCTATCCTTGTATACAGCTCAAGGAGCACTTGTAGCCCGAGGAAGGAGAAATAAAGATCTTTGCGTTAGCTTTCTGTGTGTAGAATCAACTACGTCTTCCCTCCCCATATCCCACTAGCACCCATTGGCCCCAAACTTTAGCCTACCCATTGCATCTGCCGTGCCACCACCACGACAGTTGGCGCCCACCGTGGGGCCAGCAGCGGTGCTAGCTGGAGTTATGATCCGGACGGGAAACTTCATCGAGACTGGCGAGGGCGTTGTTTCTGGTCTGGTACAGAGATTTGGTCTCTGTGACTATGTCAGCAACAATGCAGGGAGTTTCAGGGGGAAAACTCCCCCGCGTAACGGTGTCTTCATCAGCCTGGGTGGGCACAAGGTCTACGTCGGTGTCGATGTCTCCAGCGTTTATCCTTACCAAGTTGTTGTTGCAGGAGAGCCACCACTCAACGCTGCGAGCCGTCCACCCAGAGCACATCCTATAGGCAGCGTCGAGGTCATGGTCGCGGCCGGAGTACAAACTGGAGCAGCAGCTGCTGGGTCAAGCAGAGAACCCGCCACCGCTGCACAGGGCGCACCCAGGCAGACCGCGCCACAACCCTCCGAGGTAATCCCGCCAGTGACCAACCCAGCCGAGGTGCAGGACACCACCCCAAAGGCACTAAGAGTAAGAGGGCCACCTCTGGAAAGGCCAGAGAACATTCTTCAGGCGACCATAGAAAACTTGACTACGCTCAGAAGCGCCATACTTGATCCAAATAATGCTCAGCAGAGTTGAGGAAACCAGCAAAAGGTGCTGGTAGAGGCCAAAAAGTGTCGGCCTGCGGGAGTCCTTAAACAGACCTGCGAGAATATGCCAAAGCTAATAAGTTGATGTCGCACCAACGGTGGACGAATTAAGATTGAGAGGAAAAACCTCATGGATGATATCAATAAAGAGCGGATGCTCATAAAGCGTAATCGGTGGATTTGGGTTTGCCGAGGTACGACTCGGCAAAAAACCTAAGAGCGGCAAATGCCGCAGCATTAGAGTTAGAGGGGTTGACCGGCGAGGCCCGGCAGAAACAGCAAGAAAGAGTAAACGAGCTGGTGCGCATCGCGAACCATCAAAATGAAGAAATGCTCAGAGCAAACCCGGCGAGGCCAGGGGCCTCGCGAATGGTTCATTCGGCAGGAGCAGCACCTGCCTTGTCCGTGGCAGCAAAGATCTTCACCCGGAAATAATGCTCGAAGAGACAAAGCAGTAACCTCGGGAAAAAGGAACAAGCAGATTGTCCCATATGATCCAGCAATGGCCGGAAAGGCAAATGAGAACAGAGGCAATGCAAGCCGAGGTAACAGTGGGGAGAGGAACCACGGCCGTGTGGAGAAAGATGGCGGAAGCCGAGGCAACGGAGACCTCGGCAGAAGAGAACCCGCGAGAGGCAATCAGGAGAACAATACCCCGGTCGAAGTAAGGAGAGAACTGCCACTCAACCCGCAACCAAGGCATGAACCCCGGCAGGAAAGAGAAACGAGGCCAACTCGCCACGATCGAATTAATGAAAGATACAATGATGGTTATTCTGAGATGGAATATGCGATCCGTGGCGGAAACAATCACTACGGAATACGTGATGAGTTACAGACAGATTTGCCATCAAATGATGCAATAGTGAAGCTGGACCGGCTATACAGGTCCGAGTTGTTGGAAGAACAGGGTCCACCGGGGCCGACATGCTTTGGACCACGGATCATGGGCGAACCTCCTGTGCCGAACTTTCAGCTGGCAAGGGGCACGAAAACATCTAATGGGAGTACCAAACCACAAGACTGGTTAATTGACTATGCCACTGCTGTAAAAATAGCGGGTGGGAACTTACGATGGGCAGTACGGTATGTACCACAAATGCTGGAAGGACCAGCTAGGGTGTGGCTGAATAATCTACTAGCCGGCAGTATCAACTGTTGGCTGGATTTTGAGGAAATGTTTGTCGGCAACTTTACCAGTACATACAAGAGGCCAAACAGGCCACAACAGTTAGCCATGTGCAAGCAGAGGCTGAATGAAACAGATAGAGAATTTTTAACTCGGTGGTGCAACCTGAGAAACTCATGTGAAGGAGTCATAGAATTGCAAGCAATAGGTTGGTTCGCGCAAGGATGCCGTTATGGCAGCGTATTGTGGCAACGTCTGCAGAGAGATATGCCGACCACACTGGCAGAAACTATCAGAATAGCGGACTCCTACGCATTAGGAGACCCAACGCAACCAGAATTAATGTCGGCAGATCATCGCGAGAAACAGGAACATTATGCAAGAGATTTGGCCGGGTCATCCAGGCGCGGTGATTTCAGAGGAAGAAGAAGAGAGGAAAGGCCGGATTATAGATATAATTCGGCCCAAGTGGCGGCGGTAGCGCAGGACCCACCTTGTCACGGAGAAACTCAACGGCAGAAGAATGGTCCTCAACAGTGGACACCAAGAAATGAAGGAAAAAGGCAGTGGACCCCAGAACAAAAGAAATAGTGGCAGGAGAGGCCGAAGTACACGTTCGAATCCATGTTAGATCAGCGGTGCAAATTTCACACGTCAAACCCATCCAGGCCAGCCAACCATACCACCCGCCAATGTGCATGGATGAAAAATGCAATGGGGAACCCTGCAGGGGTTCAGGCACCCCATCAAGTACATCAAGAAAGATCACCACGGTTGATCGGAGCAAATGCACAAGAATCGATGTTACCGCCTCCCCGAGGTACGATAACTCGGATCGGAGAGACGCGATGCATCAAGTGATGAACCAAGTCCAGGATGGAAGAACAAATCCGGCGAATACCGGACGCAATGATTACAGAGAACATCATCAATCCTATTGCGTGTTCACAACGGAACAACAAGACAAGCAAAGTGTGCAGCGCCGGCATATGGAAGTAAATGCAGTAATGCCGGCAGTACCAAGATATGTGCCTTGGTCGGATCAGGAGATAACTTGGAGCATAAAGGATCATCCCAAGATAATGCCAAATCCCGGATCATATGCACTTGTGCTGGATCCGACATTTGTTGGACCGAGCATCAATGTCAAATTTTCAAAAGTACTCATAGACAATGGAAGTAGTATCAATATCATGTACAAAGATACCATGCATAAACTCGGAATATCGCGTAACATGTTGCAATCCACGAGGACCACTTTCCATGGGATAGTGCCAGGGCTTTCATGTGAACCCATTGGTAAGGTCCGAGTAGATGTGTTATTCGACAAGAGATAAGCGCAGAAAGGTAGAATTTAGAGTTTGAAGTGGTAGATCTAGACAGCTGTTATCATGCTCTACTCGGACGACCAGCGTTGGCCAAATTCATGGGCAGCTGTCATATAAGTTATCTGAAAATGAAGCTACCTGGACCACAAGGAGTGATAACTATAACAGGGGATTACAAGAAATCAATGGAGTGTGCATCACCGGTCAAATTTGGCGAGTCATTGGTTATAGCAAGAGAAAAAGAAGGATTCAGGAGGTAGCAGCTCGCTCAATCGGGCACAGCTGAACATGCCGCACTAGCCAACCCGCATGGCGTGTCTCTTTTCAGCCGACTAAAGAAGCGAAGAAGTTTGATAGATGAACAATATCCGAGCGCATTGTTACTATTGGTGCAGGCCTGGACGCTAAATAGGAAAGCGAGCTCACCAACTTCCTCCGTGAGAATCGGGACATATTTGCATGGTCAACTCAGGATCCGCAAGGTGTTCCGAGGAGTTAATGAGCACTCTTTGAATGTAAGGCCGGAGCAAGGCCGGTGAAGCAACCTCTCCGCCGCTCACCAAGACAGGAGAAAAATAATAGGGGATGAAATAGCTCGGCTCCTCGCAGCCGGGTTCATCATGGAGGTGCTGTACCTGGATTGGTTGTCGAATCCGGTGCTGGTAGAAAAGAAGAAAGATGATCCCAATGTAGCCATTGTATGGCGAATGTGTATCGATTACACGAACCTGAACAAGGCGTGTCCAAAAGATCCTTTTCCATTGCCTAGAATAGACCAAGTCATTGATTCGACCGCTGGTTGTGAGTTATTATCATTTGTAGACGCGTACTCTGGTTTCCACCAGATACCGTTAAATCCGGCCGATCAAATAAAGACTACATTTATTACCCCGTACGGGGCTTATTGCTATCGCAAAATGCCGTTCGGCCTGCGAAACGCAGGAGCAACATATCAGAGATGTATGCAAAAATGTCTACACGATCAGATAGGAAAAAATGTACAAGTATATGTAGATGACGTGGTCATCAAAACCAAGGAAAGCAAAACGTTGCTGGAAGATATACGGTAGACTTTTGCGAACCTGAGAAGGTTCCGAATGAAGCTTAACCCGGAAAAATGCACGTTTGGCGTGCCGGCAGGAAAATTACTCGGTTTTCTTATATCTAGCCGAGGTATAGAGGCCAACCCAACAAAAATAAAGGCAGTAGAAAGAATGGAATTGCCAAGATGCTTAAAGGATGTGCAAAAATTCACGGGTTGTCTAGCCTCGCCACCGGTTTGTATGTCTGGGAGAGAAGGCACTACCATTATATCAGTGATGAAGAAATCGATAAATTTTGGACTCCACAAGCGGACAGCGCATTTCATGAGTTGAAAAGAATGTTGGTCACAGCACCTATTTTGGCTTCTCCATTATCAAAAGAGCCTATGTTACTCTATATAGCGGCTACCAATAGAGTAGTAAGTGCTGTAGTCGTAGTAGAACGACTTGCAGATAATAAGTCGGTACAGAGGCCGGTATATTATTTAAGTGAGGTGTTGTCCACTTCAAAACAGAATTACCCACATTATCAGAAAATGGCTTATGGGGTGTATATGTCGGCAAAAAAGCTTAAACATTACTTCGAAGAGCATCCCATCAGAGTGATCTGTGAAGCGCCCATAGCCGACATATTGAGCAACAAAGATGCAAGTGGCCGAATAGCAAAATGGGCAATCGAATTGTCACCATACGCTCCACAATTTGATAGGAGAGATGCAATCAAATCTCAAGCAGTCGCCGACTTCTTCGTAGATTGGGCCGAAGTGCAATATGACCCACCATTACCAGATCCAAATTATTGGACGATGCATTTCGATGGTTCCAAACTAAGAACTGGTTTGGGGGCAGGAATAGTGTTAACCTCGCCTAAAAGAGATCAGCTAAAATATGTGCTACAAATACATTTTGCCGCATCCAACAACGTAGCCGAATATGAAGCACTGGTCCATGGATTGAAAGTAGCAAAAGAGATTGGCGTACGCCGAATCTTATGCTATGGGGATTCGGATCTAGTAGTACAGCAAGTCTCAGGCAATTGGGATGCGTTAGACGCTAATATGGCTTTATACAGATTTTATGTGCAAAAGATCAGTGGGTACTTTGAAGGATGTGAATTTCACCACGTACCTCGGGCAGAAAATGATGCCGTAGACACATTGTCAAAACTCGGATCAACCCGGCAGTCAATCCCCCCGGGCATTGCCATGGAACACCTCAGAAAACCATCAATAATCCCGTCACCAGAATCCGAATCTATCTTTATTCCGGCAAATCTAGCAGAGGATAATGCGCCGATGGAAGTAGACCAGCAATATAACTCGGAACCCCCCAAGAGGAGGACAGCAGAAGTAAGCACAATCATAAAGAAAGCCGAGACGGATATGTCAGCAGAAAACATGGAAGTAGACAATGAGAGTGCACCAGAAAAAGTCACACCGCCATGGGCGCAACCCATATTCTCTTACCTTAAAGAGTCAATATTACCGGATAATGAAGTAATAGCTAGACAAACTGTAAGGAGAGCAAAAGCTTATACAATCATAAACAATGAGCTGTACAAAAGAAGCGTCACAAGCGTATTGCAGAAATGTGTGAGTTCGGCAGAAGGCCAGGAGATCCTCCTAGATATACATCAAGGAGAGTGTGGACACCATGCTTCATCTCGTGCCTTGGTAGCCAAAGCATTCAGGCATGGATTTTATTGGCCAACGGCGTTGAAAGAAGCCAAAGAGTTGGTTGAAAAATGCAATGGTTGTCAGAGATATGCAACCAGGATACATATGCCATCGGCCGAGTTAAAAACAATACCCATCACTTGGCCATTTTCTGTGTGGGGCTTAGATATGGTGGGACCATTTAAGCCGGCCCGAGGGGGAATGACCCACATATTGGTTATGGTGGACAAGTTCACAAAATGGATTGAGGTGAAATCAATAAAAAATGCGATGGGCCCACAGCAGTGAAATTTCTCAAAGATATTATTTTAAGATATGGGTACCCGCACAGTATTATTACGGATAATGGCACAAATTTTGCAGAATGAGCTTTCGCCAGATTTTGCAGAGAGAAACACATAAGACTAGATGTTGCCTCTGTGGCTCACCCAGCATCTAATGGGCAAGTAGAGCGGTCTAATGGACTAGTATTGTCAGGAATAAAACCACGACTTGTTGAACCACTGCAAAGGTCGGCAGGAGGTTGGATTGAGGAACTCCCAGCCGTATTATGGAGCCTCAGGACTACTCCGAATAGATCAACAGGCTATACACCATTCTTTCTGGTATACGGGGCAGAGGCCGTGCTTCCAACCGACATAGTACATGACTCGCCAAGAGTTACTCAGTATACAACCTCAGAGGTAAATGAAATAGCTCGTCAAGATACTGTAGACCTGCTAGAAGAAGCTAGAGAACTGGCACTATCACGATCAGCTATTTATCAGCAGAACTTGCGACGATATCACAGAAAGAAGGTGAATCCAAGGGTATTCAAAGAAGGAGATTTAGTCCTCCGACTGGTGCAACGCACGGCCGGCATGCACAAGCTGTCACCTCCATGGGAGGGACCATTCATCGTGAGCAAAGCATTACATAACGATGCCTATTATCTAATCGACGCTCAATCCCCCGGAAGGAACAAGGCGCATAAAGCCGAGGAAACAAAGAGGCCATGGAACGTAGCTTTACTTCGTCCATTTTATTCTTAGTGGTCATTTGGTCACACATTGCAAAGTAGTATCTTGCGATCAAGCACCAACTATGTATTAAAAACCTCGGCATCCAGAGAAGTGACTCGGGGACTGCTATATGTTATTTCAATTTCATCTTATGTACTAAACCTCGGCGTCCAGAGCAGTGACTCGGGGACTGCTATATGTCATTTCAATTTCATCTTATGTACTAAACCTCGGCATCCAGAGCGGTGACTCGGGGACTGCTATATATTATTTCAATTTATTATGTACTAACCTTCGGCATCCAGAGCAGTGACTCGGGGACTGCTATATGTTATTGAAATTCCATTTTATGTACTAAACCTCGGCACTCAAAGTGGCGACTAGAGGACTACCATATACCACCCCAGGGTTATGTTGAGCACCAAAACCTGACACTCGAAACAGCCTGGCAAAGGATCTTATATCGTTCCTGAAATTTAGTTTACACACTAGACTTCACGAACAAAATCACCGGGACTGCCATATATTGTTCCAAAGGGGCAATCAATCTTTGATACAAAAAAGGTATCACACTTCAGAATAAGAGCAGATTAACCCCATATGATGTGCGAAGATCACACCCAGATTACTCGACTAAAGAACGAGAGAACAAGGACAAAGATACATCCTAACAACAACAAAAATTGCAGGCTACCAAAGCAAGAATTCGGATGGAAGCCCACTTAAACAATGTTATAATAACTGCAAACTTATATGTCGCACCAATGTACGGCAAAAGGAGATTCAGGTCATACAAGAAATAAACAAGTGTTTCACCTACATCGTACGCCCGGCATACCAGGGATAGGAAATGACTTAAACGTTTTCAGCTGGAGAGGCGGCAACCTGGTCAGGGACTGGCGAATCCGAGGTAGGAGGAACTTCAGCCGATGTTACCTCGCCCTCCGCAGACCTAGGTGCAACCTCGGCCGAAGCCTGAGGCTGCTGAGGAGCATCAATTTGCGCAGTGGAATGCCCGGTACCCTTGGAGGAGGATCGCGCGTCGCCGTTGTCACCCGAGCTCGAACTGGAGTCACCAGAAGTGGCCGAGTCATCTTCATCTCCCCCTTGCTCAGCTGAATCGTCATCTGATGCATCCTCGACTACGACCTCCTCGTCCGGGTTTGGAAGGAAACTCGGCCCTTGTTCCAGGTGTGCACGTCGGCATACTCGACGAGTTGAAAGGCACGAGCTTGCCGGAGAGCGACGAAAGTGGGGTCCTCAACCCAACGAGAACCAATGCGAAGATTTCTCAAGATATCAAGAGAGATGTCTTCGTACCGTGACATGATAACGGTGAGGGCCATATCAGCGCCAGCTCGCCCAGCTGATTCCCTCCAGAGACTTAGTTGTTTTTCAGATGCCATAAGTCTTTTCACCAGTAATTCGACCTCATTGATATCGGGGGTCCCAGAAGTGTTCGGCCAGAGAACATGGTAAGCTCGAATAGCTGCCTGCACCAAGTCCCTGCCCATAATTTTCATCGGACCAATAGCAGCGCCGACAGCAACAAGGAAATCTTCCATCGAGTACTCCGAATCAACAGGGACACCTCGGCGCTTACGAGCTGCAAGAACCGCTTTCGAGCTCACAGGCTTAGCTTCTGGGAAATGACCTGCGCAAAACACGAATGTATCAGGAGATAAGAAATTTACAATGAATATAATTCGGCTGAGATAAGAAACTTACAATGAATATAACTCAACATTTTATGGAGGTCTTTAGCCCAGATGATCTTGCTCTTCTCTAACGAAGTAATTTCCTCGCTCATTCCACGAGTTTTAAGTTCGCAACCTCGAGGAGTTCTTTATTCTTCTGCAGCTCCAAAGCCAGCCGATTCTTCCTCGAGAATTCTGATCGACCTTTTCTAGTTCGGATTCTGAGAGAGCTTAAGAGTCTCCACCTCGTTCGCAGCGAGCTATTTCATCATCTTTTTCTTTAGCTACCAATGAGTAGCGCTTTGTTCTAAAAAATGCAGCATCACGTCAGGCATAGGCGTGCAATCTTGGTGAGATGCTGCGAAGGTTTGCAACTCGGCTTTACCACAGCCAAACGGAATAAAAAAGGTTAGCGCGTATTCTAAAGAGCGAAAAGGTGTAGGGTAAGAGGGAAACTAACCTTCCAAGCTCTTGACTTTCTTCTCAAGACGAATGTTGAGGTTATTGAGGTTACCTGTGAACCCACAAAGTAAGCCAAGACCCATACAAAAAACAATGACAAGGAAAATGGTCGACTTACCTGCTTTTTTCACCACAGGAAGAACTTTTTCATATTTCTCTTCCAACTTCCTGTGTGAGAAGAGCAGTCTTTAAAATTCGGCAGTCCACCGGTCATGTGCAACCTAAGCAATAGAACAAACCGTGAGCAAATATTCAGTCAAAACAGATCCGAGTTAAGCAAAAACTTAACCCAGATCTAGGTGGCTGGATATTCAAAGCCAAAACAGATCCGAGCTAAGCGAAAACTTAACCCAGATCTAGGTGGCTAGATATTCAAAGCCAAAACAGATCCGAGCTAAGCGAAAACTTAACCCGGATCTAGGTGGCTGGATATTCGAAGCTAAAGCAGATCCAAGTTAAGCGAAAACTCAACTCGGCTC
The DNA here is from genome assembly GCA_023614405.1 of Avena insularis. Lineage (NCBI taxonomy): Eukaryota > Viridiplantae > Streptophyta > Magnoliopsida > Poales > Poaceae > Avena > Avena insularis. The sequence goes on from CM042684.1 coordinate 90,359,008, forward strand.
TAGGTGGCTGGATATTAAAAGCCAAAACAGATCCGAGCTAAGCGAAAACTTAACCCAGATCTAGGTGGCTGGATATTCAAAGCCAAAATAGATCCGAGTTAAGAGAAAACTTAACCCAGATCTAGGTGGCTGGATATTCAAAGCCAAAACAGATCCGAGTTAAGTGAAAACTTAACTCAGATCTAGGTGGCTGGATATTCAAAGCCAAAACAGATCCGAGCTAAGCGAAAACTTAACCCGGATCTAGGTGGCTGGATATTCGAAGCTAAAGCAGATCCGAGTTAAGCGAAAACTCAACTCGGCTCTAGGTGGCTGGATATTAAAAGCCAAAACAGATCCGAGTTAAGCGAAAACTTAACCCAGATCTAGGTGGCTGGATATTCAAAGCCAAAAGTAGATTCGAGTCCGGCGAAAGCTTAACCCAGACCTATGTGGCTAGACATTCAAAGAACAGCTAGATAAAATTTAAGCAAAAGTTTAAGATAGATCTACTCGGATATAGGCTCGAACCCTAAATTAAGTAGAGCTAAGTATAGCACTATAAAAACTTCCAAGCGAATAACAAGTTACTCGTTTGCAAGTTTCGGGGACTAATGTATATATAATAGCATATGGAGAATCAGTCTAAACCCCGAGAAGTAGCAATTACCTCGTTCATCTTGTTGCTATCCAGAATGATCTTGGCAGCTTGATCCAAACGGCTACTGATGTCGGAAAGTTGAAACGGCTGACTGTTTTGATTGCCCTCAAGCTGATCAGCAGCATTCCAATTATGAGCATATTCCACCAGCGAGCCGAGGCTGTTCCCACTAGCCGTCCGGGTTAAGACTTTACCTCGGACATGTTGTGCAACCACTGCAGCCGTAGGGCTTGTATGAAGAGCAAGCTGGGTGCTAGCAGCCGAGGTAACAGAGGCTTTGGTAGGCGCAATTCCTTTGCGCAGCACGTCGGCAATACTCGGCTGAGAAGAGACGGCAAGACCTTTTTGGGAAGTGGAAGTTTTGGTGGCAACAGTTTTTCTTACTGTGGAGGCACCAGCAGAAGCTGATACCTCGGCAATGGGAACAGTGCCTTTAGGAGCAGGAGGGATCGCAGGCGTAGAGGATGCCGGGGTATTAACGACCACGGCGGAGGCTGGGGTTACTGCAGGAGCTACCGAGGTAGAAAGAGGCTCAGCGGATATGCTCGGATTCAATGGAGGGGCAACGGGTTCGGTAGAAATCTTGGAGACACGAGTATCAGGCGCATCGTGACGAGGGGGTGACTGATTCGGAGCTGAAGGAGAGGCAACACGAGCAGGACTGGGAATCCTAGTATCTTCAACGGGCGGTGGAGACGGCTGCCGAATCGGGCGGCTAGTCATGCTAGGACCGCCAGGTTTAACGGAAAGCGAAGCACTGCGAAAATAATAAAGAAAAAAGGGTGTCAAGATGAAAAACAGAGTGAGGAACAAGAAATACGAGCAAAAGGAACTTACCCTGCGACCCCAGGCATGGTCTTGCGCCTGGGAGGATTCGGAGCAGACTTCTTCATTCGTTTCTTGGGGGCCGCCTCTGAGGCACTGGCAGAGCCCCTGCTTCGAGGTAACTGGGGGCCGGGAAGCAATAGGCTTGGCGTCGTGAACCTGACCGGCCGGATTAGCTGGGAAAGTAGAAGCCGGAAATGCATAAGAAATAGGCATTGCGGCAACTACCTCAAGAACTTGGGCCTCGTCCGAATCACCTTCCTCCTCATGGACCGAAGTCTTGCCACGAGCGCGGGCCGGAGCGGGATCCGACTTGGGGACGAATTCTTCGGAGTCCGGCTCCCCAACGTCGGGGTATTCCGGTCCGCAGTCCACGGAAGCGACAAAACCTCGGCATCCTCGTCCTTTTGCTCGGCGAACCTCTGTGAGGCGAAAAAGAAGGAAGGTTAGCGAAAACAAGTTATGAAAACAATAGAAAATCAAAGCAGTAATGATTGAACTTATCAAGGAGGAGGATGCTCATGGTATAAGGTTTCAATCCCCAAGTCCAATCTTCAGCATCTCCGTCTTAAATATAGCACGGACACGCTTGAAGACGAGGTAGTTGTCCAGCTCGACGGTCGAGACTCGTTGGGATCAAGTGGACCACTCATGTAGCAAAGTTTGTGCGCCCTTTTCGAATGGGCAAACTGCCATCGATGAAGGTAGCCATCAAGTCTCGCCAGATAACCCGCCGGATCAGCTCTTGAGCCGAGTCTCAAAAGCTCGCCAAGACGTGACTCCTCCTCGGATTGTAAGTCCAATTCACCTTGGAAGGCGGGCCAATGGAGAAGGCAGGGAGCCGAATCTTGTCTTCCGTCCCTCTGTTCTTGACATAAAAGAAGGATTTGTGCCACTTCTTGCACGACTCAAGCCGGTGACACGAGGAAATACGGATTTCTCCGAGGTGTAATGGACGCCGCCGCACCGAGTAAGCGCTTTCGGAAGGATGCAGACTTGTCGTGACTACATTAGAACGAATCTGAAGAACTTCACCAGACGGTACGGACGGCCATAGGTCAAGTATCCTCCGAGGCGGAGATAAATGCGTAAAGAGAAGCGATGGCATTCGAGGAAGATGATGCGTCAAGGTCAAGTAGTCGAGAAACTCTCTTGAAATCGCTAAGAGGGAGACCAAAGCCGCGAGAAATGTGACATAAAACTACATATTCGCCTCCCTAACATCCGAGATAAATCGCTGCCGGGTAAACGACAAGAGACCTCGCGGGATCCTCCGGTTCAATGAGCCACCGATCTCCCACCGGTAACTGAGGAGCCCTGCCACGAGCCTCGCTCGGGCCCGGAGCCAGCATCATCATCCTCTACCAGGGCACTGCTAAAGGAACTAGACATGGTTTCGCCGGAAAGATCGCCGGAGGAAGAACTCGCGGCAGAGGAAAACATAGAGTTACGAGGCCCCGTCGCAATTCAACGCAAAAACGCGGCGAACGACGGGTAATCACAAGCGCGAGAACAAAGAGGAAACGGCGAATCTAGAGGAAAGCCTAGGCGGCAAGGTAAAAGAACTCACCGGCGACAACGCCGGAGAGAGTGAGCGACGACGCAGGAGCAGCAGCGGCGGAGTCCTCTCCGCGAACCAGTGCTGGCGCGGCGAACCGCAAACGAGCGCAGGAGCGAGAGGAAGAAGAAGGCGCAGCGAACGAGAAGGGGAAAGTGAATCTCGCCGCCGCCCACTTTATAGCCTAGCCGCAAGCAAGGTAGTGGGATCGTGGGTGTGGCGCGGCAAGACGGATCGTGGCGCAGCACGACCACGCGTCGCTGAGCGGAACCGCACCGAAGGCCACACAATTGACCAAGGAGCTCACGATCCCCAACGAGAACGGTGCACGAGGCGTCGCAGCAACGGCGCGACAGGCGCGATAGTAACTGTAGCTTGTCAGTAGATACTGTAGAGGAACAAAAAACTAGAGAAACAATGATGAGATTGACACGTGGGACGAGGCGTGCACTAGTAAATACGGTGTTACCACGAGCGGGCGGAAGATAACTCGGAAAGAATGCATAATGTGTATCATGAAACTGATACGACCCGGCGGGCGGGACCATATCAGCTTCGGGGACTAATGTTGGGGAGGTAACCCCGGATAGGGTAAGGACGGGGAAAGACGAAAGGATTATTCCCCGTCCAGTTTCCGAGTTATATTCTAAGCTGGCCGGGTCTTGTAAAGGTCGGCCGAGATAAGGAAAGGCAGGACCTCAGTAGTGATGGCAAGGCATTACCCGGCCGAGATACGGCGTAAGCCGGCCGGGTTGGCCCGAATGATCTTAATGCAGGTGAAGGACAGGCCGAGTTACGCGAGGAAGGGCCGAATGATACGAAGCTTGCAGGAGAAGAAGCCCAAAGTCAAACCCTAGTCACGGAATCTGAGCAGAGCCAAGAGCTAAAGACAAATGTGCAGAACGACAGAGGGGCAGAAGGAGGTCACGGAGGTGACAGCCTGAGCCCGAGGCAAGGTGAGGGGCCTCGAATCTTACCGCAGTGGGAAGGGCGACAGGGAAAGAGGAGCGCCGAACTACTATATTGGGACAAGCATATTCCTCGAATATGCTTGCCACGTCAGCCCTAGAAGAACCCAGGGCTCTCCTTTATAAGGGGAGGCTTGGACCCTAAGGAAGGGGGGGACGGATTCTTGGGACCGTTAGGCTGGTAAAATTCTCTCTATCCTTGTATACAGCTCAAGGAGCACTTGTAGCCCGAGGAAGGAGAACTAAAGATCTTTGCATTAGCTTTCTGTGTGTAGAATCAACTACGTCTTCCCTCCCCAGATCCCACTAGCATCCATTGGCCCCAAACTTTAGCCTACCCATGGCATCTGTCGTGCCACCACCACGACAGGTGGATCCATATGTGGTTTGTGAAAAGAACACACATGCAATGACACTGGTTGATCCATATGTGGTCTGTGAAAATAACACACATGAAATGACACTGGTGGATCCATATGTGGTCTGTGAAAAGAACAAACATATCAATGACACTGGTGGATCCATATACGGTCTGTGAAAAGAACATACATGCAATGACACTGGTGGATCCATATGTGGTTTGTGAAACAACACACATTTCAATGACACTAGTGGATCCATACATGGTCTGTGAAAAGAACACACATGCAATGAACTCTGGTGGATCCATATGTGGTCTATGAAAAGAACACACATGCAATGTAAATGGTGGATCCATATGTGGTTTGTGAGAAGAACACACATGCAATGACACTGGTGGATCCATATGTGGTTTGTGAAAATAACACACATGAAATGACTCTGGTGGATCCATATGTGGTTTGTGAAAAGAACACTAGACATGCAATGATACTGGTGGATCCATATGTGGTCTATGAAAAGAACTCGCATGCAATGATACTGGTGGATCCATATGTGGTCTGACAAAAGAACAAACATTTCAATGACACTGGTGGACCCATACGTGGTCTGTGAAAAGAACACACATGCAATGATACTAGTGGATCCATATGTGGTCTGTGAAAAGAACACACATGCAATGACAATGGTGTTTCCATATGTGGTCTGTGAAAAGAATACACGCAATGGTATTGGTGGATCCGTATGTGGTTTGTGAAAAGAACACACATGCAATGAGACTGGTTGATCCATATGTGGTCTGTGAAAAGAAACACACATGAAATGACACTGGTGGATCCATATGTGGTCTATGGAAACAACACACATTTCAATGTCACTGGTGGGTCCATACATGGTCTGTGAAAATAACACACATGCAATGAACTAGTGGATCCATATGTGGTCTATGAAAAGAACACACATGCAATGGCACTAGTTGATCCATATGTGGTCTGTGAAAAGAACACACATGCAATGAAAATGGTGGATCCATATGTGGTCTGTGAAAAGAACACACATACAAAGAGACTGGTTGATCCATATGTGGTCTGTGAAAGGAACACACATTAAATGATACTGGTGGATCAATATGTGGTCTGTGAAAAGAACAAACATTTCAATGACACTGGTGGATTCATATATTGTTTGTGAAAAGAACACACATGGAATGAACTCTGGTGGATCCATATGTGGTCTGTGAAAATAAAACACATGAAATGACACTGGTGGATCCATATGTGGTTTGTGAAAAGATCAAACATTTCAATGACACTGGTGGATCCATATACGGTCTGTGAAAAGAACAGACATGCAATGACACCGGTGGATCCATATGTGTTCTGTGAAAAGAACACACATTTCAATGACACTAGTGGATCCATACATGGTCTGTGAAAAGAACACACATGCAATGAACTCTGGTGGATCCATATGTGGTCTATGAAAAGAACACACATGCAATGTCAATGGTGGATCCATATGTGGTTTGTGAGAAGAACACACATGCTATGCCACTGGTGGATCCATATGTGGTTTGTGAAAAGAACACACATGAAATGACTCTGGTGGATCCATATGTGGTTTCTGAAAAGAATAGACATGCAATGATACTAGTGGATCCATATGTGGTCTGTGAAAAGAACAAACATTTCAATGACACTGGTGGATCCATATGTGGTCTGTGAAAAGAACACAATTGCAATGACACTGGTGTTTCCATATGTGGTCTGTGAAAAGAACACACGCAATGGTATTGGTGGATCCATATGTGGTTTGTGAAAATAACACATGCAATGAGACTGGTTGATCCATATGTTGTGTCTGAATTGAACTCACATGAATGTGGTCTGTGAAAACAACACACATTCCAATGATACTGGTGGGTCCATACATGGTCTGTGAAAATAACACACATGCAATGAACTCTAGTAGATCCATATGTGGTCTGTGAAAAGAACACACATGAAATGACACTGGTGGATCCATATGTGGTCTTTGGAAACAACACACATTCCAATGACACTGGTGGGTCCATACATGGTCTGCAATGAAAATGGTGGATCCATATGTGGTCTGTGAAAAGAACACACATGCAATGAGATTGGTTGATCCATATGTGGTTTCTGAAAAGAACACACATGAAGTGACACTGGTGGATCCATATGTGGTCTGTGAAAACAACACACATTTCAATGACACTGCTGGGTCCATACATGGTGTGTGAAAACAACACACATGCAATGAACTCTGGTGGATCCATATGTGGTCTATGAAAAGAACGCACATGCAATGACACTGGTTGATCCATATGTGGTTTGTGAAAAGAACACACATGCAATGAAAATGGTGGATCCATATGTGGTCTGTGAAAAGAACACACAAGCAATGACACTGGTGGATCCATATGTGGTCTCTGAAAAGAACACACATGCAATGACACTGGTGGATCCATATGTGGTTTGTGAAAAGAACACACATGAAATGACTCTGGTGGATCCATATGTGGTTTGTGAAAAGAAAAGACATGCAATGATACTGGTGGATCCATATGTGGTCTGTGAAAAGAACACGCATGCAATGACACTGGTGGATCCATATGTGGTCTGTGAAAAGAACAAACATTTCAATGACACTAGTGGATCCATATGTGGTCTGTGAAAAGAACACCCATGCAATGACACTGGTGGATCCATATGTGGTCTGTGAAAACAACACATATGCAATGGCAATGGTGGTTCCATATGTGGTCTGTGAAAAGAACACACGCAATGGTAATGGTGGATCCATATGTGTATTGTGAAAAGAACACACATGCAATGAGACTGGTTGATCCATATGTGGTTTGTGAAAGGAAAACACATGAAATGATACTGGTAGATCCATATGTGGTCTGTGAAAAGAACAAACATTTCAATGACCCTGGTGGATCCATATATTGTTTGTGAAAAGAACACACATGCAATAAACTCTGGTGGATCCATATGTGGTCTGTGAAAACAACACACATTTCAATGACACTAGTGGGTCCATACATGGTCTATGAAAAAAAAACACATGCAATGAAATCTAGTGGATCCATATGTGGTCTATGAAAAGAACACACATGCAATGACACTGGTTGATCCATATGTGGTCGGTGAAAAGAACAAACACTTCAATGACTCTAGCTGTGGTTAATGAAAAGAACACACATGCAATGACACTAGTGGATCCATATGTGGTTTGTGAAAAGAACACACATGCAAAGACACTGGTGGATCCATATGTGGTCTGTGAAAAGAACACACATGCAATGAAAATAGTGGTTCCATATGTGGTCTGTGAAAAGAACACACATGCAATGACACTAGTGGATCTATATGTGGTCTCTGAAAAGAACACACATGCAATGACACTAGTGGATCCATATGTGGTCTGTGAAAAGAACACACATGCAATGACACTGGTGGATCCATATGTGGTCTGTGAAAAGAACAAACATTTCAATGACACTGGTGGATCCATATGTGGTTTGTAAAAAGAACACACATGAAATGACACTGGTGGATACATATTGGTCTGTGAAAAGAACACACATGCAATGACAATGGTGGTTCCATATGTGGTCTGTGAAAATAACACACATGCAATGACAATGGTGGATCCATATGTGGTTTTTGAAAAGAACACACATGCAATGACACTGGTTGATCCATACGTGGCATGTTAAAAGAACACGCATGAAATGACACTAGTGGATCCATATGTGGAATGTGAAAAGAACAAACATTTCAATGACACTGGTGGATCCATATATGGTCTGTGAAAAGAACATACATGCAATGACACTAGTGGATCCATATGTGGTCTATGAAAAGGACACACATTTCAATGACACTGGTGGATCCATACATGGTCTGTGAAAAGAACACACATGCAATGAACTCTGGTGGATCCATATGTGGTCTATGAAAAGAACTCACTTGCAATGACAATGGTTGATCCATATGTGGTCTATGAAAAGAACACACATGAAATGAAACTGGTGGATCCATATGTGGTCTGTGAAAAGAACACACATGCAATAGCACTGGTGGATACATATGTGGTCTGTGAAAAGAACACACATGAAATGACACTGTTGGATCCATATGTGGTGTCTGAAAAGAACACACATGCAATGACAATGGTGGATCCATATGTGGTATGTGAAAAGAACACACATCCAATGAAAATGGCGGTTCCATATGTGGTTTGTGAAAAGAACAGACATGCAATGAATCTAGTTGTGGTTAATGAAAAGAACACACATGCAATGACACTTGTGGATCCATATGTGGTATGTGAACAGAACACACATGCAATGAAAATGGTGGTTTCATATGTGGTATGTGAAAAGAACACATGCAATGGCAATGGTGGATCCATATGTGGTTTGTGAAAAGAACACACATGCAATGAGACAGGTTGATCCATATGTGGTCTGTGAAAAGAACACAGATGAAATGATACTGGTGGATCCATTTGTGGTCTGTGAAAAGAACAAACATTTCAATGACACCGGTGGATCCATATATTGTTTGTGAAAAGAACACACATGCAATGAACTCTGGTGGATCCATATGTGGTCTGTGAAAACAACACACATTTCAATAACACTGGTGGGACAATATATGGTCTATGAAAAGAACACACATGCAATGACACTGGTGGATCCATATATGGTTTGTGAAAAGAACACACATGCAATGACACTGGTGGATCCATATTGGTCTGTGAAAAGAACACACATGCAATGAAAATGGTGGTTCCATATGTGGTCTGTGAAAAGAACACACATGCAATGACAATGGTGGATCCATATGTGGTTTGTGATAAGAACACACATGCAATGACACTGGTTCATCCATATATGGTCTGAAAATAACACACATGAAATGACACTTGTGGATCAATAAGTGGTCTGTGAAAAGAACAAACATTTCAATGATACTGGTGGATCCATATACGATCTGTGAAAAGAACAGACATGCAATGACACAGGTGGATCCATATATGGTCTGTGAAAAGAACACACATTTCAATGACACTAGTGGATCCATACATGGTCTGTGAAAAGAATACACATGCAATGAACTCTAGTGGATCCATATGAGGTCTATGAAAAGAATACACATGCAATGACACTGGTTGATTCATATGTGCTCTGTGAAAAGAACACACATGAAATGACACTGGTTGATCCATATGTGGTATATGAAAAGAACACACATGCAATGACACTGGTGGATCCATATGTGGTCTGTGAAAAGAATACACATGCAATGATACTGGTGGATCCATATTTGGTCTGTGAAAAGAACACACATGCAATGAAAATGGTGGATCCATATGTGGTCTGTGAAAAGAACACACATCCAATGACACTGGTGGATCCATATGTGGTCTGTGAAAAGAACACACATGCAATGACACTGGTGAATCCATATGTGGTCTGTGAAAACAACACACATCCAATGACACTGGTGGATCCATATGTGGTTTGTCAAAAGAACACAGATGCAATGACTCTGGTGGATCCATATGTGGTTTGTGAAAAGAACACACATGAAATGACTGTGGTGGATCCATATGTGGTTTGTGAAAAGAACACGCATGCAATGACACTGGTGGATCTATATGTTGTCTGTGAAAAGAACAAACATGTCAATGACACTGGTGGATCCATATGCGGTCTGTGAAAAGAACACACATGCAATGACACTGGTGGATCCATATGTGGTCTGTGAAAAGAACACACATGCAATCGAAATGGTGGTTCCATACGTGGTCTGTGAAAAGAACACATGCAATGGCAATGGTGGATCCATATGTGGTTTGTGAAAAGAACACACATGCAATGAGACTGGTTGATCCGTATGTGGTCTGTGAAAAGAACACACATGAAATGCTACTGGTGGATCCATATGTGGTCTGTGAAAAGAACACACATGCAATGACACTAGTGGATCGATATGTGGTCTCTGAAAAGAACACACATGCAATGACACTGTTGGATCCATATGTGGTCTGTTAAAACAACACACATTTCAATGACACTAGTGGGTCCATATGTGGTTTGCGAAAAGAACACACATGAAGTGACACTGGTGGATCCATATGTGGTCTGTGAAAACAACACACATTTCAATGACACTGCTGGGTCCATACATGGTGTGTGAAAACAACACACATGCAATGAACTCTGGTGGATCCATATGTGGTCTATGAAAAGAACGCACATGCAATGACACTGGTTGATCCATATGTGGTTTGTGAAAAGAACACACATGCAATGAAAATGGTGGATCCATATGTGGTCTGTGAAAAGAACACACATGCAATGACACTGGTGGATCCATATGTGGTCTCTGAAAAGAACACACATGCAATGACACTGGTGGATCCATATGTGGTTTGTGAAAAGAACACACATGAAATGACTCTGGTGGATCCATATGTGGTTTGTGAAAAGAAAAGACATGCAATGATACTGGTGGATCCATATGTGGTCTGTGAAAAGAACACGCATGCAATGACACTGGTGGTTCCATATGTGGTTTGTGAAAAGAACAGACATGCAATGACTCTAGCTGTGGTCTGTGAATAGAACACACATGAAATGACACTTGTGGATCCATATGTGGTCTGTGAAAAGAACACACATGCAATGACAATGGTGGATCCATATGTGGTCTGTAAAAATAACACACATGCAATGACAATGGTGGTTCCATATGTAATCTGTGAAAAGAACAGACATGCAATGACTCTAGATGTGGTGACTGAAAAGAACACACATGCAATGACACTGGTGGATCCATATGTGGTCTGTGAAAAGAACACACATGCAATGAAAATGGTGGTTCCATATGTGGTCTGTAAAAGAACACACATGCAATGACACTGGTGGATCCATATGTTGTCTCTGAAAAGAACACACATGCAATGACACTGGTGGATCCATATATGGTTTGTGAAAAGAACACACAGGAAATGACTCTGGTGGATCCATATGTGGTTTTTGAAAAGATGAAACATGCAATGATACTGGTGGATCCATATGTGGTCTGTGAAAAGAACTCGCATGCAATGACACTGGTGGATCCATATGTGGTCAGTGAAAAGAAAAAACATTTCAATGACACTGGTAGATCCATATGTGGTCTGTGAAAAGAACACACATGCAATGACAATGGTGGATCCATATGTGGTCTGTAAAAATAACACACATGCAATGACAATGGTGGTTCCATATGTAATCTGTGAAAAGAACAGACATGCAATGACTCTAGATGTGGTGACTGAAAAGAACACACATGCAATGACACTGGTGGATCCATATGTGGTCTGTGAAAAGAACACACATGCAATGAAAATGGTGGTTCCATATGTGGTCTGTAAAAGAACACACATGCAATGACACTGGTGGATCCATATGTTGTCTCTGAAAAGAACACACATGCAATGACACTGGTGGATCCATATATGGTTTGTGAAAAGAACACACAGGAAATGACTCTGGTGGATCCATATGTGGTTTTTGAAAAGATGAAACATGCAATGATACTGGTGGATCCATATGTGGTCTGTGAAAAGAACTCGCATGCAATGACACTGGTGGATCCATATGTGGTCAGTGAAAAGAAAAAACATTTCAATGACACTGGTAGATCCATATGTGGTCTGTGAAAAGAACACACATACAATGACACTGGTGGATCCATATGTGGTCTGTGAAAGGAACACACATGCAATGACAATGGTGTTTCCATATGTGGTCTGTGAAAAGAACACACGCAATGGAAATTGTGGATCCATATGTGGTTTGTGAAAAGAACACACATGTAATGAGACTGGTTGATCCATATGTGGTCTATGAAAAGAACACACATGAAATGACACTGGTGGATCCATATGTGGTCTGTGAAAAGAACAAACATTTCAATGACACTGGTGGATCCATATATTGTTTGTGAAGAGAACACACATGCAATGAACTCTGGTGGATCCATATGTGGTCTGTGAAAACAACACACATTTCAATGACACTGGTGGGTCCATACATGGTCTGTGAAAAGAACACACATGCAATGAACTCTGGTGGATCCATTTGTGGTCTATCAAAATAACACACATGCAATGACTCTGGCTGATCCATATGTGGTCTGTGAAAAGAACACACATGCAATGAAAATGGTGGATCCATATGTGGTCTGTGAAAAGAACACACATGCAATGACACTGATGGATCCATATGTGGTCTTTGAAAAGAACACACATGCAATGACACTGGTGGATCCATATTTGGTTTGTGAAAAGAACACACATGAAATGACTCTGGTGGATCCATATGTGGTTTGTGAAAAGAACAGACATGCAATGATACTGGTGGATCCATATGTGGTCTGTGAAAAGAACACGCATGCAATGACACTGGTGGATCCATATGTGGTCTGTGAAAAGAACGAACATTTTAGTGACACTGGTGGATCCATATGTGGTCTGTGAAAAGGACACACATGCAATCAAAATGGTGGTTCCATATTTGGTCTGTGAAAAGAACACACGCAATGGCAATGGTGGATCCATATGTGGTTTGTGAAAAGAACACAAATGCAATGAGACTGGTTGATCCATATGTGGTATGTGAAAAGAATACACATGAAATGATACTGGTGGATCCATATGTGGTCTATGAAAAGAACACACATGCAATGACACTGGTGGATTCATATGTGGTATCTGAAAAGAACACACATGCAATGACACTGTTGGATCCATATGTGGTTTGTGAAAAGAACAGACATGCAATGATACTGGTGGATCCATATGTGGTTTATGAAAAGAACAGGCATGCAATGACACTAGTGGATCCATATGTGGTCTGTGAAAAGAACAAACATTTCAATGACACTGGTGGATCCATATATTGTTTGTGAAAAGAACCCACATGCAATGAACTCTGGTGGATCCATATGTGGTCTGTGAACACAACACACATTTCAATGACACTGGTGGGTCCATACATGGTCTGTGAAAAGAACACACATGCAATGAACTCTGGTGGATCCATATGTGGTCTATGAAAAGAACAGACATGCAATGACAATGGTTGATCCATATGTGGTATGTGAAAAGAAAAAACACTTCAATGACACTAGTGGATCCATATATGGTTTGTGAAAAGAAAACACATGCAATGACACTAGTGGATCCACATTGGTCTGTGAAAAGAACACACATGGAATGACAATGGTGGTTCCATATGCGGTCTGGGAAAAGAACACACATGCAATGACAATGGTGGATCCATATGTGGTTTGTGAAAAGAACACACATGCAATGACACTGGTTGATCCATACGGGGTCTGTGAAAATAACACACATGAAATGACACTCGTGGATCCATATGTGGTCTGGGAAAAGAACACACATGCAATGACAATGGTGGATCCATATGTGGTCTGTGAAAAGAACACACATGCAATGACAATGGTGGTTCCATATGTAATCTGTGAAAAGAACAGACATGCAATGACTCTAGATGTGGTGACTGAAAAGAACACACATGCAATGACACTGGTGGATCCATATGTGCTCTGTGAAAAGAACACACATGCAATGAAAATGATGGTTCCATATGTGGTCTGTGAAAAGAACACACATGCAATGACACTGGTGGAATCTTATGTTGTCTGTGAAAAGAACACACATGCAATGACAATGGTGGATCCATATATGGTTTGTGAAGAGAACACACATGAAATGACTCTGGTGGATCCATATGCGGTTTTTGAAAAGAACAGACATGCAATGATACTGGTGGATCCATATGTGGTCTGTGAAAAGAACTCGCATGCAATGATACTGGTGGATCCATATGTGGTCAGTGAAAATAAAAATCATTTCAATGACACTGGTAGATCCATATGTGGTCTATGAAAAGAACACACATGCAACGACACAGATGGATCCATATGTGGTCTTTGAAAAGAACACACATGCAATGACACTGGTGGATCCATATTTGGTGTGTGAAAAGAACACACATGAAATGACTCTGGTGGATCCATATGTGGTTTGTGAAAAGAACAGACATGCAATGATACTGGTGGATCCATATGTGGTCTGTGAAAAGAACACGCATGCAATGACACTGGTGGATCCGTATGTGGTCTGTGAAAAGAACAAACATTTCAGTGACACTGGTGGATCCATATGTGGTCTGTGAAAAGAACACACATGCAATCGAAATGGTGGTTCCATATTTGGTCTGTGAAAAGAACACACGCAATGGCAATGGTGGATCCATATGTGGTCTGTGAAAAGAACACACATGAAATGATACTGGTGGATCCATATGTGGTCTATGAAAAGAACACACATGCAATGACACTGGTGGATCCATATGTGGTCTCTGAAAAGAACACACATGCAATGACACTGTTGGATCCATATGTGGTATGTGAAAACAACACACATTTCAATGACACTGGTGGGTCCATATGTGGTTTGTGAAAAGAACAGACATGCAATGATACTGGTGGATCCATATGTGGTTTATGAAAAGAACAGGCATGCAATGACACTGGTGGATCCATACGTGGTCTGTGAAAAGAACAAACATTTCAATGACACTGGTGGATCCATATATTGTCTATGAAAAGAACCCACATGCAATGAACTCCGGTGGATCCATATGTGGTCTGTGAAAACAACACAGATTTCAATGACACTGGTGGGTCCATACATGGTCTGTGAAAAGAACACACATGCAATGAACTCTGGTGGATCCATATGTGGTCTATGAAAAGAACAGACATGCAATGACAATGGTTGATCCATATGTGGTATGTGAAAAGAAAACACACTTCAATGACACTAGTGGATCCATATATGCTTTGTGAAAAGAAAACACATGCAATGACACTAGTGGATCCACATTGGTCTGTGAAAAGAACACACATGGAATGACAATGGTGCTTCCATATGCGGTCTGTGAAAAGAACACACATGCAATGACAATGGTGGATCCATATGTGGTTTGTGAAAAGAACACACATGCAATGACACTGGTTGATCCATATGGGGTCTGTGAAAATAACACACATGAAATGACACTGGTGGATCCATATGTGGTCTTGGAAAAGAAC
The DNA here is from genome assembly GCA_023614405.1 of Avena insularis. Lineage (NCBI taxonomy): Eukaryota > Viridiplantae > Streptophyta > Magnoliopsida > Poales > Poaceae > Avena > Avena insularis. The sequence continues at coordinate 90,374,572 of CM042684.1, forward strand.
ACACATGCAATGACAATGGTCGATCCATATGTGGTCTGTGAAAAGAACACACATGCAATGACAATGGTGGTTCCATATGTAATCTGTGAAAAGAATAGACATGCAAAGACTCTAGATGTGGTGACTGAAAAGAACACACATGCAATGACACTAGTGGATCCATATGTGGTCTGTGAAAAGAACACACATGCAATGAAAATGGTGTTTCCATATGTGGTCTGTGAAAAGAACACACATGCAATGACACTGGTGGAATCTTATGTTGTCTCTGAAAACAACACACATGCAATGACAATGGTGGATCCATATATGGTTTGTGAAGAGAACACACATGAAATGACTCTGGTGGATCCATATGTGGTTTTTGAAAAGAACAGACATGCAATGATACTGGTGGATCCATGTGTGGTCTGTGAAAAGAACTCGCATGCAATGACACTGGTGGATCCATATGTGGTCAGTGAAAATAAAAAACATTTCAATGACACTGGTAGATCCATATGTGGTCTATGAAATGAACACACATGCAATGTCACTGATGGATCCATATGTGGTCTTTGAAAAGAACACACATGCAATGACACTGGTGGATCCATAGTTGGTTTGTGAAAAGAACACACATGAAATGACTCTGGTGGATCCATATGTGGTTTGTGAAAAGAACAGACATGCAATGATACTGGTGGATCCATATGTGGTCTGTGAAAAGAACACGCATGCAATGACACTGGTGGATCCATATGTGGTCTGTGAAAAGAATAAACATTTCAGTGACACTGGTGGATCCATATGTGGTCTGTGAAAAGAACACACATGCAATCGAAATGGTGGTTCCATATTTGGTCTGTGAAAAGAACACACGCAATGGCAATGGTGGATCCATATGTGGTTTGTGAAAAGAACACAAATGCAATGAGACTGGTTGATCCATATGTGGTCTGTGAAAAGAACACACATGAAATGATACTGGTGGATCCATATGTGGTCTATGAAAAGAACACACATGCAATGACATTGGTGGATCCATATGTGGTCTCTAAAAAGAACACACATGCACTGACACTGTTGGATCCTTATGTGGTCTATGAAAACAACACACATTTCAATGACACTGGAGGGTCCATATATGGTCTGTGAAAACAACACACATGCAATGAACTCTGGTGGATCCATGTGTGGTCTATGAAAAGAACACACATGCAATGACACTGGTTGATCCATATGTGGTCTGTGAAAAGAAGACACATGCAATGAAAATGGTGGATCCATATGTGGTCTATTAAAAGAACACACATGCAATGACACTAGTGGATCCATATGTGGTCTCTGAAAAGAACACGCATGCAATGACACTAGTGGATCCATATGTGTTTTGTGAAAAGAACACACATGAAATGACTCTAGTGGATCCATATATGTATTGTGAAAAGAACAGACATGCAATAATACTGGTGCATGCATATGTGGTCTGTGAAAAGAACACACATGCAATAACACTGGTGGATCCATATGTGGTCTATGAAAAGAACACACATGCAATGACTCTGGATGATCCATATGTGGTCTGTGAAAAGAACACACATGCAATGAAAATGGTGGATCCATATGTGGTCTGTGAAAAGAACACACATGCAATGACACTGATGGATCCATATGTGGTCTTTGAAAAGAACACACATGCAATGACACTGGTGGATCCATATTTGGTTTGTGAAAAGAACACACATGAAATGACTCTGGTGGATCCATATGTGGTTTGTGAAAAGAATAGACATGCAATGATACTGGTGGATCCATATGTGGTCTGTTAAAAGAACATGCATGCAATGACACCGGTGGATCCATATGTGGTCTGTGAAAAGAACAGACATTTCAGTGACACTGGTTCGTCCATATGTGGTCTGTGAAAAGAACACACATGCAATCGAAATGGTGGTTCCATATTTGGTCTGTGAACAGAACACACGCAATGGCAATGGTGGATCCATATGTGGTTAGTGAAAAGAACACAAATGCAATGAGACTGGTTGATCCATATGTGGTTTGTGAAAAGAACACACATGAAATGACACTGGTGGATCCATATGTGGTCTATGAAAACAACACACATTTCAATGACAGTGGAGGGTCCATATATGGTCTGTGAAAACAACACACATGCAATGTACTCTGGTGGATCCATATGTGGTCTATGAAAAGAACACACATGCAATGACACTGGTTGATCCATATGTGGTCTGTGAAAAGAAGACACATGCAATGAAAATGGTGGATCCATATGTGGTCTATGAAAAGAACACACATGCAATGACACTGGTGGATCCATATGTGGTCTCTGAAAAGAACACACATGCAATGACAGTAGTGGATCCATATGTGTTTTGTGAAAAGAACAGACATGAAATGACTCTAGTGGATCCATATTTGTATTGTGAAAAGAACAGACATGCAATAATACTGGTGGATCCATATGTGGTATGTGAAAAGAACACACATGCAATGACACTGGTGGATCCATATGTGGTCTGTGAAAAGAACACACATACAATGACACTGGTGGATCCATATGTGGTTTGTGAAAAGAACACACATGCAATGACTCTAGTGGATCCATATGTGGTTTGTGAAAAGAACACAAATGCAATGACAATGGCGGTTCCATATGTGGTTTGTGAAAAGAACAGACATGCAATGACTCTAGCTGTGGTCTGTGAAAAGAACACACATGAAATGACACTGGTGAATCCATATGTCGTCTGTGAAAAGAACACGCATGCAATGACAATGGTGGATCCATATGTGGTCTTTGAAAAGAACACACATGCAATGACAATGGTGGTTCCATATGTAATCTGTGAAAAGAACAGACATGCAATGACTCTAGACGTGGTGACTGAAAGAACACACATGCAATGACACTGGTGGATCCATATGTGGTCTGTGAAAAGAACACACATGCAATGAAAATGGTGGTTCCATCTGTGGTCTGTGAAAAGAACACACATGCAATGACACTGGTGGATCCATATGTTCTCTCTGAAAAGAACACACATACAATGACACTGGTGGGTCCATATATGGTTTGTGAAAAGAACACACATGAAATGACTCTGGTGGATCCATATGTGGTTTTTGAAAAGATCAGACATGCAATCATACTGGTGGATCCATATGTGGTCTGTGAAAAGAACTCGCATGCAATGACACTGGTGGATCCATATGTGGTCAGTGAAAAGAAAAAACATTTCAATGACACTGGTAGATCCATATGTGGTTTGTGAAAAGAACACACATGCAATGACACTGGTGGATCCATATGTGGTCTGTGAAAAGAACACACATGCAATGACAATGGTGTTTCCATATGTGGTCTGTGAAAAGAACACACGCAATGGAAATGGTGGATCCATATGTGGTTTGTGAAAAAAACACATATGTAATGAGACCGGTTGATCCGTATGTGGTCTGTGAAAAGAACACATATGAAATGACACTGGTGGATCCATATGTGGTCTGTGAAAAGAACAAACATTTAAATGACACTGGTGGATCCATATATTGTTTGTGAAGAGAACACACATGAAATGAACTCTGGTGGATCCATATGTGGTCTGTGAAAACAACACACATTTCAATGAGACTGGTGCGTCCATACATGGTCTGTGAAAAGAACACACATGCAATGAACTCTGGTGGATCCATATGTGGTCTATGAAAATAACACACATGCAATGACACTGGTTGATCCATATGTGGTCTGTGAAAAGAACACACATGCAATGAAAATGGTGGATCCATATGTGGTATGTGAAAAGAACACACATGCAATGACACTGATGGATCCATATTTGGTCTTTGAAAAGAACACACATGCAATGACACTGGTCGATCCATATTTGGTTTGTGAAAAGAACACACATGAAATGACTCTGGTGGATCCACAAGTGGTTTGTGAAAAGAACAGACATGCAATGATACTGGTGGATCCATATGTGGTCTGTGAAAAGAACACGCATGCAATGACACTGGTGGATCCATATGTGGTCTGTGAAAAGAACAAACATTTCAGTGACACTGGTGGATCCATATGTGGTCTATGAAAAGAACACACATGCAATGACTCTGGTGGATCCATATGTGGTTTGTGAAAGAACACAAATGCAATGACAATGGTGGTTCCATATGTGGTTTGTGAAAAGAACAGACATGCAATGACTCTAGCTGTGGTCTCTGAAAAGAACACACATGAAATGACACTGGTGGATCCATATGTGGTCTGTGAAAAGAACACACATGCAATGACAATGGTGGATCCATATGTGGTCTGTGAAAAGAACACACATGCAATGACAATGGTGGTTCCATATGTAATCTGTGAAAAGAACAGACATGCAATGACTCTAGATGTGGTGACTGAAAAGAACACACATGCAATGACACTGGTGGATCCATATGTGGTCTGTGAAAAGAACACAGATGCAATGAAAATGGTGGTTCCATATGTGGTCTATGAAAAGAACACACATGCAATGACACTGGTGGATCCATATGTTGTCTCTGAAAAGAACACACATGCAATGACACTGGTGGATTCATATATGGTTTGTGAAAAGAACACACATCAAATGACTCTGGTGGATCCATATGTGGTTTTTGAAAAGAACAGACATGCAATGATACTGGTGGATCCATATGTGGTCTGTGAAAAGAACTCGCATGTAATGACACTGGTGGATCCATATGTGGTCAGTGAAAAGAAAAAACATTTCAATGACACTAGTAGATCCATATGTGGTCTGTGAAAAGAACACACATGCAATGACACTAGTGGATCCATATGTGGTCTCTGAAAAGAACACACATGCAATGACAATGGTGTTTCCATATGTGGTCTGTGAAAAGAACACACGCAATGGAAATGGTGGATCCATATGTGGTTTGTGAAAACAACACACATGTAATGAGACTGGTTGATCCATATGTGGTCTGTGAAAAGAACACACATGAAATGACACTCGTGGATCCATATGTGGTCTATGAAAAGAACAAACATTTCAATGACACTGGTGGATCCATATATTGTTTGTGAAGAGAACACACATGCAATGAACTCTGGTGGATCCATATAAGGTCTGTGAAAACAACACACATTTCAATGACACTGGTGGGTCCATACATGGTCTGTGAAAAGAACACACATGCAATGAACTCTGGTGGATCCATGTCTATATGAAAATAAACACATATGATGACTCAAGGATCCATATGTGGTCTGTGAAAAGAACACACATGCAATGAAAATGGTGGATCCATATGTGGTCTGTGAAAAGAACACACATGCAATGACACTGATGGATCCATATGTGGTCTTTGAAAAGAACACACATGCAATGACACTGGTGGATCCATATTTGGTTTGTGAAAAGAACACACATGAAATGACTCTGGTGGATCCATATGTGGTTTGTGAAAAGAACAGACATGCAATGATACTGGTGGATCCATATGTGGTTTGTGAAAAGAACACACATGCAATGCCACTGGTGGATCCATATGTGGTCTGTGAAAAGAACAAACATTTTAGTGACACTGGTGGATCCATATGTGGTCTGTGAAAAGAACACACATGCAATCAAAATGGTGGTTCCATATTTGGTCTGTGAAAAGAACACACGCAATGGCAATGGTGGATCCAAATGTGGTTTGTGAAAATAACACAGATGCAATGAGACTGGTTGATCCATATGTGGTCTGTGAAAAGAACACACATGAAATGATACTGGTGGATCCATATGTGGTATATGAAAAGATCACACATGCAATGACACTGGTGGATCCATATGTGGTCTCTGAAAAGAACACACATGCAATGACACTGTTGGATCCATATGTGGTGTGTGAAAAGAACACACATGCAATGACACTAGTGGATCCATATGTGGTCTGTGAAAAGAACACACATGCAATGACATTGGTGGATCCATATGTGGTATGTGAAAAGAACACACATGCAATGACACTGGTGGATCCATATGTGGTTTGTGAAAAGAACAAACATTTCAATGACACTGGTGGATCCATATATTGTCTGTGAAAAGAACACACATGCAATGAACTCTGGTGGATCCATATGTGGTCTGTGAAAAAAACACACATTTCAATGACACTGGTCGGTTCATACATGGTCTGTGAAAAGAACACACATGCAATGAACTCTGGTGGATCCATATGTGGTCTATGATAAGAACAGACATGCAATGACAATGGTTGATCGATATGTGGTCTGTGAAAAGAAGAAACACTTCAATGACACTAGTGGATCCATATATGGTTTATGAAAAGAAAACACATGCAATGACACTAGTGGATCTATATTGGTCTGTGAAAAGAACACACATGCAATGACAATGGTGGTTCCATATGCGGTCTGTGAAAAGAACACACATGCAATGACAATGGTGGATCTATATGTGGTTTGTGAAAAGAACACACATGCAATGACACTGGTTGATCCATACGTGGTCTGTGAAAATAACACACATGAAATGACACTGGAGGATCCATATGTGGTCTGAGAAAAGAACAAACATTTCAATAACATTGGTGGATCCATATACGGTCTGTGAAAAGAACAGACACGCGATGACACTGGTGGATCCATATGTGGTTTGTGAAAAGAACACACATTTCAATGACACTAGTGGATCCATACATGGTCTGTGAAAAGAACACACATGCAATGAACTCTGGTGGATCCATATGTGGTCTATGAAAAGAACACACATGCAATGTCAATGGTGGATCCATATGTGGTTTGTGAGAAGGACACACATGCAATGACACTGCTGGATCCATATGTGGTTTGTGAAAAGAACACACATGAAATGACACTGGTGGATCCATATGTGGTGTGTGAAAAGAACAGACATGCAATGATACTGGTGGATCCATATGTGGTCTATGAAAAGAACTCGCATGCAATGATACTGGTGGATCCATATGTGGTCTGTGAAAAGAACAAACATTTCAATGACACTGGTGGATCCATATGTGGTCTGTGAAAAGAACACACATGCAATGACACTGGTGGATCCATATGTGGTATGTGAAAAGAACACACATGGAATGACAATGGTGTTTCCATATGTGGTCTGTGAAAAGAACACACGCAATGGTATTGGTGGATCCATATGTGGTTTGTGAAAAGAACACACGTGCAATGAGACTGGTTGATCCATATGTGGTCTGTGAAAAGAACACACATGAAATGACACTGGTGGAGCCATATGTGGTCTATGAAAACAACACACATTTCAATGACACTAGAGGGTCCATATATGGTCTGTGAAAACAACACACATGCAATGAACTCTGGTGGATCCATATGTGGTCTATGAAAAGAACACACTTGCAATGACACTGGTTGATCCATATGTGGTCTGTGAAAAGAAGACACATGCAATGAAAATGGTGGATCCATATGTGGTCTATGAAAAGAACACACATGCAATGACACTAGTGGATCCATATGTGTTTTGTGAAAAGAACACACATGAAATGACTCTAGTGGATCCATATCTGTATTGTGAAAAGAACAGACATGCAATAATACTGGTGGATCCATATGTGGTCTGTGAAAAGAACACACATGCAATGACACCGGTGGATCCATATGTGGTCGTGAAAAGAGCAAAAATTTCAATGACACTGGTGGATCCATATGTGGTCTGTGAAAAGAACACACATGCAATGACACTGGTGGATCCATATGTGGTCTATGAAAAGAACACAGATGCAATGGCAATGGTGGTTCCATATGTGGTCTGTGAAAATAACACACGCAATGGGAATGGTGGATCCATATGTGGTTTGTGAAAAGAACACACATGCAATGAGAATGGTTGATCCATATGTGGCCTATGAAAGGAACACACATGAAATGATACTGGTGGATCCATATGTGGTCTGTGAAAAGAACAAACATTTCAATGACACTGGTGGATCCATATATTGTTTGTGAAAAGAACACACATGCAATGAACTCTGGTGGATCCATATGTGGTCTGTGAAAACAACACACATTTCAATGACACTGCTGGGTCCATACATGGTCTGTGAAAAGAACACACATGCAATGAACTCTGGTGGATCCATATGTGGTCTATGAAAAGAACACACATGCAATGACACTGGTTGATCCATATGTGGTCTGTGAAAAGAACAAACACTTCAATGACTCTAGGTGTGGTTACTGAAAAGAACACACATGCAATGACACTAGTGGATCCATATGTGGTTTGTGAAAAGAACACACATGCAAAGACACTGGTGGATCCATATGTGGTCTGTGAAAAGAACACACATGCAATGAAAATTGTGGTTCCATATGTGGTCTGTGAAAAGAACACACGCAATGGTATTGGTGGATCCATATGTGGTTTGTGAAAAGAACACACGTGCAATGAGACTGGTTGATCCATATGTGGTCTGTGAAAAGAACACACATGAAATGACACTGGTGGATCCATATGTGGTCTATGAAAACAACACACATTTCAATGACACTAGAGGGTCCATATATGGTCTGTGAAAACAACACACATGCAATGAACTCTGGTGGATCCATATGTGGTCTATGAAAAGAACACACTTGCAATGACACTGGTTGATCCATATGTGGTCTGTGAAAAGAAGACACATGCAATGAAAATGGTGGATCCATATGTGGTCTATGAAAAGAACACACATGCAATGACACTGGTGGATCCATATCTGGTCTCTGAAAAGAACACACATGCAATGACACTAGTGGATCCATATGTGTTTTGTGAAAAGAACACACATGAAATGACTCTAGTGGATCCATATCGTATTGACAGAAAGAACAGACATGCAATAATATGGTGGATCCATATGTGGTCTGTGAAAAGAACACACATGCAATGACACTGTGGATCCATATGTGGTCGTGAAAAGAGCAAAATTTCAATGACACGGTGGATCCATATGTGGTCTGTGAAAAGAACACACATGCAATGACACTGGTGGATCCATATGTGGTCTATGAAAAGAAAACAGATGCAATGGCAATGGTGGTTCCATATGTGGTCTGTGAAAATAACACACGCAATGGGAATGGTGGATCCATATGTGGTTTGTGAAAAGAACACACATGCAATCAGACTGGTTGATCCATATGTGGCCTATGAAAGGAACACACATGAAATGATACTGGTGGATCTATATGTGGTCTGTGAAAAGAACAAACATTTCAATGACACTGGTGGATCCATATATTGTTTGTGAAAAGAACACACATGCAATGAACTCTGGTGGATCCATATGTGGTCTGTGAAAACAACACACATTTCAATGACACTGCTGGGTCCATACATGGTCTGTGAAAAGAACACACATGCAATGAACTCTGGTGGATCCATATGTGGTCTATGAAAAGAACACACATGCAATGACACTGGTTGATCCATATGTGGTCTTTGAAAAGAACAAACACTTCAATGACTCTAGGTGTGGTTACTGAAAAGAACACACATGCAATGACACTAGTGGATCCATATGTGGTTTGTGAAAAGAACACACATGCAAAGACACTGGTGGATCCATATGTGGTCTGTGAAAAGAACACACATGCAATGAAAATTGTGGTTCAATATGTGGTCTGTGAAAAGAACACACGCAATGGTATTGGTGGATCCATATGTGGTTTGTGAAAAGAACACACGTGCAATGAGACTGGTTGATCCATATGTGGTCTGTGAAAAGAACACACATGAAATGACACTGGTGGATCCATATGTGGTCTATGAAAACAACACACATTTCAATGACACTAGAGGGTCCATATATGGTCTGTGAAAACAACACACATGCAATGAACTCTGGTGGATCCATATGTGGTCTATGAAAAGAACACACTTGCAATGACACTGGTTGATCCATATGTGGTCTGTGAAAAGAAGACACATGCAATGAAAATGGTGGATCCATATGTGGTCTATGAAAAGAACACACATGCAATGACACTGGTGGATCCATATCTGGTCTCTGAAAAGAACACACATGCAATGACACTAGTGGATCCATATGTGTTTTGTGAAAAGAACACACATGAAATGACTCTAGTGGATCCATATCTGTATTGTGAAAAGAACAGACATGCAATAATACTGGTGGATCCATATGTGGTCTGTGAAAAGAACACACATGCAATGACACTGGTGGATCCATATTTGGTCGTGAAAAGAGCAAAAATTTCAATGACACTGGTGGATCCATATGTGGTCTGTGAAAAGAACACACATGCAATGACACTGGTGGATCCATATGTGGTCTATGAAAAGAAAACAGATGCAATGGCAATGGTGGTTCCATATGTGGTCTATGAAAATAACACACGCAATGGGAATGGTGGATCCATATGTGGTTTGTGAAAAGAACACACATGCAATCAGACTGGTTGATCCATATGTGGCCTATGAAAGGAACACACATGAAATGATACTGGTGGATCCATATGTGGTCTGTGAAAAGAACAAACATTTCAATGACACTGGTGGATCCATATATTGTTTGTGAAAAGAACACACATGCAATGAACTCTGGTGGATCCATATGTGGTCTGTGAAAACAACACACATTTCAATGACACTGCTGGGTCCATACATGGTCTGTGAAAAGAACACACATGCAATGAACTCTGGTGGATCCATATGTGGTCTATGAAAAGAACACACATGCAATGACACTGGTTGATCCATATGTGGTCTGTGAAAAGAACAAACACTTCAATGACTCTATGTGTGGTTACTGAAAAGAACACACATGCAATGACACTAGTGGATCCATATGTGGTTTGTGAAAAGAACACACATGCAAAGACACTGGTGGATCCATATGTGGTCTGTGAAAAGAACACACATGCAATGAAAATTGTGGTTCCATATGTGGTCTGTGAAAAGAACACACGCAATGGTATTGGTGGATCCATATGTGGTTTGTGAAAAGAACACACGTGCAATGAGACTGGTTGATCCATATGTGGTCTGTGAAAAGAACACACATGAAATGACACTGGTGGATCCATATGTGGTCTATGAAAACAACACACATTTCAATGACACTAGAGGGTCCATATATGGTCTGTGAAAAGAACACACATGCAATGAAAATTGTGGTTCCATATGTGGTCTGTGAAAAGAACACACATGCAATGACAGTGCTGGATCCATATGTGGTCTCTAAAAAGAACACACATGCAATGAGACTAGTGGATCCATATGTGCTCTGTGAAAAGAACACACATAAAATGACTCTGGTGGATCCATATGTGGTTTGTGAAAAGAACAGACATGCAATGATACCGGTGGATCCATATGTGGTCTGTGAAAAGAACACACATGCAATGACACTGGTGGATCCATATGTGGTCTGTGAAAAGAACAAACATTTCAATGACACTGGTGGATCCATATGTGGTCTGTGAAAAGAACACACATGCAATGACACTGGTGGATACATATTGGTCTATGAAAAGAACACACATGCAATGACAATGGTGGTTCCATATGTGGTATGTGAAAAGAACACACATGCAATGACAATGGTGGATCCATATGTGGTTTGTGAAAAGAACACACATGCAATGACACTGGTTGATCCATACATGGTCTGTTAAAAGAACAGGCATGAAATGACACTGGTGGATCCATATGTGGTATGTGAAAAGAACAAACATTTCAATGACACTGGTGGATCCATATATGGTCTGTGAAAAGAACATACATGCAATGACACTAGTGGATCCATATGTGGTCTGTGAAAAGGACACACATTTAAATGACACTGGTGAATCCATACATGGTCTGTGAAAAGAACACACATGCAATGAACTCTGGTGGATCCATATGTGGTCTACGAAAAGAACACACATGCAATGATAATGGTTGATCCATATGTGGTCTATGAAAATAACACACATGAAATGACACTGGTGGATCCATATGTGGTATGTGAAAAGAACACACATGCAATAACACTGGTGGATCCATATGTGGTCTGTCAAAAAAAAAACATGAAATGACACTGGTGGATCCATATGTGGTGTGTGAAAAGAATACACATGCAATGAAAATTGTGGATCCATATGTGGTATGTGAAAAGAACACACATGCAATGAAAATGGTGGTTCCATATGTGGTCTGTGAAAAGAACAGACATGCAATGAATGTAGTTGTGGTTAATGAAAAGAACACACATGCAATGACACTTGTGGATCCATATGTGGTATGTGAAAAGAACACACATACAATGAAACTGGTGGATCCATATGTGGTCTGTGAAAAGAACACACATGCAATGAAAATGGTGGTTCCATATGTGGTCTGTGATAAGAACACACATGAAATGACACTGATGGATCCATATGTGGTCTCTGAAAAGAACACACATGCAATGACACTGGTGGATCCATATGTGGTCTGTGAAAAGAACACACATGAAATGACACTGGTGGATCCATATGTGGTATGTGAAAAGAACAAACATTTCAATGACACTATTGGATCCATATATCGTTTGTGAAAAGAACACACCTGCAATGAACTTTGGTGGATCCATATGTGGTCTATGAAAAAAACACACATTTCAATGACACTAGTGGATCCATACATGGTCTGTGAAAAGAACACTCATGGAATGAACTCTGGTGGATCCATATGTGGTCTCTAAAAAGAACACACATGCAATGACACTGGTGGATCCATATGTGGTATGTGAAAAGAACAAATATTTCAATGACACTGGTGGATCCATATGTGGTATGTGAAAAGAACACTGATACGTCCAAAACGTATCTACTTTCCCGAACACTTTTGCTATTGTTTTTCCTCTAAACTTGTGTGATTTGGATACAACTAACACGGACTAACGCTGTTTTCAGCAGAATTACCTTGGTGTCTAGTTTTTGTGCACAAAATCAACTATCAGAAAAAATCCCGGAAAATATGCCAAAAATCCTATTTCAGCAGAAGATTCACGGAGCTAGAAGACGAGACGGAGGAGGGCCACGAGGGGTCCACACCACCTGGCCGCGCGGGCTAGGCTAGGACGTGCCTGGGGGTGGTGTGGCTGCCTCGGTCACCCCCTCGGCCTCCCTCTTCGCCTATAAGTTGCCTCTTGACCTAAAAACCAAAGGGGGTTCGACATTTTTCCAGAAAGAGTTCCGCTGCGCCGCCACCACCAAATTCCGTGATTCAGAACCAGAAACTCTGTTCTGGCATCCTGCTGGGACGGGAAATTGGAGGAGATCATCGCCATCATCATCACCATCGCTTCTCCATCGATCATCCATGATTACCCCATCTATGAGTGAGTAATCCCCCGTTGTAGGCTATGGGGATGGTAGGGATTGGATGAGATCGTTCATGTAATGGCATCATATTGTTAGGGCATGGTGCCTAGTATCTATTATTAGTGCTTTTTTGACTTTGTTGCAACTTGTTATGCTTAATGCTTGTCACTAGGGCCCGAGTGCCATGATTTCAGATCTGAACATGTTATTGATTCATTATGATAGTATTTTTTTTGATCTTACCTGCAAGTTGTATACAAATATTGTTGTCCGGAACCAAAGGCCTCGAAGTGGAAATAATCAGGATAACCGGAGTGAATGGCTTTGATGTGAGGATCACATGTGTTCATGGAGTGTTAATGCTTTACTCTGGTGCTCTATTAAAAGGAGCACCTTAATTGCCAGTAGTTCCCTTGAGGCCCCGCTGCAAACGGGCTGGCAGGACAAAAGATGTTGTGCAAGTTCTCATTGCGAGCATGTATGACTATATATTGAACACATGCCTATGATTATTTAGTACTTGGATGCTTTATCTTGTTTATCTGCAAATGCCCAATGTCTTGATTGACATATGAATTGTCTTGTACATGCAATGCCCGTCCATCCATCCCTATGCCTACCGCGCTTTAATCCTACTATTTCCTGCAATTGTTACTACTATTACTTTGTTATTGCTATTACAAAACTATTGGTACTGATAAACTACTGTGAGCAAGATTGTTTCCAGGTGCAGCTGAATTGACAACTCTGTTGTTAAGGCTTATAAATATTCTTTGGCTCCCTTTGTGTCAAATCAATAAATTGGGTTCCACTTCCCTCGAAAATACTACGATACACCCCCTATACTTGTGGGTCATCAAGACTATTTTGTAACATCGTTGCCGGGGAGCATAACTCTATTTATCAAGTTCACTTGGGATCACTATTGTTCGCTGCCATCCATTCATCATGGGTAAGTCTCGTGTTGGAAAAGTTCCTATATTACCATCCACTACAAGAAGAGGTACGGTTCTGAACACCTCTGTTGCTCTTGATTCACCATCTGTTATGAGTAAGCTCCGTACACCACCACATACACATGCTACACATACTGCTACTACTGCTGAATCTGAAACTTCTGATACTTATGATGCTGCTTCTACCGTGCTTGATAAGAGTGGTTCATTGGGTCCTTTCGTAGATGCTACGATTGCTAGAACTATAGCTGGAAATACTAATACTCCTAATGAAGACACTACTACACCTGTCAGTTCACCTGAGTCTAGAGAAAGCTATGATATTGAAGACGGTTATATAGAGATGACCGATGAATTTATTAAAGAATGTCAAAACACTCATGATAAAAGTGCTCTTAAGAGACTTCTTGAGAAATATACTGTTAGACCTAAATTATCTCCTAATGCTAAGTTTGCTACATCTCCCATAAACATTAAAGATAAGGATTATGATTTCTCTCTTGATTTATCTTACATAACCATTATTGAGAAAGAACCTTTTTGTGGAACTAAGAATGAAAGTGTTGTAGCACATATGACTAAGCTTTCTACCATGAGTGGCCTGTTTTCTGATGATATTAAGATGCGCACCTACTTTGTTGCTAAGATTTTCCCTTTTTCATTGAAAGGAGAAGCTAAAACTTGGTTTAATAATTTACCTCCTGGATCTATTGATAGCGCTGATTGCTTGATTAGTACCTTCCATCGGAAATATTTCCCTCCTAGTGCTAGTCATGCTATTTTGCAGGAACATTTTTATTGTAAACAGGCAGAAAAAGAGATATTGCCTGAATCATGGGCAAGGTTTTGTGCTTTGATTCATGCACAGGCTGGATGTCCGTTACCTAAAAATGAGCTTCTTGATATATATTATAATGGACTAACTGAACAATCTAGGACATACCTGGATAGTTGTGCTGATTGTGTTTTCAGGAAGAGAACTCCCAAAGAAGCTGAGGAATTAATTGATAAAATAAGAAAGAATTATGAAGACTGGAGTTCATCTAAGCCAACTACACCTGAGACAAGTACACGTGAGTTAACTATGCCTGAGCCAACACCAACACCAAATGATGAAGTGATGAAGGAAGCTAAGAAATGTCTTAAGGAGAAGGGAATTAAAGCTGCAGATGTCAAGAATTTACCTCCTATAGAAGAATTATGTAAGCCAATCTCCCACTCATCCACTATAGAGGTACACTCTCTCCAACATTTTGATGAAGGTGATATTCCTTACTCTAAACCTCCTGATCAATGCTTAGAAGAATTTGATGTTTTTATTGTTAAGCAAGATAATTTTAATAAAAGGGTGCAAAATCATTAAATGGAAAACTCTAGAGCTATTGTTGAGTTGAAGGATATTGTGGAAAGAACATCTAATGACGTTAAAATGCTTGTTAAACATTTTCAAATGGTTCAAACTCAAATTGATCAGCTTATTAAAGTACAAAAAGAATTGCTAGTTAATGCTGCTAAAGAAAGACATGCTTATGAAATTAGAACTAGAAGTGGTGCTGCTACCCAAGATCCTCTATATCCTGAGGGGCATCCTAAAAGAATTGAGCAAGATTCTCAACGAATTGAAAATAGTGGTACTTCTCCTAAGAAAAGGAAAAAGAAACATAAAACTATTGTAGAGTCTTATGAACCTGCTAAAGATCCTAATAGTATATCTTTCTCTAATGCTAAAACTGAAAGTGGTAATGAGGAAAATGATGCTCCAGATAAAGAAAAAGTTGAAGAAGAACCTGAAAGGCACACTAAGAATACTAAATACACTAAAGAGGATTTTGTTGCTAAGAAACATGGTAGTGAAAGAGAGCCTTGGGTCCAAAAACCTATGCCTTTCCCTAATAAGAAACACAAGTCAAAGGAAGATGGACACTATAATAAGTTTTGTGAGTGGATGAAACCTTTATTTTTGCAAATACCTTTGACTGATGCTATTAAATTGCCTCCTTATTCAAAGTATATGAAGGATATTGTCTCTAATAAAAGGAAGATCCCTAATGAAGAAATTTCTACTTTGCTTTCTAATTATTCCTTTAATGGTAAGGTTCCAAAGAAATTTGGAGACCCAGGGATTCCAACTATTCCATCCTCTATTAAAAATAGTTATGTTAGAACTACTTTTTGTGATTTAGGAGTAGGAGTTAGTGTTATGCCTTTTTCTCTCTAGAAGAGACTTCAATTGGAAAAACTAATACCAACTGATATATCTTTGCAAATGGCTGATAAATCTACTACTATTCCTGTTGGTATATGTGAGGGTGTACCTGTTCAAGTTGCTCATAATTGCTTGATATTAACTGACTTTGTTGTGCTTGAAATGCCCGAAGATGATAATATGTCTATTATTCTTGGGAGACCTTTTCTTAATACTGCAGGAGCTATTATTAATTGTAATCAAGGAAAGGTGACTTTTAATGTTAATGACAAGGAGCATACTGTCTATTTCCCCAAGAAGATTGATAGGACTTATGGTTTAAATTCAATTGAACATGTTGAGGGAATCCAAGTTGAAGAAATACATTGTCCCATACCAAGACAAAAATATGAAACTATTATGATTGGGACCATTTGTATAAAGGTTGAGGTAACATAATCATTAGTGGAATACGAAGTTTTGTTTCATATAAAATTGTTTTAGTAACAAGACCTGATCAACCTTGTTAACAAAGGGATTTTAATGAACAAAACAATGTTTTCACCATGATTATTTTTGCTTACTTTTATTTTATCCATTTTAGTTTATGCTTTCACTTAGTTCACTTTTCTGTTGCTTGTTGCTTGCATATTAGAGTGTCTTAGAACTTCTGAAGTTTTAGCTTTGTTTTGTTTTTGCATCTTCCCAAAGTCATCTTTCTGTCAGAAAATCAATCATCAATACTTGAAAATTGCTCAAAAATAAAGTGTCTCGAAAAATTCCAGAAAATTCATATTAAATTTTTATGTGAAAAAGGGGCAGAGAAGTGCCTGGAGAGTACCAGGGGGCCCACCAGGCAGGCACACCACCTGTTGGCGCGGCCACACCAGGGGGCGCCTGGCCATGGTGTGGGCCACCCCTGGCCCTCGACTCACTCTCTCACTTGCCACTTCCTTCTCTCTCCCTAGAAAACACCAGTTCATTGCTCGAAATCGCGTTCTTGTTATTCTTGTCCATGATTTTTCGATCTCCTTTCTCAACCCATCTTTGCTGCTTAAATTTGGAGCATTTGTTTTCCGGTATGTGACTCCTCCGCTTATCCAAGTAGATTTGTGTTTAGTGGATTATATCTTGAGTATTTTGCTACTGTAGGTGACAGGTTATGTGAGCTTGTAAGCTTGTTCAATGCTTAGAAAAATTGTTTTGATGCATGTTTAGGCCTCTTACAATTCCCTATGAGTAGTTCCCTTCATTATGTAATCACTTTGCAATCACTTGTATGATGGTTGTCCTAAATTTCAGAAAAGAAGATGAATGAACACCAACTCAACCAACATGCATTAATGGTGCCTGAGGTTATGAAGGTCCACCGAGAGGAGGAAGTTTTCCCTTCCATCTATCCATGCCCCGAATTCATGAGGGCTGTAGGGATTTCTCAGGACTTCCATACTTTAATTGTTAATGCAGGATTGGAGAATTTTGTGGGAGATGAACCTTACCAATTTGTGAAACTAACTATGTCTGCAGTGTAGGACTTTCGATTTAGTTGCTCTTTGCCTAACCCCATGGTTCACTACAAAATTTACAATATAGCTGCCAACCTTCCTTTTGATGACTTTTGTGCAGCTATTAAAGTACCCTAGTGGGGTTCGTGTGAAAGGATTAAAGAGCGACCTACACCACTCATGGACTTGTATGCGGAGATATGCTAAGGGAGAAGCTTCTCAAAGGAGATTGGGAAAATTCATAATATTCATCTCCCGTCTATTCCCTACTTTGCTTACTTTATTGCCAAGTGTGTTCTCGCTAGGAAAACTGCTAATAAGTTATCCTCATATGATCTAGCATTCATCTCAGCTGCAAACGTGATAGGACTTACAATTTGGGTGCCTTGATAGCTTTCTATCTTGCTGCTAACCGCGAGAAACGTAGAATTTGTGGAGGCCTCATCGCCTCTCGTTTATTAGCTTCGCATGGTGTAGTGCCTCATCATCTACACCTATAGTTTCCCATAGAGAGGCTTGACCTAAATTCCATGATATAACATAAATTTGTTTCTTCTTGGGCTAATTTGAGTGATTTGTCTTATGAAATAACCTTTCTCAAGGCTGGTTGGAGAAGGAGTAAGTCCGAGCGTGTTGTTCTTTTGCCTGCACCTGTTTTGTTTAACCTTGAAACCATGGTAGTCACTCACTAAGGAAGAGCTCGACACGTATCTGGGGGAGCTCTCCCAGCAGGAGCAGGGGACTGGCAGGGAGGCTACGGATGATTTGGTCCAACCCTCGAATGAGAGGGAGTCTTCGTACCAGCAGCCTACCTATGATTGGGGAGCTTCTTCTTCTTCCCAAGGGCCTAATTATGATCATTCTTACTATGACCCGCCGTCTTGGAACCCTTACCCGTGTTGGGGTTGATACCCACTTAGGCCAAAAGCCTAAGCTTGGGGGGAGGTACACCGACACTACACTCATCTCCATACCATGTTTAGTCGGTACTTCGTATATCCATGTTTCGTTCTCTTTTTAGTTTTCGTTCTTTCTTTACTTTTGCTTTCCAAAACACAAAAAGACCAAAAATATTTTTGTTGTTTATCTTTATTTGCATCTTTTTCTTTTTGCCTTGGTTTGCCTCTTTCTTTTAGCTTTGTCTTAATTATTCAAAAAAACCAAAAAAGATTTCGCTTTGCTTGTTCTTCCTTTTCATTCTTGCCTTTAAAAAACAAAAACACCAAAAATATTTTCTGTTCTTCTTTGGTTTTGTGAAGTTCGTTGCAGGGTTCAGCAATCCTTAGTGGAGTTTGGTTTCATGTTATTATTCAAGTCACACAAGTGAAGGGCAATAATGAAGATTAATGACAACTTGAGGTGTGGTAAGAGGCTGGTAATGAACTCTATTTTTTTCATTTTTGTACATATACTCATCATTGTGGGCATGCTTAGTCTATTCATGTAAGGTGTATGTTATTTATGGATGCTTAGTAGTTCTTGCTTTCTTATGATTTTCTCCAGCTTGCTAATGGTTTGTAGCATGTTGTATGAATGTTTGCTTGCATTGCTCTATTCATAACTTGGTATGACACTGTGGTATCCTCCTCTGAATGTTTCACTTGAATTGACTTGGCACATGCTCACGCATGCATATGACTAAAACAATAATCAGTTAAGCCTCAATGAATTATTTTGCCTCAGGGGTCTTGAATCACTTGCATGCCATGATTAGTCCTGTTTTGTTGCAAGCATGATTATGACAGTTATTGCTCTCACGTTTGTCGCTCCCTTACTATTGCTAGCCTTCACTTGCACTGAGTATGATCTCTACTCATGTTTCCAACTCCCCAAAACCAATATTGCCAAAAGTGTCCACCATACCTAATGGGTTCGTAGCATGGAAAACAAAAAATTTCTACCGCAAGAACGAACAAAACCTAGATCTAATCTATTAGACATGTGCAACGAGATAGATCTGTACTAACCCTTGTAGATCCGAAAGCCTTGTGCGAGATCGGATCTCGTGGTTGATGTAGACGATCACTTGCCGATCTCAAGATCGAGTAGACAATCCTTCCGGATTCCTAGCTTCGGCTTCCATGATCGGTCACATGCGGAGTCGAAGGCACCTTCCTCTCCCCGTTCTAGCGAGCAGCAGAGGTAGTAGATCTCTCCACGGAATCCCAGCAGCACGACGGCGTGGTGGTGGTGGTGTAGTAGAGAATTCTGCAGGGCTTCACCTAAGCCAGAGCAGAGGGAAGGAGGAGGAGAGAGACGGCTAGGGTTTGGAGTCGAAGGGGGCCAGGGGGTGGCGCCTCCACCCCTCTATATATAGAGGGAGGGGTGCGGCCTAGGGTTCCAACCCCTAGGCCCACCTCCTAGGGCCGGCGCACAAGGGAGCTTGGGGGGAGAGTCCTTCCCCCCCAAGTTTCCCTTACCCTCCAAGTTTCCCTTTATCCTTTCTTGGTTTTCAAGTAAACTCCAAAAAATCTTCTAGAACCTTCCGGAACATTTCGAAACCTTCTAGAATCCCCATATAAACACTCCGAAACATTTCCTAACTTAGAAAACGATCCCTATTATATGAATCTTATTCCCCGGACAATTCCGGATCTCCTCGTGATGTCCTGGATCCAATCCGAGACTCCGAACAACATTCGCTCCAACACACATTCCATATCTACTTAAAACAACTTCGAACCTTAAGTGTGTCACCCTACGGTTCGTGAATATGCAAACATGATGGATACACCTCTCCGATCAATAACCATCAGCGGGATCTGGAGGTCCATAACGGCTCCTACATACTCAACGATGACTTCGTGATCGATAGACCCATTAACATACGAAACCAATTCCCTTTGTCACGCGATATTCTACTTATCCGATGTTTGATCGTCGGTATCTCCATACCTAGTTCTACCTCGTTACTCGATAAGTACTCTTTACTCGTTCCATGTTATGTCATCCCTTGTGACCTAGTCACATGCTTGCAAGCTAACTAGATGACATTCCACCGAGAGGGCCCAGAGCATATCTATCCGTCATATGGATGGACAAATCCCAATCTTGGTCCATGCGCTTCAACACATACTTTCAGAATACCCAATGACACCTTTATAACCACCCAGTTACGAAGCGGTGTTTGATGTCATCAAAGTACCCATCTGGTGATAGTGATTAACATAACCTCATGGTCAAAGGATTAGGTTACCATGCATTTGAAAGCTTGTAGCAATATGAACTAAATAACTTGATCTTATGCTACACTTACTATGGGTGTGTGTCCATCACATCATTCTCCTAATGATATGACCTTGTTATTAATGACATCCAATGTCCATGATCAGGAAACCACGATCATCTATTAATCAACAAGCTAGTTCAACAAGAGGCTTACTAGGGACTCTTTTATGTCTACAAAACACACAAGTATTAGTGTTTCCTAATAATACAATTATGGAATGGGATGTAAACATTCATCATAAACACAAAGATATAATAATAACCACTTTTATTATTGCCTCTTGGGCATATCTCCAATAGTCTCCCACTTGCACTAGAGTCAATAATCTAGATTACATGGTAATATACCTAACACCCATGTATGCTCGGGTGTTGGTCATGCTTTGCTCTAGGGAGAGGTTTAGTCAACGGATCTGCCACATTCAGATCAGTGTGTACTTTGCAAATCTTTATGTCACCATCTTGGACATACTCGCGAATAGCATGGAAACGTAGCTTGATATGCTTCAGCTTGCTATGTGACCTTGGCTCCTGTGCATTAGCTATGGCACCTGTGTTGTCATAGTAGATGGCCATCGGGTCCAACGCACTAGGAACCACGCCAAGTTTAGTAATGAACTCCTTCATCCATATGGCTTCTTGTGCAGCCTCCGAAGCAGCTATGTATTCCGATTCAGCTGAAGATTTCGCCACAACACTTTGCTTGGCACTCCTCCAACTCACTGCAGCACCATTCAAAATAAATACGTATCCAGACTGTGACTTCGAGTCATCTGGATCGGTGTTCCAACTAGCATCAGTGTAACTGTTTACAACAAGATGTTCATCACCTCCATAAGAAAGAACCATATCCTTAGTCCTATTTAGGTACTTTAGGATATTCTTGACCGCTATCAAGTGCTCCATTCCAGGATCACTTTGATATCTGCTAGTCAAACTAACAGCATGTGCTATATCCGGTCTTGTACACAACATGGCATACATGATAGAACCTATGGCTGAGGCATAGGGAATATTATTCATCTTCTCTCTATCTTCTGCCGTAGCTGGACTTTGAGTCTTACTCAAGGTCTTACCTAAGAACATGGGCACGAACCCTTTCTTGCTCTCTTCCATTCTAAACTTCTTTAGAACTTTGTCCACGTATGTACTTTGTGAAAGCGCTATTAGGCGTCTTGATCTATCTCTATAAATCTTGATGCCTAGAATATATGCCGCTTCGCCAAGATCCTTCATTGAAAAACTATTATTCAAATAGGCTTTAACACTATTAAGAAGTTCTATATCATTCCCAATCAACAATATGTCATCTACATATAGTATTAGGAATGCTATAGACCTCCCACTCACTTTCTTATAAATACAAGCTTCTCCATAAGTTTGTATAAATCCAAAGTTTTTGATTACTTTATCAAAACGTTGATTCCAACTCCGGGATGCTTGCTTCAGTCCATAAATGGAGCGATGAAGTTTGCATACCTTGTTAGCATCTTTAGGATCGACAAAACCCTTGGGTTTTACCATATACAACTCTTCCTCAATGTCTCCATTAAGGAACGCCGTTTTGACATCCATCTGCCAAATCTCATAATCGAAATATGCAGCAATTGCTAACAAAATCCTCACAGACTTTAGCTTCGCTACTGGTGAGAATGTCTCATCGTAGTCAACTCCTTGAATTTGTTGGAACCCTTTCGCGACAAGTCGAGCTTTATAGATGGTAACATTACCATCAGCATCTGTTTTTCTTTTGAAAATCCATTTGTTCTCGACAGCCTTACGGCCATCCGGTAAGTCCACCAAAGTCCACACTTGGTTTTCGTACATGGATCCCATTTCGGATTTCATGGCTTCTAGCCATTTGTCGGAATCTGGGCTCACCAAAGCTTCTTCATACGTCGCAGGGTCATCAGTGTTGTCCACCAACATGACGTTCAAGGCAGGGTCATACCAATCAGGAGTGGTACGAACCCTCGTTGACCTGCAAGGTTCAGCAGCAACTTCGTTCGAAGTTTCATGATCACCATCATTAGCTTCCTCTCCAATTGGTGCAGACGGCACAAAAACATCTTCCGGTGCTGCACTACTCTCAACTCTGAGAGAAGGTTTAACCTCGTCGAGTTCTACTTTCCTTCCAGTCACTTCCTTCGAGAGAAACTCCTTCTCAAGAAAGGATCCATCCTTGGCAACGAAAACTTTGCCTTCGGATCTATGACTTTAAGGAACGACAACTTAGGTTTCTTTCCAAACCACAATTCGTATGGTGTCGTTTCAACAGATTTAGATGGTGCCCTATTTAAAATGAATGCGGCTGTCTCTAATGCATAACCCCAAAATGATAGCGGTAAATCTGTAAGAGACATCATAGACCGAACCATATCTAAGAGAGTTCGATTACGACGTTCGGACACACCATTACGTTGTGGTGTTCCGGCGTGTCAATCATGAAAGTATTCCACATTTCTTTAAATGCATGCCAAACTCATAACTTAGATATTCACCTTCGCGGTTAGAACGCAGAAACTTAATCTTCTTGTTACGATGATTTTCCACTTCACTTTGAAATTCCTTAAACTTCTCGAAAGTTTCGGACTTATGTTTCATAAAGTAGATATACCCATATCTACTTAAGTCATCTGTGAAAGTGAAAACATAACGATATCCACCACGCGATGCTAGACTCATTGGACCGCACACATCGGTATGTATTATTTCCAATAAGTCTGTAGCTCGCTCCATTATTCCAGAGAATGGAGTCTTAGTCATTTTTCCCATTAGACATGCTTCGCATCTTTCAAGTGATTCAAAATAAAGTGATTCAAGAAGTCCATCAGAATGGAGCTTCTTCATACGCTTCACTCCAATGTGACCAAGACGACAGTGCCACATGTATGTAGAATTATCATTCAATTTTGTTCGTTTAGCATCTATGTTGTGAACATGTGTATCACTACTATCGAGATTCAGTAAGAATAAACCATTCATCTTAGGTGCATTACCATAAAAGATATTACTCATATAAATCGAACAACCTTTATTCTCAGACATAAAAGAGTAACCGTCTCACAATAAACAAGATCCAGATATAATGTTCATGCTTAACGCAAGCACCAAATAAAAATTATTCAAATTTAAAACTAATCCCGAAGGTAGATGCAGAGGGAGCGTGCCGACGGCGATAACATCAACCTTGAAGAATTTCCAACGCGCATCGTCACCTCGTCTCTCGCCAGTCTTCGCTTATTCCGCAGCTTTTGTTTCGGGTTACAAATATGAGCAACCGAACCAGTATCAAATACCCAGGCACTACTACGATTACTAGTAAGATACACATCAATAACATGTATATCGAATATACCTTTCTTCTTGATGTTGCCATTCCTCGATCCGCCAGTACTTGGGGCGCTTACGCCCAAAGGACCGCACCCTTGCAAGAAGCATTCAGTTTCGAGCTTAGGACCAGCCTTGGGCTTCTTAGCAAAGCGTGCTTTCTTGCCGTCCTTCTTGAAGTTGCCCTTGTTCTTAGGCTTGCCCTGCTTGAAATTGGTGGTCTTATTGACCATCAACACTTGGTGCTCCTTTTGATCTCCACTTCAGCAGTTTTCAGCATGGACGATAGTTCAGTAACGCCTTGTTCATGCAAAGGCATATTGTAGTTCATCACAAAGTTCTTATAACTCGGTGGCAGTGATTGGAGGACACGGTGAATCCCTAACTCATTAGGAATCGTTATCCCCAACTCTTGGATCTTGTTTGCGTGCCCAGACATGGTGAGCACGTGCTCGCTAACGGAGCTACCCTCTTCCATCTTATAGTTAAAGAACTTTTCGGAGGCCTCATAGCTCTCCATCGCCGCGTGAGTCTCAAAAATGAGCTTGAGCTCCTTAATGATCTCGAACGGGTCGTGGTGCTCAAAGCGCTCAAGCTCCATTTCTAAACCGTGTGATGGCACAATCGAATCGTGGAGTAATGATTTTTCCGAGTGGCGCAAACATTCTTTACGTCATCGGTGGCATCTTCTGCAGGTGGGTCACCTAGCGGTGCTTCGAGCACATAGGTCAACTGACCAGTCATGAGGACAATCTTCAGTCCACGGAGCCAGTCCGTGAAGTTGCTTCCATTGTTCTTAAGATTTTCTTTCTCTAGGAACGCATTGAAATTGATGGAGAGGTTCGCCATAATCTACAACAAATTTGCAAGTAGTTTAGACTAAGTTTATGATAAATTGAGTTCAATTTTAATTCTTAAATTAACTAGGTGAACTCCCACTCAAAACAACATCCCTCACATTGTCTTAGTGATTACACGAACCAAGTCTACTACACCAAGTCCGATCTTCACGAGAGAAGATGTAGTTTCATCGGCGAACAATCTTCATGTTCATCATATCATTTATATGATTGATGCTCTACCTTTCGGTATTCCGTGTTTCGAGACCATGTCTATACATGCTAGGCTCATCAAGATTAACCTTAGTTTCCGCATGTGCAAATCTGGCTTGCACCCGTTGTATGCACACGTAGAATCTATCACATCCGATCATCACGAGATGCTTCGAAATGACGAGTCTTAGCAACGGTGCCAACTAAGGATGAACACTTTATTACTTTATATTTAGTGAGAGGGATCATCTTATAATGCTACCGTCGCGATCTACGCAATACAAGATGCATAAAGGATTAACATCACAGGCAATTCATAATTAGTGTGATATGATATGGCCCTTTCTTCTTATGCCTTTGATCTCCATCTCCAAAGCACGGACATGATCTCCATCATCACCAGCATTGCGTCAAGGTCAGTGGCATCGCTTCATGGTTGTCCATCATCACTAGCAACTATTACAACTACTTGGAATAAAGCTATTACAAGATGAATAGACATGCAGGTCTTAACAGAATTAAAGACAACCATTAGGCTCCTACCGGTTGCCATATTACAACAAGGATCATTGCATACGTCAAATATAATAACAATCACATGATGGCCATATCACATCACAAAACCCCTGCAAAAACAAGTTAGACGCCTCTAATTTTCTTTCCATGTTTTACGTGGTTTGGGACTTTCGAATAAGAACGGATCTTACCTACGAAACTGAACCACAACGTTGATACAAGTGCTATCAAGTACAAAGTGTAAATTGGATCTATACTATGGTGGGAGAGACAGACACCCGCAAATCCACTTGTGCAAAGCAAGTTACACGTCAAGCGTGGAGCAAGTCTCATGTGCGATGACATGTAAGGTTAGCCCGAGCCTTTTCATCCCACCATACCGCAAGATGCAAAGTACACAAAGCAAAAGACGGCACGAGCACCAACGCCCACAAAACCATTGTGTTCTACTCGTGCAACAGATCTACACATAGACACGGCTCTGATACCACTAATGGGTTCGTAGCATGGAAAACAAAAAATTTCTACCGCAAGAACGAACAAAACCCAGATCTAATCTAGATAAAAGCCAAGATCTAATCTATTAAACATGTGCAACGAGATAGATCTGTACTAACCCTTGTAGATCCGAAAGCCTTGTGCGAGATCAGATCTCGTGGTTGATGTAGACGATCACTTGCCGATCTCAAGATCGAGTAGACGATCCTTCCGCGCCTGCGTTGGCAGCGCTTCAATGATCGGTCACACGTATGAGTCGGCAGACCTTCCTCTCCCTGCTCCAATGAAAGCAGAGGTAGTAGATCTCTCCACGAAATCCTAGCAGCACGACGGCATGGTGGTGGTGGTGGAGTAGAGAATTCTGCAGGGCTTCGCCTAAGCCAGAGCAGAGGGAAGGAGGAGGAGAGAGGCGGCTAGGGTTTGGAGTGGAAGGGGGCCAGGGGGTGGCGCCTCCACCCCTCTATACATAGAGGGAGGGGTGCGGCCTAGGGTTCCCACCCCTAGGCCCACCTCCTAGGGACGGCGCACAAGGGAGCTTGGGGGGAGAGTCCTTCCCCCCCAAGTTTCCCTTACTTACCCTCCAAGTTTCCCTTTATCCTTTCTTGGTTTTCAAGTAAACTCCAAAAAATCTTCTAGAACCTTCCGGAACATTACGAAACCTTCTAGAATCCCCATATAAACACTCTGGAACATTTCCTAACTTAGAAAACGATCCCCATTATATGAATCTTATTCCCCAGACAATTTCGGATCTCCTCGTGATGTCCCAGATCCAATCCGAGACTCCGAACAACATTTGGTCTCCAACGCACATTCCATATCTACTTAAAACAACTTCGAACCTTAAGTGTGTCACCCTACGGTTCATGAATATGCAGACATGATGAAGACACCTCTCCGATCAATAACCATCAGCGGGATCTGGAGATCCATAACGGCTCCCACATACTCAACGATGACTTCGTGATCGATAGAACCATTAACATACGAAACAAATTCCCTTTGTCACGCGATATTCTACTTATCCGGGGTTTGATCAGCGGTATCTCCATACCTAGTTCTACCTCGTTACTGATAAGTACTCTTTACTCGTTCCGTGTTATGTCATCCCTTGTGACCTAGTCACATGCTTGCAAGCTAACTAGATGACATTCCACTGAGAGGGCCCAGAGCATATCTATCCGTCATATGGATGGATAAATCCCAATCTTGGTCCATGCGCTTCAACACATACTTTCAGAATACCCAATGACACCTTTATAACCACCCAGTTATGAAGCGGTGTTTGATGTCATCAAAGTACCCATCCGGTGATAGTGATTAACATAACCTCATGGTCGAAGTATTAGGTTACCATGCATTTGAAAGCTTGTAGCAATACGAACTAAATGACTTGATCTTATGCTACACTTACTATGGGTGTGTGTCCATCACATCATTCTCCTAATGATATGACCTTGTTATTAATGACATCCAATGTCCATGATCAGGAAACCTTGATCATCGTGTTAATCAACAAGCTAGTTCAACAAGAGGCTTACTAGGGACTCTTTTATGTTTACAAAACACACAAGTATTAGTTCTTCCTAATAATACAATTATAGCATGGGATGTAAACATTCATCATAAACACAAACATATAATAATAACCACTTTTATTATTGCCTCTTGGGAATATCTCCAATAATACCTACCTATTAGCATCATTTGCTATTCCGTGCATATTCAGTATGCCTTGTTTTCTTCCGAATAAAATGTTTGCTTTTTATGAGAAAGTTAGTTAGTAAAGCTCTCACGAACTTGATGGCACACTTTATTTCTTGCACTTAATAAACCTGAACCATTGTGACTGTCCATGAAAGTTATATGCTTGCAAATTATAGGCTGGGGATTAGCAGAACCGTGTTATCACGGGGAACGCTTTCAACACCTGTAAATATATACCCCGTTGATATCATGCTCTTTTGTTTACGGATGTCGTCGGTCTGAAATAAAAGGGGAGCTTGTAAGTCCATGGAGTTATGTATGTGTGTTAGAGAAACGCCTGGGCGGCTGGTCTAATTCATGCCTAATCATGGTGGAAATCTGCAGCGTAACCATAATGAGCAATCTATGAAGCATTCTTCTTATAAAAAAAGAGAGAGATAATTATTGAGAAAAAATAAAAAAATGATGAGAAAAGAGGAAAGAGAGAAAAAAGCACCATTATCCCATGGTAAATAAGAAGATTGCTGAGATGCTCATTGTCTGCTTGCCTTGTCATTTTGATATGGGGATTCTTTCGTATCATCGGGCAAGGGGTACCCTGTTGGCGGTTCTCTATGATACGCATGTATTTACTATGACAAGAACTTACCGGTAACTAAAGTTGAGTAGCATGAGGAGCGGCCCTCGTACTCAAGGGACATGAGATTTCCAGTTTATGGTCTGTTAAGCATATAACTCCTATTGGACCTCACTTTCACCTTACCCATTTAAAGATGCTTATGATAGGGGCAATGAGAGCTCAAAGCTAATGAGTACCATACTTTTAGCATTTGGAAGCCTTTCAAACTTTTCAAAACCTTTTCATTCCCTTGTTGAGTCACCACCTATTCTATGAGCACTTTCTTGAGAGCATAGTTGTCATTCTTAGTGTAATATGCTTGTCTCAAAATTTGGATTAATTGTGTCACGACTTTGATGCTTGTATCTTTGATATCTTTACTTCTAGTGTTCACTTGAACTTCAGAGGTGCCTTGGCATTTATGTTTGCTCTACAATCAAAGGCAAGCAAGATACCACTCTATCATACCTTTTTATGAGCATTCCAATGTTGCTTATGTTTATGCTTCATGCTACTTACTATTTTTGAGTTAGAATCTCTTCATCGCTTGCAATGATCATTAAGTAAACTTAGTTGCATACTCTTTATTGTGAATTGCCTAAGTAGTTGATCATATGCTGAGAATATATACATCTTATGAAGCAAATGTATTTGTGAAAGTTTCTTTTATCGCACTCAGTTTTCAACTGAATTGCTTGAGGACAAGCAATAAGCTAAGCTTAGGGGGAGTTGATACGTCCAAAACGTATCTACTTTCCTGAACACTTTTTCTATTGTTTTTCCTCTAAACTTGTGTGATTTGGATACAATTAACACAGACTGACGTTGTTTTCAGCAGAATTACCTTGGTGTCTAGTTTTTGTGCAGAAAATCAACTATCAGGAAAAATCCCGGAAAATATGCCAAAAATCCTATTTCACGAGAAGATTCATAGATCCAGAAGACGAGACGGAGGAGGGCCACGAGGGGCCCACACCACCTGGCCAAGACAGCTGAGCCAGGCCAGCCTGGGGTGGTGTGGCCGCCTCGGTCACCCCCTCGGCCTTCCTCTTCGCCTATAAGTTGCCTCTTGACCTAAAAAACAAAGGGGGTTCGGCGTTTTTCCAGAAAGAGTTTCGCTGCACCGCCACCACCAGATTCCGTGATTCAGAACCAGAAACTCGGTTCTGGCACCCTACTAGGATGACAAATTGGAGGAGATCAACGCCATCATCATCACCACCGCTTCTCCATCGACCATCCATGATTTCCTCATCTATGAGTGAGTAATCCCCCACTATAGGCTATGGGGATGGTAGGGATTGGATGAGATCGTTCATGTAATGACATCATATTGTTAGGGCATGGTGCCTAGTATCTATTATTAGTGCTTTTTGACTTTGTTGCAACTTGTTATGCTTAATGCTTGTCACTAGGGCCCGAGTGCCATGATTTCAGATCTGAACATGTTATTGATTCATTATGATAGAATTGTTTGTGATCTTACCTGCAAGTTGTATACACATATTGTTGTCCGAAACCAAAGGCCCCGAAGTGACAATAATCGGGATAACCGGAGGGAATGGCATTGATGAGAGGATCACATGTGTTCACGGAGTGTTAATGCTTTGCTCTGTTGCTCTATTAAAAGGAGCACCTTAATTGCCAGTAGTTCCCTTGAGGCCCCGCTGCAAACGGGCTGGCAGGACAAAAGATGTTGTGCAAGTTCTCATTGTGAGCACGTATGACTATATATGGAACACATGCCTATGATTATTTAGTACTTGTATGCTTTATCTTATTTATCTGCAAATGCCCTATGTCTTGATTGCCATATGAATTGTCTTGTCCATGCAACGCCCGTCCATCCATCCCTATGCCTACCCCGCTTTAATCCTACTATTTACTGCAATTGTTACTACTGTCTTTACTTTTACTACTGCTATTACTTTGCTATTTCTATTACAAAACTGTTGCTACTGATAAACTGCTGTGAGCAAGATTGTTTCCAGGTGCAGCTGAATTGATAACTCAGTTGTTAAGGCTTATAAATATTCTTTGGCTCCCCTTGTGTTGAATCAATTAATTGGGTTTCACTTCCCTCGAAAATACTACGATACACCCCCTATACTTGTGGGTCATCAAACACGCATGCAATGACACTGGTGGATCCATATGTGGTCTGTGAAAAGAACACACATGCAATGACAGTGGTGGATCCATATGTGGTCTGTGAAAAGAACACACATGCAATGAAAATGGTGGATGCATATGTCGTCTGTGAAAAGAACACACATGCAATGACACTGGTGGATCCATATGTGGTCTGTGAAAAGAACACACATGCAATGACACTGGTGGATCTATGTGTGCTTTGTGAAAAGAACACACGAGCAATGAAAATGGTGGATCCATATGTGGTTTGTGAAAAAAACACACCTGCAATGACAATGGTGGTTCCATATGTGGTTTGTGAAAAGAACACACATGCAAAGACAATGGTGGTTCCATGTGTGGTTTGTGAAAAGAACACACATGCAATGACTCTAGTTGTGGTTAATGAAAATAACACACATGCAATAACACTGGTTGATCCATATGTGGTTTGTGAAAAGAACACACATGAAATGACACTGGTGGATCCATATGTGGTCTGTGAAAAGAACACACATGCAATGACACTGGTGGATCCATATGTGGTCTGTGAAAAGAACACACATGCAATGAACTTTGGTGGATCCATATATGGTCTGTGAAAAGATCACACATACAATGAACTCTGGTGGATCCATATGTGGTCTGTGAGACATGAAATAACTCTAGGTGTGGTTAATGAAAGAATACACATTTCAATGACAACTGTGGTTCCATATGTGGTTTGTGAAAAGAATAGGCATGCAATGCCTATTTGTTCTATTTTCTATTTGAATCCCTTATTCTGTCTTGCCCTTGGTTTTCTGATAGTACTCAGATTTTCCCTCTCTCTCTCTCTCGGTCACAAATCTCACAAAATCCCAAACTTGTGCTCACTCTGGGTGCTACGCCCTGATTGGCCAGCACATATGTCACGCGGATCGTCTCCACCAACCGTTGATCCTCTATGATCCAACGGGCAGGATAACCCCTCCCTCTCCACTTTTTTTATGCATGGTCTATCCGTGCCACCGATACTTTACCTCCATAAACAAGTGAAAATCCATCTATCTATATAAAATAAATAAAATAAATGATCATATTTCGAAGAAGCTATCGTCTTCGTCTTCCGGTTCGTCCTCGTCTTCGTCAACGCCATGGTCCTTGCCATCACGGCCGTTGGTGTCCTCCTCTGATGACTCAACACCGCCCCCTTCCTCGTATAAGCATTCTATCTCCTTGTCGGAGTCCTCCTCCTCCTTCTCTTCGTAGTCCCACGGATCCACATCACTCTCCTCCGCTTCTGCCTCCAACTGATCGATTAATGCCTCCTTGTTGGCCAAGTCAGACTCATCCAAATAGCTGTC
This sequence comes from Avena insularis, assembly GCA_023614405.1. NCBI lineage: Eukaryota > Viridiplantae > Streptophyta > Magnoliopsida > Poales > Poaceae > Avena > Avena insularis. The sequence continues at coordinate 90,407,016 of CM042684.1, forward strand.
TCCTCTCTTCTCTTGATCTTCTTCTCGTTCCTCTTCTTGTCCGTACTCGCCGGTGCAACATGCGCCCCCGTCCTGGCTGCTGCTTTGCGCTCGTCCGTCGCTGCAGGTACCCCATGCTCCTCCTGCATGGACGGTACGAGCTTCGACATCGCGGTGTCCTCGAGTGCCGATGTCGATGGATCCTGGCACGGTTGGACACGACATGCTGCCTCAGTAGGCGACTCGCGAGCGAGAATGATGCAGCGAAGAGCCGGGGACGCAGGACGGTCAGTGGACGGCTTGGACCTGCCATTGCCACAACGAGGGGCCATCGTGCTCAAGGTAGTTGTTCCGAATGGTCGATGGCGGGTACACAGAGTGGGGTGCCGATCTGAGCAAGGACGAGGTTTCGTGCGTCGTGTTCACGCATGCATTTGTCGATTATCAAAAAAAAGTAATATCTCGCGTACTGAACATAATTTGATCACAACAAAAGTGGCACAGCGTATCCTAGACTTGTAAATATCCGGTGCGTGCCTGTCGACGTGGAGTTCAATGGAGTTCGACGTGCCGACATGATCATGCAGCAGTTGCACGCGTCATTGCCCCATCAACACGTGACACACGCACACGGGACATGCGCGCCGATGCCCATGATGACCACCCAGCTCGCACTCCTCTTATTATATACTGGATTTTAGGCGGCGCTGAAGACCATTGATCTGTCCATCGCAATAAAGACAAGTCCCATCGATTCCCTACCCCTGCCTCCCTGGCATCTTTGAGAAGGTAGACCGTACACGGTGGTCTTGTATAATAGTATTAGTACTACTGGACCACGGCCTGTACTCTTTGACTCTTCTCCCACACTAATCACTATCTTGTTCCTCTTGCCGCCGCCACCCTCACCCTGCAAGCCATGGCTCCTTTGAGGAGAGGCCGGTCGACGATCCTCACAGAGAAAAGGGAGAGATCTCGCCACGCGACACTTCTTGCTCTACCAACCACTCAAGCCCCGCTCTCACCGAGGCCCAATCTACCCCGACAATGGCGCCGAATGTTCTAGAAGGTGATGGCCCCTCCCGGTACGGTCTTCTTGTTCTACTTCTTCTCCATCTCCCGCTCCATCATGATCTTATTTAGCTTCTTCTTGTTTTGCTTCTTCTTCTTGCTCTTCCTCTTCTACGTATTACAGGCCGGCCGTGGAGCCAGAATCCACCACGACGGAGGCATTGCAGGACCCGTTTGGTCCCGTTCCACGTCTCAGCAAGGTAGCAAATCTCCACACTGTTATTTCTCTGAGTTATGATGTGGATTTCTTAGATCATGTCCGCCCCGCATTGGTTTTTCTTCTTCTTTTGCGAGTTGTATTAGTTTTCATGAATATGACTGGATCTCTTGGCCTTTCCTTAATACCGTTGTTCATAGATTCACTATGGATTTTTTGTGATTAGGATTAGTTTATCGTGGTTATGAATAGATCTCTAGGTCCATTTTGAACACTACGGTCCATAGATTCAACGGGGATTTTTTGATTTGTATTAGTATTCACCTGGGACCTGGAGTGTAATTATAGAATTTCTATTTCAATTAACATGAACAATGCAACGTTCGAAGGCCGAGTACCGTGACAAGGTGGCCGCTATTAGTGCCAATATTGACAACCAACATGAGCTTGCATGCTCCCTCACCCAAGCTAATGAGAGCCTACGCAAGCAATTATCTGTGTAGAAGGAGATCTTGCTAGATTTTGCACGTGACGTCGTGAGGCTGCAGAAAGTGCTCGACCGTAACTTGAATAGGCAAAAACAGGCCATCAAGATAATCAACGAGCTCATGGAGGAGAAGAAGAATCTCGTGGAAAGGTGCACTCCGTTGCAGGATGAAGTCACCGAGGCACTCAGAGGAAGCATCGAGGAAACCAAGGCTACCATCCGAGCCTACCATGATAGGAACCATTGCCTGGTGCAGTGAAAGAGATGAAGGAGGACATGAGCAGAGAGATCACCGTACTCGAGGGTGTTCAGAAAGAGAACGAGGAGCTAAGGGCTTGTCTAGAGGCGGATCGGAGCAATGCCGAAGTCTGATTCCCGTTAGAGGGGGCACGAATATCATTTCGTGCTCCACTCCTTTTGTAATGTTTAGGGTTCAGGGAGCAATGCCCAGGTCTGCTTCCCATTATAGGGTACAATAAGAATCCTAGGGCAACTCCTTATCTATCTGGACATGTGTTGGTGTTCATGTTCATGAATGGACACCATGTGCTCTTTCCATTATGTATTTGGACATGAGTTTCTGCATTATGAGTTTGCTCCTAGACCACTACTATTTGGTGATATTGGAAAAAACCCACAGCACACTAAACTGCAGATAAACCTTATTTGTTTTTGAAATTGAAATTAGGATAGTGCCACTAGTCGATTTATAAAATGTTGATTAGTCCTAGATTGCTTCTTCCTTGAAATTATGACAGTGCCACTACTCGATTCAGTTAATTATGGAAACTAACCAGCTTGTCCTGTTGAACTGAATAACCCATACTATGTATTTTTGTTGCAGGGAAAGAGGCGAAAACTCGACCAGGACCTGGCGACCTGGCTAAATGATAAGATAGCAATCTAAAGGGAGAAGCAGAATTCCTAGAAACTGGCCTTTGACCACCTGCGTGCTGAACTCGCGGTCCTTTCTGACAAATGCCAGAAACGGAAGGAGTTAAACGCCGGCTAGGCGAAGCTTCACATGGAAGGTCGCACCTCGGCTAGGAAGCAGACAGAGATCATGAAAGGGATCTTGAAGGAAAATCGTATGGCTACGTACCAACTTCTCGAATCCGTGACGGAGCGTTGGAACCTGCGGTTGGCACACGACAAAGTACTAAAGGAGCTGGCCAATCTTAGGGAGGAAAACAAGCAGCTCTGGGCCAGGCTCGCTTGAACCAACATATGTCTATTTAGTACTGAACTGCCTGGTTTATCCTCTGAAGTGGTGATTTTGTAAGCGTGAACTTAACTCTATGCACGATATGTCTGTTTGTCTGAAATTAATTTGCTCGAGGATTGAGTTTGGCTTAGTTAAGAAAGTGTAACCGCAAGTCTTACAGTTAACTAGTTTCAGGCATTGGCATAACATAAATTATTCATCTCGAATTTCCTTTATCCTTGGTAGTCTGTCCTTGCTCACCCTCGCGCGTCTTCTTCGGTTCCTTCAATAGATCCGCAATGCAGTACTCTAGCATCTTCTTGTCTTCCCTAAGCTGATCCCTCTCCTTTTCTGCATTATGAATCAGCAACCTGTGACTATCCTAAAGCTTCTTTGCAGTTCCAATAATCAATCTCCCATTGATTCTGTCGCTTAGCTCTGACTGTAAATTCTCGATTTCTTGTTCTAGCTCCTTATTTCGTACCGACGGCTTGTAATTTTTTTCAGCTGCATCACAAGCATCGGTGAATCTCCCCGACCTTTCCAACCCATACATCTCCCATAACTGAGCCAAACATTTCTTAAGTGCATCTAGCCACTCAAGATCCATCCACTCTACTGCTTTACACACCGGGCCAACCTATAAGAAACACTATAGTGTTATGACCATACACGATACATTTTTCTTCATGTCACCGTTGCACATAATGTAAACAAACCTGATTTGTACAGCCAAAAACCTTCTCCCAGTGTTACAGCCTTCAAATGCAACATATCTCCTCAGTTTTAGCCCATGGTCACATGGCACTTCTCCATCGAGATCTAGGCCCTCCCATTCAGAGGCGTAGATCGTCCGTGGTACCTATAGGTAAATGCAAAGCTGGAATTGAACACGATTGCATGCACATATGGAGCTCAGATCGGGAGATTTACCAATGCCTAACCCTAGCCCGAGAAAACAAAGGAACTCACATCGTGGGAGGAATACTCGATGTCGGAGAGAAGTTTGTCGCTGCTCGACTGGTCGTCCTCGTCGTTCCAGGACAACATGAAAAATGCATCGTCACCAGCAACGGCGTCGGCGTCGGTGAGAAGAGAGAGAGAGAAACCCTTCTACTGCTGCAACAATGACTAAATTGGGATGTTACAATAGTTTAATGGATACCATGGCCTTTCCCTGGATTATTATCTCCTGCCTAATATGGATTCTCTTCATACATTCTTATTTCAAATATTAAACCTGTACTCCCTCCATCCCAATTTCATTGCCTAACGAAAACATACCAGTATATTACATCATCTAAAGAAACAAAATCATGTCAACTACAAGGTACTTATGCATCAGTTGTTCAGTCATGGTTTCACAAAACATTACATTACAAACTCTCAACAAACATAATCATAGAAACAAGTATATTACATCAACTAAAGAAACAAAATCATGTAGACTACAAGGTACTTACGCATCACTTGTCCAATCATGGTTTCACAAAACATCACATCACAATCTCTCAACAAACATAATCACAAAAACAAGTATATTACATCAACTCAAGAAACAAAATCATGTCGACTACAAGATACTTACGCATCACTTGTCCAGTCATGGTTTCACAGACCATTACATTACAATCTCTCAACAAACAAAATAACAGAAACAAGTATAGTAGATCATCTCAAGAAACATCATCATGTCAACTACAATGTATTTATGCATCACTTGTCTAGTCATGGTTTCACAAAACATTACATTACAATGTCCCAACAAATATAATAACAGAAACAAGTATGATACGTCATGTTAAGAAACATAATCATGTCAACTACAATGTACTTATGTCTTATTACAACAACGATGGTTTCAGTGAGTGACATGTCCGAAAAGCTCAACAGCTCGCACAACATTATATCGCAGTATGTCAACAAACATAATCACAGAAACACGCTCTAAATGCAACAACATTCAATATTACAAATACAGGCAGGGGAACACCGCGGTCCATATTACAAGCCTAGGATAGCAGCTCTCATCAGATCTCATCCATGTCGACCACCTGATTCTGTTCAGCCACTACAGGGGCCTCTACATCCACTATAACCTGTTCAACAACATCAGAAATGGTACCAAGGAAGAACACCTTCCTGGTTCGCTTCTTTCGTCGCATAATCTGCATAAGATCTTCAGTATCTAAAACATTTGTGAATTGCTGCTTCTTATGATGCCACCACCGGATTTGTGCCATCTGCTTAGGGCCAATACTGATTTCCTTACCGATCATCTCTCTCATTTCATCAAGAGTTATGTTATTGGAATCGATAGTAATCTCCACAGTATATGATGAAACTGGCTTATTAACTCCCTCATCAAGTTTTGCCATGTATGAATCCACCTCTATGCGTATACTGAACTTATCTAGATCAGCATCTATTGGTCCGTATTCTCTAGGAGCCGAAGCTCTGGCAGCAAGATCTCTAGCATCTGCATACATATCATCAATCATCGCTTCAACTTTCACCTTACGATCATCTACACAACACTCCCAAACCATCTGAAGCTCATGGGAGTGCTCAATTTGCTGATAGGTATCATTCATGTTGCGTCACACCAATTTTGTCCTCTGTCTAGAACCCTAGGGAATCCTAGCAGCAAGCATATCTACTAGCTGCGAAACAGACACAACCTCTTTGCAATTCACAAGCAGATGCACATCTTGCCCGAACACAACCCTCTCGCAACCAAAATAAAGTTTTTCAGTGTACTGGCGAACATGAACTATGAACTCATATAGGTCCCTTGTATCAAAGTTGTGCCTAATTTGATTAAAAAGGGGAACTTTACAGTTCGTTCGATTCTGTTATGCCGTAACTAATCTACTTGTAAGATAAGGCATAGATAAGAAAATTTCACCTCTCGCTCTTCTCCCGGGTTTTTTCTTCAAGATCTGGGTGCCGCATCCACCCACCGGAGCCGAACAATCTGCCGTCGGCCTTGCTTTTCTCTTCAACCCGCTGCTTGTAGGTACCTTGGGAGCAGAATCCTTGCTGACCTCCTCACTAACCGGGGTTGAAGACCTCGCTGCTACTTCGCGTTGAGCCCTAGACTCTGGCCCCGACGGACCCGAATGAGTCGGCAACGTAGCTACAACCTTCACCTTGAAAGACATGCTGGGTCGCCGCCGTCGGATTCAGTGTCGGGGGAGGGAGAAAAAAGGTCCTCCGCCGCTAGCAGATTCAAGGCCGGGGAAGGGAAGAAAGGGGACCGGAGCCACCGCAGCCAGATTCAGTGTCGAGAGTATGGAAAGTACAGTAATGGATTTTACCCTACGACACGTGCAGGGTGGCTAAGAAGAGTGACCGGCGAAGAAGGGGCACAGCAGGAACCAGTGTAACGGAATATCCTGACTTAACGGGCGCGATTTGAAAATATTAGGTTTGGCCATCATTCACTCGAAACACCCCTCTCAGCAATTGGCGTCCTAACTTTTCGAATCGCCGTGATTAAAATCAACTCGGGTACCGCGGTGCACTGGCGTCTCAACTTTCGGGCCAAAAATGATATTATCCACGTAGTAAGCGCGCTTGATGTGGCTGCCGCTGGTGTGCATCTCGTAGTACTGCTACTCCAGGTGCGACACCGTGTTGATGGCCAGGCCGAAGCTCCCCCCACCGAAACTTTGCCGATGCTATCGAGGGACTCCCCACCGTCTCGCTGCAGCAGGAGGTGGGTCCACAGGAACTCCGGCAACTCGGCCACGGGCATCCGAATCTCGGGAAGGGGAAACCGGGGCACCGTCACCGAATCTTCTCCGTCATCCTCGAAGGCGCCGTAGGCCATGAGATGTCCCATGGCGAGACCCGAGAAGGCGCCCACGACCCTGAATGACACCAGCGTCACGCCCAGCCCGGCGGCGATGCCGGCCTGCCAGGAGAAGTGCGGGTCGGTGACAATGGCGTCGGGACACTACGCCCTCACCAGCGCCTCTTGCGCGGGCCACATCAGGGCGTCGCTGATGGTGGCCGTGTCGATGCGCCAGGCGTCGGCCGCGGCCACCTTGCCCAGGTTCTCCACGCCCGACGGGAGGCCCTCCATGACTGGGAATGGGTATGTCGCCACCTTGACGCGCCCCTACTGCGCGCGTCGCTCTAGCAGGGACTGGACGATTGCGATGTTCGCCGGCGTCACTGCCAACGTCGGTTCCACGGCGTAGTCGGGCCTGGCACCGGTGAGGCGAATGGCGAGCTCGGTGTAAGGCTTGATGTGGCTGGTGGCGAAGAATGAAATGAGCAGGAAGAATGAAATGAGCAGGACACGCAGCTTCTTGCTACACATGATAACCATTTCGTCTTGGGTGCCTATGACCGTCACTCCAACCTCTAAATATAGTAAGATCAATGTTAGATTTGTGTATTAACTACTCTCTCCGTTTTTTTATACTAGACTACTATAAAATATATTTTGCCACTATAAAATAGATATTAAATATCTACCGTATGATGGAGGTCATTATATGAAGTAGCACCAAATCAAAAAACATTTATTAGTTTTCTACCCCGTATGATGGGATTATTTTATGAACGTCGATCGCATGTAGCCATATGAAAAATATTTAATTATTTTTAAGCGAAACGTACCTGCAACAGTTGGATACGCGACGGATCAGCAATCGCGACACTGTTTTTCGGCGGCGGCCAATTATACGCCATGGCTGCCGCGGCGGCGACAATTTTTAGAGCCGCCGTACGTGATCGGGTAAGTCGGCGGATTTAATACCGCAATAGATGGATGGAGGCATATACTATTGCACCGAGCTTTGTAGGTGACATTTATAGCGTGTCCCACGCTGCTGACTGGTCAAGCACCCCACGTTGACTAATCAAGTTTGTCTGGCTGACTGGTATGGCCCACTCCGGCGAGGCCTTTATATCTCCTTCCACTCCTGATCTCGATCTAGTCTCTTGTACTCCCTACCGCAGTACTCGGCGAGATCCAACCCAACAGAGCGCAGTGTAAGTTATTGATAGTTGTTATCGATCCTCCATCCTCTCTTGATCATAAGATAATTTGAGGATATTTCTCTCTACTAGATTTTCTTCTACGGCCGAAGATCTCAGCGATGTCAAAAAGTCGCTGGCGAGAACGCTGGCCGTAGGTTCCTCCGATGCAACTACACAGCGCCGAGGTGCGAGTACATCTTATGGATCGATCCCCCAAACAGCCAAGCCGATGGCGCCGTCAGTGGCATTGATGATGACGACAACAACAACAACGACAATATGAAACTTCCGTCCCAGGCCAATTTCGAGTACAAAGCTGGTGAACATAGGGAGAAATCCAACGGTCTCGTGGCGCAGGAGGAAATTCCATCGGTGTACTGATATGTAATTTTCTATTACAGTGTTTAATAAATATATTTGATCATTTTTTCTTTCATAAAATCATGATGTTTGGTTACTTTACTGTTTATGTTGTCAATCACGATAGATTCAAACTCTTTTTTAACCACCTAACTAGCCCACTGTGGCCAAGTCAGGCCCATGATACAAACCCTAGATCTATATAATACAGGAAAAACTAACTTCTATCCACACCGCTGCACTCCCCTCTATGCTAAGTGCTAACCCTAGATCTCCCTTCACTCTCTCTTCACGACTAACACAAGATCCCGGAACCATCTATCTCCATGAAAATACTACGGTGTTAAGGTTAGCGTCGTGCTGATCCACCACCAGGCGGCGTCCTGTGTGCCGTGCTGATCCACCGTGTGGAAAGTACTGACATCCAGTGACGAGGTTGTCTGCGTGGAAGATAGTGCTCAGGTATCGGAAAGCAGATCGAGTCGTCCACATCCAGCACCGTCCACATCCAGCGCCGTGCAGATCCAGCGCCGTCCAGATCCACTGCTGCCTAGATCAACCGCCGTCCAGATCCACCGCTGACCATATCCACCCCCGTCCGTCGTCCAGATCCATCGGCTTGTAGAATCTCGTGCAGAATAGGGAGGAGCTCAATTTTAGATTTTAGTTTCCCCCTTTTCTCCTTTTTAGTATTTCTTTTGTTTTGTTCTTTATTTTAGAGGGGCTCAAGATATTTTGTAACAGAAATATAATTATATCTTAATCTTGGTAATTTTTTATTTTTCAGATTGCAAATAATGGATTATTAGCAACCTATAAATCCGCGCTATTATTAAGGTAATTAATTTTCAGGGAGTGGAAGGGTCCCCTTCCCCGTTGGAGCGTGGTGGCAGGACGGCTGGAGCACGGTGCTTCTTCCTTGCGGCCGTTGTGCCGAGGCTCTGCAGTGTCGCGTCTTCTCTTCTACAAAGCTTATTATTTTCGGGGTCCTTGCCCGACAGCTTCATATCTTCGTGGGTGTTTCCGGGGTTGGTGACAAGGCTTCTCAAGGTGACCTCGGTGCAGCATTTGGTTAGGCTCATTCTGGTACCCTTTGGCAATCTGGTTCCTGGTTTCTTCTCTGCTCAGGGTGAGCGTCTCCATTGATGGTGGTATGGCGCCCTTCGAGTCAGGGCGAGGGGGCAAGGGTCCCTCTCCGGTCATGGAAGAGAACAGCCAGGCCACGACTCGCCTCTCGGTTCAGACGGGGCCATTTTAGCGTTGGCGAAGCTTCCACCTCAAGATCTTACTTCGTTGTTCCTTGGTGCTTCGTTCGTGAGGGCATCGACACCTTCAGCTGAAATTTTCTTGTGTATATTCTGTTTGCTGTTGTTTTTTGGTGCTTGTAATCTGTTCTTCTGCATCATGTAAAACCTTGCCGTATGGGGCACATGTGTGCCTTTGATTAAAAAATAAGTTTCTCTTACATACTGGAATTTATGAATGATGTCAATACCAGTCACTCTAGATGGTACGTGATGCTTCATTATTTTCTAATTCTTATGTGACGAGGTAAGAATGGAGCCATCAGAGCTCAGCAGAGACGAGGACTGTACCCTGTACTCACGTACTGTATTGAATATCTTGATCTGGTAAAAGTTCTAGATGAAGACGATAAGTTAACTGGAGGAGTCAATTTTCTTTCAAATTGTTGTGGATTCATGCGTAAACTATCCCATCTTTCTACAGCTAAATATAGTCTGTTATTTTATTATGACTGATCAACGATTAATTTCTGTACAGGTTTCGTTAAGTTTGTTTTTCCTACCTATTTTTCAAGATTTCTGCAATAGATCTCGGATATTGTTCCACTTGTCTCACATGGTAGGGCAAGGATCGTTTATGTTAACGTTCATTTTCTGTCCATCCAATGCTCTTCACTATGAGTGCCTTAACATACTTTACTTTGTAGAGGTTGAGCAGACACAGAAAAATTAGAATCCCATGCCGCGCACAAGCGCTTGGTCGCTAGAGCCTGTTAGCACAGCTCCTGCCGCCGAGTACTTTCCGACGACACTGACGATAAAGTTCCGGCAAGATGTGCATGTACCGATCACCAATCCGCCGAGATGCACACGCTTAGCAAGCCTAGCGCGATCGATCCTTTACGATGTAGCTAGCACTACTTGCACTCACGCACGCACACGAGAGATAGATTGATTGCCAAAGGCACCTGTCGTACCTTGTGGTTTTCTTTATTGCTATCACAACTCACGGTGTGTTACAAGAACCTAGATACATGGATATATACTAGGATTTAGCTGAACCGAATCGAACTAGCTAGCTGACTCGGTTAAGGACTCCTAGACCTACACGATTTACATGCATGCACGGGCAGGACACAAGTTCGTATATCACTTGTATACGGCAAAGCGCGCGGTGCCGTGCCGGCAACGTCGGGATTATTTCCAACAATCACCCCCTAAGCACGACGTGCCCTTTAACATCCACCTGGATCCCAAATGCACCAGCTGCTCCTCGCTAGCGTAATCCTAGGCATTGCTTTCGCCGCTCCCTTCCTCAGCACTCATATCACCGACTTTGTTTTTGTCGGCTTCTCCATACCTTCACGTCGACCCTCCTCGTCCGCGTCCTTCTTTTCCCCGTTCTTCTTGTTGATGTCGTCCATGAACGTGCCTTCGGTCTTCATCGGTTTCTTGATGAACAACAATTGCTTTTTGTTCTTCATCTTCACCGGATAATTCACCATTACCATCCGAAGTATCTCCTTCGGGTAGTAGTCCAACACGCCTCGTATGCGTGCTCGTGTTGGTCGTAGTCGTCTTTTCTCCGGTGCAGTCGGAGGCATCACGACATACTCTTCTGCGCCCGACACAACGCTTGTCTCTTCTACCTTGTCAAAGTATTTCTTGACTAGTGGTATAGCAAAATTTGCTAACCCGTACATTTCTGGCCGGTGCTTTTGGCCAAGACACCCAAGTACGGTAATCTTGCTAGCTAGCTCCATATCTGAATATGAAGCTTGCTTGATTTTCTCCAGCGATAACACACTAGTTCGCCTTCCACTTGTTGAACTGAGTCCCCGTATGCCTTTTTATGGCACATGCTCCTCACGTGGAGCATCACCTCCTGGACTAGCACCTAATGCACCACTTGGTCCATACGGAGCAGCTGCCTCCGTGCTTCTTTCCGACCCACGTGCAGCGCGTCTATGTAGCCGGGTTTGGTGACTGTTCTGCTTCTGGCCTTTCTTCACCATGTGAAAAACCTTCAGATCGAGTTACCCTAACACGAGGTGAGCCTCCAAATCTGCTCTCACCTGGTGTAGCACCCGATCTTGCTGGGCTGCTGTAACTACCTCGGTGAATTACGCTCCTAGTTACAAGCCTGGATGAGCAGAAATGGTTGAAATAGTACGGTGGAGCCCAAATGCCACTCACAGGTAGACCTTTCGGCCGTCCCAACCATTTCCAAACATCAGGACAAGAACGGGCGGCGTAATCGGCAGGCGAAGGGATCAACTACATACACAAGTGAGTATGTATGCAAGCCACCATACAATAGTACATCAGAGCCATTCCATCTAAAAAGAAAGGAAATATAGCAACGCCATACGGCAAGATCCAAATATCCTAGATAGATATAATAGTTTAGGATATCTCCTCATACATCAAACATCAGAGTATCAAGCGGAAGCGGAAGACAAAATCCGAGTACGGATAAGAAGCAAATCGGCATAAGATGCCCCATAAATAAGCACATCCCGCCCACAGATCTCACGGATCCCCGTTCCCGGAATCTCTACACCGAATGATCGTTGCCCACATCGTCCATCTCTTCCACCCAGTATCCATCTTGCGAGGGTACCTGTTCATCTGAACCAATAATTTATCGTGTGAGACCCTAGGGGTACTCAGAAAGTCTTTATGCCTCTAAAGGGGACACAACCTGGGGTGACGCAATTGCAGCAAAAGATAAACCCTAACAGTTCTATAGATACTCGCTAACCATCCGCCTAACCAAAGATAGACGGATGTCCGTGAATTAATAACAACAGTTATAATGGTAATCTTAACAGATCCATCCTCCTCCTCGCTACCGACGAGGAAGCGGACGAACAACCCCCCGTCCGTTGGCAGTTTTATTATCCATTCCGTGAGTATTGCACTATTTACTAGTCAGGTACCTAGTCTAGTCAAATTAAAAGCGGTACTTTAGTTATTCTTGTCTATGATCGAGAAACTGTGCTCCAAGTCGTCCATAACCGCGGACACGGCTTTCAGAAAGTTTTACCCTGCAGGGGTGCACACATCGCACCACACACTCTATATGCCTCGGAAAAACCAAACCAAAACCCACCGAGGCAGTCACGACAAAGCAATCACAGGATTCAGAATATTTCAGGGGCCACCCCATTAAGCTACCATGACGGTTGGCCGACTCGAGACGGACTCAAGGTTTGCCAATGGCTGTGAACGATCGGGAACCCGAAATGTGTGGGCTTGTCGACACCGCTAAAACACTCCGCTTTCCTAAATAAAGCAGCAAAGACTGCACAATTTAAATAAAGCAAGAAGCATGGCATAAGTACAGGATAGTAAATAAATCCTCAAACTAGTTTGTGGCCCCAAGAAATAAGAATGAATCAAGCTCTGGCTCGGGGGTTCATAAGCCTCCCGGATGTGGATAGCGAATATTCTTGGAACAGAATCAAGTACTGGGTCTTACGGGACACAAGTGAGCCTGAAAACCAAATAGCTTAATATGGCTCACCGATGCCACTTTCATTAGTTTTCCCATTACTACTCAGGTTGTTGTTTAGGTACCTCGTTATCCATCGACACTCACATACCTTACACATGTTGTTCTACGACTGCATGGCTCAAACAACTCCTGTAGTAATGGCTCATGGGATGGAGGAACAAGCTCGGGGTTTAAAAGTAAAGGCTATGCAATACTTGGGATTCAATTTAATGCAATCACACTCAATGATGCAAGAGTAAGATAGAGGCAATAGGTACTATATGTATGCAAGCATGTGGTAGTGCTTGCCTGGCAGCTCAGTTGAAGCAAGGGATGGATCTGGGTAGTACTCCTGGTTCTCTTGGTATATCCCCGCCGCCTATTCAAGAAGAACCAAACAAACAAGGGCCAACATAAATAAAGTGCACAAGCAGATGAATAAAATGCGACAAGCAAACAATCATGCCATGATGAATGATGCACAATTTGCATGGCATTAATGTAGCATGGCATGGGTGAGGTGTGGAATACAAGAAATAATCATTTTATTGAGTTTTAGCCACATTTTAACCTCAATTAAGTTGCTGTATACTTTATATTTATATGATGCATGCTTCAAAACAAAACATGGAATGCATAAACAGAAAGGTCTCGTCGAGCTAATCATTTTAGACATATTATTTATTAAATTTGGAGTTATAAAACAAAAGTTATTAATTAATTAAGGAAAAAGGGTATTTTATTGTAATTTAAGTCAACTTGAAAATTTAAGTGTCCAAATTATATTTTGAATGGCATATTTGAATTCCTCATATTTTTCTGATCTCAAAACATATATTATTTGTATTATTTGGAAAAACAAATTAAAAGTTATTTAAAAACAGATTTAAATTCATATTAAAACATTTGCTGAAATTGTTTTTATTAAACAGATAACATCCATACATTTCTCGAGCTAGCCACAGCCACTGACAACAGGGCCCGAGCTGAGCTGGCTGAAACAGCACGCGACAACCTTTCTTACCGCGGGGTACGCGAGCCGCAGTGCATGACAAGTGGGTCCGGTGGTTCAAAGGTCCCACGCGTCAGAGGCAGAGGTGGGCTTGCCACGCGGCGCGGCGGGGGCTGCGGGTTGAGAGGAACGAAGCTGCGGTCCCTGTTTGCAAAAACGCCAAAGAGTCTGACATGTGGGGTCGGAGGGGAGCGCGGGTTGAGCAGAGGAAAAAGGGTGGGGGTTATTTGTAAAGCGACCAATCACCCATCGCTTTCTTCCAGGTTTCTAACGGACAGAACGGTGCGCGACAGAGAACGGCGAGACGCGAGGGATCGAACCCGCGACCTACAGCGCCGGCGCTGAGAGGTGGAACCAGCGCGGTGGGTGAGGGGATTGTGATAGGAGGAGGCCGGGCGGCTAGTTAGGGCTCCATGGGGCGCAGGGACCCTGCAGGCGACAACGAGCTCGACGCACGGACGGCGTTCGACGGAAGGAACGACGTCTACGGGAAGCAAAGGCGGCTAAGAGGATGTCTAGGAGCTTCGTACGCTGACCTAGGGTTGGTCGGTGGAGACGGATCGGAGCGGGGAGCGGTCGATCATCGTCGGAGCTGGCGCACCCGGATCTAGGGTTTGGCGTCGGTGTCGATGGCGGGCAGCAGGTCCGGCCCGTCTCCTCCTCGTCGCCGTGTTCAGGGCTGCTGCAGGGGATCTCCTCGGTCTACCAGGCCACCTCCTCGACGATCTGCACGTCTGGTTCAACGAGATGGGGTGGAGGCTGACGGTGGCTGGCAAGAGAGAGATTCGCCGGTGGTGGAGTAGACGGAGAGGAAGGAGCGGTCTGGGTAGATCTGGGGGAGGCAGAGGAGAGCTGGGAGATGGTAAAGCAGAGGGGGAGAGGGAGATGCCGTGGGGAGGTTGGGTAGATGGAAAAAGGTGGCCTCGTCCCTTATCTCTTTCTCCTCCTCACGTGCCCGAGCTGGCTCGGCTGGCTGGGGCGGGGTAGCTAGAGCGTGGAGAGGTCTGCAGGTGGCCCAGGGGTCGGTGGGGTCGGTGGAGCCGGCTGGCAGCGAGAGAGGGAGATCAGAGAGGGTAGGGGCTCGGGCTAGGTAGGGTGGCCTCGGGTTAGGGCTTGGTTAGGAGGTAGCTCGGCCAGGGCTAGGTTAGATGGGGGTGGCTCAGCCAGAGGGTGGCCAGGGTGGTTGAGCCGAACCAGGTGGATGGGGAGGTGAGGGATAAGATGGAAAAGAGAGAGAGAGGGGGTATGGTGTAGTTGGTGGTAGAGGGTTAGATGATTAGGGTTAGGGTTTTGGGTTAGAGAGGAGGGATATAGTGATAGGGGTGGGTGATGTGGTGGTTTAGAGATAGACAAGAGAGAGAGCTAAGAAGAGAGGGTGTTGGGCATGAACCAAAAACAAAGGCAAGCAAAAGGGGATGTGGGTGATGGAAGAGGTGAGGTTTCAAGGTCATAGAATAGAGCCAACATGAGTAAGCTCTCAAAGATCCATGCTCCACTTGCAACAACACAAAAAAAACCCAAGGGAGGGGAAGATGGTGAGATTTGCATGGCCCATGCATGGGGATTAAATGCCATGTTTATGATTGTGAAAACAATTTTAAATGATCATGGGCATTTATTAACACATGCATTTCCAAACATGGAATTAAGGCCAAGCCAAAAGAATGGTGTTGGGGTCCCATGTGGAGTAGATGAAATATGCTCATATTTGAATAAAATTTGGCCATGCTGGTGTGTATGTGCCACTAGATGCATGATTAGCCTCAATAATATCCCAACATGATAATATCCTCACAACAACCCATCTGGGAGCTAGAAAAAGGTTCCACTCACAAGGCATGCAAAGGTGGCCATGTGGCTCTCATATATCCATGATGTGAAAACAACATGATGCTAAGATGAGAGCATGTGGAAAAAGAATTGGATCCATCCCAACCCACATGAGCTAGAGGTAAAATCCAATAAAATGCAAAGCTCATATTTAGTTGAATGGTGGAATTATAAGGTGGTGACAGAGAAAGGTGATGGAGTTGAATAAAAGATATGCCCCCAACTCAACTTGGGCATGAAACAATATATCAAGAACCAAATACAATATCAAGAGGCAAATACAATTTTACAATGCATATGAGAGAAGAACCAAATCAAAAGGGTTTTATATGATGCTCAAATGCAAGGTGGCATGATGACATGAGCATGATATAATGATGATGCAACAATTATATATATGAAGTAGCCATTATATTACTAGACCAAGTAGCATTACAATTGTTAGACAATTGGGATGCTACAACTCTCCCCCACTAAACAAGAATCTCGCCCCGAGATTCCTAGGAAAAGAAAACAACACCAGGAGAGGCAGGTTGTTCGAACGAAGGTGACCCTCACGTTCACAAGTTGCTGAACAACGGAATGGTGCGATCACTACACCTTGCAAAACTTGCTAGACTTGTTGCGAGTCTTGCGTTTTGCTTGAGAAACAACGGGTTAGAAGAGATGAAGGATGGTCGTGAGACAAGAAGGATAGGATGGACATAGCTCCGGTTTCTCCCAAGAAACAAGATAGAAGACTAGAACCACTTGTGAAAGAAAGGACAAGATGATGTATCATGAATACAGAAAGACACACCGTTAAGATTAAAGTTTTACTGATACGAGAGAGGATGAATCTTTATCTCGCCGGAAGGAAAAGAGGTAGATTGGAGAGGTTTGAACCACTATGACAATAGCATCGTATCTTCTCTCGGATTTGAGAAATGAAGTACGGAAACAATATTGCCTTCAAACAATAGAGTCCCTTGATATGAACAGAAAGATTTAGTTAGACATCGTCGGACTAGATTCTTCTTGCGCCGGTAAGAACCAAAGGATCACACAATTGAGGTGCGCGAATATAACTTCCAGAGACGGATGTGAAACTAGATCATGGTGGAGTCCCACGAAGCAAAGAATATGGAGGATCTGGAGTTTATCGTAGAGATACTTATTGCTTTCTTTAGCCTTGAGGCTAACGCAATAGATTTGCGGCTGATGGCCTCAACCATAATTGGCTTTACCACCGAAAAAGAATTGATGAAACAAAGAGAGAGATAGTTTCCTTTCATCTTGTTTGAGGATGTCGAGCACCGGTAGAATGACGAGGATAGAAAGGAGTTTGCGTTTGTTTTCACCAGATAAATGAAGATTTTTCTCCATCTAGCATAGACAGACCACCAACAAGAGATTATTGATTACTTTCTTCGAGAGAGCACTCCGGAAAAACAAGGACGGAAGTAAAAGTATCGAGGGATAAAGGCCACTTCTAACTTCCGTGGAACGAGTGAAATCGCATTAATTCACCAATTCAATGTACAAGAGCGAATGATAAGAGTAGTGGTATGGTAGCTACTCCATCCCGCACTCAAAGCATTACTCCGCACATGAATAAGAAAACCATGCAGCCCCATTACCGAAACAGACTGAAGGTATTGATAAGAAGAGGTCATGGAACTCCGTTAGCAAACAAGGATAGATGCAAACGATTCGCCGGATTCATAGATAGATAAAGATGATGATGTTGTCGTCATGTCGGAAGTACCAAGCCACCGGAAAGATATGAAGGAAGATCGCGGAGACAACTGCAAGATTCCACAGATGAAGAAAAGATAGCACCACTTGAACAGAAGGGAAACAAGATCTGGAAGGTCTTCATGGCCTCCGGTGGATTGAGCATAGACGATAGAGCGAGAGGGTTTTCAAGATATCACTTGACGAGACTGAGGTGAAAGAACTCCATGTTGTCCTTGAAAAGTTTGAGAGAGATTTAGTGGTCTTGAGGAAAATCTTTAGCGGAACGACGATGATAACTTGCCAACAAGTCCGGATTGGTTGAAGATGGAGGATGGAATTAACAATGGATTGCCAATTCCAGAATTGAAGCAATCTATTTAGCAGAAGGACGTGGTCGAGATAGGTGACTTCAAGAAGCCAAAATTCTCACTTTGAGACTTTGCACACAGGCAGTGTTCTCGAAGCTTGAGAGAAAGAGACACAGATGATCTTCCATGTTCTTCCATTGATACCGAAAAGGCAAGCATATTATCAACATATACCACCAAGGATTAACAAGATATTCCGAGAATATCAAGTTCAAGAGGCGGGAGAAACGAACAAATGCTCGAAACACTTTCTGAGCTCAACGCTCTTTGAAAGAGCAAAGGTTCGTGTTGAAGAAGATGCACTGGAAGAATAGATTATCTGGTCCTTCGGAAGAGAACAGGAAATGCCACCTGGTTCACATTGCCGATCGGATCACCGGTTACAAAGATAAAGAGATGTTGGATAAAGAAACGATGATAGCTCGTACCTTAAGCAAAGCTATCAGAGACGAAAAGATGCAATTCCCTCGTATCAACGAGAATTTTGCAGATATGGAGTTCAAAAAGATGTGCGATGATGGATGATGATAGACCGCCGTAGTGCTTTGAGAAACTCCGGATTGCCAAAGATGCTAGAATATGCATAGATATGATCACGGTGTACTCAAAATCATAGGAGATAACCTTATCCTCCAGATGGTGACGGTTGATAGCATTTTTTTTTCTATTCCAATCGACACTTATCATGAGTGGAATATAGCTATGCCGAGAGCCAAATTACAATCACCAGCATCGGATCGACACACGTTATGTAATTAGCGCAAGAGAATTGGTGATGAAATGAAACTCCAGGATTAAGCGCCGGTGACAAAAGAATGAGTTAGCATGGACATGCTGATGAAAGGGAGATAGATAATGTTTCGCACACGACTGAAAAGGAGTGTGGAAACACAGATGTATCAAAGAAAAATTTTCCGCATTTTTCGGCATTAAAATACCAATAGATGCGCAAAATCACTTATCAGGTAGCGATTAGCAACTGATGCTTTCACAGAATGTGGAGTTGCTAGAGGAAGGACACCCTTAAGAAGATGGTACCGGTTAACAAGGAGTCAGATAGATCGCGCCGGTTTTCAAAAGCCTGTCGGTATGGAATGTACCAACAGTTGATAACCAAAGGCAGATGGTGATAACAAATTGGATGCAACAGATAGACAAGGAATTACACACACACATACACACACACTTTCTATGGTACTACGGAAACCCAGAACACGTGAATCCTAATTTGAATTTTAAGAAGAGGATTGAAAACGTTACACTTCCTTACCAGAAAAAGGGTGGTGGTGGGTAAGAAGAAAAGTGGAAGCAGTCCTACTCGCTTTTGTTTTTCCCTTAGTATACATAGCTACCAAAATATTTGCTAGATCGACAACGACCATTTGACTGAGACTGAAGGGCTGGATGGCTCGATACCAATTGTAACTACCTCGGTGAATTACGCCCTAGTTACAAGCCTGGATGAGCAGAAATGGTTGAAATAGTACGGTGGGGCCCAAATGCCACTCATGTGTAGACCTTTTCGCCGTCCCAACCATTTCCAAACATCGGGACAAGAACGGCGGCGAATCGGCAAAAGCGAAGGGCTCACCTACATACACAAGTGAGTATGTATGCAAGCCACCATACAATAGTACATCAGAGCCATTCCATCTAAAAAGAAAGAAAATATAGCAACGCCATACGGCAAGATCCAAATATCCTAGATAGATATAATAGTTTAGGATATCTCCTCATGCATCAAACATCAGAGTATCAAGCGGAAGCGGAAGACAAAATCCGAGTACGGATAAAAAGCAAATCGGCATAAGATGCCCCATAAATAAGCACATCCCGCCCACAGATCTCACGGATCCCCGTTCCCGGAATCTCTACACCGAATGATCGTTGCCCACATCGTCCATCTCTTCCACCCAAAGATCCATCTTGCGAGGGTACCTGTTCATCTGAACCAATAATTTATCGTGTGAGACCCTAGGGGTACTCAGAAAGTCTTTATGCCTCTAAAGGGGACACAACCTGGGGTGACGCAATTGCAGCAAAAGATAAACCCTAACAGTTCTATAGATACTCGCTAACCATCCGCCTAACCAAAGATAGACGGATGTCCGTGAATTAATAACAACAGTTATAATGGTAATCTTAACAGATCCATCCTCCTCCTCGCTACCGACGAGGAAGCGGACGAACAACCCCCCGTCCGTTGGCAGTTTTATTATCCATTCCGTGAGTATTGCACTATTTACTAGTCAGGTACCTAGTCTAGTCAAATTAAAAGCGGTACTTTAGTTATTCTTGTCTATGATCGAGAACTGCTCCAAGTCGCCCATAATCATGACACGGCTTTGAAAGTTTTACCATAGGTGCACAAATAGCAACACACACTCGATATGCCTCGGAAAACCAAATCAAAACCCAACGAGGCGGTCACAAAGCAATCACAGGATTCAGAAATATTTGGGGCCACCCCATTAAGCTACCATGACGAAGTTGGCCGACCCGAGACGGACTCAAGGTTTGCGCCAATGGCGTGAACGACGGGAACCCGAAAATGTGACTGGGCTTGTCGACACTGCGAAAACACTCGCTTTCCTAACAAAGACAAAGGTGCAGTACTCGCACAATTTAAATAAAGCAAGAAAAGCATGGCATAAGTACAGGATAGTAAATAAATCCTCAAACTAGTTTGTGGCCCCAAGAAATAAGAATGAATCAAGCTCGCTCGGGGGTTCATAAGCCTCCGGATGTGGATAGCGAATATTCTTGGAACAGGAATCAAGTACTCGGGGTCTTACGGGACACAAGTGAGCCTGAAAAACCAAATAGCGAATATGGCTCACCGATGCCACTTTCATTAGTTTTCCCATTACTACTCAGGTTAAGTTGTTTAGGTACCTCGTTATCCATCAGACACTCACATACCTTACACATGCTGTTCTACGACTCGCATGGCTCAAACAACTCCTGTAGTAATGGCTCATGGGATGGAGGAACAAGCTTCGGTGGGGTTTAAAAGTAAAGGCTATGCAATACTTGGGATTCAATTTAATGCAATCGCGACTCAATGATGCAAGAGTAAGATAGAGGAAATAGGTACTATATGTATGCAAGCATGTGGTAGTGCTTGCCTGGCAGCTCAGTTGAAGCAAGGGATGGATCTGGGTAGTGCTCCTGGTTCTCTTGGTATATCCCCTACTCAGCGTCTATTCGAAGAAGAACCAAACAAACAAGGGCCAACATAAATAAAGTGCACAAGCAGATGAATAAAATGCGACAAGGAAACAATCATGCCATGATGAATGATGCACAATTTGCATGTCATTAATGTAGCATGGCATGGGTGAGGTGTGGAATACAAGAAATAATCATTTTATTGAGTTTTAGCCACATTTTAACCTCAATTAAGTTGCTGTATACTTTATATTTATATGATGCATGCTTCAAAACAAAACATGGAATGCATAAACAGAAAGGTCTCGTCGAGCTAATCATTTTAGACATATTATTTATTAAATTTGGAGTTATAAAACAAAAGTTATTAATTAATTAAGGAAAAAGGGTATTTTATTGTAATTTAAGTCAACTTGAAAATTTAAGTGTCCAAATTATATTTTGAATGGCATATTTGAATTCCTTATATTTTTCTGATCTCAAAACATATATTATTTGTATTATTTGGAAAAACAAATTAAAAGTTATTTAAAAACAGATTTAAATTCATATTAAAACATTTGCTGAAATTGTTTTTATTAAACAGATAACATCCATACATTTCCTACTCGAGCCGAGCTAGCCACAGCCACTGACAACAGGGCCCGAGCTGAGCTGGCTGAAACAGCACGCGACAACCTTTCTTACCGCGGGGTACGCGAGCCGCAGTGCATGACAAGTGGGTCCGGTGGTTCAAAGGTCCCACGCGAGCCGAGGCAGGCCAGGCTGGCCAAGGCGGGGCTGCGGGTTGAGAGGAACGAAGCTGCGGTCCCTGTTTGCAAAAACGCCAAAGAGTCTGACATGTGGGGTCGGAGGGGAGCGCGGGTTGAGCAGAGGAAAAAGGGTGGGGGTTATTTGTAAAGCGACCAATCGACCCATCGCTTTCTTCCGTGTTTCTAACGGATGTAATCTGCACGACAGAGAACGGCGAGACGCGAGGGATCGAACCCGCGACCTACAGCGCCCGCGCTGAGAGGTGGAACCAGCGCGGTGGGTGAGGGGATGTTGGTAGGAGGAGGCCGGGCGGCTAGTTAGGGCTCCATGCGGCGCAGGGACCCTGCAGGCGACAACGAGCTCGACGCACGGACGGCGTTCGACGGAAGGAACGGCGTCTACGGGAAGCAAAGGCGGCTAAGAGGATGTCTGGGAGCTTCGTACGCTCACCTAGGGTTGGTCGGTGGAGACGGATCGGAGCGGGGAGCGGTCGATCGTCGTCGGAGCTGGCGCACCCGGATCTAGGGTTTGGCGTCGGTGTTGATGGCGGGCAGCAGGTCCGGCCCGTCTCCTCCTCGTCGCCGTGTTCAGGGCTGTTGCAGGGGATCTCCTCGGTCTACCAGGCCACCTCCTCGACGATCTGCACGTCTGGTTCAACGAGATGGGGTGGAGGCCGACGGTGGCCAGCGAGAGAGAGAGTCGCCGGTGGTGGAGTAGACGGAGAGGAAGGAGCGGTCTGGGGTAGATCTGGGGGAGGCAGAGGAGAGCTGGGAGATGGTAAAGTAGGGGAGAGGGAGATGCCGGGGAGGTGGGGTAGATTGAAAAGGTGGCCTCGGCCCTTATCTCTTTCTCCTCCTCACGTCGAGCTGGCTCGGCTGGTCAAGGGGTAGCTAGAGGTCTGCAGTGG
Source organism: Avena insularis (assembly GCA_023614405.1). Lineage (NCBI taxonomy): Eukaryota > Viridiplantae > Streptophyta > Magnoliopsida > Poales > Poaceae > Avena > Avena insularis. Next base: position 90,429,772 of record CM042684.1, read on the forward strand.
CCCAGTGGGGTCGGTGGGGTGGAGCCGGGCATGAGAGAGGGAGATCAGAGAGGGTAGGGGCTCGGGCTAGGTAGGGTGGCCTCGGGTTAGGGCTTGGTTAGGAGGTAGCTCGGCCAGGGCTAGGTTAGATGGGGGGGTGGCTCAGCCCAGGGTGGCTGTGGTGGTGAGCCGAACTGTGGATGGGGAGGTGAGGGATAAGATGGAAAAGAGAGAGAGAGGGGGTATGGTATAGTTGGTGGTAGAGGGTTAGATGATTAGGGTTAGGGTTTTGGGTTAGAGAGGAGGGATATAGTGATAGGGGTGGGTGATGTGGTGGTTTAGAGATAGACAAGAGAGAGAGCTAAGAAGAGAGGGTGTTGGGCATGAACCAAAAACAAAGGCAAGCAAAAGGGGATGTGGGTGATGGAAGAGGTGAGGTTGCAAGGTCATAGAATAGAGCCAACATGAGTAAGCTCTCAAAGATCCATGCTCCACTTGCAACAACACAAAAAAACCCAAGGGAGGGGAAGATGGTGAGATTTGCATGGCCCATGCATGGGGATTAAATGCCATGTTTATGATTGTGAAAACAATTGTAAATGATCATGGGCATTTATTAACACATGCATTTCCAAACATGGAATTAAGGCCAAGCCAAAAGAATGGTGTTGGGGTCCCATGTGGAGTAGATGAAATATGCTCATATTTGAATAAAATTTGGCCATGCTGGTGTGTATGTGCCACTAGATGCATGATTAGCCTCAATAATATCCCAACATGATAATATCCTCACAACAACCCATCTGGGAGCTAGAAAAAGGTTCCACTCACAAGGCATGCAAAGGTGGCCATGTGGCTCTCATATATCCATGATGTGAAAACAACATGATGCTAAGATGAGAGCATGTGGAAAAAGAATTAGATCCATCCCAACCCACATGAGCTAGAGGTAAAATCCAATAAAATGCAAAGCTCATATTTAGTTGAATGGTGGAATTATAAGGTGGTGACAGAGAAAGGTGATGGAGTTGAATAAAAGATATGCCCCCAACTCAACTTGGGCATGAAACAATATATCAAGAACCAAATACAATATCAAGAGGCAAATACAATTTTACAATGCATATGAGAGAAGAACCAAATCAAAAGGGTTTTATATGATGCTCAAATGCAAGGTGGCATGATGACATGAGCATGATATAATGATGATGCAACAATTATATATATGAAGTAGCCATTATATTACTAGACCAAGTAGCATTACAATTGTTAGACAATTGGGATGCTACAGCTGCTTTCTTTTTCCGACTCCAGTTTCTGGGTTGGGCGCCCCTCCTCCTTATGGGCCTCCGTGTGGAGCTTCCTTCTATCAGGACCTTTTCTTTTAGTCTGTTTCCTTCAGGCGTTTCTGGGCTGCCAGCCTCTAGCCTTCTTTTCTTAAGCTCCTCTAATCCTTCCGGCGCTTTACATGCCGTGGTGTGAATTCCAGGGGACATGACTTCCTTATCACACTTCGTTGCACCCACGGAGAAGGAATCACCATGGATTTCTAGCTGATCTTCCTCGAGTGCATGCTCAAGATTACCACAAATAATGGTAAAAGTTTTCTCCGGATATACCGTTTCTTCGAAGCCCCAACTCCATGATTTTCCTTCCTCAAAAACTACGTCGCCTCTGACAACCACCTTGTTGGTCAGGGATTGCACAAACGGTATGCCTTTGATCCTTCATAGCCCGTCATGATCATTAGAATACTCTGATCCGCCTCAGACACCGTCTTGACATACGCCACACACCCAAACATGCGAAGATGATCAACTGAGGGATTTTATCCATACCATGCTTCGCACGGAGTCATACCAAGCAAACTCCTGGTTGGTGCCCTGTTCAGCAAATAGACAGCCGTGTTGACTGCCTCACCCCAGAACTTTCCCGGCAAGCCTTTGTTTTTCATCATGCTCCTTGCCAAGGCCACCACGGTTTTATATTCACCCCCCCCCCCCAAGCTGTGCGTAGGGATTTTTGCTTCCCCTCCGCCTCGACCTCTCCGGCTTCCTTGATCTTCTCGAATGCATGCAGAGCTTGATCCTTACTTTCAGCAACACAATCCACTTGTACCCACTGTGATCATCCACCACAAGCATGAAGTATTCATTGCGGACGGGGTTATGGATGAAATTGGACCGCATACACCACCATGAACGAGTCCCAAAGCTTCACTTGCCTGAACCATGGCTTCACATGGCAACGGGGCACTCCGTTCCTCGTGATCCACAAACGGTAGATCATGATCCACTTGCGTCACAATCTCCGTAACCGGTGATGGAGGATCCTCCTCATCCTTCAGCTTAGTTACTTCGAGCATTAGCATCATCGGTCCATCATCTCCTGGCTAGGCGATGAGAGCCCTCTCCTTCGACGATTTCTTGCAATCCTTCTTGAAGTGACCGAGCTCACCGCAGTTATGACATCTTACTTTCTTAATAGCAAACTTCCTCTGCGGCGGAGCGTCGACCTCGTCCTCTCCTGCGATATACTTTTTTGCTGAGCGAGAAGCTTCTTTATCACTCCTTCTTTCGGATCCTTGATCGCCCTTCTCTTTGGCGACCACTGCCTGCCACTGGGCACGGGTAAGCATCACGTGCTCCTCCAGTACCGCATAACCATAGGTGATCTTCATCCGCTCTTCATGAGCCTTCAATCGTCCAACCAGATCATCTGTCATGAGTCTTGAGATCAACGCACTGCTCGATCGCCGACACAGGACAAGTAACGCGGCGACGCCGCGCGAAGGAAACGCCGAACGACTGAGATCTCTTCCAGCTTCTCGCCGAGCGCACGAATCCCTTTGACCAAAGTGGCTAACCTCGAGGCAAATGCGTCCAGCGTCGCCTCTCCTCCCATCTCCAGATTCTTGTACTTTTTCTGCAAGGTTTATAGGGTCGCCTCGCGGACGCGCTCATCCCCAAGATTTAGTGTATTGAGTGCCTCACACGCCTCCTTTGCAGATTTCTTCGAGATCAGGTGCTGCATCACGTCCACCGACATCACGAAGCCGATGGCTGTGAGTGCCTGCCAGTCCTTGCGGTACTTCGATGTGCCCTTCTTAAACTCGTCGCCGCCGGGTTTGACAACCTCCCATAGATTGTTGGACTCCAGCGCCCACTCCATCTAGGTCGCCCACATCATGTAGTTGTCGCGGTTGTACCGCGGGTACTGCGTCGACACCTGCGCGACAAATTCTTTAGCCGCACCAGAATACTTGCCCACATCCATCGTCGCTATGCCTTCCCGTTACTAGGAGATCCTTCACGAGGCTCTGATACAAATTATTAGCACAGCCTTAGCAGCCGAGTACTTTCCGACGACACCGCCGATGAAGTTCCGGCGAGACGCGCACGTACCGATCACCAATCCGCCGAGATGCACACGCTTAGCAAGCCTAGCGCGATCGATCCTTTACGATGTAGCTAGCACTACTTGCACTCACGCACGCACACGAGAGATAGATTGATTGCCAAAGGCACCCGCCGTATCTTGTGTTTTTCTTTATTGCTATCACAACTCGCGGTGTGTTACAAGGACCTAGATACATGCATATATGCTAGGATTCAGCTGAACCGAATCGAACTAGCTAGCTGACTCGGTTAAGGACTCCTAGACCTACACGTTTACACAAGCGCGTGGTGCCGTGCCAGCAACATCGGGATTATTTCCAACAGAGCCTTGATTTGTTTCTGTTTTGCTAGCGTCCGACTCCATAGTTTGCGTCGATACCTAAAAAAAGCCGGTATACGGGCTTGAACTGCCAAAGTCGCTGGGATTCAATTCCTAGCGCCTGCAAATAAGCGCCGCACTGCGGGTGCTCTAATACCACATTCATGCTTAGAGATTAGAATAAAGTTTTATGTATATCACTATGCTTTTGCTTCAATGCCTGACGCAATGACTAGTGATGAAGCAAAATTCTACATCACAGAACTTGTAGTAGAAATAGAGTCCATTCAAAATCGCAATTACGTAATTTTTCTCTTGCTCCTTTAAGACGAGTTATTTTTTTGATTCAATAATCTAACATATATTTTTGTGTTCATTTTTTACAGGGATATCAAGCATGATAATCTATTGTAAGATCTCACCTATAGATATCCCGCAAAAGAGAGGATCTCACCTAGAGATGGTTTCTACCAAAAATACATACGTCATAGCAATGGTAATGGAAACGTCAACATCTACTTTATAGCTCCTTTGGCACCTATCCAAGTGTACTATTAATAACTACCGATGATGTATAGATCTTTGTATAGCTTCTGCTACCTTTGGTTCATTTCTATATCAGTCAATGAAGATATTCAAGCTACATACCTATATTATGATCTTTGTGAGCTTTGTTCCGCCGAGTTTTATCATTATCGTTGATGAAATCATTATTTTAGTATATTGTGCATTTTTTGATATGGGTCGATTCTACGGTATAAATTCATATTGGTAGTGCACTTAAGAATCTAAGGTACGGTAGTGGCAACTCTTGTAATTTCTTCACCACTCTTAAGCTTGGGCGCGTGGACTTACACTCGAGAGAGCAGCATCCAAGATTAATGTCTCCACCCAAGTATCCCTTTTACGAATTAATAGTTCAAACGAGTCCGTCCACGCGCCACACCACACCAACCATACATACCCGTGTCATAAACAATAAGCTCTATTATGTTTCATGCACACTGACATTTAGTGCAACTGAGGGAGGGAAACATCTCCTCACCATGCAAATATATAGTGTAACTCACTTTTGTTGGTTTTGACACCTTGTATATTTGCTTATGTTTCTAGCATGTCTTCCTTACACTGTCGTAACTTGAGATATGAACGTTTTTTTCTTCTTCAGCTCATAGAGCTACAGCAAGAGCGCGGCGGCATCCAGCTAGTGTTATATATAACCCACAACATGCTGGGCCATTGGCTGCTGTAGTTAATTGTTCAGCTCAGATCGACGACATGGAGCCATGCATAGTAGCAGGCTGTCCAAGACTAGTCTGGATCTTGCTCTTGCAACAGGTTGGGTGGTTGATATGCATGTTTGGTTTGTTTATTTTTGTGTGGTGGCAGAAATAATACTCCTCTTCGTCCCAAAATAAGTGATATACGAATAGGTTCCATAGCGTACGAGATGGGTTCCATAGCGCTCCTTTGTTCGTTGGCCTATTTCCATGGCGCGCACTGCTGCAGGAGCATGTGGGTTATCTCTACACTGAGCAATCTTGTGATGCACACCTCATTCCAGTTCTTGGATTGATTCATGGATTCCCCTTGCAGATTTGAAAGAACGGTTTCTTTTCTTGATTATTGTAGCAAATATTAGGCAGTTAGTGGTTTCCGATCTGATTCTTGGTGAGGCCCTCTCATATATGTTAATTATATTCCTGAATATTTTTTGTGTAGCTAACCATGCTAGGTTTGAAAAGAAGCAATTGGTAAAGGTCAATTTCGTTTACAATTTCTGTGTAGCCTAATATATGCTAGTGTCTACTGCAACACTGCTTAGTTACAATTTCGTTTGAATATAGCTTTGTATTGATTCCATTTCTTTAGTTATTTATAATAAGATAGCTTGCTGTCTCATGGAGTAGTTTCATATATATTTTTGCTGATGGTTTGGTAGGATGTTGATTGATTTACTATGAAAATTGGCAATTATTTTATACAAAGGCTAGAGCGAATTAGGAAGAGAAGAGAGTGAAGGCTTCAAAAGAGTTCAAAATTTTCGAAAACCGAGAGACATTTCTTACTTGGACTGCTCGGACTGCTCAAGATGAGGAGACGGCTATCATGTGGCTCCAGGATAAACAACAAGATTTACCTTGAGGTAACACGTATTTTTCTTCTCAAAATCGTGTATGCTAGTGTATACTGCATATACTACAAGATGGTCAAGCCATATAGTCTAGTATATGCTATTGTATACTGCAACAACAGCTATAATTTTGTTTGCATATAATGTTGTTTGCCACTTCTTTTCCTTCTCAAAATATGTGCTATACATCTGTTGCTAGTCATAAATCTTGTATCTTGGGAACTAGTGTATGTAGTGGATAATCCCCAAAGAACAATTCGTATTGGTGATTCCTGTAGCAAATATTAGGCAATTAGTGGTTACGCTCAGACAGTTCAATCTTCAAAGAGCGCTAAGCTCCCTAGAATTGAAGAGCCCCGGTTGCTCCGAGCGTTTGCGTGTGGTCTGGCCCAGCTGTACTCACGTTGATTCCAAGTCGGTTGCTGGGATTGGTTGGGCCCGTCTGTCTGTGTGTAAGACCAAACCGATCCACCTCTCGCTCTCTCAATTCTCGCAAACCACTGGTTCTCCTTCCTTCCTCTTCTCTCTCTCCTCCGGCAAAACCGCCTAAGCTAATTCATCCTTCCTACCCCACGTCCTCCCGCTGATGCACACCAGCACGAGTTCATCTCAATCTCCTCCGCCGATTCACCACGTCCAAACCCTAGCCGTTCCATCAGTGCTGCGGTACGAGATAGCCTTCAGCAACTGCGGAGCTCACCTTCTGGGCAGCTGCTGGCTTGATCCAAGGGTGCTTCTCCATAGTAGCTACTTTGACTCCAGCATACGGACAGCGGTGCTATGGCTGCATCCTTGACGTCTTCCTCGGCTACTTCGACCACCTCCTCGCCCCGTCTCATGACAGTAACGAGTTTATGACACCACCATGGTTGCGGTGGTGACCGTTTGTTCCTCCACAGATCCACTATGCCCAGTAAGTCCCTTTGCCCCTCTGATTTTTTGATCCCTTGTGATCTGTGTGCCAGAGCCATCAGCATGATCGTGTGGTGCTGGCCGCTGACAGACTCCAGTTCTGTGGAACTTGCTGCTATGGTGGTTCTTTGGACACCAATTTCTGGACAGTGTCTTCGGAAAAATAGGATAACCGTAGTTTGTAGCTTGGTTATCTTACGACTGTCCTCTATGGATGATCTGTGATATGGTACTGGTCCTTAACTAATTAAGCTAGGATTTTGTGGACTACTACTATTTCTATTATAAGGCGCTACCGGAGGTTATTGTTGTGGTTGTGTGCTAGCTGGACTTTAGCTGCTCTAATAAGGATTCACTTCTTCAAGTATTGCTTGGCTATGGAACTAGATCACACCAGATTAGTCAGGATGTCGTGAGAATTCAGTGCCCACAATGCAATGTTGCCTCAGTGAGTCATGTGCATACAATTAGAATACATTAGTGTGCAATATAGATCCAAATGTCTGATTCTTAATTAAAAGTTATGCTATTTTGAGACGATGACCTAATATTAAGATTTATGGGTCCAGTATTTTTTAGGCATGACTGAAAATTCGTCGTCTTTGCTCACATCATGGACGGAGCATGAACCTGGTGCCATACTAGAGCTCTTAACAGTAACGAAGTCTAGGACAAGGTAAACTCACCACATGGTTAATTTCCGATTTATAGATTAATGACGCACACTCTTCAGTCTACAAAAAGCAAGTAGAAGTAATATTCCATCTTATAGAACACTGTAAATGCCCACTGGTTAAAAATATGCAGATTTTGGTTTACACATGTCATTGATTTATGCAGACAATGATATTTCTGTAGTCATTCTTGCAAAAATGATTTTGTGTCGCATATTTTGTATCATCTTGATTTGAAGTACAATGGCATCAAGTCAATTTTGTTTCTAATTACCCCTTACTGCATGTTTTTTATATAGCTATTTCTCCAAATCATTCTCTCATAGTATTTGTAACTAATTTCAACCTAATGTATAGTTAGTATTTACTCTCCTAGCTGGAAAAAATAGTGTCAATGTAAAGACATGCTATGATAAAATAAGCAGACTTATCGAGCACAACAAACATATTATTTTTGGTATGGATTCATATAATACATCAATTTTTAAAATATTTATGATGTTATAATATAATTTTGTATATCCTTTCAAAAAGAATATAATTTTGTATAAGTGCTTCAGAAGACAGGGTCTCTCTGTCTATACACTACAAACTGATACAATTTATAATTTTATTTCCCATGCAACATGAGGAGATATCCTTGATGAATATGTTATTTCAGATTCACAGATCGGGAGAGTTGTGGGCGAGTGTTTCACTTGCATATATGTTCTTAGTGCCTAATGCTTTTTTTTGATTTCTAAGTACAAACTACTTTCCTGATAGCATCAAGTTTTGATAACTAGATATGGTCAGCTCTAAGATGTGATAACATTGGCAATAAATTTGAATGGTAATTAAAAAATCATTGCTTATCCATGCTTGTGCGGCACTTCTTACGGACTGCATATTGATGCTGCTGAATAAATGACATCAAGCACCTCTCTGTGTTATGTTTATATTGTGCAATGCATCTAGCTATTTTTCTATTTGCATAAACGTGGTCTCACACTTACCTTTTTATGTAATGGCCAATAAGTAAATTTGTTTTTCCATTTTATGGATGAGTGTCAAACGTAGCAAGATTAGTCTTAGTTGTCTGATGTGCAAGGTTTGCTCTCAGTTTATAGACAGACCAGCCTTCGCAACGCAGTTGTTCAATCTTATATTCATTTTGGTGACACCATGCCTAGATAGATGAGAAAGTAAAGGATTTTAAGGATTATATTTATTTTTCACAATGAGTCCCCAAATATATTTTTAAATTAGAAGAAGCACTTCTGGGACGCTAGAGTTAGAGAGATAGAAACTGTGACATCGCCACAATGACTTATAAGAGCTAACAAGCTAAGGACCTGTTTGGAATAGAGGTGTTTTTGTATGTGCAGTATTTAGATCAAATCGTAACTAAATACGGGGATCACAAAAAAATACCTCTTACCCAAATAAGTCACGAGCACAAGGCTACCCGTATTCAAGAATTATAATGTGGTGATCTGGTAAAACTATCAGTTGATCATGTGCTTAAGCCATCTATCCCTTATCTGTTGTACTGAATGACCTCTCCTAATTCACATGATAGATAAATATTGATGTACACTTTTCATTGGCAATAAAATTTTCATTTTATAGGTAAGCGGGCTTCTCTTCCTTCGTAGATGGCACATGACCAGTAAATAGGAAAGCTGATATGTTTTATTTTATAAATGCTTGTTCTGATTGAGGTTGGCAATCTCCAGCAGTACAACACAGTGCATCAGGAGCACTATGGACTGCTCCACATGTACACTATTCTTCAGCACAATTACGACATCATCATGTAGTAGAACACAGCTCTTCACCAAGACCAGCATAACTTGCTCCGTTAGCACGACATTCTGCAGCAGAGCCATGCTGCTCTCCATCTGAGTCACAACATCATTATTGGTCAGCAAGAAAGGCTAACTGGTCCTAAATTGTAGTGGTTATCCTGTAACATAAGTTTTAGGGGCATTATGACACAACAATGATATGAAGAAAATGTAGAATTCCATGTGTATAACCTCATTCCACGTTTATAAATCTCTTAGGGCATGAATAAACCTAAGGGCTAAGGCGTCAAGCCATGCAGCTAAAAAAACGCCAGGTCATTATTTGAGGCTTCATGCATATAGGTCTTCAGATTTATAAAGTTATATATACTGTATATAAAGGTTACAGTAGATCATTGATTTATCTGAAATTCCCCTTCTCTATACAACATGTCACTTTGGAGGGCTCGAGTCAGATCTCAAGTCTTCGCAAAATCCTAATTTTGTAAGCGTGTGTGTTTGTTGGATTCAGGCGATTTACCTTAGAACTTTTGTTTTTTTTGTCTTTTGTGTCATGTACTTTAGCTTAGCAATAGACCGTGCGTTTGAGAAACAATAGTTATTTAGTAAATGATGCAACCTTTGGCAAGATGATTTCTCATCTAACACGATTTTTTCTGCTAGGCATTGGTGCAGAATGTGTGTGCGGTTACTTGTGCTAGCAAGGGTTCGATCGGAGGTGTTTTACCTGTGCAAAACAAACCAATGATAAGGCTGAATTCCTGATGTGGCTTTGATCAAAATCTCATTCTGGCCTTGTGTGCTTAATTTATGTTTGGTTCTCTCCTAATAGCGATATTTACCTTTCTATGATTCTAATGCACTTAACAAAGATGGAGAAGATGATGTGATCATAGAGAAGATGCAGTTGTAGCATTGTACGATATGATCATCAGTAAATAAATAGCTGTGTAGAAAGTGGGAGTTATTTTTTTTCTACTAGAATAAATATGTGAAGTTTGCTTGCCCATCATATCGCTTTGTAAAATTTCTAAACCTAATTACTAGAATTACATCACCGATATATCTGGTATTCCCCTTCTCTATACAACAAGTCACATTGATGGCTCAGGTCTTGTTTGATGCCATATTGAGCCACAACGTTATTTCTTTCAAAAAGAAGTATAAGGAAAGGACTTGCAATTTATTATCTGGTATTCCCCTTCTCTATAAGTAAAGCTTTGCTGATAGGAGTTGGTTTTATTTGCATAAATATTGGACAAATATCAGAAGTGAAGCCAAAAACGTACATGTCACGCAAAAAATTAAACGTTAACACTAAAGGTCGGCGCAGCAACGCGCGCGAGGTTCATCTAGTACTTTACTATTCCTGTAGCAAATAAGTTGTATTCATCTGAACTTTGTGTAGCTGATTTCTTGATTAGTATTTGAATGAAGTCAAAATTAAGTTTTTGCCACCATAATTCTTCCTTGCTGTCAATGGCTAGGATCCTTTGGTCGTTGTCAATTAATTTCATAGCCTAGTGTTGTTCTCAAGAAATAGAGAGCATATTTCAGCTTATTCAAGCAGCAGATCATCTAAACTGAAAATATGTTGTCAAGTTGTTAGGCCAGATGACAGTAGCTATTTGCTCCATGCTGGTCTTAGCAGTGGTAATTTTTCTAATGGGAGCTTCCCGTGTCTCAGAGATTTCGCCATTGTCTGCTAAACCTGTGGGCTTGCCTATATGCTGCTGCATATTTGAATTAAATTTATGGAAATACATGGTCCCTCTGTTGTGCAAATGTACGTTAAGGTAGTATGTTGTGTTTTTTTTAATGAATGGAGCAATTTGCTGATGCACTCAATCAGGATTGTACTATGAACATTGCTACGGGTAAGCTCCATCCAGCTGTGCATGTCATGCCTAGGCAACTTTCTTTTCATGAACCTAGCACAATAGTTCAATTCTTGTTCTACCGAACTTTCTCTGAAAATTAATGTCACATGCATTTGTAAAGAACTACTTTATTTATAACCAGGTAGTATTCATCTTTGTGCCTCGTATGATTCAATCTTCAGCTTGAACTAACTGTACTATTGTCGATTATATGATCTCATCTCCAGGTTTGCAAGATGAACTTGGAGGGCATGACAAGGAAGGTCGAGGACTATTGTGCTGTTATCGAGGCAATGAGTGGTTTCACCGTTCGATCAAGACTTCGTAGTTTCAAATCGGCCCATGATCGGGTTGTAATAATATTACAGTTGCATAATTTAATGTCTTGCTTGTACAATATATTTAAGCTCGATGCAAGTAGATATTTAAACTTCATTCAAATTTATTTTGCTACAGAAAAAGAATTTGCATGACATTGAGCTGATGTTCTTGTTTCTACTTGTCTTGTCGTGCATAGTTTGATAGACACTATATATTTCCTGCAAAGATTGAATTTTGAATCGAGCTACTATGTCCATTTTCAAGTTGGTGGTATAAAGTTATTATTTTTATCACCTGGTCCCAATCCTCTACCAATCCCCTTCCACTCCAAAATTCAGAGTAACTAGATGGAATTGGGAAATGAGGGGAACTATGGGAATACGTGGGGATTGAGTGAAATGGAGGGATTCACCAAATACTCTCCAATCCCTAAAATTCTAGGGGATGGAAATAACCGAGAGGTAAACAAGGCCTAAGTCACGTGGATTTGTTTTCTTTCTGACTTTTAGGCATCCCGGACGTTCGAACATGTGTAAAATTGTATAGAATAATAATCGATGATAATATTGTGGAAATTACAAGAGGTATATATGAGGGTCTAGGTGCACCGGCCTAGCCCTATAACAAACCGACTAGGACTCTTAAACCTAACAAGAGTTGTATTCTAAACATCCCCCTACAGTGTCAACAGTAGGCTCGACGACGTTAAGACTGAAACGAATGTCTTGAAACGGAGTAGTCGCCAGGCCCTTAGTAAAGATATCAGCGAACTGAGCTGAAGTAGGCACATGTAGAACACGAACTTGACCGAGAGCCACCTTCTCTTGAACAAAATGAATATCGATCTCTATATGCTTGGTACGACGGTGTTGAACCGGATTCCCTGACATGTAAACAGCTGAAATATTATCACAGTAAACAATAGTAGCTTGCTCAATAGGGCGATGCAGCTTCGGCAGCAACTGGTGCAACCAAACCGTATCAGCAACCACATGAGCCACAACGCGATACTCAGCTTCGGCTGACGAACGAGGAACCGTAACCTGCCTTTTTGAAGACCAAGAAACCAAATTGTTACCAAGAAAAACACAAAATCCGGATGTGGACCATCGAGTATCGGGGCAACCAGCCCAGTCTGCATCAGAGTAAACTGTCAACGAGGTAGGAGAGGATTTGTTTATATAAAGACCTAAATCTAATGTGCCTTTGAGATACCGAAGAATACGTTTGACATGGTTGAAGTGAGGAACACGAGGATCATGCATGTAAAGGCAAGCTTGTTGGACAGAAAAAGAAATTTCAGGACGAGTAAGAGTAAGATATTGGAGGGCGCCGGTAAGACTACGATAAAGAGAAGGATCAGAAAAGGGATCACCATCGGTAGAAAGTTTTGAACCTGTATCAGCAGGAGTACGAGACGATTGACAATCAAGCATACCAGCACGAGAAAGAAGATCTAGGGTGTACTGACGTTGGGATAAGAAAAGACCAGATGAGCGATGGATGACAGCAATACCTAAGAAGTGATGAAGAAGACCTAGATCAGACATAGAAAATTCTTTGCAAAGAAGAGAGATAATATGATCTAAAAGTGTTGTGAGTAAGCTGTGAGAATAATATCATCAACATAGAGAAGTAGATAAGCGTGTCGGTATTATGATGAAAGGTGAAGAGAGAAGTGTCAGAACGAGAAGGAGTAAAGCCAATTGTTTGAGCATAAGTAGAAAAACATTGAAACCAAGCCCATGGTGCTTGTTTTAGACCATAGAGAGATTTTTGGAGAAGACAAACATGATTAGGACAAGAAGAATTTTCGAAGCCAAGAGGTTGTTGACAATAAACTGTTTCTTGAAGAAAGCCATGGAGAAAAGCGTTTTTGACATTGAGTTGATGGATGGGTACTGACTCGTGTACTAACGAGCTCGTTGGGGAACCCCAAGAGGAAGGTATGATGAGCACAACAGTAAGTTTCCCTCAGTTATGAAACCAAGGTTATCAATCTAGTAGGAGCAAGGAAACACCCCAAAGGTGTAGCTAGCTGAACTTTGGCGTATGACTACGGTGCAAGCACAACATGGAGACCTGCACAACACAACCATAGAACTCTGTCCCCAACTTGCGATGAGGTTGTCAATCTCACCGGTTTTGCTGAAAACAAAGGATTAAATGTATCGAATGGAAGAAGGTAATAGTTTGTAGAAAGTAAACACAAAGCAGTAAACAGTTGATTGTAGATTGATAGTAAAAGAAAGGACCGGGGTCCATAGTTCACTATAGGTGGCTCTTCTTAAGATAGATAACATGTTGGGTGAACAAATTACAGCGAGCAATTGACAAACATCGAGAAAGCATACAAGCATATACTAATCATCTTGACTCCTTTGAGATTCGATTGGGCATTACAACATTATACATAGACCGCCATCCAACTGCATCTATGACTAATAATCCACCTTCAGGTTATCATCCAAACCCCCTCCAGTATTTAAGTTGCAAGCAACGGATAATTGCATTACGAATTGCATGTAAAGTAAACAATACGATTGTTCTATGAACAAAGGATTGTTGTTTTCTCTCTAGTAGCAACAGCACATCTAGTACCTTAGAGATTTATGTCACTTCCCTAGATTACCAGAGGCATGAACCCACTATCGAGCATAAATACTAACTCTTGGAGTTGCTAGCATCTATTTTGCCAAGATAGCTACTAACAACGGAAAGCATGCAAGATTACAAATAACAAAGACATGATAAAATCAATAATCAATCTGAAATAGCATCTCAATATCCAACGGATCCCCACAAACACGACATGCAGAATTACAAATAGATGATCTTGATCATGAACGGAGGTCACAAGATCTAAACATGATAGCACAAAGGAGGAGAACCAACCATCTAGCTACTACATGGACCCGTAGTCTAGAGATGAACTACTCACGCATCACACCGGAGGCTTGCATGATGATGAAGAAGGCCTCCAGGGTGAATTCCCCTCTCCGGCAGGGTGCCGGGAAGAGCTTCAGATCCCTCCTGGTCTAGGGATGGAGATGATGGCGGCTACAGACTCTTTCGTAGATTTTTGATCGGGTACCTAGGGTTTTGGTCCCGAGGGCAATATATAGGCGGAAGGAGAGGCCGAGGGGGTGCTAGAGGTATGCTTGACAAGTTTGACAAGTTAAAGTGACACAACTAAGAGGTATGCTTAACAAGGCGGAAGGTTAAAGTGACACAACTAAGAGGTATGCTTGACAAGTTATAAGTTAAAATCTCATGCCCCTTACTTACGAGTACCGAACCTCATGCTACTCAACTTTAATCACAAGTAAGCTCTTGTCATTGTAAGTACATATGTATCATAGAGAACCACCAATGGGGTACCCCTTGCACATGATACAGGAGCTATCCCATAATCAAAATGACAAGGCAAGCAGACAATGAGCATCTCAGCGATCTTTTTATTTGCTATTTGCATAGGTTTTTATTGAGGATGCTTCATAGAGTGCTCATTATGGTTATGCTGCAAGTTTTCACCATGATTAGGCATGGCTTAGGCTAGCGGCCCAGGCGTTTCTCTAACACAAATACAAATTCCATGATCTTACAAGTTCCTCTTTTATTTCACACCGCTAGGATCCATAAGCAAAAGAACATGATATCAACGGGGTACAAAGTACATCTGCAATGTTGAAAGCGTTCCCCATGATACATGGTTCTGCTAATTTCAACTTATAAAGCGCAAGCATATACGCAACAAAAATGGACGCAATGGTTCAAGTTTATTAAATGCAAGAAAGTAAAGTGTGCCATCAAGTTCGTGAGAGCTTTAATCACTAGTTTTCTCATAACAAGTTTAATTTGGAAGGTAGACAGAAACATGAATGTACTTGGAATAGCATAAGCTAGTAGGTAGGTATGGTGGACTCTTTGGAATAACTTGGTTTTAGGAGTTGGATGCATGAGTGAAACTCATACTTGGTTGTGGAGGCTAGCAAAAGACTGGGATCGACAAATTAAGAGAGCAATAATAGCCATAATCATGCAGAGCGACAAAACATCATTGATTGAAGCATAAAGTGATACTACAAGTTGAAAACTAAAGGATCATAAAGGCTTATGGTGACTTGGGATAGTCATAACATGGTTTGAGCATGTGCCAAGTCAACCCAAATAAAGCATCAAAGGAGAATACCACAATACTATGCTTTAATATGCTAAAACAATGCATGATTCTTCAAAGGCACATTAAACAATCTCAATTGTTTATAACAAGTCATGCTACAACAAAGAATACTAAGCATAAATCCAAAACAATATCAAGCATGGCATGACAAAGCATAGGCCACAGTCAAAAACAAGCTCTCTTTACCACTTAAGCATGAACTTTCCTACTCTTTTCCAATCCAAACCAAACTATTTGAAAACCGGGTCCAACCAATTTATTAAGCAAACTAATCAAACGAAAAACCAAAACAAAAATGAAAAAGAAGACGCTCCAAGAACAACACAATTGTGCATGAAATAATAAAAATGAAGCGTTTGGAAGAAACCTGGGATTTTTATTGATGAAGAGGGGGATGCCTTGGGCATCCCCAAGCTTTGACGCTTGTACTTCTTGGATATTTATTCGGGTGACATGCATGGCATCCCCAAGCTTGAGCTTTAGTTCATTCTTCATCTCATTACTCATTCCTTCCATACACCTGAAAATTTTCCTTCATACAAAACTTCACACAATCTTTATTAGCAACATTAGTGCACTCAAGATAATAGGTATTTAGGTTCAGTTCCAACACCAATAAAACTTCCATTATAACACTAGCTACTGTAGCACTTCCCTCAAAAAGCTCAATTCCCCAAAACAACTCAAAAAGGAACCAACAAGAAGCAAATGCCGAAAATGGCAGAAATCTGTCAAAACAGACCAGCAGGTGGAGACGAATTTTTTCGAAGACCTTCTGTTGCTCAAATCAAAAAGTGTTGAACTAACGAAAGTTAGAGAACAACCTGGGGCAGAAGCAAAAAAATTCACACCTCAAAAGGACATACAGAGATTTTACACGAATTTTTACGGTGAAGCACAGAAATCTGTTTCGAGGCAGCAACTTTCCCAATCATTACGTCTCTCTCATTAGAGGTTACTCTTGGCACAAAAAGCGAATAAAAAGGATAAGGAGCGGTTATTACTGAATTAATAACTTCCAAGACTCATCTAAAATTTTTGGGTTATCTCCCAATAAGTACTTTTCTTTAACGCCTTTAAGTTAGGCATAAGAAGCAAGAAAAAGAATCAAGTGTTCTCAAATAAAGAAGCATTAAGAGAAAATTTTGTTTTCATAGGAGAGGCAAAAGAAATATTCTCTCTATTCTTAGGGAAGTGTTCTATACCTTTCTTAAGTGGGAGTTGATATTTAATGGTGCCTTCTTTCATATCAATAATGGCACCAACAGTTCTAAGAAAAGGTCTTCCCAAAGTAATAGGACAAGAAGCATTGCATTCAACATCCAAAACATAGAAATCAACAGGGACATAGGCATTGTTAACCATAATAAGAACATCATTAATACTCCCCATGAGTTTATTTTTAGCAGTATCATCAAGTGGGACATTCAAATAACAATCTTCAAGTGGTGGCAAATCAAGCATATCATAAATCTTTCTAGGCATAATGGAAACAGTACTATCAAGATTACATTAAGCTTTAAAATCAAAATCATTCACTTTCATATTGATGATGGGTTCCCAACCATCTTCTTGTTTTATAGTAATAGAAGCTTTATGTTTCATCTTTTCTTCTTTAATCTTTATGAGAGCATCAATAATGTGTTTTGTAAAGGCCATGCTCATAGCACTAGCATCAGGACTTTTAGCAAGCTTTTGTAGGAACTTAATAACTTTAGAGATGTTGCAAGCATCAAGATTGAAATCATAATTATCATCTAAAGTAGTAGAGCCATTACTAGCCTCAACACTAGTGGTAGTGATAGTAGAAACACTGATGTTTCTAGCAATTTCATCTTCTCTTTCCCATTTAGCATGCAATTTAGCTAATAGTCTAACATTTTCATCAATTCTCACTTGTATGGCATTAGTAGCTGCAAAGGGGTTATCATTAGTTTCAGGTTTAGCAGCCATTTAATTCGAAGAAGATTGAGCTTCAGCCAGTGATGCAATATTTCTTTCAGCATTAGAGAGTTTTTCCTCAATAGTTTTATTGAAAGCAGTTTGTTTACTAATAAAGTCCTTAAGCATAACTTCAAGTTCAGAGGGAGCACTCCTATTGTTGTTGTAGGAATTTCCATAAGCATTACCATTGTTGGGAGGATATGGCTTATAATTGTTGTTACCAAAATTATTCCTGTAGGCATTGTTGCTAAAATTGTTATTTCTTATAAAGTTCACATCAACTTGCTCTTGTTGAGCAATCAAAGAGGCTAAGGGAGCATGATTTGGATCAATATGGGCTTTCCCATTAACAAGCATAGACATAATAACATCAATCTTATCACTCAAGGAGGAGGTTTCCTCAACAGAATTTACCTTCTTACCTTGTGGAGCTCTTTCAGTATGCCATTCAGAGTAGTTAACCATCATATTATCCAGAAGCTTTGTTGCAGCACCCAAACTAATGGACATAAAGGTACCTCCAGCAGCAGAATCCAATAGGTTCCTTGAAGAATAGTTCAATCCTGCATAAAAAGTTTGGATGATCATCCAAGCAGTCAGTCCATGAGTGGGACAATTCTTTACCAAAGATTTCATTCTTTCCCAAGCTTGAGCAACATGTTCATTATCAAATTGTTTAAACTTCATTATTTCACTTCTCATAGATATAATCTTAGCATGAGGATAGTATTTTCCAATAAAAGCATCTTTGTGTTTAGTCCAAGAATCAATACTATTCCTAGTTAGGGAATTCAACCATTCTTTAGCTTTTCCTCTCAAAGAGAAAGGAAACAATTTAAGCTTAATAATATCTCCATCTATATCTCTATGCTTTTGCATCTCACAAAGTTAAACAAAGTTATTTAGATGGGCAGCAGCATCTTCATTACCAATACCAGAAAATTGTTCTCTCATAACAAGATTGAGTAAAGCAGGTTTTATCTCAAGGAAAGTAGCTTCAGGAACAGGTGGAGCAATATGTGTGCTCATAAAATCATTGTTGTTGGTGCTAGTGAAGTCACACAACTTAGTGTTTTCAAGAGTAGTCATTTTTGTGTGTTTTTAATAAAGAAACAAACTAGTAAAACTATGTTTTGTGTGTTTTTGATAAAGAAACAAGCAAACAAAGCAGAAATAAACTAAGAAAAACAAAAATAACAAAGTAAAGAGATTGGTTATGAGAGACTCCCCTTGTGAAGATGTCCTTGACTCAAGAACGCCATTAAAAATACTTGACTGACTACGTACTAACGAGCTCGTTGGGGAACCCCAAGAGGAAGGTATGATGAGCACATGATAAGAAGTCCCTCAGTTATGAAACCAAGGTTATCAATCCAGTAGGAGCAAGGAAACACCCCAAAGGTGTAGCTAGCTGAACTTTGGGCAGGCGCTACAAGAAAGCAACATGGAGACCTGCACAACACAACCACGTAACTCTGTCCCCAACTTGCGATGGCGAGGTTGTCAATCTCACGGTTTTTGTGAAAACAAAGGATTAAACGACGAGTAGAAGAAGAAGTAAATAGTTTGCAGAAAGTAAACACAAAGCAAGATTGTTGATTGTAGATTGATAGTAAAAGAAAGGACCGGGGTCCATAGTTCACTAGAGGTGGCTCTCCTTAAGATAGATAACATGTTGGGTGAACAAATTACAGTGGGGCAATTGACAAACATCGAGAAAGCATACAAGCATATACTAATCATCTTGACTCCTTTGAGATTCGATTGGGCATTACAACATTATACATAGACCGCCATCCAACTGCACCTATGACTAACAATTCACCTTCAGGTTATCATCCGAACCACCTCCAGTATTTAAGTTGCAAGCAACGGATAATTGCATTACGAATTGCGTGTAAAGTAAACAATACGATTGTTCTATGAACAAAGGATTGTTGTTTTCTCCCTAGTAGCAACATCACATCTAGTACCTTAGAGATTTCTGTCACTTCCCCAGATTACCAGAGGCATGAACCCACTATCGAGCATAAATACTAACTCTTGGAGTTGCTAGCATCTACTTGGCCAAGATAGCTACTAACAACGGAAAACATGGAAGATCACAAATACCAAAGACATGATAAAATCAATAATCAATCTAAAATAGCATCTCAATATCCATCGGATCCCCGCAAACATGACATGCAGAATTACAAATAGATGATCTTGATCATGAACGGAGCTCACAAGATCTAAACATGATAGCACAAAGGAGGAGAACCAGCCATCTAGCTACTACATGGACCCGTAGTCCAGAGATGAACTACTCACGCATCACACCGGAGGCTTGCATGATGATGAAGAAGGCCTCCAAGGTGAATTCCCCTCTCCGGCAGGGTGCCGGGAAAAGCTTCATATCCCTCCCGATCTAGGGATGGAGATGATGGAGGCTACAGACTCTTTCGTGGATTTTTGATCGGGTACCTAGGGTTTCCATATCAGAGGCAACTTATAGGTGGAAGGAGAGGTCGAGGGGGTGCCTAGGGCTGCTAGACCACCCCCTGGCGCGGGCCAGGCCTGGCCGCGCAGCCAGGTGGTGTGGCCGGGCCCCACCGTCTGCCTCAGACATGGCTCTGTGTCCCTCGGTGAAAAACTGACTTTGGCTTTTGTCCCGTCCAATTCTGAGAATATTCATTTTCTAACTTTCCTGGAATCAAAAACAGCAGAAAACAGGCTGCTGGCACTGTGGCTCTTGTTAATAGGTTAGTCCGAGAAATCATATGAAAATCACTCTAAAGTGTGGACAAAACATAAGAAAGTAGATAAAACCAAGCATGGAACATCAAAAATTATGGATACGTTTGCAACGTATCAATGGGCAAAAAGAAGAAACGGCGATGCTAAGAACAATAGGAATAGTGCTGGGTTTGACAACTGGAGAGAAAGTCTCATCATAATCGGTGTCGTGTTGCTGAGAGTAACCACGACATAACCATCGAGCTTTATAACGTGCAAGACTTCCATCAGAATTAAATTTGTGTCGAAAAACCCATTTGCCGGAAACCATATTAGTGTTTGATGGACGAGGAACTAATTGCCATGTATTATTTTGAATGAGAGTATCATATTCATCTTTCATGGCTGCGTCCCAATGAGGATCTAGGAGGGCTGATTTGTAAGATTTGGGAATAGAGGAAGAAGACAGAGATGTATTGAGATTTAGACGATCTTTAGTGGGTAAACGTAAACCGGATTTTCCGCGTGTGCGCATGGTATGATCATTAGTGGGAGCTGGGACGATAATATCATGACGAGGAGGGACGCATGATGATGTGGAAGACGCGCCCAGCGCAGCGGAAGAAGCAGACGCGGGAGTCGGCGGTGGAGACGACGGTGGCAGGAAGTCTGCCGCGACAGAGTTTTTGGTGGTTTCGGCAGCCGCGGTAGAGGTGGCTGATGTCTACGCACGCTTCTATTCTTGTAGACAGTGTTGAGCCTCCAAGTGCAGAGGTTTGTAGAACAGCAGCAAGTTTCCCTTAAGTGGATCACCCAAGGTTTATCGATCTCAAGGAAGAGGTGGTCAAAGGTATCCCTCTCAAGCAACCCTGCAATCAAGATACAAGAAGTCTCTTGTGTCCCTAACACACCCAATACACTTGTCAGGTGTATATGTGCACTAGTTCGGCGAAGAGATAGTGAAATACAAGTAATATGGATGATTATAAGTGGTAATTGCAATCTGAAATAAGAGTGGCAGCAAGCAAACATGTAACATGACTGATTGTAAACGGTTTTTCAATGCTTAGAAACAAGGCCTAGGGATCATACTTTCACTAGTGGACACTCTCATATAAATATCTTCTCTTCATTATGCTACCCTGAACTACTCTCCGGTTGGACGATGTAGGGCTATAACAACACACCTTAAAGTTCACATTCCCCATCTAGATAACCCCTCACTATCACCTTGAGCGCTAGATGGTTCCAACAAACACCACAACCTCATAGAGACATCCAACTCAATTTATACTCATGATAAGTATTTCTGTAACCTTAGTCTAAGTGCCACAGTGTGTGCACACTGTCAACTTCACACACGTGGGGATAAGCAGAGATTAATTAAAGCACTTGAGTAGCAGAATATATCTACTTATTCAACTAGATTACAAAGCTCATGATCTCAATAAGATCACACATAGAGAGAGATGAACACATAGCTACCGGTAGAGCCCTTAGCCTCAAGAGAGAACTACTCCCTCCTCATCATGGGAGTTAGCAACGGCGATGGAGATGGTGGTGGAGTCGATGGAGATGGCTCTGGGGGCACTTCCCCGTCCTGGCAGGGTGTCGGAACAGAGACTTCTCTCCTCTTTGGTGGCGGCGGCGCCGTGGAACTTTTCATGGAATTCTAATCTTTCCCCTAGGGTTTTCGTCTCGAGGGGTTTATATAGGCGAAGAGGCGAGGTTGGTGGCTGCCCGAGGGGCCCACACTAGGGCCTGGCGCGCCCGAGGGGCCCACACCAAGGCCTGTCGTGCACAGGGGGGCGTCACCCTATGGTGTGGGTGGCTCGTGGCTCTCCTTCGGCTCTGCTTTGGACTTCTGTGTTGTGTCGGGAAAAATAGGAACTTCGGCTTTTGTTTCATCCAATTCCAAGAATATTTCTTTACTAGATTTTCTGAAACCAAAAATAGCAGAAAACAGGCAACTGGCACTACAACATCTTGTCAATAGGTTAGTTCTAGAAAATGTATAAAAATGCCTCAAAATGTAGACAAAACATAAGATAGTTGATACAAAACACGAATGGACCATCAAAAATTATAGATACGTTTACGACGTATCAAGCATCCCCAAGCTTAACTCCTGCTCGTC
Source organism: Avena insularis (assembly GCA_023614405.1). Taxonomy (NCBI): domain Eukaryota; kingdom Viridiplantae; phylum Streptophyta; class Magnoliopsida; order Poales; family Poaceae; genus Avena; species Avena insularis. Next base: position 90,452,161 of record CM042684.1, read on the forward strand.
CTCGAGTTGGTAAGTGATAAAAAGAATAATTTTTGAGGTGACATGCACCATCACAATCTTGATCAAGGTATTTGTAAATCATTGATAGCTGGGCTGAAAGTACTCTAAACATAAGCATGAAAGATGAGTTCTAACAATAAGACATAGAAACTATGTTGTAACATGAAAAGGTACAAACAAAAGATCATGAATAACAGTGCATTGAAAGACGTTTGTTTGTTTCACATATAGAAAATATAATAAGAGTGGTATTCAACTTGTCCCTCATGGTATAGCAAAACATAAATGCATAGTACACCTTCAAAGTTCATAAGGGTGACTAGATACAAATAATTTAAAAACAAGCAATATCAAATTTATATATCAATCAACAAGTTTTGGGACAATGCACATTAAACTAAGGATGACCACTATGCTCTCCCAATTGGTGCATAAAGATAGAAGATGGAGACTCAACATAAAAGTAAAAAAAGAAAGGCCCTTCACAGAGGAAAGCAGGGATTTCAAGTTTCATAAAGAGCTTCCAAAAATTATGGTACTTATTAGCTTTCAGCTCTCATTTCCCCTATCATAAGCATCTTGAGGTGACTAAGGTTAAAGTTACACAAATATGAGGATATGCTTGACAAGTTATAAGTTGAAAATCTCATGCCCCTTGCTTACGAGTACCGAACCTCATGCTACTCAACTTTAGTCACAAGTAAGGTCTTGTCATTGTAAGTACATGTGTACCATGGAGAGCTGCCAAGGGGTACCCCTTGCCCCATGACACAGGAGCTTTCCCATATCAAAATGACAAGGCAACAGACAATGAGCATCTCAGTGATCTTTTTATTTGCTATTTGCATAGGTTTTTATTGAGGATGCTTCACAGAATGCTCACTATGGTTATGCTGCAAGTTTCCACCATGATTAGGCATGGGTTAGGCTAGCCACCTAGGTGTTTCTCTAACTCACATACAAACTCCATGAGCTTACAAGCTCCCCTTTTATTTCACACCACCGGGATCCATAAATAAAAGAACATGATATCAACTGAATAATAAGTGCAATGTTGAAAGCGTTCCCCATGGTATCATGGTTCTACTAATTCACAACTTATAAAGTGCAAGCATATAAGCAACATAGATGGACATAATGGTTCAAGTTTATTAAGTGCAAGAAAATAAAATGTGCCATCAAGTTTGTGAGAGCTTTAATCACTAATTTTGATATAACAAGAGTTTAATTTGGAAGATAGGTAAAAACATGAATATACTTGGAATGGTGTAACACACCATGCATAGGAATTTATAGTGGACTCTTTGGAATAACTTGGTTTTGTGGTAGGTTGGATGCATGAGCGGAACTCATACGTGGTACAGGTGGAGGCTAGCAAAAGACTGGGAGTGACCAACTAAGAGAGCAATAATATCCATAATCATGCAAAGCGACAAAACATTATTAATTAAAGCATAAAGTGATATTGCAAGTCAAAACCTAAATGATCATAGAGGCTATGGTGACTGGTTAATAGTCTTAACATAGTGTAAGCATGTGCCAAGTCAACCCAAATAAAGCATCAAAGGAGAATACCACAATGTTATGCTTTTGTATGCTAAAACAACGCATGCTTCTTTCAAGGCACATTAAGCAATCTCAGTTGTTTGAAACAAGTCATGATACTACAATAATCACTAAGCATATGGTCAAAGCAACATCTAGCATGACATGATAAAGTCTAAGTCATAGTCAAAACAAGCTTCCTTTTGTACCACTATAGCATGAAACTTCCTACTCTTTTCCAACACCAATCGACTTATTTGAAACAACTCTCAAAGATAATAATCAATAAAGACCAGAGAGCATGTCTCACCCATCTACAAAGAAGAACTAAAAAGTTCTAAGCCAAAAGAATAAGAAAATTAAAGCTAAACGCAGTGCTAGCAACGGAGAACACTCACGGAACAATAAGAGTGAAAACTAGAGTGTTCTAGGCAATGAATAATGGGGTGTGTCTCTCTCCAAAATAAGTGTGTTGGGATCCAACCAACTTATTGCAGCAAAAGAAAGCAAAAGAAAACTAAAACAAAGACGCTCCAAGAACAACACATAGCGCATAAGGTAATAAAAATAAAGTGTCTTAAAAAAAGACATGAGATTATTGATGAAGAAGGGGATGCCTTGGGCATCCCCAAGCTTTGATGCTTGTACTTCTTGAATATGTCTTGGGGTGACACAAATGGCATCCCAAACTTGAGCTTTTGTCCATACTTCATCTCATCACATCATTCTCTCCCTACACTTGAAAACTTCCTTCATACAAAACTTCACACAATCTTCATTAGCAACATTAGTGTATTCAAAATAATAATCCTTTGGGTTCAGTTTCAACTCAAGTAAATCATCCATTAAAACATAATCTACTGTAGCAATTTCTTTTGAAAGCTCAAGTGATCTAAGAGAACTCAAAAAGTAACCGATTAAGAGGCAAATGCAAATAATGACAGAAATCTGTCAAAACAGACCAGTAGGTAAAGACCGATTTTTTCGAAAATCTTCTGTTGCTCAAATCGAAAAGTGCAAAACTAACGAAAGTTGGGTAATAACCTGGGGCATAAGCGCTAAAAATTACAGCTCAATCCGACGCACTGAGAGTTTTCACAATTTTTTATAGTGACGCACAGAAATCTGTTTCGGGACAGCAACTTCCCCATATCTTACTTCCCTCTCATTAGAGGTTATTCTTGGCACAAAAACCAAACAAAAAGGATAAGGAGAGGTTATTACAGAGGCAATAACTTCCAAGACTCAACAAAACAAAAATAAACTGAAAGTAAAAATATAATGGGTTGTCTCCCAAAAGCTCTTTCTTTATAGCCATTAAGATAGGCATGATAATTTCGATGATGCTCACATAAAAAATATGAATTAAAGTAAAATAGAGCATCAAGAAGCAAATGTGGAAGAAATTTAAGTCTAACCCACTTCCTATGAAAAATAATCTTGTAAAGAAACAAGTCACGAAAGCACAAAGCAACAAGCATAGGAAAGCAAAACAAGTGCAACTTCAAAATTTTCAACATAAAGAGGGGAAACTTAATATTGTTCAGATACATAAAACTATGTTTCCCTATCTCATAATAACTTTTAGTAGCATCATGAATAAAATTAACAATATCAATATCACATAAGACATTCTTATCATGAGCCACATGCATAAAATAATTATTACTCTCCCTATAAGCGTAGTCATTCTTATTAATCATAGTGGCAGCAAATTCAACAAAATAGCTATCATTATTACTCTCATCACCATAATCATCAAATATAGGAGGCATAATGTAATCATAATTAATTTTCTCCTAAATAGTAGGTGGACTGAAAATATCATATTCATCATTGTAATCATCATATATTGGAGGCATAGTATCATCAAAGTAAATTTTCTCCTCTGTGCTTGGGGGACTAAAAAGATCATTTTCATAAAAACTAGCTTCCCCAAGCTTATACTTTTCCATAGCATTAGCAATAATGGTGTTCAAAGAATTCATACTAATAACATTGCTATTAGCACGCAAATAAAGCTCCATAGGTTTTTTAATTTTCTTTTCAAACACTTCATGTCCTAACTCAAGATAAATACTATAAAGCTATATAATTTTGTTGTTGTTTTCCATTAAGCCTAACTAGTGAAAATAAAAACAAGAAACAAAAATATATAATTGCAGAATCTAAAGGAAATAACTTCGAGCACTCACACACCAGCAACAGTACTAGAAGATAGCTTAGTAGCCAGAAGATGTGAGTACGTTTTACCTTACTTCCCCGGCAACGGTGCCAGAAAAAGTGCTTGATGTCTACGCACGCTTCTATTCTTGTAGACAGTGTTGGGCCGCCAAGTGCAGAGGTTTGTAGAACAGCAGCAAGTTTCCCTTAAGTGGATCACCCAAGGTTTATCGAACTCAGGGAGGAAGTGGTCAAAGGTATCCCTCTCAAGCAACCCTGCAATCAAGATACAAGAAGTCTCTTGTGTCCCCAACACACCCAATACACTTGTCAGGTGTATAGGTGCACTAGTTCGGCGAAAAGATAGTGAAATACAAGTAATATGGATGATTATAAGTGGTAATTGCAATCTGAAATAATAATGGCAGCAAGCAAACATGTAATAGAACTGATTGTAAATGGTGTTTCAATGCTTAGAAACAAGGCATATGGATCATACTTTCACTAGTGGAAATTCTCATATAAATATCTTCTCTTTATGATGCTACCCTGAACTACTCTCCGGTTGGACGATGTAGGGCTATAACAGCACATCTTAAAGTTCACATTCCCCATCCAGATAACCCCTCACTATCACCTTGAGCGCTAGATAGTTCCAACAAACACCACAATCTCATAGAGACATCCAACTCAAATTATACGCATGACAAGTATTTATGTAATCTTAGCCAAAGTGCCACACGGTATGCACACTGTCAACTTCACACACGTGGGGATAAGAAGAGATTAATTAAAGCACTTGAGTAGCAGAATAGATCTACTTATTCAACTAGATTACAAAACTCATGATCTCAATAAGATCACGCATAGAGAGAGAGATGAACACATAGCTACCGGTAGAGCCCTTAGCCTCGAGAGAGAACTACTCCCTCCTCATCATGGGAGTCAGCACCAGCAATGGAGATGGCGGTGGAGTCGATGGAGATGGCTCCGGGGGCACTTCCCTGTCCCGGCAGGGTGCCGGAACAGAGACTTCTGTCCCCTGAATCTCCTCTTTGGTGGTGTCGGCGCTGCAGAACTTTTTGTGGAATTCTGATCTCCCCACTAGGGTTTTCGTCTCGGGGGGTTTATATAGGCGAAGAGGCGAGGTCGGTGGCCGCCCGAGGGGCCCACACAAGGGCCTAGCGCGCCCAGGGAGGCCGCGCCACCCTATGGTGTGGCCGCCTCATGGCTCTCCGCCGTCTCTGCTTTGGTCTTCTGTGCCGTGTCGGGAAAAATAGGAACTTCGGCTTTTGTTTCGTCCAATTCCGAGAATATTTCTTTACTAGCTTTTCTGAAACCAAAAACAGCAGAAAACAAGCAATTGACACTGCAACATCTTGTCAATAGGTTAGTTCCAGAAAATGTATAAAAATGCCTCAAAGTGTAGACAAAACATAAGATAGTTGATACAAAACAAGCATGGAGCATCAAAAATTATAGATACGTTTACGATGTATCAGTGGCGGCAGGATCGGCTACCGCGGCAGAGAATTCAGGCGTTTTTTCTGTCACAGCAGGAGCGACAGCAGGAGGTGGCTGATGAAAGTAGGGAAAATTATTTGGACGAGGGGGACTAGTAGATGGTGCGGATGTTTGAGGATCGAGAGATTGACGCTCAGAAAAGGGAAAAATATTTTTAGCAAAAGTTACATGACAAGACACATGGACGCGACCACTAACAAGATCTAGACAACGATAGCCTTTGTGTTCATCGGAAAAACCTAGATGGACGCACGGGATAGAATGGGGTGAAAGTTTGTTAGGATAAGTAGAGTAGGAGTTACGAAAACAAAGACAGCCAAAGACACGAACGTCGGAGTAGTTTGGGTGAGAAAGAAATAAAGAGAAGTAGGATGTGGTTTAAGGATTAACTTTAGATGGTCGAATGTTAAGTAGATATGTGGCCGTGTGGAGAGTCTCAGCCTAGAACTTCGGAGGCATAGAAGATTGAATAAGAAGGGTGCGAGTGATGTCATTAAGAGTGCGAAGAGAACGCTCGGCCTTGCCATTTTGAGGGGAGGTATAGGGACATGAAAAACACATAAGAATTCCATATTGGAGAAACACATTTTAGTCTTTAAAGTTGTCAAATTCACGACCATTATCGCATTGAATAAATCTTATAGGAAGGAAAAAGTGGACCGAGACATAGCGCTGAAAATTAAGAAAAAATATTGTGAATGTCAGATTTGTTGCGTAAGGGAAAGGTCCAAACATAGTGTGTAAAATCATCAAGGATAACAAGATAATACTTAAAACCAGAAACACTTTCCATTGGTGACGTCCATAGATCACAATGAAGTAACTCAAAAGGAAAAGTACTAGAGGATAGAGAGGAGCTAAAGGGGAGACGAACATGTTTACCTAATTGACACGACTGACAAATAGAAGAATTATGGGAATCTCTATTACAAGGTATTGGAAATTCACTAAGAAGAGTAGATAACACATTATTGGGATGGCCGAGACATTGGTGCCACAGATCAACAGAGGCCACCATAGACGATGGAGGGGTAGTGGCCGGAACATCATGGAGGAAATACAAATCACCGGAGCTATTGAACCGAGCGATCTCGGCCTTGGTCCAGTAATCCTTCATAGACAAACCAAAGAGGTCAAATTCGATTTGATTAGGGATTTTTAATTAGTGCAGGAGCTACAAGAACATCGCAAAGAAGCAAAGGTTTGATTGGGGATTGGATTTGGGCTTGACCGACATAGTAAATAGGAATAGATGATCCGTCACCGAGAGTAATAGATGGAAAAGGCGATGGTGTGCAAGAAGACAGCAAATTACTTGATGCAGACATATGACTAGAAGCACCAGAATCGAAAAATCCAATACATACCTGAGTTTCCTTGTGTAGCAAAGTTGTTCATGGTTTGTAGAAAAGCAGCTTGGTCCCAGCTCAGAATCGAAGTAGAGGCCCGTGTAGACATGGGAGCTGGCGGGTGTGGCAGCGTCGGCAGTAGGGCTGACATCGGCGTATAGATAGAGCCACCATCATTGTACTGCGACATATTGTACTGCGACATGTAGGGTGAGTTTGTAGCGCCATATGAAGCATAAGGAGCAGCGTTGTAGATTGTTGGCGCATAGGTGGGGGCGACATGGTACGCGGCCGTCAACTGTCGCGGCGCGAGGACGGGAGCGCTGGTGTGAGGGCAGGCACCAGGCTGCCAGCCACTAGTGTAGGCAAGCGGGGCACCATAGGGTGTCGGGGTAGACAAGGGCATAGGCCACGCCTGGACTAGCCCGATCCACGCATCAGGAGAAGGACGCCAGCCGGGGGCGGCGGTGATGCGGTCGGTGGAGCCGGAGCCGAGGGCGGAGGAGGAGCAGGCGTCGTACGAAACTGCGGCGGTTTAGGGTTTCGACCCTTGTAGTTGGGACTTGGACGCCAGCCTGATGGTTGAGGAGGAGCCATTGCAGGAGGTGGCGGTGGCGGCGGTGGTGCAGGCGGTCGAGGAGCAGCAGTGAAGACCTGAGGACGGGAGTCCTTGTTGGTTTGGGCACGATCGGCCCATTGCAGCATCGAGCGAACTTCGGCAAAGGAGGGGCGCGAACGCATTATAGGGATGAAGGAGGCCTGTTTCTCGAACCGCTCGCTGAGGCCGACGAGGAAGACGTTGATGAGCTTCCGATCGTCGATCGGATCACCGAGTTCCCGGAGTTCATCCGCGATCGCCTTAAGGCATTGGTAGTAGACGCCGATGGGTGCATCACCTTGCACCATGTTTCGAAGCTCGGTGTGGAGATTGCTGGGGCGAGCGTCGGTGTTGTCCTGGAAGAGCTGACGAAGGGCTGCCCACATATCAGCGGCGGGGGCACCATCATGGTGTACGAGATTGAAGATTTCTGTGGAGACTCGCATGTAGATTCATTAAATAATGGTGAGATCATCCTTGACCCATTGCAGATCGTGAGGTTTAGGACGAGCGTTGTCGGCGACGTGAGAGCGGATGTTGCATCGCCCGAGGTGGACATCGAAGAGGTGACGCCAATGGTAGTAGTTGTGAGCAGCGAGGTCTAGGGTTACGAGTATGTAGGGGCTAATATCGGATATGGTGTCGGTGAACGAGATTGAAGGGGCTATTGGTGGAGGTAGAGCTAAAGTAGAGGTAGAGGTAGAGGGCCGTGGCATGGCGACCTTAAGCGGCGATGATGGGCGGTCGAATGGGCGGCTGGTGAACCATACCCTATGATTGAAAAGCTGATACCATGTAAAATTGTATAAAATAATAATCGATGATAATATTGTGGCAATTATAAGAGGTATATATAAGTGTCTAGGTGCACCGGTCTAGCCCTATAACAAAATCAACTAGGACTCTTAAACCTAAATTCTAACAACAGGATGCGAATAACTTCCGATCCATCCATGAAAATAAAATGTCAGTGGAGGCGGTAATATATATCAGTGCATATGGCAACATGCATGAGGAAGATAAATTAATTCTGTCGATCTCTTTCCATGAGCAAAACTGAATACTTATGCATGCGTGTTATTATTATTCGATCTGAACCAGATGCTGCGTGTTTAAGAAACTAACAAAGGAGGTTTTCACAATGCAAAATTCGATCTGAATTGAAGTGCTCGGTATGGTCACAGATCACGCACGCACGGTATAGCCAGACCGCTGGCGAATCACGTGGAAATAAAATCTCATCAGTGCCAGTTCCTTCCTTACCCGGGAAAAAAAATATCAGAGATGGATCTCGACGATTGTCAATTTCCTCAAGGAGAATCGATGGATTGATCTCATCACAGCAAAAAAAAAAGGATCGACGGGTTTTCGATCTCGTCACCTGCCATCGCGACGAGGACGACGGACGGGTGGACTCCTTGCTCGCCTGCTTGGTTGATCCCTCTCCGGCCACCGAGTCCGCACGCGGTACGAGCCACACCTCCTCATATTTATAGGCCAATGACCAAGCCATTCCAAATTTCGAAACTCAAAAGGGACGCCACATTTTTCATTTCCCTCCACAGCTTTGCTAGTATTTTCGTCTTCCCTCCATCCGTCGCCTCGCCCCACCCCAGGGAAAGCTCAACAGAAAAGAATTAACCGGGATCATCTCGTGGGCCACCCAATCCCTTGTTATCTATAAAAAGTCTAGAGGTAGGTTCGTGTGCAAGGCTTTTCCGTCCGATTTTTTCTGGTCCGTTTTATCCCTGGCTATCGATATTACTAAGGGAGCCACCGCCAAGTCGGTCAAACTTTTTTTTCTCCCTAGATCGCACTTCCTTCTCCGCTCGATCCCCAGCGAAAGGCGCCACTGCCCTCCTCCGGTGGGAGGAACAGCCAATCGTCCATGGCTCGCCCTCGGCCAGCCCTGCTCGCCACCTCCGGCCTACCTACACCCCCGAAAGCAACCACCTACACCCCTCCGAGCTCCGGGCCTGCTACGCCGTCGCCGCCCTGGTAAAGTCCCTGATCCGCCACCCCCTCAAAGGACCCGATTGGAGGAGATCCGGCCCGACCCTCGTGTGCTGCTGCGGCGGCGGCGGCAGCCACATCTTCCGATTCTCCCGATCTTGCATAGTGGCTGATCCGGACTCCAGGGCTGGGCTGGGCAATTAATTGGACTTGGGCATATGTGAGGCCATCGACGCGAGTCCTACTGAGCTAATGGGCATGCTCGATCTGATCCTGTGGCTACAACGGGTGCTTGCGAGTGGTCGCTTGTTCCTTGGACTCTCAAGATCATGTGTACTAATTCATCATCTGTATGAATCTTGGTAACCGTAAAAAAAATAAGAGTCTTGGTATAGCTTCATAGCAGAAGCTTGTGCTAATTTAGAGAAGGAGCCTAACCTTTCCCTGACCCCTTTCCTCTGTGTGTTATTCATTTTACGGCCATGATTCAGTTAGGAGTATACCTTTTCCCCTTTTTCCAGTGCCATGTCTGACGCCACCCTCCTGGACGACTCTCCCTGCCTCGACTTAGAGGTTTGACTCCCCAACTCCGGCCCAATTCCCCAAAACATTTGCTCTGACCCGAAATCTGAGATCACCGGCTAGCTGGAGCGGCCGATAAGATCTGCTGTTGTTGTTTGCTGTTTAGACAGAGATAAGAGAGAGCGGAAGATGAGTGTTTATACTATACTCCTACCGCCGCTTGGTTCCAGGCTTTCAGTGGATGCACCAGGGGTCATACTACTGATGCTTGTGCGTCCCGTTGTTGCTTTGTTTGAGCGGTTGCAGTTCCTCATTTTTTTTACTACGGTGGTTTGTGCCTAATCTAATGTTGTTTGGCTCCCCTCCCTAATATATTGGATTTCTTGCTCGTGTTCATGGATATTGATGGCTCGATGTTGCTCATTGATTTCTTGATGTTTCAGTTTTGGTGGATGGAGAAGAGGATTCATATTGGTGGGGATGGACACCGGGGTGTGTTCATAGATGGGATGAGTAAATACTTCCTAACATACACTTTCTTCTTTGGCCCAGCTCTCGCCGCTGTCAGTAGAGAAACAGAGAGGCAATCCATGAGAGATGGGGAAATTTTTGGCGCACGCATCCTCCTCCCCACGGGCGGGTCGCATGTGATGTATTAATTTGTGTTTCACCAAGCAAGCAACGAGAGTGGTATTTTGGAGGTCGTTTTCTAAATCTTTGAAAACATTTAAAAAAAATCTGAATCTGGATGTAGATAATATTATAATCTTTCATTGTGTAAATATTCAGAACGAAAGATTTTGTATTTTGAGCTCAAACAGAATGGCGAATCTGAAATTTATCGTCGGTGAACAATAATGACGGTACACTGAATTCTTAATTTTGTCATTTTTTCTAGATTTTGCCATTTTTATTGTGGGTATGCAACGTATTTTTTTCTGAAAATATGTGCATTGATGGAATACAATATAGTCTACGTTAAAGTATTTTTAACAAGTTTTTGAAACTTTGAAATCAAAAGTTTTGAAGATTTAAAAAAGAAAAAACCACCGGCATACATTTAGCCCGGGCTCCAATTTGAGGTTTTCCAATCACACAACTTCATATTATAGGTGATGAAACTTAACCGAGAGGTCAAGAAGCCAAGTGTGTATATGACTAATGCATGGTTTTCCAAGATGAATATTTGATTTTGTGAATTCGTAGCAATCGCACGGACATTCAGCTAGTTACTACTAGATCGGCATCAATTAATCAGTCAGCCTAAATCACGCCGCAACATATACTCTGCATGGATACTGAAACTTGAGTTTTCTCTTTCTACTTGGTTGTTGGGCTGAATAACTTGGCTGCGATTTCTCTGGTGGTTGTTGGGAGCGACCGATTTAGATGATGAATAAAAAAAAGTTGAGATGCGTGTGTCCTGGCGACAATAATGCCAATCAACACGACACTATTTTAGTTTCATTACATCACATGATCCCTCACTTGCGCTTCGTCACAGAATGCTATACTAAAACCGAGGCCTTTCCCAACAAGTTATGTGAATGTAATACCCGAAACGAGATTCGGTGAACAGTAGCAAGTCAAACATGCTAACAGAGTCACCATCCCAATATAACCAAGTGTGCTGGTTTCATGTGTCGAGAAAAATGAAATAAAAGGGGGGGGCAAAGATAAATACATACTAGAAACTCTATCCATCAAAATACAAAAATGCAGGTCCGGGACATCAATATATGTCCAGCTACATTCAAGCATCAACCAAGAAATATTTTGGAACAGCAAAACAATTTAATTTGATCTAGCAGTGCTAAAAGTAAGATGTGATAGTGCAAATCAAAAAATGGCCACCTTAGCGGGCTCGGATGCGCTGAAACAAGATGAAACAATAACAACTGCACAACGGATCATATGTTTGCAAACTACTGTTTCTACTCTTGAAGCTTTCCTACAGTCGCGGTCATATGGATGGCTTTGTTCCATCTGTACCAAATGCTCTCAGATCCTCAGTAAATGTCTAGGTTCAGCTCCGACCATCCGATCAAAGTGTACTTATATGTGAAAGATCACAGGCATGTCAATATTCATTCCAAGCAAGAATAAATTCAAAATTATCCAAAAATCTACACCAAAACATCACAAACCCATTCCATTCATATTCATACATTGCCAAGATGGACAAATCTATCGTGCCCATTAAAAAAATATAGCATCCAGTTTACGATTCACGGCAACTAAATAGGAAGTCACTCCATTCCACTTGGCCAATGTCCCGAAGGTAAAAACAATATAGCAAACAAGATAATCTAAACTGCCATGCTAGTCCACTTGGCCAAAGTCCAAAACACACATGTAGCTCAACAACAACAAAATAGTCAGAAATTTTATAAACTTCACAGCACAAATTAAGGTCAACAACAAGTCACTAATCATGAGTCCTATAACTTTCCAACTATCAGATCCGTTGCACATGATACATGCAACATGACCATTATAGTTAATGTGCTTACTTTAACGAATACAATTTCTTGTGTGAACCACACATATAGGTTATTGGGATGCACTAGTGGCTTCGAGATCTATGATGCATCAAAATTATACATGGCAACACAAAAATAGGAAATAGTTATAGTAAACATATAACACCAGCATACTAGAACAATATAGTTCTCATATTTATCCTCTGCCAAAACACAAACATGTTGCCAAACACTTCAAGCTTGATCATCTAAAAAAACATAGGAATTAAGAAAGCGCATCCAGGTTCACGTACTTATATGAAAAATACTAGCTAATCTTTGCATGAATATGCATCAGCTCGAAAACTACAACGGGCAAAAGCAGAGTTGCCAAAATACTAGCTCCCAGGTCCAGCTGCATAAAAGGAAGCGAGCATTATTCAAAATTCCGTACCAATAATGCTATAATGATTCAAAACATCACACGCTATCAATAAGGCTATAATAGTTTCAAATTATTGCAGGTAACTGTTACAAGTGTGAGACTACATTGTCAGTATTACACATCCACACATATAATTCCAAGTTCAGACACCTATTACAGTATTGCATCCTATGTACCACACACTAGATGCATATATCCAAATTTGCATACATAAAAAAGGTGACTAACATTCAGTACTTCTGTGATTATAACAGTGTACATCCATCAGATGATGACCGCCATACTCTCATACATGCAACAGTGAAAAAAGCACAAGCCTGCAAAGGAATATTTCACCTAGAACACCATCTGTAGAATGCAAATGTGGTTGCTAACTGAATATATTTTGTGTAGAACATTCTTACTCTACACGAAATCTTACCAACAAAATCAGTAATAACATTAGCAAAAACTTCTCCACAATTTTCATGTTTAGCCCATAATTTAGTTCGACTATTGACACTCTAGATAAATAAAATGAGCATGTTCACATGATAATAAGCTATTGTTGCATATGTGAAAATAAAAAGAATTCATATCCATATATATCTTCCAAGAAAAATACAAATGATTCCCTAAGAAATCAAAGTAATCAGGATCCCTCCTTCTCACGGAAATCCTAGTTTTCTTAACTAGCCATTGGAATCATGCGTAGTACTGAAGCAAACTACTTCTTTTCTTCAAAAAGATACTCCTAGTAACCCGAAATCAAAGATTTACCTTATTTACCTAGGGGGCTCTAAATCCGGTTTAAGAATTGTGCTTGGCCTTCTCCTTCTCTCTTTCCTAGCTCTGCTCATGTGGCTGGTGGAGGACCACTTCAAGTCCTGATCCTCCTCCCTTGCTCTAGTAGCTGGTTGAGGATTATTTCTACCTTTTCCCCTTATTGACTTTGAAACCACATCAGAATGCAAAGCTCTGTTCATACATACAAATTTCTATCTTGATGAAGCTCACACATTCACATTCTAATCTTCACATGGACAAAAGAGGTCAACGAGACCATGATAGTCTGATAGAAAGATGTTATAAATATAATTTGTAGGAAACCAAACAAGATATGAATGGAATCAGAAAACAAAACTGACAAACAACAAATGGCACGTGCAACAAGTTTAGCAATTGGAAAAATGGAGACTTATTTTGACTTTTGTATAGGAGAAAAAATAATCATGGCACACAACAAATAGTCTCATTCACAACATAATAGTTTCAAGCAGTGGTTCTACTCATCCACACAAAAAGAATGAAGTTCTGAAAGACTATTCCAAATGACAAACTGCACACTAGTAGCTTGTACAAAAATACTGGTAGTTAAGCAACTCAAAGAAGTGACAAACTAAAGCGAAAATGACCATATGTTACAAGTCACTGGCATACGGTGACCTGCACATGATTTACTAGACCATACATGCTACATATAAAGTATGATTGTTGTTAGCATGCTTCATGCTGTGTTGTAAGTTCTTATAGGAATTCATTATAGAGGAGCTATGAATAAATGATGATGGAGGAATAAAATAGCTGGCGATATAGCCATTTCGAAATTAAAGAAGGAAATTAGTAACAACGCAACTCTGACGAACAAATCCATAAGATATCACTATAAATCATATTATTTTCAGGAGTTTAACAATATTTGCAAAGATAAGTAACTCAATGGAGCTAGATCAAATACATAAATACTTATCAGCAGTAAGAAAAAACAAAGGCGGGTAGCAATGGCATACTATTTATCACATTATCTACAGTTGCTAAATTTCCCTCCGTTACAAAGTATAAGATGTGTTAAGATACATGTGTTTCAGAAAAATACTAAAACATCTTATATTTTGGAACGGAGGGAGTAGCAAGTAGAAATAATAATAAGTAGAGAAGTCATCTTTTTAATTCATGAGCCATGGCCATGGTTATACAAATGTACTAAGATACAGTTAACTGATCAAGAAATAGAACTAAATTAGACATGGCTTTATTTTTTGTTAAGCAGAGGAATTGCCAAAAAGCACTCAACCTCCTAGAGCTTGATTCTTAAGCATTTCACCAACAACAACAGCTACATATGAATGTTTGAGTTGCTCTTGTAATTAAGATAAGAACTAACTAGCATACAACACATAGAAAGACACTAGAAATCAACTAGAAATGAATGAGAGATCTACCTCTTTCTGCATAACTAGCTTGACGAAGATATGCAACAATAGACTTGAGCGCCGACTAGGTCAGGGCATCGATGCTCCACATGCCTCTCGGCTCTTGGTCCGGGCATCAGGGAGGCTAGAGTAGGAGCATCCATGGCATGGAGGTGACTTTGTTGCCATTAGGCATCGGCGTGGTTGCCACTCATCTGCGAGCTATGCAGCGCCTCTAGCTCAATCTGTCTCCCACAGGTGCTCAAAATAGAGTTGGGCCAATCTGCATATTATTTCCATAAGACAACTAGGAGTTTAACTCCCAAATTTAATAGCATTATAGAGTAATAAAAGCATTTCAAAGTTAAAATCAATAAAACAACATGTTTTTTCATTTATTTATAAATAAACATAAGTGGTGACATGCTCTTGGTAACGTAATAGTGGTATAAAATCAAACAAAACAAGACAATTTATTTCCACCTAGTGGTTTCAACAAATATTCAGATGTTCTTTACCACAACATGAAGTTAAATTGATCTTCACATGTCCTAGACTGAAGCATACAAATAAAATACACAAATCTATTCCTAGTGGTGCATGCCCGACTAACAGAAGAAACTATACTAGTCTACCAAAATAATTAGCAGACATAAATACAATTAGCATCTCACATGTCCTAGTTAAATATAAACCTTCAGGTACTCAAAACACAACACGAGAGAAACTATAAACCAGGCCATTGATATGATTCCCATTCCACATGAAATTAAGCAGACTCCAAGAAAATCACGCTTTAGAAAAAACCATCAGATGATAGAACAAACCCTGCCTCGTCTCATGGTATTTATGAACCAAGCATCATAACAACACAATAACAGTCAAGCAACGATCTTAAAAAATCAACCATTGCATGACCTAGAGCCAAAATTGCACACACAGCCATGGCATGAAGGCCATGACACAGATCACCATGGATGAGGTCCTACCACTAGAGACAATGGGGTTACCGTAGCACCATCCCGTCGACGCCAATGTCAGCACCACTGGCGTGAAGGCACGGGAGACCAGCAACGACAACACTGGAGGGAGAGAGGGCACTAAAGGTCGCAGCGGTGGCTGGCAAAACTGAATGTCGATTTATCATACTCCCACCTACAAAATAATTGGAAACAATATTAGCTAAAGTTATCTAGTGGCGAATAAATATGTAGCTGTGAACATGAAACCTTGTTCTCATCACTATAACTCATAATGTACACTAGCGCAAAAAGAGGCAAATGAGGATATGATGTGTTCAATAATACAAGTTTCCAATGTTCTTGTAAAAAATCCAAGGAAAGCTACACGAACATCAATATATGCATATGCTACTCACAATTACTGGATAACTGAGTGTGGATACATTATCGCTATCATGAATGGTATGGTCATGCAACAAATAGACACAATTCTAATTTCAAGTTTGACTTAATAATTTAGTTAATCATTCAGATACTAATGACGCGACCGGGTCGAGGCTGGGCAGTAACCTAGAACCTGTCCCCTTTCTCCCAGATCGTACCCTGAGATCAAGGATGGAAACCCATCTCTCCCTGTTTTTTAACATAAAATATAATATATCAGAGTTGAGAAGTCAGTTTAGTTAACTAAGGCTAAAATGACAACAACTTAATATGGATTTGAGGGAGTACTTAATTTCCGGCTGTTCTCACACAAGTAAAATAAACAAAAGAGACTATACAATGCACTCATTCATCTAGTAAGAAGGAAGAAAATAATAGCCTCATAGTACTTAACACAACATATAGGAGCAAAGTACAACATATGACTAGGAAATACATATTTTTTTCTTGTGAACGAAGTCACATAGACTACCTCCAAGACTGTACTCTAAAACTAATCAAGAGTAAAATATCATTTGCCCGATGATAAAAAGTTTAGACATACTTCTATTTAAGCAAGAAAAAGAGGCCTTCCACTGTCAAAAACCTATATAGAAGTTTGTATAAACAAATAAAAGATACTCCCTCCGATCATGTTTTAGTGCTATATACATTTAAATATAGATAAATCTAAGTCCATTAATTTGGATTGGAGGGAGTAATACATACGAAGTTGATCTAACACACATCATAAATATTAGTTAATACCATTCTAAATCCATAAATAAAGACAACATCACTTACACACAGTAACCGACAACTTAAGGAACAACGGTGAGTTCTTTTAGCTATGATGAGCACTCAAACTCACAAAACCGACCATAAACAAACCATAAATTTCCCAATGAAATCATTTTACTCATAGCACAAGGATAGCAATATTTTGTTGTTATCATCTTATCATAAGTCTAAACCAACTAAGGATATCTGACAAATTTAAACAACCACTCATAACAATGTCACCTATGCCTAATCAACGCCCACTGCTTACAAAATACAATCAATAGATATACGGTGAATTAGTGATCTAAATCCCTAGAGGATCAACTACACCGCATGAAGGCGGAGCACAGAATCACCACGGTTTGAGGAGAACAAAGGAAACTCGAGGATGGATGCCTCATGTCTCTCATTCTTTTAAACATCAAAGATAATATATCAGAGTTGAAAAGTCAGCTTAATTAACTAATGCTAAAATTACAAGCACATGATTTCTGTCACTTGGGATAATCAAGCTACTCCCTCTAACCCAAAATATTGCCTAAAATCTGTGTAGGTTCAGTGAACCTATGATGGCTAGTTTGGATAAGCGATAGTACTTAATTTCTCGTTGTTCTCCACAAGTAAAATGAAGTTGAGATACTAGGCAATTCACTCATTCATTCTGTAAAAAGGAGAAAAATAGTAGCCTCATAGTAAATAAAGCCAAGTAGTTAATAGACAAGTGGTTTGATGAGTGAGGATTGTGGAATAAGTGTAAAAGCTACTAGCTATGGTTTGCATGTGTAGGTGTTGTGCTTATGCACATGTCAACTTAAAGAGAGTCACTTTTATCATGCTACCACCAGGGGGCAGTGCCTATGTCATTGATCAACTGCACATACAACTACTTTCCTTTTTCACACATATATTTCCATGAATTCAAGCTTGGTTTAATTAAAAGCAGCAAAACAGGTGTGCATCTTTGTAATGAAGCCATAGCTGCTTAAACAAAGTTGTGCATCCAAACTGACAAAGGCATGATGCTGACGAACAAAGCAAAAACAGTCGACCTTTTGATGTTGGCGAGGTCCTGAACTATGATGGCGTCTAGGTAGTAGCGGTGGTCAACCTCCTGGACAAGGTGGAAG
The DNA here is from genome assembly GCA_023614405.1 of Avena insularis. NCBI lineage: Eukaryota > Viridiplantae > Streptophyta > Magnoliopsida > Poales > Poaceae > Avena > Avena insularis. The sequence continues at coordinate 90,470,188 of CM042684.1, forward strand.
CCTCCTCAACCTGGTCTCTTCATATACTGCATGTTCACAACCCCTACAAAGACGCTGAGAGGTACAACAGACTGGCGGAGGATTTCGGTGAATACGCCATGGACGCATCCTGCAACCATAGTGATCAAATGCTAATAAAGAGAGAAATGTAGCTACACACAATAACTAAATTGGTAAATAACATTCTAAGTTTTCGAAAAGAAAGATTTTGTGTGAATATCTTGCTATAATCCTATAACATTTGAACATGTAAAATCTCATTCAATAAATATGGCCAGCTGTGGACTACACAACCAACAAGAGTGAAGAGTTAAGGGAATACTATTTTGGCTTGTGTTTAGGATTTTGTTTCTATCATGTAGGCCATAGATGGTCACATTTATATTTGAATTTTACATATTCTTATGCCATTTCATGAACTAAAGAAATAGAAACTACAGTTTATACAACTTGAAATTCATAGTATATGCATTTCTTTTAAAACTAGAAAATACTACTAGAGTATTAGATCTTGGTTCAACAATTATTCTCCAAGCAAAAAATTAAAATAATGACAATTAAATAAGGAATGTTCACATCCTAAATTGAACTTCTGAACCATGGAGAATTCTCAAAGAGTGATTTAGGATCCTAGTGTGAACTACTATCAAGCCTTGGGAAATAAAAATTCATGACCATATCATGAAAACTCCAACACCAGACCATCACTACAACTTTAGCTACTACATATATTATTCCCATCAGTTCAAGTATGATAGAAATATGAATAATGTGCATAAGATCTATCTAAATCTTTAAAACAGAAAATTATGCTCCATGTACAAAAAGCAAGACTAGGGAACACATCATGTTCCTTGTCAAAATACTAAGACAACATGTAAATAGATAGGAAACCATAGATTTCTATAAGTAAATTCGACAACAGATCAACCAAATTGGATCTAGATTCTAGACATCAGACAAAAGGCCCAATTCTGACAATTAATGACCGTGCCAAAAAAAGGATTCACAAAACTATTAGAACTATTTTCCACCTTAGAAAAGTAAATTACATTGAAACAAATATGAACCAATTCATGTAATAAATCAAACCAATTTCTTGATTGCGCTCACCTACTTGTGTACTGATCCGAATCGACCGGCAACAGATGGCCACTAGGCTGGATAAATGCCACCATCCCCTTCGAGGGTTTCTTGCAATGGGTCTTGGTGTCCAGTGCCCCGTCACTAGTGTGTTGCGTCATCGCTCTTCAGCTTGTCCACACACGAGACGAGGTCCAGCAAGCTTGAAATTAAAATGAAGCTAGATATTAGAACCAAAATAAAATAAAGCTCAAAATTCTAACAGGAAGACACTTTTAGTGTAATTAACATCATTACTATAGGACTAAGTATTGGACAAGTGCAGAATCATAGGACCTACCCTAGTGATATTAACATCATTACTATAGGGACTGACTATTGGACAACTAGCTTTTTCTGAATTACAGACATATTTTCAAACCAATAAAAGGTTGATAGCTGTATGACTCAAAATTCAAAAGAAATGAGAAAACTGTATGTTTTTGTCAACACCCGGATTTTTAATCCTAGATGCCTGTTATGCCATACATCGCAATTCCAGGATTACCATTTTTGTGAGACATAACAGATTGGATATCACAGTACATCATCCATTACAAACCATAATAAGGTCTTACACAAATAAATGATCTCATGATCCAGTCTTAATACAAACAAGTGGCAGAATAATAAGTGTAGTAGTGGGCTCCATCTTCAGTGTCACAGGAAATGCTGACAATGGGAGATGATCCTAGTTGTCGTAGCCATCCTGCTGTCCATCTTCCTGATAGTCCTCCTCATAGTCTGGCCATGGGAATAGCTAGGGACAAAGCCATGAGTACTCTTTAAGTACTCGCAAACTATCACTAACAAGTAAGGTAGTTCTAGTAGGAATCCTAAGCTCTAAGTTTATTTGCAAAAAGGCAGATTTATCTAAACTGAGTTCAGAAGTAAAGAAAACTAAGTAAATGTTCTAAATCACTTTCAGTTGTGAACCTAGTTTTCATATTCACAACCCCGTTGTGGTCAAGTCAAAATCATAGATCACTTCACAAGTCATTTTGGAAAATATCTGACGACGGAACAGTATGGCCACTAATCTCCATGATCATGACGCGGCTATTCGAATAGTTTGACACTCTGCAGAGGTGGTACACTTTCACCACAAAATTCAATACATCCGTCAGGGATAACCCTGAATCATCATACTTAGTATGCGGATAATCAATCATAACCTTTCCTTTACACACTCTAGTATAAGCACCTCCCCTATGAGGTTGGCCTCCCAGCCATGGCCAACTGCCATCCTGGGCACTGCATATGTGGACATCATCAAGAGGTAGCCTCATCTCAAAACCTCTCCCGCGAGGGAACCCATACTAATGCATATAAACTTCCGGCTAAGCCTTACCCAATTCAGGTATTGTGGTTGTACGGTAAAATTGGAATGGTATCGCATCCAAACCCAACCATCAGTTTTTATAAAGGCCTAAGGCTCATGCCTCAACATTTTCATCACCAAAACCATTTGTGTTTCTCAACACATGTCAAAACATTTCAATAGAATTACTCATCATTCCATGGTTTTCATAATCATTTTCACCAAGTATTCCCATCTAAAGTGATCAAGTTTTGTGCTTAGCACTAGCCACTAAGTTAAGAGTGTTCACTAATGAGGGATGCTAATCTCAATCTCATGCCATAAAATGACATCTAGTATAGACCTAGTTTTATACTCTTTATGCTATCTATACTATCTTTCCAAAACCTCACAAAGCATTAACTAAAAGTAAAGAACTTTGGTAAAGTAAAAGAGTAAATCTTGCAAGTAAACCTTGGGATGGGTATAAATCAAAATGTATAACCAAGCATGCCTAATGCACCTTGCTTAGGTTAACTTTCATCTAGGGATGGCTTGCCTTGATTGGTGTAGTGATTGAAGTTTTCTTCATCTTCTTCGGGGTAGAACCCCTCCTCCTCGTATCCTTGGTCGGTACTATCATCTATAAAGAATACGGGGTACACAATCATCAAACAATACTTAACTAGTCTATTTAGCACACTAAGGTTCACACTTGATGATCTAGCATCATCACAATCATCACATGCAATATTGACTAGTTTTACTTAGTTTATTTGAGAAAAGTAATTTCTACTCATTAAAATTAATTAAGATTTAATATTCTCCAATTAAAATATGGGATCATGTGGACACATGTCATCACCACATATTCTAATACATGGTAATGTGATTTAAAGGGTTGGTCACATTTTATAAAGTTTAAGATTATCACTTAAATGATTTAAAGTGACTAGAAATGCTCTAATAGCATTGTTTTGGTACTCGTCCAATGTCACTGCATGCAAACCTAAATATTATTACATATTCAGATAGGTAGTATCAAATGTGATTTTTGAGAGTTGGAATCAACTTAAAAGCTATTATGGTTGATTTTTGAAAAATGTTTGAAGTTGCAAAAGTATCTGTCTTGTTATTTTTGCTAAAGATTACCTCTAACTCCCAATGATTTAAATCCAACGGGCTTGGATAGATAATTTAATTATCTGTCTAACAAAATTTGAATCATGAAATTTGGTTAAGTGAATCTCTTTGAATTTATTTTTGAATAAGTGGACAGAATAGGATTTCAATTAAATTTGAAAATCCATATTTAAATTTCCAGGCCTAGGCGGGAACACTAAACGGACCGGCCCAACTACACAGCACAGCGCAGTGCGCAACTGATAGAGGGGGTCCACTGGTCAGTGACTCATCTAACGCGAAGCGGTATCGTTGATTCTAGGTCGTGCGATTAGAAGCAAGTTCGATGGCTGAGGGTCGTCGTCGACGACGAACAGCCCGGCGATGTGCTAAACCTAACACGGCAGTGGGGGTCTCTCGGGGCTCACCTGGGCTCCAGCTAGGCTCGGCGACGATGGCAAACGGCTTGGTAGACGACGGCTAGGCGAGGCGCGGTCACGGCAGGTCTCGGGGTGGTCGGAATCGACGACGCCCTTCTCCTCCAGCAGCGGTGGACTCCGGTGCAATTCTAATGCGGTGGTGCTCGCCTTGCACCGAAGAGAAGTGGGGAAGGTCAGTGAGGAGTGGCCTCCTTTTATAGCTCGACGAGGGGACCAAGCGGTGCGGCGGTTAGCTCGACGGTGGCGTCGCTATAGGCAACTAATATCATGGGCAAGGGTGTAGGACGGTGCGGTGCTCCCTGGCGGTTCTCACGGACTTAATGGCGCAGTGTGGGGCGGCTTAGTTTGGTCTGCGTGTGCGGTGCTTTGAGCAGAGGCAGTGGTGTTTACAGTGGCGTGCGGCAGCTGAGGGTCGTGCGGTGGCGAACGAGGGTGTCTGCCAGGGTGGGGTGATCATGGCGAGGCTGCGCGTGCGCGGTGAGGGCAAGGCACGAGCTGGCGGGGCTGGTCGGGCACGGCGCACTGGCGCGCTCTGGACACGGCGTAGAGAGGCGGTGCGCGTCGCAACTAGGGTGGTCCACGGCTCGACTGGGGCTGTGGCCTGGACAGGGAGCCGCGGTAGGCTGCGGCGGTGCTACTGGACATCCTGGATAGGCGCGGGGTGGTCTGGTGCGAGCTGGCCGTGGTCGGCTGGCGATGACCACAAAACAGCGGCGCTCCACTGTTTCCCACGGCGAAGAGGGGGGGGTCTTGTCTGCTACTGCTAGACACTCAGGGGGACAAGGGGGTTAAGAAGGAGATCAATTGGTCGATGATCACTGTACAAAACAGTGAAGTTAGGCTAGAGATTATTCTATGCATGCCAAGTGTTTGTGTTAATGGCCGCATGAAATTTATTTTTGAATTTTTGATTCAAATTTTTTGAGTGATCTTAGATTAAGCTTGAGAGACTAGGTTTGCTTGGAGAGGTCCAGGTTAATTGATTTGGTAGGTTTTTGAAAAAGTGTGATCTTCACATATGAATTGGATTCAATTTTCAAATATCCTTTAAATAGATTTTTTAGATGTTTTGTAAGTTTTTAAAGTGGGCCTTGATACATCTTTACTTGGTCTAGCAAGGGGTAAAAAGAGATAGAAATGTTTCTATTAGAAATCTTCCTCTAGGAACACCTAAAGTGGCATAGTGGTTTAAAATGGTCAAAATGACCATTTGGTTTATTTATTCTTATTTGATTTTTTATCTTTGGAAATTGTTTATAAATGGTCTAGATGATGTGGCATTCACCTTTAAACCATTTTACAACATTTAGAAAATCAAGCATGGCATATACACTCAATTCTACAATAATGCAAACACACATGTATTCATATCCATTTTTCTTAATGAAATTTTTTGTTAACCCTAAATTGGGTGATTAGAACTTGATAACCTTGATTAAGTTTTGGGGTGTTACAAACCTTCCCTCCTTAAAAAAAATCTCGTCCCGAGATTTAAGAAAAGCTAGGAACTAAAGAGATCTGGGAACTAAGTCCTAATATAATCTTCTCGCTCCCAGGTAGCTTCTTCTTAGGTATGGTTGCTCCATTGGATCTTAAGAAATTTGATACTCCGGGTCCTGGTGGTTCTGAAAGCTTCTTCTAGGATACAAATGGGCACTTCACAATACATCAGATCCTTGTTGATATCAATGGCTCGGAGATCGATGTTCTTGAACACTTTGGTCTTCTCCGGAACTTCTAAGCATTTGCGAAGTAACAAGATATGGAACACATTGTGGATGGCTGACATCTCCTCTGACAGTTCTAGTTGATAAGACACTTCTCCTCAGTGATTCAGAATCTTGAAGGGTCCAATATATCTGGGGGCTAACTTTCCTTTCAGCTGAAAATGCTGCATTCCATTCAACGACGAAACTTTGAGAGACACAAAATCTCCGACATTGAAAGTCAAGTCTCTACGTCTCTTGTCAGCATAACTCTTCTGTCGGGATTGGGCAGTCTTGAGGTGCTCACGGACTTTGTCGGGATTGGGCATGGAGGTGACTTTTCTAGCTTTGGTGGTTGAACCAAGAATTTGAACTATCATAACATGCTTCAATTTTGTTGGTTGAATCTTCCTAGTGCATGCAAATTCTTCTATAACAAACGAGTGCGATGCTCCAGAATCAAACAACACTCTTGCAAGTACTGAGTTAACAGAAAACATACCCAGCACGACATCTGGCGCTTCCTGGGCTTCTTCAGCATTCATGTGTAACAGACGACCGTTGCGGTTGAGCTAATTCCTTGGGGCAAATCTTCTTCCAGGCTGAACACGGCGCTGCTGCTGAGCTAGGGCATTCACATTTGTGGTGGTTGCAAGCTTCTTGGGACACTCGTTGGAGTAGTGACCCTTGACTCCACATTCAAAACAAGTAATCCGGGAATTGTCTTTGGCTGCAACAGGAACGACATTGCTTCCAGTCAATATTGTTGTTGTTCTTGTTGTTGGACTTGGGCGGTGCACGATTGAAGTTGTTGGAGTTGCCGGGGTTGTTGTTGTGGTTTCCTCCGGACTTCACGTTTCCTCTGCTATGATTGGGGTAGCTTGGATGAGACATCGGGGGTCTATTGTTTCTTGGGGCATATCCTGCAGATGGGTTGGGGTGATACTTCTGGGTATCGTGGGACCTAGTCTAGTGCATCATTCTGCGCTTGCGGTTGTCATTGGCTTGGTTGATCTTCCCTTTCATATGGATGGCAGAGTCGACTAACTCTTCTAGGTCGTCAAAACGGATGTTGACTGTTGGGGGGATAACCCCGGGTAGGGTCACTCCCGGGTATAAGGGCCGAGTTAGCCGAGGGTCGGCAAGGTCTAAGCGGATGCTGGCTGAGTCACCTCAAGGCAGGCCGGATCACGGAGTAACCCGGACCAGGGGGGTCGCCTAACATTATCTCGTCCGACTTAAGGAGTAAGTCGGAAATACTCTCTAGCTTATATGCAGGAACAGGTGTGACCGGATCAACTGTGATCCGGATCCTCGCTTGGCTTCTAGGAGAAGGAAGGAATCTCTCTGGTCAAAAAAGAAGGTCCGGTGCGTACTGGGTGAGCGAATAAAGCAAGGGCAGGACCACCGGATCATGGCCGACAAGGGTGACAACACTCACATCGGCTGACGCGGGCGCCGCAGAGGCTACGTTGCTAAAGCAAGTGTGACGCGGGGGAAAAGCACCCCTGTCGGGTTACTACTTTGGGAGGGGGCATATTCTTAGGAATATGCCTCCACGTATGCCCTAGGCCAGGACCGAACCACCTCTATATAAGGGGGGGTTAGGGTTCAGGTAGAGGGGTTGGGTTTTTTTCAGATAGAGAGTTGGGAGAATTCTAGTTGGTTGAGCACTAGTGGATCTAGGGTTCTTGGGCTAGTTGGTAGGCAAGAGTAAGAGAGTTTCTTCTTCCTCCTCTTGTCAATACAGCTCGAGGAGCACTTGTAATCTGGGAGATTGAACATCAATACAAAGCTTCTGTGTAGAGAATCACTCTACTATCCCTCCCTGGATTCCCCTAGCGCATATTAGTCCCCACCTTTAGCCTATCCATGGCATCTGCCGTGACACCACCACGACAGTTGGCGCCCACCGTGGGGCTAGCGGCGCTAGCAGGGGTGAAGATCCGGACGGGAAACTTCATCGGCACCGACGAACGCATCGTCTCCGAGATCGTTCAGCGCTTTGGAGTGCTGGACTACGTCAGGGACAACGCTGGCTGCTTCGGCACGCGCCCCCTTCCGCGCAACGGCATCTTCGTCAAGCTCGGTGCGCACAAGGTCTACGTTGCTGTGGACGTGTCTTGTGTTCATCCGCGTCGCGTCGTCGATACAGGAGAACCACCCCTCACTGTGGCTCGCGGGGCGCGCATCGCTCGCTCCCCAGACCATGCAGATGTGATGATGACTGCGCCAAGCGCGGGCATGAGCAAGGATCTAGCGCCAAACCCGGAGGTAACGCCTAAGGCACCGAGGAAAGCTAGGGGTCCTCCGCTAGAGAGGCCTGAGAACGTGCTGAGGGAAGCTATGGATAGCTTGGCGAACCCGGTGGCAGCAGTGCTAGATCCGGCTCAGGCACAGGCCGAGCTAGAGGAGACCCGGCAAAAGATACTGGAGGGCGCAAAGAAAATAGCAGAGGCTCAGCAGTCGTTGAACATGACGCTGCGCGAGTACGCGAAGGCAAACAAGGTTGATGCAGTAAGGGTAAAAGGGAAAAATCTCATAAGTGAGATGAACAGAGAAGGTGATGATGGACCAAAAGGGTCGGAAAACTATCTGTCTGTGGGGTTGCCGAAGTATAGTACCCCGGCGAAGAACCTCAGAGCAGCAGATGCCGCGGCGTCCGAGCTAGAGGGTCTGACGGGTGAAGCCCGTCAAAGACAACAAGACCGGGTTAACGAGCTGGTTCGGATCACGAACAGGCAGAACGAGGAGCTGCTGAGAGGTAACCCGGAGAGAGTTGGAGCTTCTAAGATCGTCCATTCGGCGATGGGTAACCCGGACAAATCTGCTGGAGCCGCATCGTTGCCTCATGGTGGCCCAAGGAGAGAAGAGGTAGTAACCTCGGCCAGACGGAACAAGAAGATCGTTCCGTACGACCCAACGCGTGCGGGAAAAGAAAAAGAGATGCGGAAAAACGACGATCGATGAAGTGTGAGCCGAGGTGAAGCGGGCCGAGGTAATCACGACCAAGGCAATGCAGGTCAAGGGAATGCTGCCAACGGCAATGCCGGACAGCGAAACTCGGCAGGAGCAGGTCAACTGCAGTAGCGGAATATACCAAGGCAAGAGCAGAGTGTCGGCCGTGGTATGCAACAGAGAGTAGCACAACGAGAGCAAGACCGATACAATGAAGGAGACTCGGAGATGATGAATGTGGGATACGCAAGACCGGACTATCATGTGATAGGGTCGAGATTGGGAAGCAGGGATTTGATGCCGGATGACGCCAGGTTAAAGCTGGATCGCCTGTATAGGTCGGAACAGATCGAATGTCAAGGTCCTCCGGGTCCAGCGTGCTTTGGACCCCGAATCATGAAGGAACCGCCAGTACCCAATTTCCAATTACCCAGGGGCACGAAGACGTATGACGGCAGTACAAAGACAGAGGATTGGCTAATAAACTACGCAATAGCTATGAAAATTGCAACTGGCAACTTGAGATGGGCTGTACGATATGTACCCCAAATGTTGGAAGGTCCGGCTAGGGTATGGCTGAATAATTTGCCACCCGGAAGCATCAATTGCTGGATAGATTTTGAAGAAATGTTTATCAGCAACTTCTCAAGTACATATCAGAGACCGAATAGACCGCAGACCCTGGCAGTGTGCAAGCAGAGATCTAACGAAACAGATCGTGAATTCTTGACCCGGTGGTGTACCGTGAGAAATTCGTGTGAGGGAGTCATAGAGTCATAGGCTATAGCATGGTTCGCTCAAGGGTGCAGATATGGCAGCGAGTTGTGGATGAAATTGCAAAGGAAAATGCCAGTCACACTGGCAGAGATGATCCGGATTGCGGATTCTTACGCTTTGGGTGATCCAACTCAACCTAGGATCGCGTCGAACGAGTCCAATGAGGAGCACTATCCGAGGGACAGAGCCAGGTCATCCCGGAGGAACGATTACAGGGGAAAAAGGAGAGACGATAGACCGGACCATCGGTATAGTTCGCAACAAGTTGCAGCCGTGAATCAAGATCAGCCCAGAGCAGGGAGCAACCAACACCAGAAAATGGGAGGGCAATGGACTCCTCGAAACGATGGCAAGAAAACGTGGACTCCGAAGCAGAAGAAGCAATGGCAAGAAAAGAAAGATCGTCCGAGGTATACCTATGAGTCAATTTTGGACCAGCTGTGTAAATTTCACACGCCAAATCCGAATAGCCCGGCGGGTCACACAACGAGGCAATGTGAGTGGATGCGTAAGATAGAACAAGGTGGTTCGGGGAATGCTCAGGCACCCCGGAATGATCAACCTCGGCAGGAGTTACCCCGGCAGCAACTGCTCTCCGGAGCAAACACGCAACAACTGATGTTGCCTCCCCCTCCGCCGAGGTATGACAACAGTGAGAGAAGGGATGTAGTGCATCAGGTGGAAAACCAGCAACAACTGGATCAGAGGTACTCCAGAAACGAGGGAAGGAATGAGTCTGAGGAACATCACGAGCTATTGTGTGTTCACAGGAGAAACATATAGGAAGAGCTTGCAGCGCCGACATATGGAGGTTAACACGGTTATGCCTGCAGTGACGAGGTACATGTCTTGGTCGGACCAGGAAATTACCTGGAGCGTCAAAGATCATCCCAAGCTTATGCCAAGTCCGGGCTCGTATGCACTAGTGTTAGATCCGACATTCATTGGACCAAACATTAATGTGAGGTTCTCCAAGGTACTGATCGATAATGGCAGTAGCATTAACATCATGTATGCGGATACGATGCGCAAGTTGGGCATCTCGGAGAACATGCTCCAGGCTACAAGAACAACTTTCCATGGTATCGTACCAGGCATATCCTGTGAGACCATAGGCAAAGTCCGGGTCGACGTGCTATTGAGACGAGGGATAATCGCGAACTGAGAATCTGGAGTTTGAGGTGGTGAACTTGGTGAGCGCATATCATGCATTACTTGGGAGACCAGCACTGAGCAAATTCATGGCAAGTTGCCACGTTAGTTATCTGAAGATGAAGTTGCCCGGGCCAAATGAAGCAATTACTATCGCTGGGGATTTCCGACGTTCTATTGAGTGTGCCTCAGCCGGGTCTAACCTAGCCGAGTCACTCGTGATTGCGCAAGAGAAAAGAAAAATCCAAGAGGTAGCGGCATTAGCTCAGTCCACGCAGCAGTATATGCCGGCGTTAAGCAACCCGCATGGAAGTGTTTCATTTCAAGCCGCGAAGGACACCAAGAAGATTCCAGTGGATAACCTGTTTCCGGAGCATACCGTAACAATTGGTGCCGGGTTAACTGACAAAGAGGAAAGCGAGCTCGTCAACTTCCTCCGTGAGAATCGGGATATTTTTTCTTGGTCCACACAGGACTTGCAAGGTGTTCCGAGGGAGTTGGCCGAGCACTCTTTGAACGTAAGACCCGGAGCAAGGCCGGTGACGCAGCCTCTCCGACGCTTCGCCGAGGATAGGAGAAAGGTCATTGGTGACGAGATAGCTCGGTTGCTAGCAGTAGGATTTATCATGGAAGTGTTGTGTCCGGATTGGCTCTCTAATCCGGTGCTGGTACAAAAGAAGGATGATCCGAACGTGGCAGTGGTTTGGCGTATGTGTATCGATTACACGAACCTGAACAAGGCGTGTCCAAAGGATCCATTTCCACTGCCGAGGATAGATCAGGTCATCGACTCTACCGCGGGATGTGAACTATTGTCATTCATTGACGCTTATTCTGGTTTCCACCAGATACCTCTGAACCCGGATGATCAAACAAAAACTGCCTTTATTACCCCGTACGGGGCTTATTGCTATCGCACTATGCCGTTCGGTTTACGAAATGCAGGAGCAACGTACCAAAGATGTATGCAAAAATGTTTGCACGATCAAATAGGTCAAAATGTACAAGTCTACGTGGATGATGTGGTTATTAAGACCAAGGAAAGCGCAACGCTCCTTGACGACATAAGGCAAACATTCGCTAACTTGAGGAGATTCCGGATGAAGCTTAACCTGGAGAAATGTACCTTCGGTGTCCCGGCTGGGAAATTACTCGGATTTCGTCTCCAATGAGGTATCGAGGTTAATCCAACTAAGATCCGAGCCATCGAACGAATGGAGCTGCCGAAGTGTCTCAACGACGTCCAGAAGTTCACTGGATGCCTGGCGTCGTTGAGTACGTTTGTGTGTTGGTTAGGGGAAAAGGCACTGCCTCTCTACCAACTCATGAAAAAGTCAGATAAATTCGTTTGGACGCCGCAGGCCGATGAAGCTTTTGCACACTTGAAAAAGATGTTGGCCACTGCACCAGTGTTAGCTTCTCCACTGTCAAAGGAGCCAATGTTGCTCTACATAGCCGCAACCAACCGAGTTGTAAGTGCAGTGATTGTAGTGGAGCGAGATGAAGAGGGTAAGTCGGTGCAGAGGCCAGTGTATTACTTGAGCGAGGTATTGTCTGCCTCAAAACAGAACTACCCGCATTTTCAAAAGGTGGCATACGGAGTTTATATGGCGACAAAGAAGTTAAAGCACTACTTTGAGGAGCATCCCATCAAAGTGATATGCGAAGCCCCCATATCCGAGATAATGGGCAACAAAGATGCGAATGGCAAAATTGCGAAATGGGCAATTGAGCTAACACCTTACGCACCCCAGTATGATAGGAGAGAAGCGATCAAGTCCCAGGCTGTGGCAGAATTTTTCGTGGATTGGGCCGAGGTACAATACGAACCGCCGCCACCAGATCCGAACTACTGGAGGATGCACTTTGACGGATCGAAAACCAAAACCGGGTTAGGTGCCGGGGTTGTGCTTACCTCGCCAAAGAAGGATCAGCTCAAGTACGTATTGCAGATCCATTTCGCGGCATCAAACAATGTCGCTGAGTACGAGGCTCTTGGGCATGGTCTCAAAGTGGCGAAGGAGATTGGAATACGTCGGATAATATGCTTTGGCGACTCGGATCTAGTAATACAGCAAGTGTCCGGAGTGTGGGACGACCTGGATCCAAACATGGCGCTATACAGATTTCATGTGCATAAGATCTCAGGTTACTTTGAGGGATGCGAATTTCACCATGTACCTCGCATGGAAAACGAAGCTGCCGACATGCTGTCAAAGCTCGGATCGACCCGACAGGCAATTCCACCGGGCGTAGAATTGGAGCACCTCAGAAAACCATCTATCAGGCCGTCCCCAGGAACCGATTCAATCTATGTCCCGGAAAACGTGGAATCCGGAGTTGAGCCCATGGACATTGACATGGTAGGTAGCACGCCGAACCCGGGGACTACCTCAGCAAACCCGGGGACTACCTCGCTAGACCCGGGGACTGTTCAGCGTGATCCGGCTGAAGTTATGCCGGTGGATCGGATGGAAATTGATGAGGAGATGTTCCCTGCGCGAGCAATACTAGCTTGGGCACTGCCTATATACCAGTTCTTGAAAGATGGAACGTTACCCACTGAGGAAGTGCTAGCCAGGCAAACTCAGAGGAGAGCCAAAGCTTACACAATCATCAATTCCGAGCTGTACAAACAGAGTGTAACCAATGTCCTCTAGCGGTGTGTTGACCCGGAAGAAGGACTTGACATCCTCCGAGATATTCACCAAGGAGAATGCGGGCATCACGCCTCATCCCGGGCCTTAGTGGCAAAGGCGTTCCGGCATGGATTCTACTGGCCAAGTGCCTTGGAGAAAGCAGAAGATCTGGTGAGAAAATGCAATGGTTGTCAAAGTGCATACCAAGACACATATGCCTATGTCGGAACTCAAAACCATACCAATTACATGGCCATTTGCTGTGTGGTGCTTGGATATGGTTGACCCGTTTAAATCAGCAAGAGGAAACATGACACACATTCTGGTCATGGTGGACAAGTTTACAAAATGGATCGAAGTGAAGCCTATAAGAAAATGTGATGGAGCTACGGCCGTGACATTTCTCAAAGACATCATCTTGAGATACGGTTATCCACACATCATTATAACTGATAATGGAACAAATTTCACGGAAGGAGCATTTGCGCGCTTTTGCCGAGACAAGAAAATCCGACTCGATGTCGCCTCGGTAGCCCACCCCGCATCGAACGGACAAGTGGAAAGATCCAACAGATTAGTGCTATCCGGGATAAAACCCCGGCTCATTGAGCCGCTGCAAAGATCAGCGGGGTGCTGGATTGAAGAACTACCAGCGGTATTGTGGAGTTTAAGAACAACTCCGAATCAATCAACAGGCTACACGCCGTTCTTTCTGGTATATGGGGCAGAAGCTGTATTACCAGCTGCCATAGAGCATGATTCGCCTAGGGTCACCTAATTCACAGAAGCCGAAGTGCAAGAAGCCCGGCAAAATAATGTTGATCTGCTGGAAGAAGCGAGAGAACTGGCACTGTCCAGATCCACCATATATCAGCAAAATCTTCGACGCTATCATAGCCGGAAAGTGTGCGCCCCGAGTCTTCCGGGAAGGCGATCTGGTGCTCCGGTTGGTACAGCGTACCACTGGCATGCATAAATTATCCCCCCATGGGAAGGGCCATTCATTGTGAGCAAAGCATTACACAATGACTCTTATTATCTCATAGATGCAAAGCCACAGGAAAAGAACAAGGCAGATAGGTCTAGAGAGGAATCTAAGCGACCGTGGAATGTAGCACTACTTCGTCCCTTCTACACTTAGCTAAAGAGTGTATGTATCCGAGTCATCTCATATGTCGGTATGTATGTCGGCAATGAGCTTATCAATGAAATAGCGGAGCCTCGAGCAGTAACTCGGGGACTGCCTCAATAAATGATTGTTGTTACTTTTTATGCGTTAGCTGGAATGACTCGTTTCGCTTAACCCGGATTAGTAATGTGTGAGCACCAAAAACCCAACCCTTCGACTTGCTGCTGTCCAACAAGAATTGGCTTCATGGCAAGCAAGGGAACAAGTTTGGAATTGCGTAGCACATGAAAAACTACTAACGAAACAATCCTATTCCAGCTAACGCTTGTTTTTTCGGACTAACCCCATATTTACTTTCAAGCTATTATGTTGAATTATTTTGAGCCAAGCCTCAAAGTTTCTCAGTATTGTTAAAACGATTCTTGAGGCTCGGATTCGTAAGTCGTAAAACCGAATCAAGGTAGACACGGATCGAGCCGGAGAATTGGACGAACAAGAAAATGAAACTCGGGGACTACACCCAAGTTAATCCGGCATACAAGCATAGTAGCAAAATATCATGTATTCAGCATACAATTGCACCCGGCATACCGGGGATCTGATAAATTTTCAAGTTTTTTCAACTAAGGAGCGGCAGGAGGAGGAAGTTCAGCGTCATCATCACTGTCCTCAATATCTAAAGCAGCATCTTCTCCATCATCGCCCGACCCATCCTCCATGTTCTCCATCTGCTCCTCGCTGGATTCCAGAAAGCTCGGCCCCTCAACCCAGTCATGGATGGGAGAATATTCGACAAGGCTGTAGGAGCAAGCCTGGCGCCGAGCTACCCACTCCGGATCATCGGTCCATTTGGATCTGGTGCGCCGGTGTGTGAGGAGTCTCAGATCGATCTTCTCGTACCATGTAAGGATATGATGGAGGAGGGTATCTGCTGCGGCACGTCCGGCGGATTCTCTCCAGATATCAAGCTGTGTCTCGATTTCCAATAGCTTCTCAGCAAGGAGTGTGATCCTTTTCGGAGCACTCTCGCTTGGCCAGAAAGTGTTGAAGATCCGGACCGCAACGTCGAGGAGATCTTTCCCATAGTTCTTGATGGTTTCCACCCGAGCTGACACGCTGACCAGCAGGTCCTCCATGTCTAAGGGGATGCTCTCACCATCAGGAGCGACGGGAGTACCCCTCTCTCGGTGGAATTTGGGAACGGCAGCACTGGCGATGGGAGTACCCTCTAGGAAGTTTTCTGAAAATAAGGAAAGGGAAGATGCTGAAGCAAAGGCATATGAGCTAACCCGGAAAACTATGTCGGACAAGGGGAAGAAACTTACGGGAGATATGACGATGGATCCGGTCAACTCCTTGATACAACTGTCGCGTCTCTGGCGAAGTTGTTCAAGCTCAGCAAGCGCCTCGGATTCCTTGAGCAGGTCCTGGTCCTTGGTGATCTGGAGGGTAAAGCGCTCACGCTCTTCGGTGAAGTTCTGGCCAACTTTTTGGAGCTCGGTTTTGTGTTGGGCCTTCATCTTCTCCATCTCGGCCTTGAGTTTGGCTATTTTGTCGTCCTTGGTCCGGAGGAGGGCGAGCTCATCGTTCTTCTTCTTTAGCTCGGCTTGATGCTGTCCTGCTTGTTCGAGAAAATGCAGCATCATATCAGGCACGGGCACACTATCCTCAAGCGATGCTAAAATAGTGTGTTGACCCGGCAAAGCCGAGGAGTGAATGTTTGTCGATCCAAGGAGAAGAAGGAATGGAAAACACAACAACGTTGGCCGAAAGAGGACATACCTCGGATTTCCTCCAAGTTCTTCTGCATAATCTTGTTTTCAGCCTCCACCCCAGCTGCAAAAAACCGAATAAGGAGGTTAGTCCAGCAGAAACAAATGAAACGGAGAGGTGTTAAGAGAGGAAATTACCCCTCTTTTCATGCTCCGCGCCAAGTGCAACATGTTTTGTGCGCAAGATCTTGTGGGTATCAAGCAGGCGCTAAAACTCGGCGCTCCGGCGATTGGTGGTTACCTGACAAAGGTACGGGCGTGTAAAATTAGTTCGTTGCATATTCGAAGTATACGAAATCCGGGCCAAGTGGAACTTAACCCGGCTCTAGGTGTGTGCATATTCGAAGTATACGAAATCCGGGCCAAGCGGAACTTAACCCGGCTCTAGGTGTGTGCATATTCGAAGTATACGAAATCCGGGCCAAGCGGAACTTAACCCGGCTCTAGGTGTGTGCATATTCGAAGTATACAAGATCCGGGCCAAGCGGAACTTAACCTGGCTCTAGGTGTGTGCATATTCGAAGTGTGCGAGGTCCGGGCCAAGTGGAACTTAACCCGGCTCTAGGTGTGTGCATATTTGAAGTTTACATGCAGCTACGTTGATCTTCTAATGAGCATCCGACCGAGTAACAAGTTACTCCGCCGGAGGCTCGGGGACTAATGGTTATTATCTACAGCATGTAAAGAAGAAACAACGTACCTCCATCATACGCCCAGCGAGGTTAATGGCCTTGGCGGCGGTATTCATCTGAACGGAAAATTTAGCTGGGCCGAACATTTCCGGGAGATCATCATTGTAGACGAACTCCGCCTTATTCCAGTTCATGACAAACTCGATGAGGCTCGGAGGGTACCGTTCGCCAGTGGGCATGTGAGGTGCCACCAAGCCCTTTGCGTGAGCTTCTTTCCTTTCAATCAGGGCAAGAGCTGGGGTAGTGTGAAGAACCATCTGCTGCGAATCGGCTGGCTCGGCAGGAGGATTCGTCGCTGCTGGTGACTTCTTTGGAAGCATTGATGACAAGGTTCGCTGCCCGGCCTCGACGGAGGTAGACTTGCCTTTGGCTTGCTGGGAGGATGTGACCATAGTGGATTTGCCCTTGGAAGCCGCTGGAGTGGTTCCTCGCTGAGCTTGGGATGACTCGAACGAGGCAGACGAACTTGGCACGGGAGCTTTGGTGGCTGGTGCTGGAGGTGCTGTTGGTTTCTGCGGAGCCGGGACAGGCGCTGGTTCGGTGGCTGGTCTTTGGAGCTGAAAATCGAGTTGCGGTAGACTTGGTGGTTGCTGGTTGCGGCAATGCCGAAGTAACGGACGCCGTTGCCTCGGCCGATCCGACCCCTCCCGATCCGAGGTCGCGTTCCTCTGAAGGAAGTACTGCGGAACCCAGAGCGGCCGCAGAGCCCTCCGGAATAGGGCTCAACGGGCGTGACTCGTCGTCACGAGGAGGGGAAGGACCGGACCGAAGGGGAGAGGAGATGCTCGATCCGCTCTGAAGGACCTCCACAGGAGCCCTGCAAAAGAAAATAATGTCAGGAGTGAAATTACCCCGAGGCAGGGAGAAGTGTGTTGTGCAGTGAAAAATGACTTACGCATCTGAGGTCTCGGCCTCCTTAGGTTACCGGGCCCTCCGTGCCGGGGCTTTGCCTGCCCGTTTGGAGGCAGTCTTGTCTCCGTCCTTCTTTTTCCTTTTGGTAGGCTGAGAAGGTTCGGAAGAAGAACTTGACGTGGATCCGCGCTTCTTCTTCGACGCCACTGGAACAGGCTCGCCAGTGGCAAGTGGAGAATCCTCGTGGATGTGCCCACCGGGGTTAGCTGATGCCGGGAAGGCAAAAGAAAGAGGGACAGCCTCAACGGGTTCAATCACGTCGATATCCGAGTCATCCTCATCGTCGGGCCAATCTCTAAGAGAAGAGAATTTACCGCTGGGTCATTTGGTGGCGTCGGTTGTGGGGAGGAACATCTCCTGGTCCGGCTCCTCCTCATCCGGGATTTCTTGGTCCGGGGCCCACTTAAGGGTCGGATCAGTACCATCCTCGAGGGTTTGCTGGAGAAACAGCTGAGAAAAAAGCACAAGGAGCAGAGTCAAAAATACGATAAGAACCGACACGTAATTGATCCGAAATAAGTTTACTCCGCGAAGCTTACCGCGGGAGGGAGCCTGTCACGACAGTAATGCTCGATTCCCCACGTCCATTCGGCGGAAAAATCCTTATGGGTGGTGAAAAGAGCCTTGACCCGGCGGAAGATCTCCGTATTGCTCAACTCGAACGAGGAGGTTCGGTTGGGATCGCGGCTGAAGCTCATATGGCACAACTTGTGAGTGCGCCGCTGGAGGGGAGAGATTCGGTTGCGCACGAATGTGATCATGGCATCCTCGTTGCACAATCCGAGCTTCTTCAGCTCCGCAAACCTTTTGTTGACTTGGTTGGCCAGAGCTATAGGTTTTTTGGCGACCTCCTCCCAGAAATTCGTGTCCGGGGGACCTGGAGCGTAGGGCAGCAACCGGATCAAGTCTTCGGTGCCTTCGTTTCGGACGTAGAAGAAGGTCCGGGCCCATCCTTTGCAGGAGTCAAGCCCGATGACCCGGGGAAAGATTGAAAACCTCCGGGGCAAGATCGAGGCAGCTCCGAACTGATTGAGCTGCTTGTCCTCCGACTCGACGTGGATGTTGGGGACGACGTTGAGACGGAGGCTGAAGAACCGGATCCACAGCTCCTTCGTGGGCCATAGTCCGGTGTAGCCCTCGATCGAAGAGACGAAAGCGGACAGAGAGGTGATGGCGTTCGCCGGGAGATGATGTGGTTGCAGGTGATAGGTCCGGACCCAGTCCCGGAAGAAATCACTCACCGGAAGACCAAATCCCCGTTGGAAATGGGATAGGAAAACGACGAACTCACCCGGATTGGGTGAGGGGGCCAATTCCGAGGAGGGGAGACGAGCGGCGACGCCGGCGGGAATACGCTGGTCCGTAGAGCGGTCGATGTCGTCTGGCAGACCACGAACCGGCCGCAGCGCGCGTCGCCGGCGTCCTCCTCCATCTCCTGCTCGACGATGATGAGCTCTTCCTCCGTCATCTCGAATCCGCTGTCCTCGCTGGAGCTGGCGGCGGCGGGGCTCTGCGGTCTAGATTGACGAGGACCCGTGGCTAAGCGGTGATGCAGCGGTGGCTGCGGTGCGGAGGCACGGAGAAGGTGCGGCGGCGGTGCTGCTGCGACGGGCACTAGCGGCGGCGCGGTCGCGAGGAAGAAGAAGAGGAACGGGCGAAGGGGCGCGGAGATGTAAAAGTGCTAAAGGGCGCGCCCCTTCCCTATTTAACTGCCCCCAGTAATCAACAAGTGGGATCGCGCTGCGCTGGAGAGCCACGCGCTGTGGCCGTGTATCACCGGCATTAGCCAATCAGAGAGAAGCCACAGCGGAGGCTACAGAGCAAATATGATCCCATGACACGACGTGCAGTTGCGGTAAACGAGGAGATAGGCGTGACGTAATCAACGCACAGTAATCACCGGCGATTCTGCGGCGATTCTGCGAGCCCTTAAAATGAGGCAACGCAATGATTAACCCTTACGTGGGTTGGCGTATGAGAGAAGGAAGCAAGGCCCGGATCCGAGCCTCCATGGTAACCCGGCCGACAAGTGAAAACTTGAAATGTGCAGAGGGAAAGTAAAACCATAGGATCCGAGCTACAATGGTAACCCGGCCGGCAAGTGAAAACTTGGAACGTGCGAAGGGAACGTAAATCCATACAATCCGAGACAAGAAGTTAACCCGGAACTAGACGTCCGAGGCTCGAATACGAATGAACCTGATGTGGCCTTAACGACCAAGGCCGCTAAGGCCGCACCAGCTTCGGGGACTAATGTTGGGGGGATAACCCCGGGTAGGGTCACTCCGGGGTATAAGGGCCGAGTTAGCAAGGGTCGGCAAGGTCTAAGCGGATGCTGGCCGAGTCACCTCAAGGCAGGCCGGATCACGGAGTAACCCGGACCAGGGGGTCGCCTAACATTGTCTCGTCCGACTTAAGGAGTAAGTCGGAAATACTCGTCTAGCTTATATGCAGGAACAGGTGTGGCCGGATCAACTGTGATCCGGGTCCTTGCTTGGCTTCTAGGAGAAGGAAGGAATCTCTCTGGTCAAAGAAGAAGGTCCGGTGCGTACTGGATGAGCGAATAAAGCAAGGGCAGGACTACCGGATCGTGGCCGACAAGGGTGACGACGCTCACGTCGGCTGACGTGGGCGCTGCAGAGGCTACGTCGCTAAAGCAAGTGTGACGCGGGGGAAAAAGCATCCCTGTCGGGTTACTAATTTGGGAGGGGGCATATTCTCAGGAATATGCCTCCACGTATGCCCTAGGCCAGGACCGAACCACCACTATATAAGGGGGGGTTAGGGTTCTAGTAGAGGGGTTGGGTTTTTTGGGGATACAGGACAAGGAGAATTCTAGTTGGTTGAGCACTAGAGGATCTAGGGTTCTTGGGCTAGTTGGTAGGCAAGAGTAAGAGAGTTTCTTCTTCCTCCTCTTGTCAATACAGCTCGAGGAGCACTTGTAATCTTGGAGATTGAACATCAATACAAAGCTTCTGTGTAGAGAATCACTCTACTATCCCTCCCTGGATTCCCCTACCGCATATTAGTCCCCACCTTTAGCCTATCCATGGTATCTGCCGTGACACCACCACGACATTGATTAACACAGTCTGCATCTCATCATGTAATCCGTTCAAGAATCTCTCCTTCTTCTTGGCTTCAGTGTTGATCTCATCAGGTGCATACCTAGCGAGGGACAGAAATTTGTCATGGTACTCAACTACCGTCATCCTTCCTTGCTTCAGTTCCCTGAACTCATCTCTCATCCTGGTGACTAAACCTTGCGGCAGATGGGTGCGGCTGAACTTGATCTTGAAAGCTTCCCAAGTCATGATCTGACCGTGGTTCATAGTACGAGTGCTATTCCACCAGGCTCTTGCATCTCCTGCCAGATAGTGGGTGGCAAACAGTGCTTTCTCGTTGGTGTCAACTCCTGCGACTTCTAGATTATTCTCCATTGTCTGCAGCCAGTCATCAGCATCTAAGTGATCCTCTGATTTGTTAAAGAGGGGGATTGGTATTCTAAAAGTTCTTAAGCTTGGATCCAGGATGATCCTCATTTCCTTGGCCATGATTTTTGTGGGCCATCTGAGCTATCTTTTGCAGGGTGGCTAGGTTGGCTTGGCGCTCTGCTCTACTAGCTTCACGGTCGGAAACTAGCATCTGCAGAATCTGCAGCATCGGGTCCTGTGATGAGCTGCTTCCTCCTTGGTTTCCACGAGTCATCTGAAGATTGAGATAGATAATGAGATAAGAGGGAAATTTCTAAGGTTCATGGTTTTGTTTTCTAAAAGCTTTAAACTTTGAGTTTGAACTCAGGTTTGGCAAACTAACTCCTTCTCATTCATTCATTCATTCAAGCACACAGTACAAACACACACCACAACATAAATGGAAAACAAATGGTTTTAAGAACCATTCTGTGAACTAAGATACAGTGGGACCGATATAACTCACTCCTACGATAGTGATCAAGTGCATCTACTCATCATCAATGAAGTCGGAATCATCATCATCGGTGTAGAAATCCATGGCATCATCCTCCAGGTAGTCATTGTCATCACTGAGGTACGAGTGAATATCTCCCTGGATGTCTTCACCTTCTTCCTCTTCTTCTCTTTCTCTGGACTTCTTTCTCATGGATGGTCTTCTCGAGGTCAGCCACCTTCTTGCAAAGATGAGCTATTGTGCAATCCTTCTTCTCGCATTGACGGCGAAGTGATTGGCGATCCTTGACGAGCATGGTGGCAATGGCAAGATTGTGGTTGGCGTAGGCTCGAGCATTGTCCAATTCCTTCTGTCTATCATATAACTTGAAGTCAAGATTCTCCACTTGGCGCTTCATCTCTGGGTGACTTGGCATCTCCAATGGCATTCCCATAGAATCACGCCTTGCATAATGAGCAAAGCGAGTTCCTAGGATCAAGTTGATGTTTTGCCCACACAAACGGGCAAGAGCTTCATGCATAGCCCTAGCTAATCCATCTAGCCAGTTGTTCTCTCGCACGGTGAATTGAATCTTCTCAGAAAGGGGTGCTTCCATCTTGGCTCTGAGGTCTGCAACTATTAGCCATTGTAGATCTCCTCCTGGGAAGTCCTTGAGTTGAGCTCCAAAGAATTCCGGATGCGGATGCTCAATATATTCAGATAGTGCATCAAGATCCCTCTCAAAGATCAGTTGGCATCCGTTTCCCAACTGGTAGAACTTGCAATACTGAACTTCCATCTATAAGAATTTAGGATGAGTAAGTTAGTGAGGTGATCACGTGTGTCAAAATTTTATGTAAGAAAGTAAGAATTTTTGAGGAACATGATTTTTTTTGAGAGAATCAAGGATAAGAGTGGGAATATGTTTTCATAAATACTCACTTCATTTGTTTTGAAACTAAGTTTTTGTTCGGACGTCCATTCTAACTAGGGTCTAGATGCCTGTTATGCCATACATCGCAATCCCAGGATTACCATTTTTGTGAGACATAACAGATTGGATATCATAGTACATCATCCATTACAACCCATAATAGGGTCTTACACAAATAAAGGATCTCATGATCCAGTCTTAATACAAACAAGCAGCAGAATAATAAGCATAGAAGTGGGCTCCATCTTCAGTGTCACAGGCAATGCTGACGATGGGAGATGATCCTAGTTATCGTAGCCGTCCTGCTGTCCATCTTCCTGATAGTCCTCCTCATAGTCTGGCTACGGGAATAGCCAGGGACAAAGCCATGAGTACTCTTTAAGAACTCGCAAACTATCACTAACAAGTAAGGTAGTTCTAGTAGGAATCCTAAGCTCTAAGTTTATTTGCAAAAAGCTAGATTTATCTAAACTGAGTTCAGAAGTAAAGAACACTAAGTAAATGTTCTAAATCACTTTAAGTTGGGAACCTAGTTTTCATATTCACAACCTCGTTGTGGTCAAGTCAAAATCATAGATCACTTCACAAGTCATTTTTGGAAAACATCTGACGACGGAACAATATGGCCACTCCAACTGTCCATGACCGCGGACACGGCTATTCGAATAGTTTGACACTCTGCAGAGGTGGTATCTTTCACCACAAAATTCGATACATCCATCAGAGATAACCCTGAACCATCATACTTAGTATGCGGATAATCAATCATAACCTTTCCTTTACACACTCTAGTATAAGCACCTCCCCTATGAGCTTGGCCTCCCAGCCATGGCCAACTACCATCCTGGGCACTGCATAGGTGGACATCATCAAGAGGTAGCCTCATCTCAAACCTCTCCCGCGAGGGAACCCATACTAATGCATATAAACTTCCGGCTAAGCCTAACCCAATTCAGGTATTGTGGTTGTATGGTAAAATTGGAATGGTATCGCATTCGAACCGAACCATCAGTTTTTATAAAGGGCTAAGGCTCATGCCTCAACATTTTCGTCACCAAAACCATTTGTGTTTCTCAACACATGTCAAAAAATTTCAATAGAATGAATCATCATTCCAAGGTTTTCATAATCATTTTCACCAAGTATTCCCATCTAAAGTGATCAAGTTTTATGCTTAGCACTAGCCACTATGTTAAGAGTGTTCACTAATGAGGGTTGCTAATCTCAATCTCATGCCATAAAATGACATCTAGTATAGGCCTAGTTTTATACTCTTTATGCTATCCATATTATCTTTCCAAAACCTCACAAAGCATTAACTAAAAGTAAAGAAATTTGGTAAAGTAAAAGAGTAAAGCTTGGAAGTAAAACTTGGGATGGGTATAAATAAAAATGTATAACCAAGCATGCCTAATGCATCTTGCTTAGGTTAACTTGCATCTAGTGATGGCTTGCCTTGATTGGTGCAGTTATTGAAGTTTTCTTCATCTTCTTTGGGGTAGAACTCCTCCTCCTTGTATCCTTGGTCGGTACTATCGTCTATAAAGGAATACGGGGTACACAATCATCAAACAATACTTAACTAGTCTATTTAGCACACTAAGGTTCACACTTGATGATCTAGCATCATCATAATCATCACATCCAATAATGACTAGTTTTTACTTAGTTTATTTGAGAAAAGTAATTTCTACTCATTGAAATTAATTAAGATTTAATATTCTCCAATTAAAATATGGGATCATGTGGACACATGTCATCACCATATATTCTAATACATGGGAATGTGATTTAAAGGGTTGGTCACATTTTATAAATTTTGAGATTATCATTTAAATGATTTAAAGTGACTAGAAATGCTCTAATAGCATTCTTTTGGTACTAGTCCAATGTCACTGCATGAAAACCTAAATATTATTAAATATTTAGATAGGTAGTATCAAATGTGATTTTTGAGATTAGGAATCAACTCAAAAGCTATTATGATTGATTTTTGAAATTTTTTTGAAGTTGCAAAAGTTTCTGTCTTTTTATTTTTGCTAAAGATTACCTCTAACTCCAAATGATTTAAAGTTGCAAATCCACCGGGCTTGGATAGATAATTTAATTATCTTTCTAACAAAATTTGAATCATGCAATTTGGTTAAGTGAATCTCTCTGAATTTATTTTTGAATAAGTGGACAGAATAGGATTTCAATTAAATTGGAAAATCCATATTTGAATTTCCAGGCCTGGGCGGGAACGCTAAACGGGCCGGCCCAACTGCACAACACAACACAGCGCACGGCTGAAAGAGGGGGTCCACTAGTCAGTGACTCATCTAACACGAAGCGGTATCATTGATTCTAGGTCGTGCGATTAGAAGCAAGATCGATGGCTAAGGGTCGTCGTCAACAACGAACAGCTCTGGCGACGAGCTAAACTTAACGCGGTGGTGGGGGTCTCTCGGGGCTCACCTGGGCTCCAGCTAGGCTCGGCGATGGGGGAAAACAACTTGGTAGACGACAGCGAGGCGAGGCACGGTTACGTCAGGGCTCGGGGTGGTCGGAATCGACGACGCCGTTCTCCTCTAGCAGCGGCGGACTCCGGTGCAATTCCGGCAAGGTGGTGCTCGCCTTGCTCCGAGGAGAAGTGGGAAGGTCAGTGTGGAGTGGGGAGTCGAGTGGTGTGCAGAATGGAGGCAGGGGTGGCCTCCTTTTATAGCTCGACGTGGGGACCGAGCGGTGCAGCGGTGAGCTCGATGGTGGCGTTGCTACATGCAGCTAATGGCATGAGCGAGGGTGTAGGATGGTGCGGTGCTCCCTGGTGGTTCTCATGGACTTAATGGAGCGGCGTGGGGCGGCTTGGTTTGGTCTGGCGCGTGCGGCGCTCTAAGCGGAGTCAGTGGTGTTTGCGGCGTGCGGTAGCTGCGGGTCGCGTGGCGGCGAACGGGGGTGTCTGCTGGGGTGGGGTGATCATGGCGAGGCTGCGCGTGCGCGGTGAGGGCAAGGCACGAGCTGGCGGTGCTGGTCAGGCACAACGCACTGGCGCACTGGCGCAAGATCAATTGGTCGATGATCACTGTACAAAACAGTGAAGTTAGGCTAGAGATTATTCTGTGCATGCCAAGTGTTTGTGTTAATGGCCGCATGGAATTTATTTTTGAATTTTTGATTCAAATTTTTTTAGTGATCTTAGATTAAGCTTGAGAGACTAGGTTTGTTTGGAGAGGTCAAGGTGAATTGATTTGGTAGATTTTTGAAAAAGTGTGATCTTCACATATGAAATGGATTCAATTTTCAAATGTCCTTTAAATGAATTTGCTAGATGTTTTTGTAAGTTTGTAAAGTTGGCCTTGATACATCTTTACTTGGTCTAGCAAGGGGTGAAAAGAGATAGAAATGTTTCTGTTAGAAATCTTCCTCTAGGAACACCTAAAGTGGCCTATTGGTTTAAAATGGTCAAAATGACCATTTGGTTTATTTATTATTATTTTATTTCTTTCTCTTTGGAAATTGTTTATAAATGGTCTAGATGATGTGGCATTCACCTTTAAACCATTTCACAACATTTAGAACAATAAAGCATGGCATATACACTCAATTCTACACTAATGCAAACACACATGCATTCATATCCATTTTTCTTAATGAAAGTTTTTGTTAACCCTAAATTGGGTGATTAGAACTTGATAATCTTGATTAAAGTTTTCGGGTATTACAATTTTCATTTACACCAAACAACCACATTTTAGGCCTACTTTTCGGCAGCCCAACATTGAGTCCCAACGACTCAGTTTTGAGTCCAAGGTTGAGTATCCACAGCCCATAGCAAAAAAAACCTTGCACCAACTCAGACACATTTTCTCCAGCAAGAAAACAGCAGCACGCAAGTGAAAATCAAAAGCCAAACAACCATATCACCTTTTCGAGCAACAAACCACCCGAAAGCCATCGCTCGGAAGTCCTCCAAGAAATCAAGAGGGAAATCCCAGCAAGCTGGGACACCGACGCTGTATCTCGCCGGAGCACCGCACATTGCATGAATTATCCAAGTCATCCTCCGCATAGCACCACCTCGTAACGAGACCACCGCATCATATCAAGTCATGACATACCACATCACGACCTCCTGGGATTTCAATCAAAGCACATGTTGCTACATTTGCACTCTTTGCCATGACAATGACCATCACTGCCGGTATGAACCCGAGGCCACTGCCTCAGTGTCCTCTCATCACCCTCACGACCAGCTAGCATGCAACTAGAAGCGGACTAAGTGACCACCTACACCGCCTACAGGGTCGCTCTTACCATGGAGCACCCACCCAAAAACCAACAACTGAGGACCGTATGATAGGGGTTTGGAGCAAGGCAGACCTTTGACATCGCCATATCGGGAGCCAGCATGCCGACATCTCCCAATCCGCCACGCCCAGCAACTCCACAAAACCCAAGTTCGGCTTCTATCAGCCAAGAGCACAACGTTGTGCCCACCACCGAGAGAGACCAAAGAAAGAAATAAATGAATAACTAATGACTGAATGAAACTTATATCTTAAAATCAATACTTAGGACCGATAAAACCAAAACTAAAGAATGAGTCGACAAACTTAAGAAACTAGATTTTGAAGAAATAGAAACCAATGACTGGAATAATAACACGGCTGAAAGAAATGAAGAATGAAATACTGGAAAATAACAAGACTGAAGTATATAACTTAGACCACTGACAATGAGTGACCAAAAACTGAGACTTCAGAAACAAATTGAGGCACAAATATGAACAACAGAACTGAATTACTAAGCTATAGAGTGAAATGCCCCAAAAATACTGACGAATAATGAGATACTTAAGAAAAGGAGGAAAATGAAGAGACAAAGATGAAAAAAAAACTGAGACTCAAACTGAAACATCTTTTTCTGCATTGGAAAACTGAGATACTAACTAAATGAAGATGATAAACTCAGCAAAATAAATTAAGAAACTAACGTGATTTACAGAAATTGCAATACACTCAAAACTGATGCAATGTCACATAGTCCTCTAATGTGATTGATAAAAGGTGAGTTGATACAAACTACTAAACAAAAGGTGAGTTGATCCAAACTACTAAATTGGCTAGACTATATTTTGGAGAAAGTACCAATTTTTTTCAGTTAGTCCTCTGATGCGATCGATAAAATGTGAGTTGATCCAAACTACTAAACAAAGAAGTGTAGGCTTGCAGATAAAACTGCCACTTTATATTCAGAGACAAGCTAAATAGTGTAGTCTAATAAAGTGGCAAGGTACAACACTACAACATCAGAATCGGATGCACGCATTCACGGGAAAAAGAAGAATATAAATGGTACAAACATGTAGCATTCAGAGAGATACTACAGCTCAAAAACACTTTGGGAGAAGATAAGAGTAGGTGAGAGACAATCAATTTCTGAGTTGTCCCCTAATTACCGCATCTATATGCTTTGTTTAGAAAATTTATGCGAATAATTATATGTACATATTTGAAAGCAAAACTACAAACACAGGCAGTGCCCCCAACATTCAGAATTACTATCAAAAACCCAAAGCAACATCTTCTTGCGAACTCGTAACAAAACCAGAGTATAGTAGTACTAGAACTTGGACACAACAAATCAGATATGCGAAGAGGTAAAAATAATTGTCTACATGCAATATTAATCCAAGACCTGACAGAAATAACAAAGCTATCATCTTCGGTCAGTCACCATAACTGATGCATCCAAATGAGCACCAACAGAAGACACATTTATGATCGGATACCAAAGAACAAGAAGAAAAATAATATGACATAGGAGCAGCTTCGAGCTGTTTAAATACACCAAACCTGAATAGAGAGACGCTGACAATCATAAGAAGATAAAAACCACACTGAACACTAAGAAAACTATAAACCCAACTAACACGAGGATTAATCATACAGAATGGACATGTGGATAGTTG
This sequence comes from Avena insularis, assembly GCA_023614405.1. NCBI lineage: Eukaryota > Viridiplantae > Streptophyta > Magnoliopsida > Poales > Poaceae > Avena > Avena insularis. The sequence goes on from CM042684.1 coordinate 90,498,702, forward strand.
CATGAAATAGATCGGCCAACTTTGAGCAAAATCCGAAGAAAATTTACATACACTACGAATCTAGGTGACCTCCTTTCTAAACCCAAATCTGAGCACACCATCAGCCTTACCTGAAAATCAACTAAAGCCTAACATAATCAACAAGCTAGCGCCTAAAAACTTAACCCAAACTATGAGCAGCACAAAGACAAAGCACAGGGACGCTCATCTGCCTGAGGGAAAACTCTGCAATGCCAAAAATATATCAAAGTCAAAGAATAGAGAAAATAGAGAAAGAAGGTAGTGGGAATACCCATCTTGCCAGCGGCGAACATGCCTTCCACACTCGCCAATTGCAGATTTCTTCACCATTGTATGAGGAAGGACGTGATTCGCGGTTCTCTTAATCTTCTCTAGCGTAGGTTGAGGGGTCGTCGCTCTCTCCATGGGTGGTCCCCACCTCTTGAAGCACGGCCCCCTCCGGCCCCAGCTGAGCTGGCTGCAGCGTCACTATAGCCATCTCCGCCATGGCACCATGGCTTCCGCTTCCTCTCCCAAGCAGAAAAATGACTCAGAAAGGTCCTGTTATGACTCAACCCGCGAGACAAAAAAGTACTGAGAGAGAGGGGGCTGCACGGAAATTTAGAAAAACACAATCGAATGGTCCAAAAAGTGTATGTTTACCAATTGTTAAACAACTAGATGTTTATTAGGAAATGTGTTACTCTATTATAGAAAAAGAACAATTAGCAGTATCCATGAAAAACAATTTGTGCATACAGACTGCTATAACAAATGCTAACGTAATTACTACTCTTTTTCACACATCTAAATTTAACTACAAAACACCAAACATGGCTACTAGAGTATTAGTGGATAACCCAAGTAAACATCAAGACATACATGACATCTTACCAAACCCTAACCCTAGAATGCCACAGAGGGAAGGCCATGACACATGATAGATTAACATCGATGAACGCACAGTTTGTCAACACCTAGCATACTCTACATGATGACAAGATTCAATTTTTTGCAAGAATAGCGGGAGTACGAGAGAGGCCTCATTGGCATTAACAAGTTGGGGAGATGGTGGCCAGAAACAACGGGTTTCCACACACATGGCAGCAGGACGCGGACCTGCCAATTGAGGCGTCGTCAACACCACCACAGGTACGCGACATTGAAGAAGACGATGCCGGCTATGAATGGCAGTTTGGTTTGTCCGGGACTAGTTATTAATTAAAAAATTAAGATGACATGATTATAAGCATGTAAAGAAGCTAGTACTATAGCCCGAGTAAATCTATCCCCTAACCAGAACAACAAATAGCAAGCATGCATGCAATTGGAACGCAGTTAAACCTCAAGACGAACCTCGGAAATCAAGCACATTTAAGTGTACTAGTAAGAATGTGAATACCAAAAAAGACTAAATGGCACCAACCAAAGGTAATGACATTGACTACAATGACAAAAGATAGGGTTTCTTCCTATAGATTGATTGATAACCTATGTAAACATCATGGCATATACGATATCAGAACCAAATCCTAACCTAGAATGCCATGGCACACAACAGATTAACATTGCGGAACCTACGGTTTATCAACTCCTAGATAAGTTCAACATGATAAGAAGATTCATATTTTTTCAAGAATACAAGGAGTAGGAGAGGGACCTCACCGAAAGCATCGAGTTGGTGACATGGTGGCCAGCAGCAGCGGGTTGCCACATACATAGCAGGATGAGGACCTACCAATTGAGACGTCGTCAGCACCACCACGGGTATGCGATGGTGAAGAAGACGATGATGCAGGCTACAGACAGCCACTGGAACAAGGAGGATACCTAAGCAAAATCAAGTGTCAGCAAGTACAGTTAGATAAAAATAGGGACATTTTCAAATAGGAGAATACATGCTAATTAACCGAAATCTTGCACAATTAATAACTAGTAACAAAATTACTATCTTAGGAATGTACCATGATCAACATCATCGTACAACCAAGGCCAAATCAGTGAATTGTATACCCTAAGCAGAACTTTGCAAACAATTTAACAATCTTAGCAATGTAATTAGACGCCAATAACATACAAACTTGTTTAGTTGTATGAGCTACCGAATTACTTGATATGTGTTTGATTAATCACTTCCACAATGTTAGACTTGAAACTTAATACAACCCATAGTAGAAATTTACTTGCTAACACTAATTGTACGGAATTCACACATTTATATATTCAACAATCTCTCACCCTCCGAGGATTTTATTTGTAGGCTCATGTCTCCTGCTGTCTTGGTAGCTGACCAAGATTTTAGAAAGCTTATCGAAGATGTGTTTTGTGATCTGTGTGGACATGCTTGCCACGGCCCCAGCTGGAATCATCTCAAGTATGTCTCTATTGATTACTAAATCTCATTACAATTGATTGATATAACATAGCTTCTCACTTGATTTAGTGATCTGTAAAAGCATCCTACGTAGTTGCTGGTGCAGATGGCACATTCCTCCTAGCGCACGATGCTGACGCCGCCTCCGGCTAGAGCTGGACAACTGGAACTACAAAACACCAAACATGGATACTAGTAGATAACCGAAGTAAACATCAAGCCATACACGACATCAGGAATGATGAGTGCATATTTGCATCATGTTTTATATTATTATTCTATATTATAGATATAGGATCTTGGTATTTTACGGCGTTCGCGCGCATGTTTTTGTCTATTTTCACCAGCATCAGGATAGATGATGGATACAATTGACACAATTCTTGAAGCAATTGTACTGGGGAGAAAAGGAGTAAAAAACAACGGACATCGCTTATTTGGAAAATATCAATAGCACCAGAAGAAAACCTAAAGCGATCAAGGCATACAGACGGTTGAACGACCAACTATACGGCGGGAATAAATTTTTCGGTCGTATAGTTCTGGTCGTATAGTTGGCGCCGCCACCGCCTCCTCAAATAGTTTCACCGCGTGCAACTAGATCGGAGAGACAACATACATAACACCCATAAATCACCGAAACCTCACCAAAGGAAGGTATCTGGAGGGGGAACTTGCCCAAGGGATCCATCTTCGCCCTACGCAGATCTGGGAGGCCAAGGCATCGATCTTCACCTTCATCAACCGCTGCACCACCATCATCTCCATCCATCCCATATTCACTCCATGTAGATCTTGTTGTAATTTCCGTACTTGTTGTGAATTTATACAAGAACTATTCATTTAGAATTGCTTCCATTACCATTGCCATGATGTTGATTGCCTCCATGTCTAAGTAGATCTTTAGTTCTTGGGGAGACGGAGAAACCCTAGCATATGATTGAGATAAGATAGAGATTATTATGTTATACATCATTATATGTATGTGTTAATTATCTTCATATTGATGTTGGGAGTTGTGCACCTCCTTAATATTTGCCTCTTATGGGGACTCGATGAAGGGGATTACTTGTTGGTAGATAGAGGGATGATAGCACTTACTGTTACTATAAAGCTCTTGTCATTATTTACGTACTAACTTGGGGAGACAAGGAGAACTCATAAAGCCATGTTCATTCCATGGGAGAAATCCCGTAATAGCGGGATAATACGATTGATGTCGTTTATCTATCAGCTGTGGTTATGAAGGATGATGTGAGCAGTGGTTGCTGCCTATTTGTCCATATATGGAGCTCCTCCCACATACATACATATCATGAGTATATTTGTTATAATATCTTGATTGCTTAGTCTAAATTGCTAGCGGTGTATCCACCACTATTTGAGAACGCCTTTTTTCCTATTGTAGTTCCAAGCTCTTTTATACACGCGATTCTCACTTTCTGCATTAAGTTTTACTTTACTTTAAATTGCTTCGTTCAATCAAAAACCCAAAAACAACTCTACTTTTCTTGCATCTTAAAAGTTATTGCTTAAGTACTATGTTCAGTTTTAGTTAAAAGCATTTTAGTCTTTTATCTACTACTCGCTGTGGGATCGATATCTTTATTTTGAAACTAGCTACACACGATCTGTGCACTTGCAGTTGATACGTCCATTTTGAATCACTATTCTATATCAGAATTTACTGTTATGCATTGATATATTTCATATTAAGAGATGATACTTATGTTATTTCATCTGTTTTTGCATCGTTGATGATCTTTGGAGCATGGACCGCTGTATTTTGGATTTTGATGGAAAAGGTGCTGTTTGGAGGCGAAATTCGCGAAGATCAGAAAATCCGGGAAAATAAATGGAAAATCCTATTTTTTCAGAAGACGAAGAATGCTAGAAGGGGAAGTGGAGATGGGCCACAGGGGGCACACACCACCCCTAGCTCGGGCCACCCCAGGCCGCACCACCAGGTGGTGTGGCCACCCTGGCCCACTCCAGGCTCTCCCCTTTGGTGTATATTATCCACCAAAAACCCTAAGACTCGGGGAGCAACCACAGAAAGATTCCACCGCCTCTGCGGGGCAGAAAACACCGAGAGAGAAAGATCTCTCCGGCATACAGAATTCTGCCAAGGGAATTCCTTCCCGGAGAGGGGAGATCATCGCCATCAACACCACCATCAAGATGGACTTCATCGGGATCATCATCATCATCATCATCACCCCAATCATCTCCACCATCACCATCATCTCCACTCCATACCGCTGTAACAATTGGGTTGAATCTTGCATAGTTCTTAGGGGAACTTTCTCGGTGTTGATTACTCCTTGTAGTTGATGCTATTGAGTGAACCATTGAATTATCGTTCATGTTCAGATTATTATACATCATTATTTCATGTCTGATCATTATCCATATGATGTCTTGTGAGTAGTTCGTTTTTTCTTAAGGACATGGGAGAAGTCATGTTGTTAGTAGTGGAATTGTGTTGAGAAAGATTCAATGGTTTGATATTTAAGTTGTGGTGTACTTCTTCTAGTGGTATCATGTGAATGTCGACTACATGACAATTCACCTATATGGGCCTAGGGGAATGCATTGTCTATTTGGCTACTAATCGTAGGGGTTGCCGGAGTGACAGAAACCTGAACCCCCGTTAGGAAACCTTTACACAAGGGACGTCGGGGTCTTAGAGTTTAAAGCCGTGGTTAGGTTTCTACCTTAATTACTTTCTTGTACTTGCAGATGCTTGCAAGGGGTATAATCACATGTATGTATTAGTCCTAGGAAGGTCGGTACATTAGCACAGGTTCACCCACACAACACTTAGCAAACTAAAGAAGATTAATCAACTATATGAAGCGAAAGCACTTGATGATATTCCCGTGTGTCCTCGAGAATGTTTGGTCATTCTAAGTAATACAACCGGCTTGTCCTTTGCTAAAGAAAGGATTGGACCACTTGCTGCATTTATTCTTATTGTCTTTTATTTACTCGTACTTTATTTACCTGCATTATCAAAAACCCCTAAAAATCCGTTTGCTAAGTATTTACAGAGAATTCCTGCTCCTATCCACTAGCCAACACCTTCTGCTCCTCATTGGGTTCGACACTCTTACTTATCGAAAATACTGCGATACACCCCCTATACTTGTGGGTCATCAAGACTATTTTCTAGCGCCGTTGCCGGGGAGTGAAGCGCTATTGGAGAGTGGAACTAGTAAAGGAAATTTCTAGTGTGAGTATTGTTTATTTTTGTTAGTTGCTTTGTTTTCATTATGGATAATTCGCTGAGTTTCTTATTTCACAATGCTACTACCACTGCTAAGGTAGTATATGAACCACCACATGCTGAGAATGATACTTTTAAAATACCTACAAGAATTATTGATCGTGTTATGGATAACTATTATGTTGGAGATGGAACTATCCATCTCGGTGCTCATTTGCTCTTTATACATGAATCATGCGGGTTGTTTAAGTGTGCAGGTATTACAATAGATCAAGTCAAGAATAAGTTATTCTCATTATCACTGAAAGGATGAACTGAAGAATGGTATAAGCTGCTAAAGAATGGTCAAGCTCTTGAATGGGAGGAAATAGTACCTCTCTTTTATTCAAAGTTTTATCCTCCTAGTGAGATTCATAAAGATCGGAATCAAATATACAACTTTTGGCCTCTTGATGAAGAGAGTACAGCTCAAGCTTGGGGGAGACTGAAGTTACTAATGCTCAAATGTCCCATTCATGAGCTCCCCAACAATAGTATTACCAATAACTTTTATGCAAGGCTTTCTCTTCATGATAAAGATCTATTGGATGCTTCTTGTGCTGGATCATTTACACGCATGGAAGAAGAAGCTAAATGGGATCTTCTAGACCGTATTCAAGACAATGCTAAAGCATGGGAGAATGACAAAGGAAGAAAGTCAGGTATAAATTATGATTATGAATGCATTGAATCTTTTATGGGAACTGATGACTTTCAAAATATTAGTAATGCTTATGGTATTGATTCTCAAGTTATTGCAAATTGTTTTAAGGATTTTGCTTCTTATATTGAAATGCCGAAAAAGGGATGGAACAAGTATCATGCACCATATAAAGATATTGTTGATTGTGTTCCTGTTAGGAGTACTGAATTTTGCACTATTGATCACATTCTACCTGACCTTATATCGAGAAAATACCTTTCCCGGATAAGGTAAAGGAGCATCCTATGATAATTAGTCTAATCAATAAAAGAGCAAAGAGAACTATAAAACTTGATGAACAAATAAACATTGAACCTGTTGTAGCAATTGTGAAAGACCTTGTCACTAAAAGTGTAGAAGATGGACACATAGTCTTCTGTGAGGATGCTTCTAATATTGTCTCACATCCTAATAGAACTAAAAAGGCTAGTGTCCCTATACTATTTGTTAGAATTGGTGATCATTTCTATTATGGTTTATGTGATATTGGTGCAAGTTCAAGTGCTATTCCTTACGAGCTTTACAAAGAAATTATGCATGAAATCAGTCATTGCGAACTAGAAGAGATTGATGTGGTTATTCACCTTGCTAATAGAGAGACCATCTCTCCAATTGGTATTGTAAGAGATGTGGAAGTTCTTTGTGGTAAGATTAAATATCCTGCTGATTTCCTAGTACTTGGTTCGGCTACTAGTAAAACCTATCCCATCATTTTTGGTAGACATTTCTTGAGTACATGTGGAGACATTATAGACTGCAAAAGGGAGAAAATCTTGACTAAATTTGATGGGGAATCTTATGAGTTTAATTTTTCGAAATTTACTAAAGAACCTTGTGAAATAAAACCCATAATGAGGAATTTAGAGTTGAACAACTTGTTTCTATTTCTCTTGCTCCTAATAGTGCTTTGCAGCAATTTATGGAAGACCACAAAAGTGAAATCTTCATGGAAGAAAGAATGAGATTGTCGAGATTCTTCGTCGTCAACCAAAGATGCTTAAGCATAACTTGCCTGTGGAAGATTTGGGTACCACATTGCCACCTAAAACAGATCCGGTTTTCGATCTAAAACCTTTACCCGATGATCTTAAATATGCTTACATTGATGACAATAAAATATATCCTGTTATTATTAGTTCTAAACTTTCAGGGAAGGAAGAGGAAAGATTATTGGAGGTATTGAAGAAACACCGAGGAGCTATGGGTTATACTCTGGATGATTTAAAGGGAATTTCTTCAACTATATGTCAGCATGCTATTAATATAGAACCAGATGAAAAACTAGTGGTAGAACATCAACATTGTTTAAATCCAAAGATGAAGGAAGTGGTAAGAAACGAGGTATTAAAACTCCTTGATGCTGGTATTATTTACCCTATTGCTGATAGTGAATGGGTTAGTCCTGTTCATTGTGTCCCTAAAAAGGGGGAATTACCGTTGTTCCTAATGATAATGATGAGCTTATTCCCCAAAGAATAGTAGTAGGATATAGGATGTGCATTGATTTTAGAAAAGTTAACAAATTTACTAAGAAAGATCATTACCCACTTCCTTTTATTGATCAAATGTTAGAAAGGTTGTCTAAAAAGACCCATTTTTGTTTTCTTGATGGATACTCTAGTTTCTCTCAAATTGCTGTTAAACAACAAGATCAAGAAAAAACTACTTTTACATGCCCTTATGGAACCTATGCTTATAGACGTATGCCTTTTGGTTTGTGTAATGCTCCTGCCACTTTTCAAAGATGCATGTCTGCTATCTTTCATGCTTTTTGTGAGGAAATTGTGGAAGTGTTCATGGATGACTTTTCCGTCTATGGAACTTCTTTTGATAATTGTCTGCACAACCTTGATAAAGTTTTGCAGAGATGTGAAGAAACTAATCTTGTTCTTAATTGGGAGAAATGCCACTTCATGGTGAATGAAGGGATTGTCCTTGGACATAAGATCTCTAAAAGAGGCATAGAAGTTGATAGAGCTAAAGTTGAGGCAATTGAGAAAATGCCCTGTCCAAGAGACGTCAAAGGTATTCGTAGTATCCTTGGTCATGCTGGTTTCTATAGAAGGTTTATTAAATATTTCTCTAAGATATCAAAATCCCTCACTAATCTTCTTCAAAAGGATGTACCCTTTCTCTTTGATGATGATTGTAAGGAAGCTTTTGAAACTCTAAAGAAGGCTTTAACTACTGCTCCAATCGTTCAACCACCTGATTGGAGTTTACCCTTTGAAATAATGTGTGACGCTAGTGGTTTTGCTATAGGCGCTGTCCTTGGGTAATGAATAGATAAAAAGTTAAATTTTATCCATTATGCTAGTAAGACTCTTGACGCTGCTCAAAGGAATTATGCTACTACTGAAAAGAATTCTTAGCTGTTGTCTTTGCTTGTGATAAGTTTAGACCTTATATTGTTGACTCAAGAGTTACCATTCATACTGATCATGCTGCTATTAAGTACCTTATAATGAAAAAAGATGCTAAGCCTAGGCTTATTAGATGGGTGCTATTCTTACAAGAGTTTGACCTACATATTGTAGATAGGAAAGGTGCTGAAAATCCTGTAGCTGATAATTTATCTCGATTGGAAAACATCTCTTTTGATCCTATGCCTGTTAATGATAGTTTCCCAAATGAACAGTTGGCCGCAGTAGGGGTAAACTCGCGAGGGAGCCCTTGGTATGCTGATTATGCTAACTTTATTGTGTCCAAGTATTTGCCTCCAACTTTTACAGCTCAGCAAAGAAGGAAGTTCTTTTACGATTTGAGGCATTATTTCTGGGATGACCCACATTTACATAAAGAAGGTGTGGATGGTATTATGCGAAGATGTGTTCCAGAATATGAACAAAAGGAGATATTGCGGAAATGTCATGGTGGTGCCAATGGAGGACATCATGCAGGAGATAGAACTGCGCAGAAGGTGCTACAATCAGGTTTTTACTGGCCTACCCTTTTTAAAGATGCAAGAAATTTTTTCTTATCCTATGATGAGTGTCAGCGTGTTGGTAATATTTCTAGACGCAATGAAATGCCTATGAATTACTCTCTAGTTATTGAACCCTTTGACTGTTGGGGATTGGACTTTATGGGTCCTTTTCCTCCCTCAAAAATGCTTAAGGATGTTATCTTTCCTAGGTTTGGAGTGCCTATGTATCTTATGACAGATGGAGGCTCTCATTTCATTCATGGTGGTTTTAGAAAGACCCTTGCTAAATATGATGTTAATCATAGAATTGCTTCGGCTTATCATCCCCAAACCAGTGGACAAGTAGAGTTATCAAATAGAGAAATTAAGTCCATCTTGCAAAAGACTGTTAATAGATCTAGAAAAAATTGGGCTAAAAAGTTGAATGATGCTTTATGGGCTTATAGGACTGCCTATAAAAATCCTATGGGGATGTCTCCTTACAAAATGGTTTATGGGAAAGCTTGTCACCTGCCTTTAGAATTAGAACACAAAGCTTATTTTTTTTGATGCCTTACTGTAGGGTAAAAACCCCATAGCTTATCTTTATTAAAACTCTCTAAAAGAAACCAAAAACATGTAGAGTACAGAGGTGGTGGGATATAAGGAAAAGCAACTACCTACCTACCTATTGGTTAGATGTGTGTGTGTGGGGGGGGGGACACAAAGCTTATTGGGCAGTTAAAGAACTTAATAGAGACTGTAAGCTTGCTGGTGAAAAAAGATTATTTGACTTAAGTTCGTTGGATGAATGGAGGAGTGAAGCATATGAGAATGCTAGACTCTTTAAGGAAAAAGTTCAAAGATGGCATGACAGGCGAATTCTTAAGAGGGAATTCCATGTTGGTGAGAAAGTTCTATTGTATAGGTCTCGTCTCAGATTTTTTGCAGGGAAACTACTTTCAAAATGGGAAGGACCTTTTGTTATTGAAGAAGTGTATCGTTCAGGAGCAATACATTTTTTCTTTAAAAGATAACACTACACAAGTGGTGAATGGTCAGTGACTCAAGCACTATATTGCTGGAGATTCTTACAATGAAGATATGGATGCTATTCAAGTGGTAACTCCGGAAAAATTTATCAAGGACCAAGTTCAGAGACCTGCAGAGTCTGTTTTCGAATAGGTAACAGTTCTGGTAAGAAAAGTTCCACGAAAATTCTATCCAGTTATATTTTTGCAGTTTTTATCCAACAAGGAAAGCTACAAAGCGAAAGAGGGACGGAAACGGAGCCAGGTCGCTCACACCACCCCCTGGCGTGGGCCCCCTAGCCACGTCAACAGGTGGTGTGGCCGCCCCGGACTCCGTCTCCGACCCGTTTTCTCCCAGTACCTTCCTTTTGTTGTAAAACTTCATAATATATAATCCCCCGGATCCCCCGAGGTTCATATATCGTGTTCTCGTCGTGTTTTCGTTTCGATCTGTTTCTGCCAGGAACTATTCTTGAAAGTTTAGAAGCATAATGGTGTCCACCAAGAATAAGGGAAAGGAGCCTATGGAGCAAGATCTCCAAGACCCCGGGCAGGAGAAGGATATCAAGAGTGAAGATGCAGAGGAGGCAAAGCAAAGCCAACATTTGCACACCGGCACTACCATTGCAAGCATTGGAGTGTTGGCAAACCCTGCCAAGATCAAAAGGACTACACGAATGTCAACTGGAGGGAAACCTCCGCGTCACTGTTTGGCTCCACGGTCACTTCCTCCACGCACCAAGAATCCATTCCATACCCTTATCCATGAGCATCAATACTAGAATATGCCCAAGGATAAACTACCCTCCAATTGGGATTTGCCTCGTTCTAGCCATGCAGGAAAAAAAGACTTCAAGGAGGAAGAGTGGGGAAAGAATCGCAAGAGATGGAATTCGCAACCCGACATGATCATGAGCCTCATTGAGCAAAACTCGGAGTTGATTCGTACTCTCACCTTCGAGATTGAGGACTTGGGGAAATTAATAAAAAATCTCATCGAGAGAATACCACCACCACCGAAGGAGTAATTCGTCATCAGGTTTTGGCATCCCCTTGGTTTGTTAAAAGCTTGGGGGAGTGTCGCGGTATCACATCACTATCTTCTATCTTTTTACCTTTTTAGTAGAGTCATATCATGAATAGAGAAGTTATCATGTAGGATGGTTTGCATTATGGAAGTGTCCCCCTCTCGTTAGATATCTATGTATCCCTTGGCGTGAGTTGCCGTTATGGAATATTAATGAGAAGTTCTATCATTTACTCTTTTGCATATCTTATATTAGTTTCCAATTCATGTTATATGATTGATCTTGTTGTTAGTATTGGTATCACTTTGGGATCATTGAGTTAATTTAGTTGGTTTTGGCAAACCTGGCTCGGTCAGTAGCAACACTATTTTGAGAATTGAATGAAAAAGATAAAAGTACTCTTAAAGAAATATAATTTCATCATCTTTCTTTATTGATTTTCTCATAAGTTTAGTATTCTCTAGTTAAGATCTTTTGTGCTTCCAAGGAAGATTGCATGTTTGTTTTTATCACTTGTATGTTTGTTTGTTTCCTTCAACTCTTATGCTTGCTACCCAGCCTTGCTAGCCAAAAAAACCTGTACTGAGAGGGAATGCTTCTCGTGCATCCAATCCTTAAATCAAAAACTATGCCATTTGTGTCCACCATACCTACCTATTAACACTATTGATATTCCAAGAAAATTCATGTTTTTATCTACCTTCCGAATTAAACTTGTTATGTGAAAATTAGTGATTAAAGTTCTCACGAACTTGATGGCACACTTTACTTTCTTGCACTTAATAAACTTGAACCATTGTGCCCATCTATGTTGCGTATATGCTTGTGCTTTGTAAGTTGTGAATTAGCAGAACCATGTTGTCATGTGGAACGCTTTCAACATTTTACCGGTACTTTGTACCTAGTTGATATCATGTTCTTTTGTCTATGGATGTTGTCAGTGTGAAATGAAAGGGGAGCTAGTAAGTCCATGGAGTTATGTATGTATGTTAGAGAAACGCTTGGGCCGCCGGTCTAATCCATGCTAAGCATCTATGAAGCATTCTTCTTATAAAAAAGAAGAGATAGAGATTGAGAAAAAGAAAAAAAGAAAAAAAAGATGAGAAAAGAGGAAAGATACAAAAAATCACCACATTCCCATGCTAAAATATGAAGATTGCTGAGATGCTTGTTGTCTGCTTGCCTTGTCATTTTGATATGGGGATTCTTCCGTATCATCGGGCAAGGGGTACCCCGTTGGCGGTTCTCTATGATACACATGTCCTTACTATGTCAAGAACTTACCGGTGACTAAACTTGAGTAGCATGAGGAGCGGCCCTCGTATTCAAGGGACATGAGATTTTCAACTTGCAACTTGTCAAGCATATCCTCATATTTGATCACTTTAACCTTAATCACCTAAAGATGCCTATGATAGGGGCAATGAGAGCTGAAACCTAATAAGTACCATAATTTTTGGAAGCTCTTTATGAAACTTGAAATCCCTGCTTCCCTCTGCGAAGGGCCTTTCTTTTACCTTTTAGTTGAGTCAGTAAACCTATTCCCTTCTACCTCAGCAAGTATTTTGAGTTGTTGTGTTTCATTCATTCCTACGATGATTTATCCAATCATGTTTCTTATGTTCCTTGTTTTGCACTTTGCTCTTATCTTAGTGTTTACTACTTTGAAAGCTATCATTGAAAACCAGTTATTTGTGAACTCCAGCAAATTGTCAACTATTCTTCGACCAAGAGCTAAGTTTTCCATTACCAATTATGATTTACTTTATGCATCTTTATTGTGTTTCCTTTCCTTATTGCAAGTTAAGTTATATAATAGTGAGTTGTCTTCTATTACGATTTATGTATTGATGAATGCGATGCTTCTTGTTCGTATTCTTTTATCGACTCTTCACTCCATAAACCCGAGGGCATATTTATTGAGATCAGTTTCGCTTGGGGACAAGCGAACTCTAAGCTTGGGGGGAGTTGATACGTCCATTTTGCATCACTATTCTACATCATAATTTACTGATATTCATTGATATATTTCATATTAAGAGATGATACTTATGTTATTTCATCTGTTTTGCATGGTTGATGACATTTGGAGCATGGACTGCTGCAGTCAGGATTCTGATGGAAAAGATGCTGTTTGGAGGCGAAATTCGCGAAGATCAGAAAATCCGGGAAAATACATGGAAAATCCTATTTTTTCCAGAAGACGAAGAATGCCAGAAGGGGAAGTGGAGATGGGCCATAGGGGGCCCACACCACCCCCTGGCGCGGGCCACCCCAGGCCACGCCACCAGGTGGTGTGGCCGCCCTGGCCCACTCCAGGCTCTCCCCTCTGACGTATATTATCCTCCTGAAACCCTAAGAGTCAGGGAGCGACCATAGAAAGATTCTGCCACCTCTGCAGGGTTGAAAACATCGAGAGAGAAAGATCTCTCCGGTAGACAGAATTCTGCCGGTGGAATTCTTTCCCAGAGAGGGGAGATCGTCGCCATCAACACCACCATCAAGCTGGACTTCATCGGGATCATCATCATCACCACCATCATCTCCACCATCACCATCATCTCCACTCCATACCGCTGTAACAATTGGGTTGAATCTTGCATAGTTCTTAGGGGGAAACTTTCCCGGTGTTGATTACTCCATGTAGTTGATGCTATCGAGTGAACCATTGAATTATTGTTTATGTTCTGATTTTTATACATCATTATTTCATCTCTGATCATGATCCATATGATGTCTTGTGAGTATTTAGTTTTGTTCTTGAGGACATGGGAGAATTCATGTTGTTAGTACTGGAATTGTCTTGAGAAAGATTCAATGGTTTGATATTTAAGTTGTGGTGTACTTCTTCTAGTGGTGTCATGTGAACGTCGACTACATGACACTTCACCTATATGGGCCTAGGGGAATGCATTGTGTATTTGGCTACTAATCGTAGGGGTTGCCGGAGTGATAGAAACCTGAACCCCCGTTAGGAAACCTTTGCACAAGGGATTTCAGGGTCTTAGAGTTTAAAGCTGTGGTTAGATTTCTACCTTAATTAATTTATTGTACTTGCAGATGCTTGCAAGGGGTATAATCACAAGTATGTATTAGTCCTAGGAAGGTCGATACATTAGCACAGGTTCACCCACACAACACTTAGCAAACTAAAGAAGATTAATCAACTATATGAAGCGAAAGCACTTGACGATATTCCCGTGTGTCCTCGAGAATGTTTGGTCATTCTAAGTAATACAACCAGCTTGTCCTTTGCTAAAGAAAGGATTGGGCCACTTGCTACATTTATTCTTATTGTCTTTTATTTACTCGTACTTTATTTACTTGCATTATCAAAAAACCCTAAAAATCCATTTGCTAAGTATTTACAGAGAATTCCTGCTCCTACCCACTAGCCAGCACCTTCTGCTCCTCGTTGAGTTCGACACTCTTACTTATCGAAAATACTGCAATACACCCCCTATACTTGTGGGTCATCAGCAGTCATCAAGCTATTTTCTGGCACCGTTGCCGGGGAGCTTAGCGCTATAAGTCACTTTACTTTTAGTTATTTACTTTCGTTGTACTAATTTTTTTAATTTAAGTTGCAGGACCGCAACAATGGACATCACTCAAATTTTAATCCAGCTTGAGGCAGTGAGAAAAATGGGTTCGCCCATGGACGCTTTTATAACTATCAATAAGATCATAAATCCGAATGGAATTGAGATCCACCCTTTTTTAATTGAACTACTACATTCTAAGAAATTTGCAGGAACCTATGAGGAGAGTCCATATGGACACTTACAATTTTTTGAAGATGTTCTTAGCTCCTTTATATTCAACGACTGTAATCTTGATATGATTAAAACCCAGTTGTTTAGACGAACTCTCTTTAATAATGTTTGCGAATGGTATAGATCTTTTTGTGCAGCATCACCAAGGTCTTGGACGGAATTGACAACCAAATTCCTATCAAAATATTATTCAGAAGGCAAAGCTCACAGGATGAGAGGTATTATTATCAGTTTTAAAATAGTCTGATGAGAGTTTGTATGAAGGGTATCTAAGGTACAAAAGCTATCTAGATAATTGCCCCCGTCATCGTTTGCCTGATTGGTTAATCACTTACACTTTTTATGGATGGCTTAATAATAAAAATAGAGCGAACCTATACACCGCTTCTAATGGTAGTTTTCTATCTCATACTTATGATAAAGCCTGGAAATTAATAATGAAAATGAAGGACAAACAGAAAATTTTAATAAGGAGAGCATTACGCATAGTTCTTCTGAATATTCTTGTGTTAACGATTTCCTTGCAGATGAAAGGACGTGTGCAATGATTAAAACCCTAGTTATTGATTCTTACTCAGTGAAGAAAATTATTGAGAATTATGCAGGGCATTTACAGGTACCCACAAAATGGGAACCCCCTAAATCCCTTGAAAAAAGAAGAGTGCGGGAGAAAGTGCGCTAATGGAAGAGTTCTCCTTTGCACCTATTCAAGAGAGTATCAAGCAAAAGCAAAAAGAGGAAGAACAAATAACTAAGAGATTAAATAAACCAGAAAAGAACCCCAAAGCTACCAATATGAATAATGTTATATTGAAGGATCTTATAGAAGCATGAATAGTGGATAATGAAGTGGTCATGCTTGACTCTGAAACCTCGGAATTCATCAAAGGTAAGGTACGAGGTAACGAAACTTTTAAACCTATGACTCCTATATATTATGGAGAAACTTTCTTATATGGAATTTTTTAGCCGATTTCCACTATAAACATTATGCCTTCATCACTTTATGAGGAACTTCGCTACAATTTAAATAATCCAAATGTGGAACCAGTAGACACCACTATTAAATTGTCCAATAGAACTACTATAAAACCGGAAGGAGTTATCAAAAATATCTATGTCTTTATTAGATCACTCATGTACCCCCTTGATTTTCATATTGTTGACATGCCTCGAGATTCTTTTTGCCCTATTCTTTTAGGCAGGTGATACGTCGTAAACGTATATATAATTTTTGATGTTCCATGCTTGTTTAGTATCTATTTTCTTATGTTTAGTCCCCACTTTGAGGTATTTTTATACATTTTTAGAACTAACCTATTAACACGATGCCACAGTGCCAGTTGCCCATTTTCTAATGTTTTTGGTTTCAGAAAAGCTGGAAAAGAAATATTCTCAGAATTGGATCGGACAAAAGCCAAAGTCGATATTTTACCGGAGGACTCATGGAGCCAGAAGACGAGACAGATAGGGGCCAGGGGCTGGCCACACCACCTGGTGGCACGGGCCAGGCTAGGCCACGCCAGGGGGTGGTGCGGGCCCCTCAGGCCTCCATCGACCTTGCTCCTTCGTCTATATATTCCTCTCGGGACGAAAGCCCTAAGAACAACATCAGAATTGCATGAAAAGTTCCACAGTGCCGCCGCCACAAAAGAGGAGATTCGGGGGACAGAAGTCTCTGTTCCGGCACCCTACCGGGATGGGGAAGTGCCCCCGGAGCCATATCCATCGACTCCACCGCCATCTCCATTGCCGTTGCTGACTCCCATGATGAGGAGGGAGTAGTCTCTCTCGAGGCTAAGGGCTCTACCGGTAGCTATGTGTTCATCTCTCTCTATGCGTGATCTTATGAGATCATGAGCTTTGTAATCTATAGATCTATTCTGGTACTCAAGTGCTTTAATGAATCTCTGCTTATCCCCATGTGTGTGAAGTTGACAGTGTGCACACCGTGTGGAACTTTGGCTAAGGTTATATAAATACTTATCATGAGTATAATTTGAGTTGGATGTCTCTATGAGATTGTGGTGTTTGTTGGAACCATCTAGCGCTCAAGGTGACAGTGAGGGGTTATCTAGATGGGTAATGCGAACTTTAAGGTGTGTTGTTATAGCCATACATCGTCCAACCGGAGAGTAGTTCAGGGTAGCATCATGAAGAGAAGATATTTATATGAGAGTGTCCACTAGTGAAAGTATGATCCCTAGGACTTGTTTCTAAGCATTGAAACACCGTTTACAATTAGTTCTATTGCATGTTTGCTTGCTGCCACTCTTATTTCAGATTGCAATTACCACTTATAATCATTCATACTACTTGTATTTCACTATATCTTTGTCGAACTAGTGCACCTATACACCTGACCAGTGTATTGGGTGTTTTGGGGACATAAGAGACTTCTTATATCTTGATTGCAGGGTTGCTTCAGAGGGATACCTTTGACCACTTCCTCCCTGAGTTCGATAAACCTTGGGTGATCCACTTAAGGGAAACTTGCTGCTGTTCTACAAACCTCTGCACTTGGAGGCCCAACATTGTCTACAAGAATAGAAGCGTGCGTAGACATCAAGCTATTTTATGGGATCATAGTACTTCAACATAGCATGAAAGATATAGTTCTAACAATAATACATAGCAGCTATGTTGTAACATGAAAAGGTACAAACAAAAGATTCATGAATAACAATGCTTTGAAATACGTTTGTTTGTTTCACATATAGAAAACATAATCAGAATGGTATTCAGCTTGTCCCTCATAGTGTAGCAAAACATAAATGCATAGGACACCTTCTATAACATCCCAAAACTTCAATCCAAGGTTATTAAGATTCAAATCATCAAAAATTAGGGTTAACAAAAACTTTTCCAATTAAAATTATTAAAGCATTCATATGTGTGTGCATTTAAATTAGGAGTTGTTTTGAATTGCCATGATTAAGTGGTCCATTGCTTGTAAAATGATTCTTAGGTGAAATAAGCATCATCTAAATCATTCCCAAACAAATCCCAAAGAAAAACAAATCAAAATGAATAAAAGAAAGAAATGGTCATTTGTGCCATTTTAACTACCATGCCTACTTTGGCTATTCCTAGGACTCAATTCTTAATAGAAATAAATATGGATCTTTGCACCCCTTGCTAGTACATGTAATGTTGTACCAAGGCCCACTTTGTGATTTGCCAAAAACTTTCAAACCACTCAAATGAGCTCCATTTTCGAAACCCAAGCAACCATAGAGGCTTAAGCATGTGTATAGCAAACTCACCAAAATTCATCCAAAAATTCCAAACTTGAGTTCATGCGGCCATTGTGTCAAACACCTGGCAGGCATGAATCACACTCTAATCTAGCTCACTGTTTCTATAGGGTTTTGCCACCCATTTGACCTCAATTTACTCCCTCTATCCCTCCTAGCTCTAACCAAAGCCTAAACACCCCACCCCCTTGTCCCTAGCAGCAGTACCACGCCACCCCGATGACATGCTCGCCGGCCAACCATGCCAACGCAGCAGCAGACCGCCAACTCCTCTCCGCCGCTCCAGGAAGCACGACATGACCTCACAGCCGCCCACGGTCCATCCCACGCTCACTGCCAGCCCCTGGACCACCGAGGAACCGCCGCGCACTAAGTCTCTGCGTGCAGCCAGAGCACGCCAGAGCGCCCTCGCCGCTAGCACGCCACAGACCGGGCCTCGACCGCAGACCGCACGCGCCGCTCTACCTCGACCCCAGCAACCCGCCAGACACGACCGTGCACCGCCGCGCGACCCACAGTCGCCGTGTGTCGCGTCGAGCATCGCCTTTGTCTCCCAGAGCGCGGGACGCTCCCGACCAAACGCCATCGCCCCTAGCCACGCATTTAAGCCGTAAAGCACCGCCAGGAGGCAGGCCACCGTCCCCTACCTCAAGCCATGCCGCTAGCACGTTGTGCAGCCCTCGCCGGAGTCACCAGCCCATCCCTTTCGATCGCCTCATCGAGCTATAAATAGAGACCACCCCAGCACAAACTCCTCACACCATTTCACTCCCCTCTCTTCACTGGTCGTTTCCCACCTCTCGCCGGAGCCTCTCGAGCTTTGGTTTGCCAGAATTTCGCCGGAGGAGCCCGCTGCAGAGGAGGAGAAGGCGCCGTCGATTTCGTCCACCCCAGGAGCTGCCGCGACCACCCCTGAGTCCGCCGATGACATCATGTTCGCTCGCCCCCATCGCCGCAGTAGCTGGAGCCCTGGTATGCCACCTGAGCACCCCCACCGAGCCGCTAGGGTTAGACCTCGCCGGCGTATCCACCTTCTAATCTAACGGCCCACATCGCCCCGTATCGCTTCGCGTGGACCCCCCGTCAGTTGTTCTCTGTGCCACGGAACGCCACTGGGCCGGCCCGTTTTCTTTCCCACGCTAGTCCAAGAATTCAAACTTAGATTTTTCTATTTAGTTTTGAACTTAGTTCTGTCCCTTAGTTTGAAAATCAATTCAGAAAGATTTACAAATCCAAATGGAGTGATTCCAATTGTGTTGGAAAGCTACTGAAAAGATCTATCCAAGCCCGTTGGATTTAATTCATTTTGAGTTAGAGACCTTCTCATAGCTTTTGAGTTGATTCCAACTCTCAAAAATCACATTTTACCATACCTATCTGAATATGTAATAATATTAAGGTTTACATTCATTGACTTTGGACTAGTACCAAAATAATGCTATATAGGCATTTCTAGTCACTTTAAATCATTAAATAATAAACTTAAACCTAAGTAAATGTGATCCAACCCTTAAATCACATTCCCACATGTTAGAATATGTGGTGATGACATGTGTCCACATGATCCCATATTTTAAGTGGTGAATATTAAATATTAGTTATTTTTCAACGAGTAGAAATTACTTTTCTTAAATAAAAATAATTAAACTAGTTAATAAAACCTTGTGATGCTTATGATGATAATAGATCATCCAATGTGTGCCTTAGAGTGCTAAGTAGACTAGTTAAGTCTTGTTTGGTGATTGTGTACTCCGTATGTATTTATAGACGATAGTACCGACCAAGCTTTCGAGGAGGAGGAGTTCTACCAAGAGGAGGAGGAAGAAAACTTCAATGACTGCACTGCACAAGGCAAGCCATCATTAACAATGCAAGTTAACACTTGCAAGTACAATGCTTAACAAGCTAGACTTAAGCTAGATGATTTGAGCAAAGATGGTTTAGGCATGCTTTGGTTATACCACTTTGACTATTATTTACCCCAAGTATTATTTTCAAGCTTTACTTCCTTTACTTTACCAAAGTCCCTTACTCGTTATGAAGGCAGCATAGAAAGTATAAAACTTGACCTATCTAGATAACTTTAGATGTCATTCTATGGCATGAGATTGATCCCATCTTTCCACCTTAGTGAACACTCTTAACCTAGTAGTTTAGAGTAGATAAAAACTTGAGTCACTTTAGATGGGAACACTTGGTGAAAATGAATTATGAAAACCTTGGAATGATGAGTCATTCTATTGAAATGTTTTGACATGTGTTGAGAAACACAAATGGTTTATGATGATGAAAATGTTGAGGCATGAGCCTTGACCCTTTTACAAAAATGATGGTTGGATTCGGATGCGATACCATTCCAAATTTACCGTACAACCACAATACCTGAATTGGGTAAGGCTTAGCCAGAAGTTTATATGCATTAGTATTAGTTCCCTCGTGGGAGAGGTTTGAGCTGAGGCTACCTCTCAATGTTGTCCACCTATGCAGTCCCCAAGATGACAGATGGCCATGGTTGGGAGGCCATGCTCATAGGAGAGGTGCTTATACTAGGGTGTGTAAAGGAAAAGTTATGTTTGATTATCTGCATACTAAGTATGACGATATAGGGTTATTCCTGACAGATGTATCAAATCTTATGGTGAAAGTGTACCACCTCTACAAAGTGTCAAACTATTCGAATAGCCGTGTCCGCGGTTATGGACAGTTGGAGTGGCCATACTGTTTCGTTGTCAGATGTTTTCAAAATAACTTATGAAATGAATGATGAATCTTGACTTGACCACAACAGAGTTGTGACTATGACCCTAGCTCCCAACTTAAGTGATTCTAGAACTTTATTTTATCTTTCTTTGTTTCTGAACTCAGCTTAGGTTTCAAACTTAACTTTATAGTTAAACTTAGAGTTAGCACTTCACTTTAGAACTATACCAATTGTTAGTGGTAGTTTGCGAGTACTTAAGGAGTACTCATGGCTTTTGTCCCTGGCTATTCTCATGGCCAGACTATGAAGGAGACTACCAAGATGATGGCTAGCAGGACGACTATGATAACTAGGACTATCTGCCTTCGTCGGCATTGCCTGTGCCCCTGAAGATGGACCCCACTGCTACGCTTATTATTTATTCCGCTGCTTGTTGTATTAAGACTGGATCATGAGATCCTTATTTGTGTAAGACCTTATGTATGGTTTGTAATGGATGATGTACTATGATATCCAATGTGTTATGTCTCGCAAAAATGGTAATCCTGGGATTGCGATGTATGACATAACATGCATCTGGGATTAAAAATCTGGGTGTTGACAAGTTGGTATCAGAGCCATCCTGACCATAGGAGACCCTAGTTAGAATGGACGTCTGAACAAAAACTTAATTTCCAAACCAAAGTGAGTATTTCTGAAAAACTATTTCCTCCCTTATCCCTGGGAATTCATTCTTTCTCAAAAATTCATGTTGCTCAAATTTCTTACATTACTACTTAAAATTTGACACACTTGATCACTTCACTAACTTCCTCATCCTTAATTCTTGTAGATGGAGACTCAGTTCAGCAAATTCTACCAGTTGGGAAACGGAGGTCAGCTGATCTTCGAGAGGGATCTAGATTCACTGTCAGAGTTACTGGGACTCCCACATCCGGAGTTTCTTGGAGCTCAACTTCTAGGGCCCCCAGGAGGAGATTTGAAGTGGCTGGTCACCGCCGATCTTCGAGGAAGCATAGAAGCACCAACATCCGGGAGAATCCAGTTCTCCGTGAGAGAGAACAACTGGCTAGATGGATTAGCCAGGGCAATGCATGAAGCTCTCGCACGTCTATGTGCCCTCAGCGTCAACCAAATCCAAGGAACCCGTTTTTCTCACTACGCAAGACGTGACTTCATGGGAATGCCAATGGAGATGCCAAGTCACCTAGAGCTGAAGCGTCAAGGGGAGAACCTTGACTTCCTGTTGTACGATCGCCAGAAGGAATTGGACAATGCTAGGGAGTTCGCCAACCACAACCGTGCCATTGCCGCTCAGGAGGCCCAGACTTTCTCACTGCTAGTCAAGGACCGTCAGTCTCTTCGCCTCTAGCGTGAGAATAAGGATCGCACCATCGCCCGTCTTCGCAAGAAGGTGGCCGACCTCGAGAAGACCATCAAGGAGCAGGAAGCTCAGCTTGCAGCCAAGGAGGAAGAAGAGGAGGGTGAAGACATCCAGGGAGATATGGATTCTTACCTCAGCAATGATGATGACTTTCTGGAGGAGGATGTCGTGGACTTCTACATTGACGATGAGGACTCCGACTTCATCGACGATGAGTAGATGCACTAGAGCACTGTCGTAGCATGAGATGTATCGGTCCCCTCAGATCGTAGCTTGCAGAATGGTTCTTCAAACCATCTGTTTTCCTTTGTTGTTGTGATGTGTGTTTGTATCGTGTGCTTGTTTGCATGAATGAAATGAAGTTAGTTGCAAAACCTGAGTCAAACTCAAAGTTTTAGCTTGAAACCAAAACCATGAACCTTAGAACTTTCGCTCTTACCCCTTTATCTACCTCAATCTTCAGATGACTCATGGAAACCAAGGACGGAGCAGCTCGTCGCAAGACCCAATGCTGCAGATCTTGCAGAATCTCATCACAGACAGAGAAGCAAGAAGGGCAGAACACCAAGCTAATCTAGCAACACTTCAACAGATCGCCTAGATGGCTCTCAACAATCAAGGGCATGGAAACCAGGATCACCATGGATCCAAACTCAAAAACTTTCAGAATACCAATCCTCCAATCTTTAACCAAGCCGAAAACCCACTAGATGCTGATGACTGGCTGTAGACAATGGAAAACAACTTAGAAGTAGCAGGAGTTGATGACAATGAGAAAGTTCTCTTCGCCACCCACTATCTGGCGGGAGATGCAAGAGCTTGGTGGACTAGTATCCGTAACATGAACCATGGTCAAGTGATGACATGGGAAGCCTTGAAAACCAAGTTCAGCCGCACCCACGTGCCGCAAGGTCTAGTCACCCGACCGAGGGATGAGTTTCGCGACTTGAAGCAAGGCAGAATGACTATGGTCGAATACCGTGATAGATTCCTATCGCTTGCAAGGTACGCCCCTGATGAGATCAACACATAGGTCAAGAAGAAGGAGAGATTCCTGAACGGACTGCATGATGAGATGCAGACTGTCCTCGTCAACATCCGCTTCGAGGATCTCGAAGAGCTAGTCGACTCTGCCATTCATATGGAAGGGAAGATTAATCAGGCGAACGACAACCACAAACGTCGTATGATGCAGAAATCTGTATCCAGCAGTCACCAGAAGTACCATCCCAACCCCTCACCAGGATATGCACCAAGGAACAATCGACCCCCAATGTCTCGCCAAAGCTACCCCAACCGTAGTGGAGGCAATGTGAAGTCTGGAGGAAACAATCGCAACTCCGGCAACACCAACAATTTCAACCGTGCCCCTCCCAAGAGCAACAACAACAACAACACTGCACCCAGAACTGGCAGCAATACTGTGCCCGTCGCAGCAAAAGACAAGTCCCAGATCACCTGTTTCGAGTGTGGAGTGAAGGGTCACTATTCCAATGAGTGTCCCAAGAAGACTACCACCAATGCCAATGTGAATGCCCCAGCTCAGCAGCAACGTCGTGTTCAACCAGGGAGAAGGTTTGCCCCAGGGAACCCTCACAACCGCAATGGTCGTCTCTTCCACATGAACGCTGAAGAAGCCCAAAAAAGCGCCAGATGTAGTGCTGGGTATGTTTTCTGTCAACTCAGTTTTAGCAAGGGTATTGTTTGATTCGGGAGCACCACATTCATTTGTCACCAAGAATTTGCATGCACTAGTAAGATTCACCCAACCAACCTGAAGCATGTCATGATAGTTCAAATACCCGGTTCAACTACAAAAGCTAGAAGAATTTGCAAAGCTGTGCCTATCAGAATACATGGGATATATTTTTATGCCAACCTAATTGTACTTGGAACCAAAGGATTGGAAGTAGTACTAGGTATGGACTGGATGTCAAGGCATAAAGGATTGATAGACTGTGCTAAGAAATCCATCACCATGACCAGTAGCTCTGGAGTAACAGTAGAGCATATATCTGAAACCTTACCCCGTCAATTCAAGTGCAACAAGAGTCTAGCCCTACCCACCATTGACCAAGTCCGAGTAGTCTGTGAATACCCCAACGTATTCCCAGATGAATTGCCAGGTATGCCCCCGGATAGGGATATTGAGTTCATTATCGAACTAATCCCCGAAACTAGACCCATAGCCCAGAGACCCTATAGCATGAACCTCTCAGAATTAGTGGAACTGAAGAAGCAGTTGGATGCCATGTTAGCAACCGACTTGATTCAACCAAGCGCATCGCCATGGAGATCACCAGTGTTATTCGTCGACAAGAAAGATGGAGGCAACCGTCTGTGCACCGATTACAGAAAACTGAATGACGTCACCATCAAGAATAAGTACCCCTTGCCAAAAATAGATGATCTATTTGATCAGTTGACTGGAGCCCATTTATTCTCAAAGATTGAAATTAGGACTGGTTATCAACAACTTAAGATTCGTGCAACGGATATTCTGAAGACCGCCTTTACTACTCGCTATGGTTTATACGAGTATACGGTTATGTCTTTTGGATTAACAAATGCCCTTGCTTATTTCATGAATCTCATGAATAAGATCTTTATGCATTTCCTAGGTAAGTTTGTAGTTGTGTTTATCGACGATATCCTTATCTACTCCAAGTCAGAAGAAGAGCATGAGCAACATCTGAGAATCATCCTAGAAACCCTGAGAGAGCACCGGTTATATGCCAAGTTCAGCAAGTGTGAGTTTTGGCTGCAAGAAGTAGGATTCCTAGGACATATTGTGTCTGCCGGAGGAGTCTCTATTGATCTCGCCAAGATCAAAGATGTCGAAGAATGGGAAGACCCAACCACTCAAACCCAAGTCCGTGCATTTCTCGGATTAGCGGGATATTACCGCAAGTTCGTAGAAGGATTCTCGAGCATCGCCAGACCCATGACCCAATTGCTGAAGAAGGACAAGAAGTTTGAATGGACCGACAAATATGAAGCCAGTTTTCAGGAGCTGAAGAAGAGATTGATATCAGCCCCAATATTGATCATGCCAGATATCAAGAAGCTGTTTGATGTGTATTGTGATGCATCCAAGATTGGTCTCGTATGTGTATTAATGCAAGAGGGCAAAGTCATCGCGTATCTGTCTCGACAACTGAAGCAGCATGAGCAGAACTATCCGACCCATGATCTGGAACTAGCAGCCGTAGTTTTAGCATGAAGACATGGCGTCATTATTTGATGGGTAATCGCTGTGAGGTTTACTCAGATCACAAAAGCTTGAAGTATATTTTCACTCAGAAGGAGCTGGATATGAGGCAAAGGAGATGGATAGAGTTAATCAAGGATTATGACCTTGACATTCACTATCACCCCGGCAAAGCCAATGTGGTAGCGGATGCTCTTAGCAGATTGCCGTGTAGGCTAAACACCATGATCAAGGAGAAGCAACCAAGTTTGTATGAGGAGTTGGAGCAGTTTAGAACTAAGCTAGTTAGCAAAGGATTCTTAGCTAGTATTGAACTTCAACCCACATTGATTAGCCAAATCAAGGAAGCCCAGAAGGGAAATGAAAGTATCGACGGAATCAAACGTCGTATTGGTACATGAAAGGTACCTGGATTCATCGAAGACGAAGAAGGAGTTCTGTGGTACAAAGGCCATATCTGTGTGCCAGCAGATTCAGAGCTGAAGCAAGTTATCATGCAGGAAGCTCATGATACTCTTTATTCTATCCACCCCGGAAGAACGAAGATGTATCAAGACATGAAAGAGCAATTTTGGTGGCACAAGATGAAGAGAGAAATCGGAAGCTATATCGCCAAGTATGACATCTGTCAAAGAGTCAAAGCAGAACATCAGAGACCCACGGGACTATTGCAACCATTGCAGATTCGGGAATGCAAATGGGATTCCGTCAGATTGGACTTTCTCATCAGTTTGCCTACTTCTAGTAGGGGAAATGACTCAATCTGGGTCACAGTTGATAGACTGTCCATGGTAGCTCACTTCATACCTGTCAAGACTACCTGCTAGAGTATGAAGCTAGCAGAGCTATACATTGCTAGGATTGTTAGTCTACATGGAACCCCCAAGACCATAGTATCAGACCGAGGAACCCAGTTTACCTCGAGGTTTTGGCAAAAAGTCCAGGAAGGATTAGGCACCAAGTTGAATTTCAGCACCGCTTATCACCCGCAAACCGATGGACAGACTGAGAGAGTCAACCAGATCCTAGAGGATATGTTAAGAGCTTGTGTGTTAGAGTATGGATCAAAATGGGAAGACTGCCTTCCTTTCGCAGAATTCTCATATAACAACAGTTATCAAGCTAGTTTGCAAATAGCACCATTTGAGTTCCTATACGAAATAAAGTGCCACACCCCTTTGAATTGCTCGCAAGTAGGAGAGAGTCAGATCTTCGGACCCGACATTCTCCGAGAAGCCGAAGAAAAGGTGCACAAAATCCATGAGCACCGCAAGACCCCCCAATCCAGACAGAAGAGTTATGCTGACAAGAGAAGGAGAGACCTGACTTTCAATGTCGGAGATTTTGTATATCTGAAGGTTTCACCATTGAAAGAAACCCAACCTTTAGTCTAAAAGAAAAGTTAGCCCCCAGATATATCGGGCCCTTCAAGATTCTGAACCGCCGAGGAGAAGTATTTTATCAACTGGAACTACCAGAAGAGATGTCTGCCATCCACAGTGTGTTTCATATCTTGTTACTTCGCAAATGCCTAGAAGTGCCGGAGAAGACTGAAGTTTTCAAGAACATCGATCACTGAGCTGTTGAGATCAACAATGACCTAACATATCGTGAAGTGCCCATCCGTATCCTGGAGGAAGCTTACAGAACCACCAGAACCAGAAGTATCAAATTTTTCAAGATTCAATGGAGCAACCATACCGAAGAGGAAGCCCCTTGGGAGCGAGAAGATTACATTAGGACAGAGTTCCCAGATCTCTTTAGTTCTTAGTTTTCTTTTGTAAATCTTGGGACGAGATTTTGTTTAAGGGGGGGAAGGTTTGTAACATCCCAAAACTTCAATCCAAGGTTATTAAGATTCAAATCATCAAAAATTAGGGTTAACAAAAACTTTTCCAATTAAAATTATTAAAGCATTCATATGTGTGTGCATTTAAATTAGGAGTTGTTTTGAATTGCCATGATTAAGTGATCCATTGCTTGTAAAATGATTCTTAGGTGAAATAAGCATCATCTAAATCATTCCCAAACAAATCCCAAAGAAAAACAAATCAAAATGAATAAAAGAAAGAAATGGTTATTTGTGCCATTTTAACTACCATGCCTACTTTGGCTATTCCTAGGACTCAATTCTTAACAGAAATAAATATGGATGTTTGCACCCCTTGCTAGTAAATGTAATGTTGTACCAAAGCCCACTTTGTGATCTGCCAAAAACTTTCAAACACTAATTTTAAATGGCATTTGAAAATTGAATGTAGTTCATATGGGAAGATCACACTTATGCAAAAACCACTCAAATGAGCTCCATTTTCAAAACCCAAGCAACCACATAGGCTTAAGCATGTGTATAGCAAACCTACCAAAATTCATCCAAAAATTCCAAACTTGAGTTCATGCGGCCATTGTGTTGAGCACCTGGTAGGCATGAATCACACTCTAATTCTAGCTCATTGTTTCTAAAGGGTTTTGCCACCCATTTGACCTCAATTTACTCCCTCTGTCCCTCCTAGATCTAACCAAAGCCTAAACACCCCACCCCTTGTCCCTAGCAGCAGTACCATGCCATCCCGAGGACATGCTCGCCGGCCAACCTTGCCAACGCAGCAGAAAACCGCCAACCCCTCTCCGCCGCTCCAGGAAGCACGGCGTGACCTCATCGCCGCCCACGGTCCACCCCACGCTCACTTCCACCCCCTGGACCACCGAGGAACCACCACGCACTAAGTCTCTGCGTGCAGCCAGAGCACGCCAGAGCGCCCTCGCTGCCAGCACGCCACAAACCGTGCCTCGACCGCAGACCGCGCGCGCCGCTCGGCCTCGACCCTAGAGACCCGCCAGACACAGCCGTGCACCGCCACGCGACCCACAGTCGCCGTGCGCCTCTCGAGCACCGCCTCTGTCTCCCAGAGCGCGGGATGCTCCCGACCAAACGCCATCGCCCCTAGCCACGCATTTAAGCCGTAGAGCACCGCCAGGAGGCAGGCCACCGTCCCCTACCTCAAGCCACGCTGCTAGCCTTTGACACGGAGTCGCCAGCTGTCATTGGTCGCCTCGTCGAGCTATAAATAGAGACCACCCCAACACAAACTCCTCACACCATTTCACTCCCCTCTCTTCACTGGTCGTTCCCCACCTCTCGTTGGAGCCACTCGAGCTTTGGTTCACCAGAATTTCGCCGGAGGAGCCCGCTGCAGAGGAGGAGAAGGCATCGTCGATTTCATCCACCCCAGGAGCTGCCGCGACCACCCCTGAGTCCGCCGTCGATAGCACGTTCGATCGCTTCCCATCAGTGATAGCTGGAGCCTGGTATGCCACTGAGCACCCACCGAGCCGCTTAGGGTTATACCTCGCCGGCGACACATGCATCGTCGACAAGCCCGGTAGTAGATCCCCCTTCTAATCTAACGGCCCACATCGCCCCATACCTCTTTGCGTATAAAGATCCGCTGACCGGTGGACCCCCCTGCCAGCCGTTGTCTGTGCCGCGGAACGCCACTGGGTCGGCCCATTTTCTTTCCCGCGCTTGCCCAAGAATTCAAACTTAGATTTTTCTATTTAGTTTTGAACTTAGTTCTGTTCCCTAGTTTTCAAAATCAATTCAGAAAGATTTACTAGTGATTCCAATTATGTTGGAAAGCTACTGAAAAGATCTATCCAAGCCCATTGGATTTAATTCATTTAGAGTTAAAGATCTTCTCCTAGTAAAAATAACAAGACAGAAGCATTTGCACATTCAAACATTTTTCTAAAATTAACCATGATAGCTTTTGAGTTGATTCCAACTCTCAAAAATCACATTTTACCATACCTATCTGAATATGTAATAATATTAAGGTTTACATTCATTTACTTTGGACTAGTACCAAAATAATGCTATATAGGCATTTCTAGTCACTTTAAATCATTAAATAATAAACTTAAACCTAAGTAAATGTGATCCAACCCTTAAATCACATTCCCACATGTTAGAATATGTGGTGATGACATGTGTCCACATGATCCCATATTTTAAGTGGTGAATATTAAATATTAGTTATTTTTCAATGAGTAGAAATTACTTTTCTTAAATAAAAAGAATGAAACTAGTTAATAAAACCTTGTGATGCTTATGATGATAATAGATCATCCAATGTGTGCCTTAGAGTGCTAAGTAGACTAGTTAAGTCTTGTTTGGTGATTGTGTACTCCGTATGTATTTATAGACGATAGTACCGACCAAGCTTTCGAGGAGGAGGAGTTCTACCAAGAGGAGGAGGAAGAAAACTTCAACGACTGCACTGCACAAGGCAAGCCATCATTAACAATGCAAGTTAACACTTGCAAGTACAATGCTTAACAAGCTAGACTTAAGCTAGATGATTTGAGCAAAGATGCTTTAGGCATGCTTTGGTTATACCACTTTGACTATTATTTACCCCAAGTATTATTTTCAAGCTTTACTTCCTTTACTTTACCAAAGTCCCTTACTTGTTTTGAAGGTAGCATAAAAAGTATAAAACTTGACCTATCTAGATAACTTTAGATGTCATTCTATGGCATGAGATTGATCCCATCTTTCCACCTTAGTGAACACTCTTAACCTAGTAGTTTAGAGTAGATAAAAACTTGAGTCACTTTAGATGGGAACACTTGGTGAAAATGAATTATGAAAACCTTGGAATGATGAGTCATTCTATTGAAATGTTTTGACATGTGTTGAGAAACACAAATGGTTTATGATGATGAAAATGTTGAGGCATGAGCCTTGACCCTTTTACAAAACTGATGGTTGGATTCAGATGCGATACCATTCCAAATTTACCGTACAACCACAATACCTGAATTGGGTAAGGCTTAGCCGGAAGTTTATATGCATTAGTATTAGTTCCCTCGCGGGAGAGGTTTGAGCTAAGGCTACCTCTCAATGTTGTCCACCTATGCAGTGCCCAAGATGACAGATGGTCATGGTTGGGAGGCCATGCTCATAGGAGAGGTGCTTATACTAGGGTGTCTAAAGGAAAAGTTATGTTTGATTATCTGCATACTAAGTATGACGATTCAGGGTTATCCCTAACAGATTTCTCGAATCTTGTGGTGAAAGTGTACCACCTCTGCAGAGTGTCAAACTACTCGAATAGCCACGTCCGCGGTTATGGACAATTAGAGTGGCCATACTGTTTTGTTGTCAGATGTTTTCAAAATAACTTATGAAATGAATGATGAATCTTGACTTGACCACAACCGAGTTGTGACTATGACCCTAGCTTCCCAACTTAAGTGATTCTAGAACTTTATTTTATCTTTCTTTGTTTCTGAACTCAGATTAGGTTTCAAACTTAACTTTATAGTTAAACTTAGAGTTAGCACTTCACTTTAGAACTATACCAATTGTTAGTGGTAGTTTGCGAGTACTGAAAGAGTACTCATGGCTTTTGTCCCTGGCTATTCTCATGGCCAGTCTATGAAGGAGACTACCAAGAAAATGGCCAGCAGGACGGCTATGATAACTAGGACTATCTGCCTTCATCAGCATTGCCTGTGCCCCTAAAGATGGACCCCACCGCTATGCTTATTATTTATTCCACTACTTTTTGTATTAAGACTGGATCATGAAATCCTTATTTGTGTAAGACCTTATGTATGGTTTGTAATGGATGATGTACTGTGATATCCAATGTGTTATGTCTCGCAAAAATGGTAATCCTGGGATTGCGATGTATGACATAACAGGCATCTGGGATTAAAAATCCGGGTGTTGACACCTTCAAAGTTCATAAGGGTGACTAGATACAAATAGTTTAAGAACAAGCAATATCAAAGTTATGAATCAATCAACAAGTTTTGGGACAATTCACATTAAACTAAGAATGACCACTATGCTCTCTCAATAGGTGAATAAAGATAGAAGATGGAGACTCAACAGAAAAGTAAAAGAAAGGCCCTTTATAGAAGGAAGGAGGGATTCAAGTCTCATAAAGAGCTTCCAAAAATTATGGTACTTATTAGCTTTCAGCTCTCATTGCCCCTATAATAAGCATCTTTAGGTGATTAAGGTTAAAGTGAACAAATATGAGGATATGCTTGACAAGTTAAAAGCTGAAAATCTCATGCCCCTTACTTACGAGTACCGTTCCTCATGCTTCTCAAGTTTAGTCATAGGTAAGTTCTTTTCATTGTAAGTACATGTGTATCATAGATAACCGCCAACGGGGTACCCCTTTCCCGATGATACGGAAGATTCCCCATATCAAAATAACAAGGAAAGCAAATAATGAGCATCTCAGCGATCCTTTTATTTCCTATTTGCATCGGCTTTTTTCTTTTTTTTTCTTTTTTCTTTCCTATTTGCATAGGGTTTTTTATATAGAGGATGATTCATAGATTGCTCACTATGGTTATGATGCAGGTTTCCACCATGATTAGGCATGGCTTAGACCAGCCGCCCAGGCGTTTCTCTAACACATATACGAACTCCATGAGCCTTACAAGCTCCCCTTTCATTTCACACCGTCGGGATCTATAAGCAAAAGAACATGATATCAACTAAATAAAGTGCAATGTTGAAAGTGTTCCACATGATAACATGGTTCTGCTAATTCACAACTTACAAAACGCAAGCATATACGCAACATAGATGGGCACAATGGTTCAAGTTTATTAAGTGCAAGAAAAGTAAAGTGTTCCATCAACTTCGTGAGAGCTTTAATCACGAATTTTCACATAACAAGTTTAATTCAGAAGGTAGATAAAAACATGAATATTCTTGGAATAGCAAATGCTAATAGGTAGGTATGGTGGACTCTTTGGAATAACTTGGTTTTATTTGGAGTTGGATGCATGAGTGGAACTCATACTTGGTATGGAGGCTAGCAAAAGACTGGGAGCAACCAACAAAGAGAGCAATAATGGCCATAATCATGCAAAGCAACAAAACATGATTAATTAAAGCATAAAGTGATATTACAAGTCGAAAACTAAATGATCATAGAGGCTATGGTGACTTGGTATAGTCTTAACATGGTGTGAGCATGCGCCAAGTCAACCCAAATAAAGCACCAAAGGAGAATACCACAATACTATGCTTTTGTATGTTAAAACAACGCATGGTTCTTTCAAGGCACATTAAGCAATCTCAATTGTTTGTAACAAGTCATGCTACAGCAATAATCACTAAGCATAAAGTCATAGCAATATCAAACAAGAGATGATAAAGTCTAGGCCACAGTCAAAACATGACTCATTTTGTACCACTATAAGCACGAAACTTCCTACTCATTTCCAACACCAATCGAAAACTAAAGCTAAATGCAGTGCTAGCAAAGGAGAACACTCGCAGAACAATAAGAGTGAAAACTAGAGTGTTCTAGGCAATGAATAACGAGGTGTGTCTCTCTCCAAAAGAAGTGTGTTGGGATCTAACCAACTTATTTAAGCAAACAAAGCAAATGAAAACTAAAAACAAAAACAAAGACGCTCCAAGAACAACACAATTGTGCATGAAACAATAAAAATGAAGTGTTTGGAAGAAACCTGAAATTTTTATTGATAAAGAAGGGGATGCCTTGGGCATCCCCAAGCTTTGACGCTTGTACGTCTTGAATATTTCTTGGGGTGACACGGGTGGCATCCTCAAGCTTGAGCTTTTGTCCATACTTCATCTCATCACATTATTCTTCCCTACACTTGAAAATTTCCTTCATACAAAACTTCACACAATCTTCATTAGCAACAGTAGTTTATTCAAGATAATAAGTCTTTGGGTTAAGTTTCAACACAAGTAAAACATCCATTAAAACACAAGCTACTCTAGCAATTCCTTTTAAAATATAAAGTGATCAAAGAGAACTCAAAGAGAAAGAGATTAAGAGGCAAGTGCAAATAATGGCAGAAATCTGTCAAAACAGACCAGCAGGTAAAAACCGATTTTTTCGAAGACCTTCTGTTGCTCAAATCGCAAAGTGATAAACTCACGAAAGTTAGATAATAACCTGGGGCACAAGCACAAACAATTACATATCAATCCGTCATACAGAGATTTTTCACGAATTTTTACAGTGAAGCACAAAAATCTGTTTCGGGACAGCAACTTTCCTAAATCTTACTTCTCTCTCATTAGAGGTTATTCTTGGCACAAAAACCACACAAAAAGGATAAGGAGAGGTTATTACTGAGGCAATAATTTCCAAGACTCAACAAAACAAAAATAAACTGAAAGTAAAAATATAATGGGTTGTCTCCCAAAAGCTCTTCCTTTATAGCCATTAAGATAGGCATGATAATTTCGATGATGCTCACATAATATTAATTGAAGTAAAAGAGAGCATCAAGAAGCAAATATGGAACAAATTTAAGTCGAACCCACTTCCTATGAAAAATAATCTTGTAAAGAAACAAGTCATGAAAGAACAAAGCAACAAGCATAGGAAAGCAAAACAAATGCAACTTCAAAATTGTTGAGACACATAAAACCATGTTTCCCTCTCTCATAATAACTTTCAGTAGCATCATGAATAAAAGTAACAATATAACTATCACCTAAAACATTCTTATCATGAGCCATATGCATAAAATAATTATTACTCTCCCTATAAGCATATTCATTCTTATTAATTGTAGTGGGAGCAAATTCAACAAAATAGCTATCATTATTATTCTCATCACCATAATCATCAAATATAGGAGGCATGTTGTAATCATAATTAATTTTCTCCTCAATATTAGGTGGACTAGAAATATCATATTCATCATTGTAATCATCATATATTGGAGGTATAGTATCATCAAAGTAAATTTTCTCCTTCGTGCTTGGGGGATTAAAAATATCATGCTCATCAAAACCAGCCTCCCCAAGCTTAGACTTTTCCATAGCATTAGCAATAATGGTGTTCAAAGAATTCATACTAATAACATTGCTATTAGCATGCAAATAAAGTTCCATAGGTTTTTAATTTTCTCTTCAAACACTGCATGTCCTAACTCAAGATAAATACTACAAAGCTCTCTAATTTTGTTGTTGTTTTCCATTAAGCCTAACTAGTGAAAATAAAAACAAGAAACAAAAAGATATAATTGTAGAATCTAAAGGAAATAACTTCGAGCACTCACACACCAGCAACAGTACTAGAAGATAGCTTAGTAGCCAGAGGATGTGAGTACCTTTTACCTTACCTCCCCGGCAATGGCGCAAGGAAATATGGTGGCGCGGGTTCCCCTGACCGCGCCACCAGGTGGTGTGGGCCCCTCGGGCCTCCACCGACCTTGCCCTTTCGCCTATAAAAGCCTCCCGAGAAAAAAACCTAAGTACAAGATCAGAATTCCATGAAAAGTTCCGTAGCGCCGCCGCCACCGAAGAGGAGATTCGGGGGGGTCAGAAGTCTCTATTCTGGCACCCTGCCGGGACCGGGAAGTGCCCCCGGAGCCATCGCAATCGACTCCATCGCCACCTCCATCGCCGTTGCTGACTCCCATGATGAGGAGGGAGTAGTTTTCTCTCGAGGCTAAGGGATCTACAAGTAGCTATGTGTTCATCTCTCTCTCTCTATGCATGATCTTATTGAGATCATGAGCTTTGTAATCTATAGATCTATTCTGCTACTCAAGTGCTTTAATGAATCTTTGCTTATCCCCACGTGTGTGAAGTTGACAGTGTCCACACCGTGTGGCACTTTGGCTAAGATTACGTAAATACTTGTCATGAGTATAATTTGAGTTGGATGTCTCTATGCGATTGTGGTGTTTGTTGGAACCATCTAGCGCTCAAGGTGATAGTGAGGGGTTATCTGGATGGGGAATGTGAACTTTAAGGTGTGCTGTTATAGCCCTACATCGTCCAACCGGAGAGTAGTTCAGGGTAGCATCATAAAGAGAAGATATTTATATGAGGGTGTCCACTAGTGAAAGTATGATCCCTAGGCCTTGTTTCTAAGCATTGAAACACCGTTTACAATCAGTTCTGTTACATGTTTGCTTGCTGCCATTATTATTTCAGATTGCAATTACCACTTATAATCATCCATATTACTTGTATTTCACTATCTCTTTGTCGAACTAGTGCACCTATACACCTGACAAGTGTATTGGGTGTGTTGGGGACACAAGAGACTTCTTGTATCTTGATTGCAGGGTTGCTTGAGTGGGATACCTTTGACCACTTCCTCCCTGAGTTCGATAAACCTTGGGTGATCCACTTAAGGGAAACTTACTTCTGTTCTATAAACCTCTACACTTGGAGGCCCAACACTGTCTACAAGAATAGAAGCGTGCGTAGACATTAGCAGGCCTTTTTTTTCCATAACCAAAGCTCGAATTGATAATAAGAAGGAGACTATTTCATTGATGTTTGGAGAAGGGGAAATGACATTCCACTTTGCCAAACTAAAGAAGAGGCCATATGAAGTGGAAGATATAAAGGAAGAAAAACGATTGTCGAGTTGGTAGCAATTCATTTCAGTACTCCACAAGATGAATTAGAGAGGAGCCAAATTAATTGGGAGGAAGCACAGGATGATGAGGAAAGAGAAGACATGGATGATTACCTTGATTCAGTTCCGGAAGCACAAAACCCATATGACTATGAAGAACTGGTAAGAAAAGGAGATGAAGAACCTCCGCCAATTGAATTGAAACAACTTCCAGATGATATGAGGTATGAGTTTTTAGATAATGATAATAAATGTCCTGTTATTATTAGTAAAAATCTATCAGAAAATGAAACAAATAAACTCATTTCTCCCTTGATTAAGCATCGTGAAGCCTTTGGATATACTCTAAGTGATGTTAAAGGAATAGATCCAGCTATTGTAACACATAAGATTACCATGCTTGATGATGTTGAACCAGTAATTGACACACAAAGAAGGCTCAATCCGAAAATGAAGGAAGTAGTAAGAAAAGAGGATATATGTTTACTAGATGCTGGCATAATATATCCTATTTCTGATAGTAAATGAGTTAGCCCAGCTCATTCCATACGAAGACAAGGTGGTCTTGATGCCGCTATGAAAGAGGATGGTGAGCTAGTTCTTGTAAAACCTATTGCTGGATATCGCATGTGCATTAATTTTAGGAAACTAAACAGTGAGACACTGAAAAATCATAAACCTATACCATTTATGGATAAAATTCAAGAAAGACTTAGTAACAATTCTTATTTCTGTTTTCTTCATGGTTATTCTGGATATTCTAAAATTTCTATACAACCAGAAGATCAAGAGAAAACAACTTTCACTTGCCCTTATGGCACATATGCTTATTGATTAATTCCGTTTATCTTATGTAACGCAGCTACGACTTTTCAAGAATATGTTTTAAAAATATTTGATGATCTTGTAGAGTAAACTATGGAATTTAACAAATGATTTCGTTGTTTGTGGAACAACATTTGATAATTGCCTCTACAACTTAACCAAAGTTTTCAGAGATGCAGGCAATCAAATTTAGTTTTGAATTGGGAATGATGTCGTTTCATGGAAAGAGATGGTAAACTTTTTGGGCATAAGGTTACGGAGAAAGGTATAGAAATAGACAAAACTAATACAGATGCTATAGAAAATCTTCCAATACCTCAGGACATAAAAAACTTAAAAATGTTTCTGGGACATGCAAGTTTTTATAAGTGTTTTATAAAAGATTTTGCTAAAATAGCTATGCCTCTCACCAACCTTCTTGAGAAACAAACTCCATTCTACTTAGATCATTACTGTATTGCAGCCTTTGAGAACCTTAAAAACAATTAGTTTTAGCACCCATCATGCAATCTTCAAATTGGGATGAACCTTTCGAAATCATGTGTGATGCTAGTGACTATGCTTTAGGGGTTATGTTAGGTCAGCGAGACGGAAAGAATTTAAATGTTATTTATTACGCTAGTAGAACTCTTAATATGATTCAGAAAAATTATGCTACTACAGAAAAAGAGTTCCTAGCTATGTTTTTGCTTGTGAAAAATTTAGATCTTACATCATTAATTCTAAGGTAATAGTTCATACGGATCACCAAAATTTGTGTCACCTCCTTGTGAAAAAGGATGCGAAGCTCAGGTTGGTTAGGTGGGTCTTATTACTACAGGAATATGATTTGCAAATAGTGGATAGGAGGGGTAAAGATAATCCGGTAGCAGATAATCTCTCCAGGATGGAGGGAATAATCACTAACCCCGTAACTATAAATGAGTCATTTCCAGGAGAACATTTAGCAAACATTGAAATCGCTGATCCTTGGTTTGCGGATTATGCTAACTATCTCGTAGTAAAATGTATACCCCCTCGTATGACAAGCAATCAAATGATGAAGTTCTTTAATGATATTAAATATTACTTTTGGGATGATCCGTATCTATATTGTCATGGACCTCACGGAATGATTCGGAAGTGTGTTCCTAACCATAAAATGAATGCAATTTTGCAAGCTTGTCATGACAGCCCGTATGGAGGACATCATGCAGGTGATGGCTCTGAAATATAGCCATCTACGTCCACATTTAAACTGGATATATAGTCATATTCTTTATGAAATATATCTCTAAACCCTGCCACTAATGCTAATATTTTGAGGGGTATGCAATCCTTTCTTTTGTATTTTTTCCTCTGCAGATATGTCGTTTAAAGGAGGGAATCACTATATTAAAGTCAAAGATATGCGATTTCCAACAACCAGAAGAAACCAGGAGCCGTACAACAGAGGCAGACGCTTTAACGACCAACTATACGGCTGAAGCAAAAATTCAGACCGTATAGCTCCGGTCGTATAGTTGGCGCCACCACCGTTAGGTCAAACAGAACAACTTCCGTGAAGGGACCCCTATATAAAGAAGCCTCGGACAATGAGAAAACAAGCCAGACCTTGCCAAAAAGTCTCTGCCACAGATCAGCAACCGCCTCCAGATCTCCAAACCCTTCTCCATCTCCATAGCCATATTCCACCACTTGTAATAGTAGATCTCTTCTCCGATTTGCAACATTGTAAGTCTATTGCTATCAATATTATTATTTTTATTACAATGTTTGTGATTGTTGATCTCATCTCTATGTGTGAGTAATTCTCCTTGGGCTAAGGGCTTTGGCCTAGCCATGTAGCAATTGTGCATGTGATTTATCATAGATGGGATCGTGTATTAGTTTGTATGACATGATGATTATTGTATCCTCTATTGCCTCAATCTAAGGACTTGTCAGGTACCCAGGACCCTGAGGGTTGATCCAGGTATAGGGAGTATGAGTAATGACTGATCTCCAGGTTGGGAACCCAAGTGACAAAAGGGGTAGTATGGCTGTAGGGATTTACTTGGGATTAACGGTTACATCACTATGCATATCATTAGTTCTCTTTCTTCCATGGATGAGACTAGTAGGTTATTGTTATAAGAGGTTGCGGAGGAAATAGCAATTATGGATGCACTACCCACATATAATTTATCTTGCTCTAACAAGTACACGCATACTTTATTTCTATCTTTTATTTCCATCAGATGTTTTGCACAGCTACAGGCGAAACCGAATGCCCTAGGCCCTCTCTTTCCATCATCGGCAACAACAAAAAAAGCAAGCTATTGGTTCGGTAAAAACACAAAAGGAATTCTAAAACTCCCGAAGGTCTGTTAAAGTAACTTCACTACGTCTTCGCTTCCCGAGGATTCAATAACCTAGAACTACTAGGGAAAAAAGAGCTATACTGCATCCGTAATCCGGATCAAAGGTATCAACCCTTTTTCTGGCACCGTTGCTGGGGAAGCAATAGCTACCCTGGTGAGGTTATTAAGAACCTTGCTAGTTTTAATTCTTTTTGTAATTTTGTTAGTTTTCTTTGAGTCTTTATTTGAAAAACCAAAAAAAATAGTTAGTCTTTAAATTCTTCCTTTTGTTGTTATAATTCTTTATCTAAGAAAACCCAAAAATATAGGAAGTATGGTTGAAAAGAAGCTTGGGGAGTTTGCTACTCCCAATAATGATTATTTACGTACTCCTATTTCTCAGCCAGCAAGCGCTTTTGATGACTATGAAATTATGCCCCATTACTTAAGTTTGGTTCAGCAGAATCAATTTGGAGGCTCTGTTGTTGAAGACGCAGGTATGCACTTGAATACTTTCACTGAAATACGTGATATGATGCGTATAAAAGACGTTGACCCTGATGCGGTCAGATTACGTCTATTTCCTTTCTCTCTAAGAGGGAGAGCTAAAGAATGGTTGCTATCTTTGCCTAAAAATACTATTACATCATGGGTGGGATGTACTTCTTTATTTATGACTAAAATTTTCCCACCTGCAAAGACTATGCAACTTTGATCTAATATTACTGGCTTTAGACAGGAAGAGCATGAGCCACTAACGCTTGCATGGGAGAGGATGAAAGAATGCCTAAGAAACTTTCCTGGTCATGGGATGGAAGATTGGTTAATCCTCCATTTATTTTACAATGCTCTTAATCCTGTGTCTAAGTCTATGCTTGATACTGCAGCTGGAGGAACATTCATGGGTAAACATATTATCGAAGAAAAGAAGCTGCTAGACAATACGCAAGACAACCATGCCCAATGGCATGTGGAAAGATCAAACACAAAGGAGGTGAACTCTATCTCACCACAAGAGAACGAAGATCTCAATGCTAAGTTGGATGAGCTCATACTAGCCGTAAAAGGTAAGGAAACTTAGGTAAGAGCCAACCCCGAAACAAACATTGAAGAAATAGACTTTGTAGCTCATAATGATTATAACCCTTCTTGGAAGAAGAGTTACAATCCTAACTTTCAGAAACATTATGCTTGTCCAGCAGGTAACTCTAATAATAATATGGGAACTAGTAATGGTAGTCTTCAAGAAACACTTAAGTCTTTTATAGACTCACAAAATAAACAAAACAATATTCTTGTTAAAATAACAGAGAACCATGATGCTATGCTTGGTAAATTATCTAACCAAGCTGTTAGTTTGAGAAATGATTTGCAGGCCCTTCAAGAAAGAACAAGGATAGTTGAGGCACATCTAGGTAAGATAACCGAGAGTCAAACTCTCATTCTAGTTAAATTTGTAGGTAAAGCTGAGCCCAATCCTGTTGAAGAACTCAAAATGATGAGGATCCAAAGGGAGGAGCCTGAAGAACTTGATTATACTAATGCCCCTTCACCAAGCTACACCATCGATGATCTCGTAAAGAGGATCAATGTCAAAATTCCGGTAAGTGAAGGTAACGATGAAGCCATGTATCAACACTTTGTTGATCAAGTAGCACTTAAGGTATGCGATCTTGAAGAGGAATACAAGAAAATTGCTGAAAAGCTACCTGTTAAACTATATGACATATTTGAGCCTACTATTAAGATAAAGATTGGGACTAATGGGATAGCTGCACTTTGTGATCTAGGTGCAAGCGTCTCAACAATCCCAAAGAGTCTTTTTAACAAGTTAAATCTTGGCTCCTTTGAAGTCACTGAATTGAAATTGCATCTAGCAGATTCTACCTACAAACAAGCTGTAAGAATTAAGGAGAACACTTTAGTTTACATCAAAGGCCGTCCTGCTCTAATTGACTTTGTTATTATTGACATGCCTGAAGATACTGTTGCTCCTATAATACTAGGCCGTCCTTTCTTGAGAACTATAAAGGCTTTAATTAACCTTCATGAGGGGAACGTGAAGTTGCAATTGCCTTTGCGGGATCCTTTTGTTATCCATTTCCCCAGGAAAAAGAAAGCCAAACATGACGAGAAGGAGGCCATCACTTTGAAGGCCAATTACTTTGGAGTGGGTGTTCTACTCATCTGGCCCAAGTGAGTATCATTAAGGTCAAGCTATTGACCATAAAAGAGCGCTCCATGGGAGGCAACCCATGTTAAATAAAGGTTTGAGTTAAGTTTTTAGTTTTAGTTTAAGTTCTTGTTTAATAAAGAGTGCTAAAAAACTCCATTTGAGAA
The DNA here is from genome assembly GCA_023614405.1 of Avena insularis. NCBI lineage: Eukaryota > Viridiplantae > Streptophyta > Magnoliopsida > Poales > Poaceae > Avena > Avena insularis. The sequence goes on from CM042684.1 coordinate 90,540,229, forward strand.
AAAGTTCGGTAGTACTTGAAATTCTGCTTTATTCATACTATTGTTGGTCAACAATATTTACTGTCAATTTTCTGTCATAAACAAGGTATATCACTAAGTTATAGGAAAATAAATAGTTTTCGAAAAAACATAATTTTTTTGATGCACACAGAGAGTTTAACGACCAACTATACGTCGAGAATAAAAATTCTGGACATATAGTTCGGGTCGTATAGATATCTTTGCCATCAAAATTTTTTTAGCAATATGTACTGAGAGTTTAATGACCAACTAGACGGTAGGAATAAAAATTCTGGCCATATAGCTCCGGTCGTATAGATATTAATGCCTCCGTACAATTTCTTTTCATAAGTACTGAGAGTTTAACGACCAACTATACGGCGGGAATAAAAAATTCCGATCGTATAGTTCCGGTCTTATAGATATCGATGTCTTTGCAAAATTTCTTTTGCAGGGATAGATAGTTTAACGACCAACTATACGACTGGAACATTTTGTTCCGCTGTATAGTTGCATCCGTATAGCTGCGCCGCTAGGAGGAAACTCTAAATTTTTGACAAAATGCTAACTATACGGCCGAAACACATTGTTCCGACCGTATAGTTCTGCCCGTATAGTTGCTTCCGACCACAAAATCGCATGGGAAGGTACTCCCAACTCCAAAACTTCAATCATTTGTCCTTCTTGTACCTCCAAACTCTCTCAAAACCTCAAGAGATCTCCATCTCTACTCAATTTCATTCGATTTCCTCGCATACAAGTGATCTATGGTATGTTTCTCCTCCGATCCCCCAATTACTTTTTGCAAATTCATCTTCAATCTATTGTCATTGTCAATCGAGGGTGATACCTACTATGAATAAATTTCCATGATTTTATTACCTATATTATTATTTTGAGGAGAATTCTTTAGTGTGCTATGATAAGGAATATGATGCACTTACTGTTGTTCGATCAAAAAGTTTTATTTTTGCCTTTCTTCAATGTTTTAGATGATGAACACAAGGAGCCAAACTCGTGCTCGTGCCACCGCTAGAGCTTCTCGGGTTGCCGCTCAGGAACGCATGGGGATATGGTTCAGGGATGAGGCTCATCTTGATTGCTTCAAAGGATCAAGAACCATGAAGTGAAGGCCACCAAGTGGGAGCTTGCCCCATCATATTGAATCAACATGGTATTTATAATGACTTTAATTTACTTTGCAATAGAGCTGGCCTGCAAAACTTTGTGTACAATGATGTACCTACTTATCGCCGCTTAACCATTGAATTTCTATGTTCGTTGCAAAGCACCGTTAAACAATGGAAAGGAGAGGACACTGTTTCTTTCCGTCTAATGAACCACAACTACACTTTAACATTAGATGAATGGTGCACATGTTTTAATTTGCCAAACAATGATGTTCATGCTTTATGCGCATCCTTTACTGGCTTAGAACCTTCTCCTGAATAATACTATAATGGAATGAGTTTCACTAATAGAGTGAGCAAGGGGAAGAATATTCAACATCCTGCAATTCGCTATTTGTTCTATGTTATTGCTAACACCTTGCAGGCACGCAATGAGTTCACAATACTCAACGAGGAGGACATCCTAGTCCTTGCAAAGGCTTCTTACATCAACTGCAACCTGTCATTCAACTTGGGCGACATCCTTGTGCGCTACTGATACGTCCATTTTTTATCACTATTCTATATCATAATTTACTGTTATTCATTGATATATTTCATATTAAGAGATGATACTTATGTTATTTCACCTGTTTTTGCATGGTTGATGACTTTTGGAGCATGGACCGCTGCAGTCAGGATTGTGATGGAAAAGGTGCTATTTGGAGGCCAAATTCGCGAAGATTAGAAAATCCGGGAAAATATATGGAAAATCCTATTTTTCAGAAGAAGAAGGAAGCCAGAAGGAGGAGTTGAGATGGGCCACAGGGAGCCCACACCACCCCCTGGCGCGGGCCACCCTAGGACGTGCCACTAGGTGGTGTGGCCGCCCTGGTCCACCTCCGGCTCTCCCCTCTGGCGTATATAATCCTCCCGAAACCCTAATACTCGGGGAGCGACCACAGAAAGATTCCGCCGCCTCTGCGGGCGGAAAACACCAAGAGAGAAAGATCTCTCCGGCAGACAGATTTCTGGCGGGGGAATTCCTTCCCGGAGAGGGGAGATCGTCGCCATCAACACCACCATCAAGCTGGACTTCATCGTGATCATCATCATCACCACCACCATTATCTCCACCAGCACCCTCATCACCATCTCCATATTGATGTAACAATTGGGTTGAATCTTGCATATGTTTTAGGGGAAACTTTCCCGATGTTGATTACTCTTTGTGGTTGATGCTATTGACTGAACCGTTGAATTATTGTTTATGTTCAGATTGTTATACATCATTATTCCATCTCTGATCATGATCCATATGATGTCTTGTGAGTAGTTCGTTTTGTTCTTAAGGACATGGGAGAAGTCATGTTGTTAGTAGTGGAATTGTGTTGAGAGAGATTCAATAGTTTGATATTTAAGTTTTGGTGTACTTCTTCTAGTGGTGTCATGTGAACATCGACTACATGACACTTCACCTATATGGGCCTAGGGGAATGCATTGTGTATTTGGGTACTAATCGTAGGGGTTGCCGGAGTGACAGAAACCTAAACCCCCGTTAGGAAACCATTGCACAGGGGACGTCAGGGTCTTAGAGTTTAAAGCTGTGAAAGTTTCTACCTTAATTACTTTCTTGTACTTACGGATGTTTGCAAGGGGTATAATCACAAGTATGTATTAGTCCTAGGAAGGTCGGTACATTAGCACAGGTTCACCCACACAATACTTAGCAGACTAAAGAAGATTGATCAACTATATGAAGCGAAAGCACTTGACAGAATTCTCGTGTGTCCTCGAGAACGTTTGGTCATCTTAAGTAATACAACCGCCTTGTCCTTTGCTGCATAAAGGATTGGGCCACTTGCTGCATTTATTCTTATTGTCTTTTATTTACTTGTACTTTATTTACCTGCATTATCAAAACCCCCTAAAAATCCGTTTGCTAAGTATTTGCAGAGAATTTTTGCTCCAAACCACTAGCCAGCACCTTCTGCTCCTCGTTGGGTTCGACACTCTTACTTATCGAAAATACTGCGATACACCCCCTATACTTGTGGGTCATCAAGACTATTTTCTAGTGCCGTTGCCGGAGAGTGAAGAGCTATTGGAAAGCGGAACTGGTAAAGGAAACTTCTACTTTGAGTATTTTTTACTTCTGTTAGTTGCTTTATTTTCGTTATGGATAATTCACTGAGTTTCTAATTTCGTAATGCTACTACCACTGCTAAGGTAGTAGATGAACCACCACCTTCTGAGAATGGTACTTTTAAAATACCTATGAGAATTATTAATTGTGTTATGGATAACTACTATGTTGGGGATGGAACTGTCCATCCCTGTGATCATTTACTCTTTATACACGAATTATGCGGGTTGTTCAAGTGTGCAGGTATTACTACAGATCAAGTTAAGAAGAAGTTACTCTCATTGTCACTGAAAGGGAGAGCTGGGGAATGGTATAAGCTGCTGAAGAATGGTCAAGCTCTTGAATGGGAGGAAATAGTACCTCTCTTTTATTCAAAGTTTTATCCTCCTAGTGAGATTCATAAAGATCGGAATCAAATATAGAACTTTTGGCCTCTTGATGGAGAGAGTACAACTCAAGGTTGGGGGGATTGAAGTTACTAATGCTCAAATGTCCCATTCATGAGCTCCCCAACATTATTATTATCAATAACTTTTATGCAAGGCTTTCTCTTCATGATAAGGATTTATTGGATGCTTCTTGTGCTGGATCATTCACTCGCATGGAATAAGAAGCTAAATGGGATCTTCTGGACCGTATTCAAGATAATGTTGAAGCTTGGGAGAAGGACAAAGGTAGGAAGTCAGGTATAAATTATGATTATGAATGCATTGAATCTTTTATGGGAACTGATGACTTTCAAAATATTAAAAATGCTTATGGTCTAGACTCTCAAGCCATTGCTTCTTATTTTAAGGCGTTTGCTTCCTACATTGAAGTGCCTAAAAAGAAGTGGAATAAGTATCATGAACCTTATAAAGATATTGCTAAAAGTGTTCTGTAAGAAATACCGAAGTTTATACTACTAATCATGTCTTACCTGAACCTTACATTGAGAAAATCCCTTTCCCAGTTAAGATAAAGGAACATTCTATGATAGCTAGTATGTTTAATGAAAGTACAAATAAAGTTGTTGAACCTGATAAACAAATGGTTGATGAACCTATTATAGCAAATGTGAAAGACTTTGTCACTAAATATGTAGAAGAGGGACACAATATCCTTGGTAAGGACACCTCTAGTATTATTTCACAAAGTAGTGTTATGAGAGCTAGTATTCCTGTGTTTTCTGTTAGAATAAGTGATCATTGTTACGATGGTCCTTGTGATAGTTATATTGTTAAGTTTATGCATGATACTGAAAGTTACTATGAGAGAGGGAAAAGTGTTCTTATGTATCTCAATAATATCAAGTTTCCTTGTTTTATGCTGAAAGTTTTTATGTTGCACTTCTTTTGCCTTCCTATGCTAGCAGTTTCTGGTTTCAACAACTTGTTTGTTTAAAAAATTCCTTGCATAGGAAGTGGGTTAGACTTAAACATGTGTATTTTTGCTTCTTAATGCTCTCTTTCACTTCAATTCATATTCCTATGTGAGCATCTTTGAAATTATCATGCCCATCTTAATGGCTATAAAGAAAGAGCTTTTTGGGAGACAACCCAGTTTATTTTTGCTTTCAGTTTATTTTTGTTTATTTGAGTCTCGGAAGTTATTATCTCGGTAATAACCTCTCCTTATCCTTTTTGTTTGGTTTTTGTGTCAAGATCAACCTCTAATGAGAGAGAAGTAAGATTTGGGGAAGATGCTGGCCCGAAACAGATTTTTGTGTTTCACCATAAAACTTCATGAGAGATATCTGTACGTCGGATTGAGCTGTAATTTTTTGTGCTTATTCCCCAGGTTGTTATTTAACTTTCTTTAGTTTTGCACTTTTTTATTTGAGCAACAGAAGATTTTCGAAAAAATTGATCTTTACCTGCTGGTCTGTTTTGACAGATTTTGCCACTCTTGCATTTGCTTCTTTAATCGATTTCCTTTTGAATTATTTTTGGGTTTTCGGATGGAGTTGCTACAGTAGATCTTGTTTTGATGGTTTTCAGTTGAAATTGGACTCAAAAGGTTTTATCACTTCACTTATACTAATGTTGCCAATGAGAACTGTGTGAAGTTTTGTGTGAAAGAAATTTCCAGGTTAGTGGAGAAAATGGTGTAGTAAGGAAGTGAAAGGTTTCATGACTCACAATAAGTGTATGAAGATGAAGATATTGATGTTATTCAAGTGGTGACTCCGGAAGAATCTACTAAATACCAAATTCAGAGACCTGCAGAGTCCGTTTTCAAATAGGTAACAGTTCTGGTAAGAAAAGTTCCGCGAAAGATCTTTCCAGCTATATTTTTGCAGTTTTTATCCAACAAGGAAAGTTACGAAGCGAAAGAGGGATGGAAACGGAGCCAGGGTGGCTCACACCACCCCCTGGCGCGGGCCCCCCTGGCCGCACCACCATGTGGTGTGGCCACCTCGGACTCCGTCTCCGACCCGTTTTCTCCTAGTACCTTCCTTTTGTTGTGAAACTTCGTAATATATAATCCCCCGGATCCCCCGAGGTTCGTATATCGTGTTATCGTCGTGTTTTTGTTTCGATCTGTTTCTGCCAGGAACTATTCTTGAAAGGTTCGAAGCACAATGGTGTCCGCCAAGGATAAAGGAAAGGAACCTATGGAGGAAGATCTCCAAGACCTCGGGCAGGAGAAGGAGATCAAGAGTGAAGGTGAAGAGGAGACAAAGCAAGGCCAACATCCTCACACTGGCACTACTGTTGCAAGCATTGGAGTGGTGGCAAACCCTTCCAAGACTATGTCAATTGGAGGGAAGCCTCCTTATCACTGTTTAGATCCCTAGTCACTTCCCCCACGCGCCAAGAATCCTTTCCATACCCTTATCCATGAGCATCAATACCAGAATATGCCCAAGGAGAAATTACCCTCCAATTGGGATTTGCCTTGTTCTAACCATGCAGGAAAAGAAGACTTCAAGGAGGAAGAATGGGGAAAGAATCGTAAGAGCTGGAATTCGCAACCTGACATGATCATGAGCCGCATTGAGCAAAACTCGTAGCTTATTCGTACTATCACCTTTGACATTGAGGACTTGAGGAAACTGATCAAAGAGCTCATTGAGAGAATACCACCACCACCGAAGGAGTAATTTGTCATCAGGTTTGGCATCCCCTTGGTTTGTTCCAAGCTTGGGGGAGTGTCGCAGTATCATATCACTATCTTCTATCTTTTTACCTTTTTAGTAGAGTCATATCATGAATAGAGAAGTTATCATGTAGGATGGTTTGCATTATGGAAGTGTCCCCTCTCTCGTTAGATATGTATCCCTTGGTGTGAGTTGCCGTTATGGAATATTAATGAGAAGTTCTATCATTTACTCTTTTGCATATCTTATATTAGTTTTCAATTTGTGGTTATATGATTGCTCTTGTTGTTAGTATTGGTATCACTTTGGGATCATTGAGTTAATTTAGTTGGTTTTGGCAAACCTGGCTTGGTCAGTAGCAACACTATTTTTGAGAGTTGAAAGAAAAAGATAGAAGTACTCTAAAGAAATATAATTTCATCGTCTTTCTTTCTTGATTTGCTCATAAGTCTAGTATTCTCTAGTTAAGATCTTTTGTGCTTCCAAGGAAGATTGCATGTTTGTTTCCTTCAACTCTTATACTTTCTACCCATCCTTGCTAGCCAAAAACATGTACAGAGAGGGAATTCTTCTCGTGCATCCAATCCTTAAACCAAAACCTATGCCATTTGTGTCCACCATACCTACCTATTATCATTATTGCTATTCCAAGTATATTCTTGTTTTTATCTACCTTCCAAATTAAACTTGTTATGTGAAAATTAGTGATTAAAGCTCTCACGAACTTGATGGCACACTTTACTTTCTTGATTTTAATAAACTTGAACCATTGTGCCCATCTATGTTGCGTATATGCTTGCACTTTGTAAGTTGTGAATTAGCAGAACCATGATGTCATGGGGAACGCTTTCAACATTGCACTGGTACTTTGTACCTAGTTGATATCATGTTCTTTTGTCTATGGATGTCGTCGGTGTGAAATGAAAGGGGAGCTTGTAAGTCCATGGATTTATGCATCTGTGTTAGAGAAACGCATGGGCCGCCGGTCTAATCCATGTAGTCATGGTGGAAACCTACAGCGTAACCATAATGAGCATCTATGAAGCATTCTTCTTATAAAAAAGAGATTTGAGATTGAGAAAAAAGATAAAAAAAATGAGAAAAGAGGAAAGAGAGAAAAAAAGCACCATATTCCCATGGTAAATAAGAAGATTGCTAAGATGCTTGTTGTCTGCTTGCCTTGTCATTTTGATATGGGGATTCTTCCGTATCATCGAGCAAGGGGTACCCCATTGGCGGTTCTCTATGATACACATGTGCTTACTATGACAAGAACTTATCAGTGACTAAACTTGAGTAGCATGAGGAGCGGCCCTCGTATTCAAGGGACATGAGATTTTCAATTTACAACTTGTCATGCATATCCTCGTATTTGATCGCTTTAACCTTAATCACCTAAAGATGCCTATGATAGGGGCAATGAGAGCTGAAAGCTAATAAGTATCATAATTTTTGGGAGCTCTTTATGAAACTTGAAATCCCTGCTTCCCTCTGCGAAGGGCCTTTCTTTTACTTTTTAGTTGAGTCAGTAAACCTATTCCCTTCTATCTCAGCAAGTATTTTGAGTTGTTGTGTTTCATTCATTCATATGATGATTTATTCAATCATGTTTCTTATGTTCTTTGTTTTGCACATTGCTCTTATCTTGGTGATTACTACTTTGAAAGCTATCATTGAAAATTAGTTATGTGTGAACTCCAGCAAATTATCAACTATTCTTCGACCAAGAGCTAAGTTTGGCATTACCAATTTTGATTTACTTTATGTATCTTTATTGTGTTTCCTTTACTTATTGCAAGTTAAGTTATATAATAGTGAATTGTCTTCCATTATGACTTATGTATTGATGAATGTGATGCTTCTTGTCCGTATTCTTTTATCGACTCTTCACTCCATAAACCTGAGGTCATGTTTATTGAGTTCAGTTTCGCTTGGGGACAAGCAAAGTCTAAGCTTGGGGGGAGTTGATACGTCCATTTTGCATCTCTATTCTATATCAAAATTTACTGTTATTCATTGATATATTTCATATTAAGAGATGATACTTATGTTATTTCACCTGTTTTTGCATGGTTGATGACTTTTGGAGCATGGACGGCTATAGTCCGGATTCTGATGGAAAAGGTGTTGTTTGGAGGCAAAATTCGCGAAGATCAGAAAATCCAGGAAAATATATGGAAAATCCTATTTTTCTAGAAGAAGAAGGAAGCCAGAAGGAGGAGTGGAGATGGGCCACAGGGGGCCCACACAACCCCCTGGCGCGGGCCACCCTAGGCCGCGCCACCAGCTGGTGTGGCCGCCCTAGCGCACCTCCGGCTCTCCCCTCTAGCGTATATAATCCTCCCTAAACCCTAATACTCGGGAAGCGACCAGAGAAAGATTCCGCTGCCTCTGCGGGGCGTAAAACACCGAGAGAGAAAGATCTCTCTGGCAGACAGATTTCTGCCAGGGGAATTCCTTCCCGGAGAGGGGAGATCGTCACCATCAACACCACCATCAAGCTGGACTTCATTGGGATCATCATTATCATCACCACCATCATCTCCACTAGCACCCTCATCACCATCTCCATATTGTTGTAACAATTGGGTTACATCTTGCATAGTTCTTAGGGGAAACTTTCCCGGTGTTGATTACTCTTTGTAGTTGATGCTATTGAGTGAACCGTTGAATTATTGTTTATGTTCAGATTGTTATACATTATTCCATCTCTGATCATGATCCATATGATGTCTTGTGAGTAGTTCGTTTTTTCTTGAGTACATGGGAGAAGTCATGTTGTTAGTAGTGGAATTGTGTTGAGAGAGATTCAATAGTTTGATATTCAAGTTGTGGTGTACTTCTTCTAGTGGTGTCATGTGAACATCGACTACATGACACTTTACCTATATGGGCCTAGGGGAATGCATTGTGTATTTGGCTACTAATCGTAGGGGTTGCCGGAGTGACATAAACCTAAACCCCCATTAGGAAACCATTGCACAAGGGACATTAGGGTCTTAGAGTTTAAAGCCGTGGTTAGGTTTCTACCTTAATTACTTTCTTGTACTTACGGATGTTTGCAAGATGTATAATCACAAGTATGTATTAGTCCTAGGAAGGTCGATTCATTAGCACAGGTTCACCCACACAACACTTAGCAGACTAAAGAAGATTGATCAACTATATGAAGTGAAAGAACTTGACAGAATTCCTGTGTGTCCTCGAGAACGTTTGGTCATCTTAAGTAATACAACCGGCTTGTCCTTTGCTGCATAAAGGATTGGGCCACTTGCTGCATTTATTCTTATTGTCTTTTATTTACTCGTACTTTATTTACTTGCATTATCAAAAACCCCTAAAAATCCGTTTGCTAAGTATTTACAGAGAATTCCTGCTCCAAACCACTAGCCAGTACCTTCTGCTCCTCGTTGGGTTCGACACTCTTACTTATCGAAAATACTGCGATACACCCCTATACTTGTGGGTCATCAGCTACCTGGAGCACCAAGCCTCCCAAAGCCAAGGGCCAATCACAGGAGGACGCGTCATCACTGTGCTTGCCCATGCCCTAGACATCAATCTAGGCGAGTTGCAACCTGTACTAGGTGATACATGCGTTGGTGTCTCCACCTTGAGGGCCTGTGGAATGCTCACTAGGAGAGGTGGTGCTTATTACCTGCATATTGCTGGAGTTGGGTGTATCTACCCCGCTCCTATGCCTAATGGTCTTTTGTCTATCAAGGAATGACGTTTTCTATATGACTTGCAGGTGGAGCAACACCAACCCGAGGAAGAAATTCCGGAAGAGGACGAGGACCAAGAGGAGGAGCAAGAAGTTCCTTATCAAGAGGAGAAGCCACAAACCCGGTTCGCCACATACCAAGATTTCCAAGGACTTGGAGGGACTATGGAGAGGATGCACAGCCTCTCTTTGAACCTCCGAGAATCAACAAGTAACCTCTCAACTCAATTTGCGAACTAGAGTAATGAATTTTTCCTGCCACCACAATGATTTGAATGGCTTGCAAAAGCCTAAGCTTGGGCAAGTTCCTTAGGTATCTTTACTTGGCATTTATTTTCATTTATTTGTTTCGAGGTTGCGTTTTTATTTGAGTTTATAAGCACTCATGTTGGTTTCCCCAACACTTTATTTTCTAGTTCTATCTATTTTGCTTTCGAAATTTTCTAGCCTAGCTTTTCCGCCAATTTTCTATTCTTTAAATTCCCTCTCTAAAAAATCACAAAAAGATTTCTCCCTTTTTCCTTATTTTCCCTCTTTATTTTATTTCCGCCTCGAGGTCTTCATATATTTGCAGGAGAGTGGTCGACTTCGAGTTTCCAAGAAATAAATAAAAAAGTAAGAGAGAAGTGGAACAAAACATGAGAAGTATGCCTTATGACTCCCCACTTTTGAAGTTTGAGAAACCCATGCTAGTTAGTAGTAAATGTTGAGATATTATATTTGTGGAGTGAGTCTTTGTATTGTAGTAAGATTTTTGTAACATCCCAATTTCAGCAACCCTGATTAGTTGTCTAGAATGCAAAAATCAGGGGGAACAAAAACTTTTTCTCGTTTAGTGATGATGTGTTTGCATGTTGTTTGACTGTGTTTATGCTTATGATGGTGAATTAGAATATATACTCCTTACCTCAACATCAGTGGTCAAAAAGCTATTTAACAAAACTATCCTTGCTCATTTTATATATTCTCAAATGTTCTAGCATTTCAAAACATGAGCCAAGATGCTTATGTAACCAAAACTATTTTAGTGGCTTCTACTAACAAAACTATGGAGAGAGATATAATATAATCTCCTTATGTTTTCAAGACAGAACCTTCAACTACTCTTACCTATAGGATTTTCAAAACCTTGTATAAAACTTTTGAATTCTACTCTTGGTAGGGATACCAAGGACTCTTACCTTATTCAAACTCCAACCTTTCAAAATTGCCCATCCTTACCTCAAGCTAAGCTTGATGGAAACCCTAGTAGTAGTTGATTTGTTTGTAAGATGAATTGCCTTGATCTGCTGCTTGAATTGTCTGCCTAGGAGATAGTATGAGCTACTCTAGGAGCTCATCCACTAGGATCAAGATACTTTAAAAATCACCAAACCCTAAGCAAGAATACAAAGCTAGATCTAATCCCTAGCTACTATGTGATCATCTAAAACCCTTAACCAGATCAATTCTGCAGTGATCCATTCTAGAAGCTTCCAAGTTAATGAAGACCAATATCAAGCATGGATCCCTTCTACTCCCTCTACACTTCAACACCATCCAATTGATGATGCTCTGGTACCTTGCAACCCATCAAAAACATCCCCTCTCATACTCTAGTCAAAACCCTAAATCTGCCAAATTTGGCTGTCTGGAAAATTATTTCCAACATCACCTTTTTGAATGCCTCCCTTTCTCAACCCTTGTGCATTTTTGAAAATGCATCTGAACCATCTTGTTAACCATACTAAGGAATACCAAGGACCACTCTTGCCCTTGGTTAGATCATACTCTGACCTACTTGTTCTTGATGGTTTTGCATGCAAGAAAATAACTATTCCTGCAAATCTAGTCAACATGCCTACTTTGACAGAAGCTCACACCCTCATTCAACCTTCTATGGACCAACTCTTTGCATGGTTGTGTTCTATTAATATAGGTCTATCAATATCTACTTCACTATCTCCAAGTGGATCTTTGTTCTTCTTAAACCCACAAGGTTTTGAAGGCTAGTTGATAATCTGCTTTGGCAGGCTTATTTTATTCAAAGTTCGAAAGCCTGTCTTGGTGAGATCAAGCAGTATTAAGCTCAAACCTCTACACCATTGCGATCTCCATCACTTGTTATATCCATCCATATATCCCATGCCCCAAGGGGAGCTTTTAGATCCAAGATACAACAAGGTTTTGTTGGTATGACAACAACTTTACCCCATATCCCTTTTTCCTTGTTTTCCACCAAAATCACCTTGACTTCTCAAATACCAAGGCTGAAAATACTTGCTACACCTTGTCTACATAATCTACCTTGATCATCAAGATTTATCAAATATTATCCATAATTATTATGGCTCCAAATCTAATTAATCTCTTTAATAGACAAAATCTCCAAAACTCCTTTCCCAATGGAAAGTTTGGTTTTTGCCAAAACACTTCTCCAACCTTTTGCTCAATTGAGGTCCATATATCATACCCTACATTCCCATATCAAAAAACATAATATTTTTGAGATCCTTTATTATTCCTTTTTGCCCTTTTTCTCAAATGGCAGAAATGGAATAATAATTGCTTTAAATACTTTTAAGCCACAATAAATCTTGGGAAAATTCCTGTAAGTGTGTATTCATATTTGGGCAATCCCACGTCAAAAACTCAACTTGTCCAATTCAAAAATCTCAAATGAACTCAATAGAACAGATTTAGGAGTTTTAGAATAAATATTATAAACATGATCTAAAATCGTCCAATAAATCACAAATAATTCCAGGAGGTATGTCTTAACCCCACCTATCTACCAGCATCACTACATCCTCTCGCTAAGTTCAAAGTTTGGAACCTTTCTTCATGATCATTAAAGTGGATAAATTGACTACCTTGACCAATCTTGAATCAAGCGTCATACAAACTCCATCAAACCTTACCTAGCAAGCTTGCACAGCAGTCACCACCCCTCTAGACGACATCACTGTAGCCCTACACTGTAGTGTCACTGTTCACCCCTTGTCTCATGTGTTTGTTGCAAAGGAGACACAAGGCTAGGCCTTTTTCTAGCCATTTAAAGTCTTGCAGCCGCTGCACCCATCACTCTTCACACCTATGCTCGTGACAGAGCCCTTTCTCACCCCTCTCCACCGCCCCTTCTAACCTATCCCAAGCCAGCTCTACCCCTCCTCCATGTCCAAAATGGTCATTTACACCATGAACCCACTCACTCGAGTTAAATAGGCTAGAGGCCGGTGCCGTCTCTCACACTGTCTCATTTCTCTCCCTGACCGCCTGAGACCCCCCCCCCACGAGCCCCAACTCCTCCCAGATCTCCCCAACTCTAGGGAGAAGGGGAAGATCCTTCTCGGCCTCCTTCGAGAGGTGAGGTATACGGTCAACCTAGACCTTCCCCAGCGCCTTAGATCCCCTCCAAAGCCCTCATGTCGCTCCCCCAAAGCTCCATCACCGAGCCCATGCGTCTGCATGTCGCGGGAGAAGGAGAGTTTCTCCTCTCGGCCAAGCTTCAAGATCGGGTTCGTATACTCTCTCCTCTACCCTTCTTCTTTTGCATGTTGCCGTACTAAGGTCCCCTGACCCTGATGCATCTACCCTGCCTCCTTTTCTTGCCTAGGACCTCCTCTACCATCATCGCCGACAAGCTCCGTCGCGTTTCCTTTCGGATACTCGCGCGAGAGGTCTCCTCCGTCATGGAAACCCCTGTTTGCGCCCCTCCCCGAGGTCCCCACGGAGCACCGCGTCCCCTCCATCTCCCCTCTGGTGCCAGCGCAGCCCAGGTGAGCCTCCCTAGCCCCGCCACCCCTCTGTTAGGGTTTCCTTGCAGCGGCTCTGGTTCACGCGAAGAAGATGACCCCCCGCCGTCGATGTCTCTTTAATCCTACGGCCCAGGGCACCCCATACCTCTTCGGTGCCGACTCTCACTGACGGGAGGGCCCCACGCCGGCGTTTGAACGCCGCGGCCTCCTGCGCGTGGCGTTATCTGTTGGGCCGGCCCAACACAGTATTCATAGGCTCGCTCAAATCCCGGCCCAGCGCTGCTCTTTTCTTTTTCTTTTTAGTAGTTCTTTAAAATCCAGTAGTTTGGCTTTTAGTTTAAATCATTTCGAATATGGTAAACAACTTCAATTGACAAGATCTAAATTTCCTAAGGTTCCTGGCTGTCTCCTTAAACATGCAGAACCAATCTCTTGCCAAAAATTATTTTTATTATTTACTGGCAATTAATCTACAAAAAGGTATCCTTATCACTAAATAAATTCCTGAGGGAGATTTACACCTGCAAAATGGATGAAACCAAGTTCCACTGATTGCATGTTTATATACCTACCATCAGGCATTTATCTATGGCCAAGGTGAACTAAGGTCCACCCTTAGCGAAAATAGCAAAAACAGGACATATCTGCCTTAGGTAATTTGTCTAGGTCAAACCAACAGAGGTATTGGCCCAATTCCAACTCCCCGTAAAACTCCATTTCACCCTCTATCAAAGCCAGCAGCTCAAATTTTATTGAGCTCTGGTTTAATTTTAATGAATTAAACTATTCTGTGTAGACTCATTTCACTAAATAAACTACTCCAGTAGTTCTTTATATCCAAAAAGGTTGATTCCAATTTCTACAGAAAGGTATTCTAAATACCTACCAGGTGTCCTTGGAATCAAATAAAAAACCTCTGTAGATTAAATCTGGTGAAAAAGACAAAACAGCTATAGAACTGCCTTTGGGAATTTCTTAAGGGCATTCTGTAAATGCTTTGACATGATTCCAACTCTCAGTGAATCAGTGCATCAAACTCTACCTAACCATCCAAGGAAATAATTTTTGGAGCTCCAGAACTTTTCTGGTGAATTATTTCCTAAAACTAGAGCTTTTATCACTAGAATATTCATAAGAAATTAAAGAAAAGTGGTAAAATAGTGAAACCACTTTTGTTGGTTTCATTTTATCAACTCCTATCTGTTGGTATCATTTTTACACAATGTTATCATACAGAATATGTCCTTGTTCCAAAACCCATCTTAGGTAGTTCCTCGGCTATAAATCCTAAGGGATTTTCTTCCATATTTCCAAGACAAGGCCAATCTTATTAAAACCATTCTTCCTAAGACCTACTGATTTGTAAAATTGTATTGTTCATTGCTTGCTGTATGTATTGTTGCTTGTATGCCTTGTTTTGATTGTGCTCTTGCTTGCTTGCATGTGTTCTCCCTGACGACGATAGTTGCGTTTATCTCGGAGATCAGAAGAAGATGGTTATTTTTGTATATTATTGGGTATTCTAAGAAGAAGTCCATGGACAATTATGCCATATTGATGATCTCAGGCAAGCCACCTTCTTGGTCATAAGCCTTGTCCTACTGTTTTACTTATGCATGTTTTATCTACTGTTTATCAAAACTGCATTGTTTACTATATGTTGATGTATATATGGTAGTGGTTTGGCTGCTCCGAACTACTACATTTTTGTACCATTAAGTACAACCCCCTTGATGATACCTACTTGTCCCTAGTATGGTAGATGGTGTAACACACCATACCCCTTTGGAGACCCCGATTTAGCCGAAGCAGAGCTATAGGATGGGAAGACCCCGGAAAAGTTTTACCAAATGTTTTATGATAAAACCTTGGTGAGGTGGGACCTCCCAAGAGTTGTTAAGAAATAAAAAGGTTTTGATTTACAAAATGCTGAAGGAAAGCTGAAGGAAAAAGGTTTATGAATACGCACCCGATTCTTTGCAGTTTAGCTATACCAACTTAACCCTGTGCAACCACACTACTCTGGAATGGGATAGGGCTGGATTTGATGTTTGTTTACCCTGGTATAAGCTGCCTCGCAACAACTATAGGGGATAAAAATCCCTAGAGGGTGGGCCTTCTCACATAAGGGTCCATGTGGGACATCGACCTAGAGAAGGAACGAAGGGTTTGCGGGCCTCCACGCGTTACTATGAGCCCCTCATTGAAAGCGCACACTTGGGAAGTGCAAAATGCGCTCCGATTGGTCCTCGGTACCCGACGTCCCGGTGGTGAGGGGAACAACACTCATAGGGTAGGCACTTATATTGGAGTGGGCATCCGGAGAGTCTTGATCGGTTACTCAACCCACGATCGGTGTAGATCAGGGTAGTGTACCCGGATGGTGTGGGTAAGGTGTACAACCTCTGCAGAGTGTAAATCTATTCGAATAGCCGTGTCCGCGGTCATGTACGGGTTGGACAAACTTATGTAGAGTGGTGCTGGTTTTGTTTTCAAAAAGGATTTCGAAAAATAAATGGCTTTGGAAATGTTTTGACCATGGGATGGTCGTAAAGGAGAAAGGTTTTGACCATGGGATGGTCGGAAGGAGCAGAAGGGAGTTTGGTCGTGGAACGACCTAAAGACGGGAACAAATGGGTGACCCAGTCCTGATGTTTTCCAAAACTTAAAAGGTTTCCAAAATGTTTACAAAGGTTTTCAACAAAGATATGTAGATGCTATATATACAAGAGAAACTAATTGAGAAAAGAACCTCTCTTGGATCCCTCCTACTACCACAGCCATAATGCATATCCTCTTGTTATTACTGTTATCTTAAGGTGGTTTGCGAGTACATTCAAAGTACTCACTGGCATTGTCCCTGGCTATTAACTTGGTCAGATTTCAAGAAGAGGAGGAAGTTGACGGCTATGCGAGCTAGGACGTCTTGCCAGTCAGTTGCATGTAGGTTGAGGCATGATGGGGCTCTGCGCGTGATGATGTTCCGCTGCTGAAGATGGTATAGCCATAACGGCATTTATGTAAGTCTAGTAATTCGGTATATCTCGGATGTTGTAATGATACTTGTCGGTTATGTTCCACGGCTTACTGATCATGGGAATGTGGATACATACATAACAGGGATTTCTCAGATGATTAATCCGGGGGCCCCAGAATTTTCGTTTGCATGGGTATTTAATTGGGCTCATTTTGTTCCAGCTATCGTAATTAACCGATTCTTGCCTAAAAATTGCTAAAAAATTGTAATAAGAAAAAGTCTCACAATTGAAGGCTTGGGTGTTGTAGTGTTTAGTCTTGAAGGCTTATTTCTAGAGATACTCAACAGCACTGAAAATGTTGATTGACTTGATAGCTCTCTTTAAAAAGATTTGTTCGATTGAATTAATGTTTAGCAGTTTTTGTGAGCATGCCAAAGTTTGACTTGTTAATCATAAGAATGATGTAGCTTTATCTGTGTCAAACTTCATGGGATGCCAACAACTCCGCTGGCCTACGAACGATCTTCATGGAGGAAACTCCTAGAATTCGGCTATGAGTTGATTAAACACTTGTAGTAGCAATGTTGTAGTGGGTAAGATTCTTGGCACTCCTGGGAAGTTGTAATCATGATGGAATCACTCCTCTGGCTATTATGAGTAATCATTATGCAAAAGGAACAAAAACCTTAGTGATGCCACGAGTGTCCATCACAGCCCAATAAACTAATAAAAATCTTTGGCATGCTCTCAATTACTTAAAAACTGAAATTCTTGAAGGACAATGAATAGAAAAGTAGTGCTTGCAAAGTCTTGATTCATTGATGTGGGAGAATTGAGATACTCTAGTATATATGCTTTTCATGACAACTCTCACACTCTTAATTTTACATGATTATACTTTACTGTTCAAAGGAAAGCCTATGAGTTGATTACTTGACATGGAATAAAGTTTACACATTTGAATCATCCATGTTTACAATAATTTTGTTGTGCTATAAGGATGCATGAAACCTGTATGATATGCTTGCCATTTATCTATCTATGCTGAAGTTTTTCAGATTTATGAAGTGGAGGAAACATAAGACTATTAATTATGAGTAAGATCACCATCTCGTTATTTCAGTTTAAATGCTGAGTTCCTTTTTGATTTTTGTTTTCTTGCTCGGGATGATCAAGTTTAAGCTTGGTGAGTTTGATGGCTGTGAAATATAGCCATCTATGTCCACATGTAAACTGGATATTAATCATATTATTGATGAAACATCTCTCTAAACCCTGCCACTTATTCTAATATTCAGAGGGGTATGCAATCCTTTCTTTTGTATTTTTTCCTGCGCAGATAATGTTGTTTAAAGGAGGGAATCACTACATTAAAGTCAAAGATACGAGATTTTCAACAACCAGAAGAAACCAGGAGCCGTACAACGGAGGCAGACGCTTTAACGACCAACTATACGACCGGAGCAAAAATTCCGACCGTATAGCTCCGGTCGTATAGTTGGCGCCACCACCATTAGGTCAAACAGACCAACTTTTGTTAAGGGAACCATGTATAAAGAAGCCTCGGGTAACGATAAAACAAGCCAGACCTCGCCAAAAAGTCTCTACCACATATCACCAGCTGCCTCCAAATCTCCAAACCCTTCTCCATCTCTATAGCCATATTCCACAACTTGTAATAGTAGATCTCTTCTCCGATTGGTGACATTGTAAGACTATAACTATCAATCTTATGATTTGTATTACAATGTTTATGATTGTTGATCTCATCTCTATGTGTGAGTAATTATCCTTGGGCTAAGGGATTCGTCCTAGCCATGTAGTGTTTGTTCATGGTATTTATCATAGATGGGATCATGTATTAGTTTGTATTACATGATGATTATTGTATCCTCTCTTGCCTTAATCCAAGGACTTGTCAGGTACCCAAGACCCCGAGGGTTGAGCTAGGTATAGGGAGTATGAGTAATGACTGATCTACAGGTTGGGGACCCCAGTGACAGAAGGGGTAGTACGGCTGTATGTGAGGGATTTACTTGGGATTGACGGTGACATCACTATGCATATGATTAGTTCTCTTTCTTCTATGGATGATACTAGTAGGTTATTGCTATAAGTGATTGCGGAAGCAATAGCAATTATGTATGTACTGCCCACATATAATTTATCTTGCTCTAACAAGTACACGCATACTTTATTTCTATCTTTTATTTCCATCAGATGTTTTGCACAGCTACAGGTGAAACCAAACGCCCTAGGCCCTCTCTTCCATCATCGACAACAACAAAAAAACGCAAGCTATTGGTCCGGTAAAAACATAAAAGGAATTCTAAAACTACCAAAGGTCCATTAAAGTAACTTCACCACGCATTCGCTTCCTCAGGATTTGATAACCTAGGTCTACTAGGGAAAAATAGCTATACTACATCCGTAATCCAGATCGAAGGTATCAGCAGGTAAGCGAACTATAGCAAAGGTACTTCAATCCGGATTCTATTGGCCCACCTTGCTCAAGGATGCACACAGGTATGTAGAACACTGTGATGCTTGCCAAAGAAGAGGTAATATAGGTAGGAGACAAGAGATGGCAATGAATTATAGTCTTATAGTCGAACCCTTTGATGTATGGGGAATGGATTACATGGGACCTTTTATAGAATCAAATGGTTACACTCATATTCTTGTTGTTGTAGATTATGTTACTAAATGGGTTGAAGCTATTCCAACAAGCCATGCAGATGTAGCCGCCTTAGTGAAGATGATCAAGGATGTTATATTCCCCTGGTTTGGAGTTCCTAGATTTTTAATCACTGATAGTGGTTCTCATTTTATTAAAAGAACTTTCAGGAAAATCCTCAGTAATATGGAGTAACTCACCATGTTGCTTCACCGTATCATCCTCGAACGAGTGGTCAAGTGGAACTCTCCAATAGATAACTAAAGACCATACTCGAGAAGACGGTGGCCAAATCAAGAAAAGATTGGTCATACAAATTAAATGACACTCTATGGGCATACCGTACTGCGTTTAAAAATCCAATGGGTATGACACCTTATAAGATGGTGTACGGTAAGGCATGCCATTTACCTTTATAATTGGAACACAAAGCTTTTTGGGCAATCAAAAACCTAAACTATGATCTTAAAGCAGCGGGAGAAAAACATTTATTAGATATTCATGCTTTAGATGACTTTAGAAGTGAGGCTTTGAGAATGCTAGATTGTTTAAAGAAAAAGCAAAAATATGGCATGATAGAAAAATAGAAAATAAGACCTTTAAAGTGGAGACAAGGTGTTGCTATATAAATCTTGTCTTAAGTTGTTTCCAGGAAAGCTCAGATAGAAGTGGGAAGGTCCCTATATAGTTGAGGAAGCTTATTCATCGGGAGCAGTGAAGCTCCAAGGAAAAACACCCTCTCTTTCATGGGTGGCAAATGGATAATGCTTGAAGCATTATCGGAACAAAGAAGATATAAGTGCAGTCACCATACAAGTGATCACCCCAGAAGTGGTGATTAAGCAAAGATATACAAGGAATGGCAACTTCAAAAATGATAGAATCGAGACGAGATGAGCAACACTATGGTCAAGCTATTGACCATAAAAGAGCGCTTCATGGGAGGCAACCCATTCGAAATTAAGGTTTGAGTAAGTTTTAAATTTTCAATTAAGTTTTAGTTGAGCTTATGTAGAATAAGGAACATTTTAAGCTTTAGCGAAGACAAAATAAGATTGATAATGCTAATATTGGTCAAAAATTTAAGTTGTCACTTTTCTGTCAAAACTTGACATTTCATTAAGTTTCAGATTAATAAAGAATTTTGTGAGAAGCAGGTAATTTTTGGTGGATCTAGAAGGTTTAACGACCAACTATTTGGCGGGAATAAAAATTCTGGCAGTATAGTTGCGGTCGTATAGATGCTTCAACATCACCTTTTCCTTTTACGGAAGGTAGAGAAGGTTTAATGACCAATTATATGGAGGGAATAAAAATTTCGGACGTATAGTTGTCGTCGTATAGATATCAATGATGTTGTAAAAATTCATTTCTAGGATACTGATAGTTTAACGACCAACTATACGGTGGGAATAAAAATTCCGGCCGTATAGTTGCGGTCGTATAGATATTGACCCATCTCCAGAAATTTTATTCGGAATACTGACGGTTTAACGACCAACTATACGGCGGGAATAAAAATTCCCGCCCGTAGAGTCCCGGTCGTATAGTTGGTTCCACCATAGATGGAAATCTATAGTTGATACCTTCGATCTGGATTACGAATATAGTATATCTTCTTTTTTCCTAGTAGACCTAGGTTATCGTATCCTCGGGAAGCGAATGCATAGTGAAGTTACTTTAACGGACCTTCAGGAGTTTTAGAATTCCTTTTATGTTTTTACTGGACCAATAGTTTGCGTCTTTTTGTTGTTGTTGATGATGGAGAGAGAGGGCCTAGGGCATTCGGTTTCACCTGTAGCCGTGCAAAACATATGATGGTAATAAAAGATAGAAATAAAGTATGCATGTACTTGTTAGAGAAAGATAAATTATATGTGGGCAGTGCATCCATAATTGCTATTGCCTCCACAACCTCTTATAGCAATAACCTACTAGTCTCATCCACAGAATAAAGAGAACTAATGATATGCATAGTGATGTCACCGTTAATCCCAAGTAAATCCCTCACATACAGCCGTACTACCCCTTCTGTCACTTGGGTTCCCAACATGCAGATCAGTCATTACTCATACTCCCTATACCTGGCTCAACCCTCAGGGTCTTGGGTACCTGACAAGTCCTTAGATTGAGGCAAGAGAGTATACAATAATCATCATGTGATACAAACTAATACATGATCCCATCTATGATAAATAACATGCATAAATGCTACATGGCTAGGCCGAAGCCCTTAGCCCAAGGAGAATTACTCACACATAGAGATGAGATCAACAATCATAAACATTGTAATGAAAATCATAAGTTTGATAGCAATAGTCTTACAGTGTTGCCAATCGAAGAAGAGATCTACTATTATAAGTGGTGGAATATGGCTATGGAGATGGAGAAGGGTTTTGAGATCTAGAGGCGGCTGATGATCTGAGACAGGCAAGGTATGGAGACTCGGGGTTTTCTCGTTGCCCGAGGCTTCTTTATATAGGGGTCCCTTCACGAAAGTTCTTCAGTTTCACCTAATGCTGGTGGCGCCAACTATACGACCAGAAATATACAGCCAGAATTTTGCTCCGGTCGTATAGTTGGTCGTTAAAGCGTCTGCCTCCGCTTCACGACTCCTGGTTTCTTCTGGTTGTTGGAAATCTCGTATCTTTGACTTTAATGCAGTGATTCCCATCTTCAAACGACACTATCTATGTAGGAAAAATATAAAAAGAAAGGATTGCATACCCCTTTGAATATTAGGCATTAGTGGCTGGGTTTAGAGAGATATTTCATTAAAAATATGAATAATATCCAGTTTAAATGTGGACGTGGATGACTATATTTCAGAGCCATCAACCTCCCCAAGCTTAAACTTGATCATCCCCGAGTAAGAAAACCAAAATCAAAAAGGAACTCAACATTTAAACTGAAATAATGAGATGGTGATCTTACTCATGGCGGTAGTCTCATGTTTCCTCCACTTCATAAATCTGAAAAACTTCAGCATAGATAAAGTAATGGCAAGCATATCATACGGGTTTCATGCATCCTTATAGTGCAGAAAAAATATTGTTAACATGGATGGTTCAAATGAGTAAACTTTATTCCATGTCATTTAATCAACTCATAGGCTTGCCTTAACAATAAAGTATAATCATGTAAATTGAGAGTGTGAGAGTTGTCATGAAAAGCATATACACTAGAGTATCTCAATTCTCCCACATCAATAAATCAAGACTTTTCAAGCACTACTTTTCTATTCGTTGTCCTTCAAGAATTTCAGTTTTTGATTAATTGAGAGCATGCCAAAGATTTTTATTAGTTTATCAGTCTATGATGGACACTCGTGGCATCACTAAGATTTTTGTTCCTTTTGCAAAATGATTACTCATACCAGCCATAGGAGTGATTCCATCATGATTACGGCTACCCGAGAGTGCCAAGAATCTTACCCACTATAGCATTGCTGCTACATGTGTTTAATTAACTCATAGCCGAAATCTAGGAGTTTCCTCCATGAAGATCGTTCGTAGGCCAGCGGAGTTGTTGGCATCCCATGAAGTTTGACATGCATAAAGCTATATCATTCTTATGATTAACAAGTCAAACTTTGGCATGCTCACAAAAACCGCTAAACATTAATTCAATCAAACAAATCCTTTCGAAGAGAGCTATCGAGTCAATCAACATTTTCAGTGGTGTTGAGTGTCTCTAGAAATAAACCTTCAAGACTTAAGCACTACAACACCCAAGCCTTCAATTGTGAGACTTTTTATTATTACAATTGTTTAGCAATTTTTAGGCGAGACTTGGTTAATTACGAGAGCTAGAACAAAATGTACCCAACTAAATACCCATGCAAACGAAAATCTTACTACAATACAAAGACTCACTCCACCAGTATAATATCTCAACATTTACTACTAACTAGCATAGGTTTCTCAAACTTTAATAGTGGGGAGTCATAAGGCATACCTCTCATGTTTGGTTCCACTTCTCTCTTCCCTTTTTATTTGCTTCTTTGAAACTCGAAGTGATGGGTTCGCATCATGTAAAACAAAAAAATTCTACCGCAAGAACAAACAAAACCCAGATCTAATCTAGATAAAAGCCAAGATCTAATCTACTAGACATGAGCAACGAGATAGATCGGTACTAACCCTCGTAGAACCGAAAGCGTTAACGAGATTATATCTCGTGGATGATGTAGTCGATCACTTGCCGATCTCAAGATCGAGTAGATGATCCTTCGGCAGCGTTAAGCAGCGCTTCCAGACGGTCACACGTGCGAGTCGGCAGACCTTCCTCTCCTCGTTCCAATGGCAGCGGAGGTAGTAGATCTTCTCCACGCAATCCCAGCAGCACGACGGCGTGGTGGTGGTGGTGGTGGAGAGAATTCTGCAGGGCTTCGCCTAAGCCGGAGCAGATGGAAGGAGGAAGAGAGAGGCGGCTAGGGTTTGGAGTGGGAGGGGGCAAGGAGGGGTGGCGCCTCCACCCCTCTATATATAGAGGGAGGGGTGTGGCCTAGGGTTCCCACCCCTAGGCCCACCCCTTAGGGCCGGCGCACTAGGGAGCTTGGGGGGAGAGTCCTTCCCCCCCAAGTTTCCCCTTTAAACTCCCCTTATCTTATCTTATCTTATCTCGGTTTTCAAATAAACTCCAAGATATCTTCTAGAACCTTCCGGAACATTCCGAAACCTTCTAGAATCCCCATACAAACACTCTGGAACATTTCCTAACTTAGAAAATGATCCCCATTATATGAATCTTATTCGGACAGTTAGGATCTCCTCGTGATGTCCGGATTCAATCGAGACTCAACAACATTCGGTCTCCAACGCACATTCAATATCTACTTAAAACAACTGAACCTTAAGTGTGTCACCCTATGGTTCGTGAATATGGAACATGATGAAGACACCTCTCCATCAATAACCATCAGCGGGATCGGAGATCCATAACGCTCCCACATACTCAACGATGACTTCGATCGAGAACCATTAACATATGAAACCAATTCCCTTTGTCACGCGATACTTCTACTTATCGAGGTTTGATCATCGGTGGTATCTCCATACCTAGTTCTACCTAATTCTTGATAAGTACTCTTTACTCTAGTTCGTGTTATGCCATCCCTTGTGACCTAGTCACATGCTTGCAACTAACTAGATGACATTCCACCGAGGGCCTAGAGCATATCTATCCGTCATATGGATGGACAAATCCCAATCTTGGTCCATGCGCTTCAACACATACTTTCAGAATACCTAATGACACCTTTATAACCACCCGAAGTGGTGTTTGATGTCATCAAAGTACTCATCCGGTGATGGTGATTAACACCTCACGGTCGAAGAATTAGGTTACTATGTATCGAAGCTTATAGCAATGTGAACTTAATGACTTGATCTAATGCTACGCTTACTATGGGTGTGTGTCCATTACATCATTCTCCTAATGATACAATCTTGTTATTAATGACATCCAATGTCCATGATCAGAAACCATGATCATCAATTAATCAACAAACTAGTTTCACAAGGGACCCTTTTATGTTTACAAACACACATGTATTAGTGTTTCCTTATAATTCAATTACAGCATGGGATGCAAACATTCATCATAAACACAAAGATATAATAATAACCATTTTTATTATTGCCTCTTGGGCATATCTCCAACAGTCTCCCACTTGCACTAGAGTCAATAATCTAGATTACATGGTAATATACCTAACACCCATGGCGTTCTGGTGTTGGTCATGCTTTGCTCTAGGGAGAGGTTTAGTCAACGGATCTGCCTGTTGGAGATATGCCCAAGAGGCAATAATAAAGTGGTTATTATCATATCTTCATATTTATGATAAATGTTTACATACCATGCTATAATTGTATTAACAGGAAACATTAATACTTGTGTGATTTGTAAACATAAAAGAGTCCCTAGTAAAGCCTCTTGTTAAACTAGCTTGTTGGTTAATATATGATCATTGTTTCCTGATCATGAACATAGAGATGTTATTAACAACAGGGTCATATCATTAGGAGAATGATGTGATGGACATACTCCTATAGATAAGCGTAGCATAAAGATCAAGTCATTTCAATAGTTCAATTGCTATATGCTTTCTGATACATAGTAACCTAATTCCTTCGACCATGAGATCATGCATATCACCTTTACCGGATGGATGCTTTGATGTCATCAAACACCACACCGTAACAGGGTGGCTATAAAAGTGGCATTGAGTGTTCGGAAAGTATTGGTTGAAACACATGGATCAAGAGTGGATTTGTCCATCCATATGACGGATAGATATACTGGCCCTCTCGTGAAATGTCATCCAATTAGCTTGCAAGCATGTGACTGCCCACAAGGGATCACATATCACGGAACGAGAAAAGAGTACTTATCAAGAAGAGGTTGAACTAGGTATGCAGATACCACGACGATCATAACCTCGGATAAGTAACATATCGTGAGACATAGGGAAATTGGTATCGTATGTAAGTGGTTCATTCGATCGCAAAGTAATCGAGAAATATGTGGGAGCCATATGAATTTCCAGATTCCTCTATTGGTTATTGTTGGGAGAAGTGTCTCGATCATGTCCGCATAATTCACGAACCGTAGGGAGACACTTAAGGATCGACGTTGTTTGAGTAGTTATGGTTTATGAGAAGAGACCGAATGTTGTTCGAGTCTCGATGGGATCCGGATATCACGAGGAGATCGAAATGGTCCGAGAATAAGATTCATATAAGGAAAGTCCCGTTTGGAGTTGGGGAATGGTTCCGTGTTTTCATGGGAACATTCTAGAAGGTCCCGGAATGACCCAGACTGGGGAAGGGTACATGAATGTGTCATTGTAAGTTGGAATGATTGCATCATGTACTAGGTGTTCTTGCTGTCCAAAATAAAGGGTTTATTTAAATCCTAAATTGAAAAGTCAAACAGCTAGTTTGAAAGTCAAACGGCAATTTTGGGAAGTGGGAAGAGAGGAGGATTGGTGGAGGCCGAATTGGAGGAGGGTTCCTCCCTTGGCCGGCGCCCCACCAAGCTGACTTGGGGAGGGACTCTCCTCCCCTTGGCCAGCCCTCCCACCTATATAAGGAGGGGCAGGGCTCCCCTCCTAGTACACACAAGTTTCCACCTCTAATCTCCGGTTTAGAGCCGTTTTGGTTTAGAGCTTCTAATTGCTTTATCCAGCGGTTTAGAGCCATGTAAATGGTTTAGAGCCTTCTAATTGGTGTGTCTAATTACTAGACCACTAATAGCCTCTCTCATAAGCTCCACCATACTGCACCGGCTTAAGGCGAAAGCCTCAGGATTTCCCTCTACTTAGGTACCACGTTGTCTTGCCAGGAATCGAGGAGAGTGCTACAACCTCCGCGCTGCTGGAACAAGGAGAGGAAGGTCTTCGGTACCGAGCATCAACGTGACCGATCAAGGAGCGCTGCCGGAACGTGGCGCTGGAAGGATCGTCTACGCGATCTTGAGATCGGAAAGAGTACGACTACATCACCCACGAGAATCTGCTCTCGTTAACCGCTTTGGAATCTTCGAGGGTGAGTTCCTCTATTGACTCGTTGCTACAATCTAGTAGATAGATCTTGGCTTGTTTGTTTGTATGCGATAGAAAATTTTTGTTTTCCATGCTACGAACCCCTACACTGCCACATTTAGATCAGTGTGTACTTTGCAAATCTTTATGTCACCATCTCGGACATACTCGCGAATGGCATGGAAACGTAGCTTGATGTGCTTCAGCTTGCTATGTGACCTTGGCTCCTGTGCATTAGCTATGGCACCTGTGTTTTCACAGTAGATGGCCATCGGGTCCAACGCACTAGGAACCACGCCAAGTTCAGTAATGAACTCCTTCATCCATATGGCTTCTTGTGCAGCCTCCGAAGCAGCTATGTATTCCGATTCAGTTGAAGATTTCGCCACAACGCTTTGCTTGGCACTCCTCCAGCTCACTACAGCACCATTCAAAATAAATACGTATCCGCATGTGACTTGAGTCATACGGATCGGTGTTCCAACTAGCATCGGTGTAACTTTACAACAAGCTGTTCATCACCTCCATAAGAAAGAACCATATCCTTAGTCCTATTCGTGTACTTAAGGATATTCTTGATCTGTCCAAAGGCTCCATTCCAGATCACTTTGATATCCGCTAGTCAAACTAACATGTGCTATATCTGGTCTTGTACACAACATGGCATACATGATAGAACCTATGGCTGAGGCATAGGAACATTATTCATCTTCTCTATCTTCCGCCAGTATGGACTTTGAGTCTTACTCAAGGTCTTTCGACAACATGGGCACGAACCCTTTCTTGCTCTCTTCCATTCTAAACTTCTTTAGAACTTTGTCCAGGTATGTACTTTGTGAAAGCGCTAGCAGGCGTCTTGAACTATCTCTATAAATCTTGATGCCTAGAATATATGCCGCTTCGCCAAGATCCTTCATTGAAAAACTATTATTCAAATAGGCTTTGACGCTATTAAGAAGTTCTATATCATTCCCAATCAACAGTATGTCATCTGCATATAGTACTAGGAATGCTATAGAGCTCCCACTCACTTTCTTGTAAATACAAGCTTCTCCATAAGTTTGTATAAAACCAAAATTTTTGATTACTTTATCAAAACGTTGATTCCAACTCCGGGATGCTTGCTTCAGTCCATAAATGGAGCGCTGAAGTTTGCATACCTTGTCAGCATCACTAGGATCGACAAAACCCTTGGGTTGTACCATGTACAACTCTTCCTCAATGTCACCATTAAGGAACGCCGTTTTGACATCCATCTGCCATATCTCATAGTCGAAATATGCAGCAATTGCTAACAGAATCCTCACAGACTTTAGCTTCGCTACTGGTGAGAAAGTCTCATCATAGTCAACACCTTGAATTTGTCGGAACCCTTTCGCGACAAGTCGAGCTTTATAGACAGTAACATTACCATCAGCATCTGTTTTTCTTTTGAAAATCCATTTGTTCTCGACAGCCTTACGGCCATCCGGTAAGTCCACCAACGTCCATACTTGGTTTTCGTACATGGATCCCATTTCGGATTTCATGGCTTCTAGCCATTTGTCGGAATCTGGGCTCACCATAGCTTCTTCATACGTCGCAGGGTCATCAGTGTTGTCCACCAACATGACGTTCAAGGCAGAGTCATACCACTCAGGAGTGGTACGAACCTCGTTGACTGCGAGGTTCAGAGTAACCGTTCGAAGTTTCATGATCACCATCATTAGCTTCCTCTCCAGTTGGTGCAGGAGGCACGAAAACATCTTCCGGTGCTGCGCTACTCTCAACCCCGAGAGAAGGTTCAATAACCTCGTCGAGTTCTACTTTCCTTCCAGTCACTTCTTTCGAGAGAAACTCCTTCTCAAGAAAGGATCCATTCTTGGCAACGAAAACTTTACCTTCGGATCTTTGATAGAAGGTATACCCAATTGTTTCTTTAGGGTATCCTATGAAGACGCATTTCTCCGCTTTGGGTTCTAGCTTATCAAGTTGTAACTTCTTTACATACGCTTCGCAACCCCAAACTTTAAGGAACGACAACTTAGGTTTCTTTCCAAACCACAATTCGTACGGTGTCGTTTCAACGGATTTAGATGGTGCCCTATTTAAAGTGAATGCGGCTGTCTCTAATGCATATCCCCAAAAAGATAGCGGTAAATCTGCAAGAGACATCATAGAAAGAACCATATATAATAAAGTTCGATTACGCTCGGACACACCATTACGCTGTGGTGTTCCCGGCGTGTCAATCGCGAAAGTATTCCACATTTATTTAAATGCATGCCAAACTCATAACTTAGATATTCACCTCCGCGGTCAGAACGCAGAAACTTAATCTTCTTGTTACGATGATTTTCCACTTCACTTTGAAATTCCTTAAACTTCTCGAAAGTTTCGGACTTATGTTTCATAAAGTAGACATACCCATATCTACTTAAGTCATCCGTGAAAGTGAGAACATAACGATATCCACCACGCGATGCTACACTCACTAGACCGCACACATCGGTATGTATTATTTCCAATAAGTTTGTAGCTCGCTCCATTATTCCAGAGAATGGAGTCTTAGTCATTTTTCCCATTAGACATGCTTCGCATCTTTCAAGTGATTCAAAATCAAGTGATTCAAGAAGTCCATCAGAATGGAGTTTCTTCATACGCTTCACTCCAATGTGACCAAGGCAGCGATGCCACATGTATGTAGAATTATCATTCAATTTTGTTCGTTTAGCATCTATGTTGTGAACATGTGTATCACTACTATCGAGATTCAGTAAGAATAAACCATTCATCTCAGGTGCATTACCATAAAAGATATTACTCATATAAATCAAACAACCTTTATTCTCGGACTTAAAAGAGTAACCGTCTCACAATAAACAAGATCCAGATATAATGTTCATGCTTAACGCAGGCACCAAATAACAATTATTCAAATTTAAAACTAATCCCGAAGGTAGATGTAGAGGTAGCGTGCCGACGGTGATCACATCAACCTTGGAGCCATTTCCAACGCGCATCGTCACCTCGCCTCTCGCCTTCGTTTATTCCGCAGCTCTGCTTGAGTTACAAATATGAGCAACCGAACCAAGATCAAATACCGCACTACTACGATTACTAGTAAGATACACATCAATAACATGTATATCGAATATACCTTTCTTCTTGATGTTGCCGTTCTTCAGATCTGCCAGTACTTGGGGCGATTATGCCCAAAGGACCAGCACCCTTGCGAGAAGCATTCAGTTTTAGGTTTAGGACCAGCCTTGGGCTTCTTAGCAGGTGCGACAGCTTTCTTGCCGTCCTTCTTGAAGTTGCCCTTGTTCTTAGGCTTGCCCTGTTTCTTGAAATTGGTGGTCTTATTGACCATCAACACTTGGTGCTCCTTCTTGATCTCCACTTCAGCAGTTTTCAGCATGGACGATAGTTCAGGCAACGTCTTGTTCATGCAGTGCATATTGTAGTTCATCACAAAGTTCTTATAACTCGGTGGTAGTGATTGGAGGACACGGTGAATCCCTAACTCATTAGGAATCGTTATCCCCAACTCTTGGAGCTTGTTTGCGTGCCCAGACATGGTGAGCACGTGCTCGCTAACGGAGCTGCCCTCTTCCATCTTGGGTAAAGAACTTTTCGAGGCCTCATAGCTCTCCACGCGCGTGAGTCTCAAAATGAGCTTGAGCTCCTTAATGATCTCGAGCAGGTCGTGGTGCTCAAAGCGCTCAAGCTCCGCTTCTGCACTGCATGTGATGGCACACTGAACTGTGGAGTAATGATTTTTCCGAGTGGCGTAAACATTTTTTACGTCATCGGTGGCATCTTCTGCAGGTGGGTCACCTAGCGGTGCATCGAGCACATAGGTCATCTGACCAGTCCTGAGGACAATCTTCAGACCACGGAGCCAGTCTGTGAAGTTGCTTCCATTGTTCTTAAGTTTTTCTTTCTCTAGGAACGCATTGAAATTGATGGAGAGGTTCGCCATAATCTACAACAAATTTTGCAAGTAGTTTAGACTAAGTTTATGATAAATTGAGTTCAACTTCAATTCTTAAATTAACTAGGTGAACTCCCACTCAAAACAACATCCTCACATTGTCTTAGTGATTACGAACCAAGTCCACTACACCAAGTCCGATCTTCACGAGAGAAGATGTAGTTTCATCGGCGAACAATCTTCATGATCATCATATCATTCATATGACTCGTGCTCTACCTTTCGGTATTCCGTGTTCCGATGCCATGTCTGTACATGCTAGGATCGTCAAGATTAACCTTAGTTTCCGCATGTGCAAATCTGGCTTGCACCCGTTGTATGCACACGTAGAATCTATCACACCCGATCATCACGAGATGCTTCGAAACGACGAGTCTTAGCAACGGTGCCAACTAAGGACGAACACTTTTATTACTTGATATTTAGTGAGAGGGATCATCTTATAATGCTACCGTCGCGATCTAAGCAATACAAGATGCATAAAGGATTAACATCACAGGCAATTCATAATTAGTGTGATATGATATGGCCCTTTCTTCTTGTGCCTTCGATCTCCATCTCCAAAGCACGAACATGATCTCCATCATTACCAGCATTGCGTCAAGGTCAGTGGCGCCGCTTCATGGTTGTCCATCATCATAAGCAACTATTACAACTACTTGGAATAAAGCTATTACAAGATGAATATACACGCAGGTCTTAACAGAATTAAAGACAACCATTAGGCTCGCCGTTGTCATATTACAACAAGGATCATTGCATACATCAAATATAATCACAATCACATGATGGCCATATCACATCACAAAACCTGCAAAACAAGTTAGACGCCTCTAATTTTCTTTGCAAGTTTTACGTGGTTTGGGGCTTTCAAATAAGAACGGATCTTACCTCTAAACTGAACCACAATGTTGATACAAGTGCTATCAAGTGCAAAGTGTAGATTTGATCTATACTATGATGGGAGAGACAGACACCAAGAAGCCACTTGTGCAAAGCAAGTTACACGTCAAGCGTGGAGCAAGTCTCATGTGCGATGACATGTAATGTTAGCCCGAGCCGCTTCATCCCACCATACCGCAAGATGCAAAGTACACACACATCAAAAGACGGCACGAGCACCAACGCCCACAACACCATTGTGTTCTACTCGGCAACAGATCTACGCATAGACAAGGCTCGATACCACCGATGGGTTCGCATGGAAAACAAAAAATTCTACCGCAAGAACGAACAAAACCCAGATCTAATCTAGATAAAAGCCAAGATCTAATCTACTAGACATGAGCAACGAGATAGATTGGTACTAACCCTCGTAGAACCGAAAGCGTTAACGAGATTAGATCTCGTGGATGATGTAGTCGATCACTTGCCGATCTCAAGATCGAGTAGATGATCCTTCCGGCGCCGCCTTCCGGCAGCGCTTCCGCAGACGATCACACGTGCGGAGTCGAAGTAGACCTTCCTCTCCTTGTTCCAGCGAGCAGCGGAGGTAGTAGATATTCTCCACGCAATCCCAGCAGCACGACGACGTGGTGGTGGTGGTGGAGAGAATTCTGTAGGGCTTCGCCTAAGCCGGAGCAGATGGAAGGAGGAAGAGAGAGGCGGCTAGGGTTTGGAGTGGGAGGGGCAAGGAGGGGTGGCGCCTCCACCCCTCTATATATAGAGGGAGGGGTGTGGCCTAGGGTTCCCACCCCTAGGCCCACCCCTTAGGGCCGGCGCACTAGGGAGCTTGGGGGGAGAGTCCTTCCCCCCCAAGTTTCCCCGTTAAACTCCCCGTATCTTATCTTATCTTATCTCGGTTTTCAAATAAACTCCAAGATATCTTCTAGAACCTTTGAACATTCAAACCTTCTAGAATCCCCATACAAACACTCTGGAACATTTCCTAACTTAGAAAATGATCCCCATTATATGAATCTTATTCCCTGACAGTTCGAGATCTCCTCGTGATGTCCGGATCCAATCCGAGACTCAACAACATTCGGTCTCCAACGCACATTCAATATCTACTTAAACAACTTGAACCTTATGTGTCACCCTACGGTTCGTGAATATGCAGACATGATGAAGACACCTCTCCGATCAATAACCATCAGCGGGATCTGGAGATCCATAACGGCTCCCACATACTCAACGATGACTTCGTGATCGATAGAACCATTAACATACGAAACCAATTCCCTTTGTCACGCGATACTTCTACTTATCCGAGGTTTGATCCTCGGTATTCCATACCTAGTTCTACCTCGTTCTCGATAAGTACTCTTTACTCGTTCCGTGTTATGCCATCCCTTGTGACCTAGTCACATGCTTGCAAGCTAACTAGATGACATTCCATCGAGAGGGCCCAGAGCATATCTATCCGTCATATGGATGGACAAATCCCAATCTTGGTCCATGCGCTTCAACACATACTTTCAGAATACCTAATGACACCTTTATAACCACCCAGTTACGAACTGGTGTTTGATGTCATCAAAGTACTCATACGGTGATGGTGATTAACACAACCTCATGGTCGAAGGATTAGGTTACTATGTATCGAAAGCTTATAGCAATGTGAACTTAATGACTTGATCTAATGCTATGCTTACTATGGGTGTGTGTGTCCATTACATCATTCTCCTAATGATACAATCTTGTTATTAATGACATCCAATGTCCATGATCAGGAAACCATGATCATCAATTAATCAACAAGCTAGTTTAACAAGAGGCTTACTAGGGACCCTTTTATGTTTACAAACACACATGTATTAGTGTTTCCTTATAATACAATTACAGCATGGGATGCAAACATTCATCATAAACACAAAGATATAATAATAACCATTTTTATTATTGCCTCTTGGGCATATCTCCAACACGAAGTCGATCACTCTCCTGCAAATACATGAAAACCTCGAGGAGGAAATAAAAGAAAGAGGGGAAATAAGGAAAAATAGAGAAATGGAGAAATCTTTTTGTGGTTTTTAAGAGAGGGAGTTAAAAGAATAGAAAATTGACAACAAAGCTCGGCTAGAAAATCTTGAAAGCATATAGAAAACTAAAAATAAAGTGTTGGGGAAACCAACACGAGTGCTTATAAACTCAAATAAAAACACAACCTCAAAAATAAATAAAGCAAATGAATGCCAAATAAAGATACATGAGGAAACTTCCCCAAGCTTAGGCTTTTGCAAGCCCTTCAAATCATTATGGTGGCGGGAAAAAGTCATTATTCCAGTTTGCAAATTGAGTTGATAGGTTACTAGTAGTTTCTTGGAGGTTCAAAGAGAGGCTATGCATCCTCTCCACAGTCCCTCCAAGTTCTTGGAAGTCTTGTTATGTAGCGAACCGGGTTTGTGGCTGCTCCTCTTGATAAGGAACTTCTTGCTCCTCCTGTTTTCCTCATCCTCCTCGGGAACCTCCTCCTTGGGTTGGTGTTGCTCAACATGCAAGTCATATAGCAAACTTCCTTCCTCGATAGAGAAAAGACCATTAGGCATAGGACCAGGGTAGAGACGCCCAGCTCCAGCAATATGCAGGTAATAAACACCACCTCTCCTAGTGACCATTCCACAAGCTTTTAAAGTAGATAAACCAACATGTCGCTCACCTTGCACGGGTTGCAACTCACCTAGGTCGATTCCTAGGGAAGTGGCAAGCACGTTGATGACGCCTCCACCTATGATTGGTCCTTGTCTTTGGGAGGCTTGGTGCTCCAAGTAGCGCACAAGGATGGCACCCAAGTTGAGTGACAAGCTCCAGTTGATGTAAGTAGCCTTTGCAAGGACTAAGATGTCCTCCATGTTGAGTCTTGTGAACTCATTACGTGCCTGCAAGGTGTTAGCAATAACATAGAACAAATAGTGAATTGCAGGATGTTGAATATTCTTCCCCTTGTTCACTCTAGTAGTGAAACTCATTCCATTATAGTATTGTTCAGGGGTAGGTTCTAAGCCAGTAAAGGACGCGCGTAAGGCATTAACATCATTCTTTGGAAAATTGAAGCATGCACACCATTCATCTAATGTTAAAGTATGGTTGTTGTTCATAAGTCGGAAAGAAATCGCGTCATCTCCTTGCCATTGTCTAACCTTGATTTGCAACGAACTTAGGAATTCAATAGTTAAGCGGCGATAAGTAGGCACATCATTGTACACAAAGTTTTGCAGGCCATATCTATTGCAAATAGTAAATTGAAGTCATCAGAAATATAGAGTTGTCTCAATATAATGGGGCAAGCCCAATTGGTGGCCTTCACTTTGCAGGTCTTGATCCTGTCGAAGCGATCAAGTTGGAGCTCATTATTTAACCGTATCCCCATGCGTTCTTGAGCGACAGCCTGAGAAGCGCTAGCGGTGGCATGAGCACGAGTTTGGCTCCTTGTGTTCATCATCTAAAACATTGAAGAAAGACAAAAATAAAACTTTTTGATCCAACAACAGTAAGTACAACCTATTCCTCATCATAGCACACTAAAGAGTCTCCTCAAAACAATAATCTAGGCAAGAGAATCATGGTAATTGGTTCATACTAGGTCTTACCCTAGATTGATAATGACAATAGATCAAAGATGAATTTGCATAAAATAATTGGAGGATCGGAGGAGAAACATACCGTAGATCACGTGTGTGCGAGGAAATCGTACGAAATTGAGTAGAGATGAAGATCTCTTGAGGTTTTGAGAGAGTTTCAAGGTAGAAGAGAGAAAAAGGATTGAAGTTTTGGAGTTGGAGGTTCCTTCCCGTGTGATTTTATGGTCGGACACAACTATATGGCCAAAACAATGTGTTCCCGACGTATAGTTGGCTTTCTGTCGAAATTTTAGGGTTTCCTCCTAGCAGCGCGGCTATACGGCTGGAACAATGTGTTCCAGCCGTATAGTTGGTCGTCAAACTGTCTGCTCCTGGGAAAGAAAATATACAAAGGCATCAATATCTATACGATCGGAATTATATGGCCGGAATTTTTATTCCCGCTGGATAGTTGGTCATTAAACTCTCAATACATTGGAAAAGAATTTATACGGAGGCACCGGTATCTATACGACTGGAGCTATACGGCTATAATTTTTATTCCCGACGTATAGTTAGTCATTAAACTCTTAGTACATATGAAAGAAAAATTGTCGATGGAAAAAATATCTATACAACCGGAGCTATATGGCCGGAATTTTTATTCCCGACGTATAGTTGGTCGTTAAACTCTCTATATGCATCAAAAAAAATTGTTTCAAAATTATTTCTTTTCATGTAACTTAGTGATATATCTTGTTTTTGATAGAAAATTGACAGTAAATATTGTCGACCACCAACAGCATGAATAAAGTAGGATTTTTAGTACTACCAAACTTCTTCTCCTCAATTGGAGTTTTCTAGCACTCTTTATTAAACATTAATTTAAACTAAAACTTAAAAACTTTACTCAAACCTTTATTTCACATGGGTTGCCTCCCATGAAGCGCTCTTTTATGGTCAATAGCTTGACCTTAATGTTGCTCACTTAGGCCAGATGAGTGGAATACCCACTCCAAATTAGTTGGTCTTCAAAGTGATGGCCTCATTTTCATCATGCTTGGCTTTCTTCTTCCTTGGGAAATGAATAACAAAAGGATCCCGCGAGGGCAATTGAAGCTTCACGTTCCCTTCATGTAGATTAATCAAAGCCTTAATAGTTCTTAAGAAAGGACGACCTAATATAATAGGAGCAGTAGCATCTTCAAGCATGTCAACAATAACAAAATCAATGAGAGCGGGATAGCCTTTAATATATACTAAAGTATTCTCCTTAATTCCTACAGCTTGTTTGTAGGTGGAATCTTCTAGATGCAATTTTAACTCGGTGATCTCAAAATAGCCAAGATTTAACTTGTTAAAAAGGCTCTTTGGAATTGAGGAGACGCTTGAACCTAGATCACAAAGTGCAGCTATCTCATTGGTTCCAATTTTAATCTTCATAGTAGGCTCAAATATGTCATCAAGCTTTACAGGTAATTTTTCAGTAAGTTGCTTATATTCTTCCTCAAGCTCACGTACCATTATTGCTACCTGCTTAACGAAGTGTTGGTACATAGCTTCCTCACTACCTTCACTTACCGAAATCTTAACATTGATCCTTTTTACGAGATCTTCAACGGTGTAGCTTGGTAAAGGGTCATTACTATAATCAAGTTCTTCAGGCTCCTCCCTTTGGATTCTCATCATTTTGAGGTCTTCAACGGGATTGGACTATGCTTTTCCAGCAAATTTAGCTAGAATGAGAGTTTGACTCTCGGTTATCTTACCTAGTTGTGCCTCAACGATCCTCGTTCTTTCTTGGAGGGGCTGCAAATAATTTCTCAAACTAATAGCTTGGTTAGATAATTTACCAAGCATAGCATCATGGTTCTCCATCATTTTAAAAAGAATATTGTTTTGTTCATTTTGTGAGTCTATAAAAGACTTAAGTGTTTCTTGGAGACTACCATTACTAGTTCCCATATTATTATTAGAGTTACCTGCAGGACTAGAATAATGTTTCTGAAAACTAGGATTATAATTCTTCTTCCAAGCAGGGTTATAATCATTAGGAGCTATGAAGTCTATTTCTTCAATATTTGTTTTAGGGACAGCTCTTACATGGGTTTCCTTACCTTTCATGACTTGTATGAGCTCATCCAATTTAGCATTGAGTTCTTCATTTTCTTGTGGTGAGATGGAGTTCACCTTCTTCGTGTTTGATCTATCCACATGCCATTGGGCATGGTTGTTTTGCATATTGTCTAGCAGTTGCTTTGCTTCGGTAATATGTTTACCCATAAACGTTCCTCCAGCTGCAGTATCAAGCATAGACTTAGACACAGGGTTAAGAGCATTATAAAATAGATGGAAAATTAACCAGTCTTCCATCCCATGACTAGGAAAGTTTCTCATGCATTCTTTCATACTCTCCCATGCAAGCGCTAGTGGCTCATGCTCTTCCTGTCTAAAACCAGTAATATTAGATCTGAGTTGCATAGTCTTTGCAGGTGGGAAGATAGCAACCTTTATTTTGCTCTTCCTCTAAGAGAGAAAGGAAATAGACGCAATTTGACTGCATTGGGGTCAACATATTTTATACGCATTATATCACATATTTCAGTGAAAGTATTCAAGTGCATACCTTTGTCTTCAACAGCAGAGCCTCCAAATTGATTCTGTTGAACCAAACTTAAATAATGGGGCTTAATTTCATAGTCATCAATAGCAATTGCTGGCTGAGTAATAGGAGTACCCAAATAATCATCGTTGGGGGTAGCAAACTCCCAAGCTTCTTTTCAGCCATATTTCCTATGTTTTTGGGTTTTCTTAAACAAAGGATTATAATAGTAAAAGCAAGAATTTAAAGGCTAACTAATTTTTTTGGTTTATCAAATAAAGACTAAAAGCAAACTAACAAAATTAAAAATAAGAATTAAAACTAGCAAGGTTCATAATAACCTCACCAGGATAGCTTTTGCTTCCTCGGCAACGGTGCCAAAAAATGGGTTGATACCTTCGATCCGGATTACTGATGTAATATATCTTCTTATTCCCTATTACACCTAGGTTATCGAATCCTCGGGAAGCGAATGCATAGTGAAGTTACTTTAACGGACCTTCGGGAGTTTTCGAATTCCTTTTGTGTTTTTATCGGACCAATAGTTTGCGTCTTTTTGTTGTTGTCGATGATGGAGAGAGGGCCTAGGGCGTTCGGTTTCACCTGTAGTTGTGCAAAACATTTTATGGGAATAAAAGATAGAAATAAAGTATGCATGTACTTGTTAGAGCAAGATAAATTATATGTGGGCAGTACATCCATAATTGCTATTGCTTCCGCAACCGCTTATAGCAATAACCTACTAGTATCATCCATAGAAGAAAGAGAACTAATCATATGCATAGTGATGTCACCGTCAATCCCAAGTAAATCCCTCACATACAGCCGTACTACCCCTTCTATCACTGGGGTCCCCAACCTGTAGATCAGTCATTACTCATACTCCCTATACCTGGCTCAACCCTCGGGGTCTTGGGTACCTGACAAGTCCTTGGATTAAGGCAAGAGAGGATACAATAATCATCATGTAATACAAACTAATACATGATCCCATATATGATAAATACCATGAACAAACACTACATGGCTAGGCTGAAGCCCTTAGCCCAAGGATAATTACTCACACACAGAGATGAGATCAACAATCATAAACATTGTAATGAAAATAATAAGATTGATAGAAATAGTATTACAATGTTTCTAGTCGAAGAAAAGATCTACTATTACAAGTGGTGGAATATGGCTATGGAGATGGAGGATGGTTTGAGATCTGGAGGTGGCTGATGATCTGAGGAAGGCGAGGTCTGGAGATGCCGGGGTTTTTCTCGTTGCCCGAGGCTTCTTTATATAGGGGTCCCTTCACGAAAGTTGTTCTGTTTGACCTAATGGTGGCGGCGCCAATAATATGACCGGAACTATACAGCCGGAATTTTGCTTCGGTCGTATAGTTGGTCGTTAAAGCATCTGCCTCCGCTTCACGGTTCCTAGTTTCTTCTGGTTGTGGGAAATCTCGTATATTTGACTTTAGTGTAGTGATTCCCATCTTCAAATGACATTATCTGCGTAGGAAAAATATAAAAAGAAATGATTGCATACCCCTTTTAATATTAGGCATTAGTGGCAGGGTTTAGAGAGATATTCCATCAAAAATATGAATAATATCCAGTTTAAATGTGGACGTGGATGGTTATATTTCAGAGCCATCAATAGTCGGTTCATAACTATACAGCGGGACCTTTATGGGCAGCTGATGGCTGTGATATACAACACTTTTTAGCAATATAAATTATATCATTTGTCTATCATATCATGCTCCATCTAACTATTGGTATGCTTAATATGCATGATTACTTGTTTTTGTTAAATTTAATATGAGCCTTGCATATTTAGTAGTTTAGGTAGAATTTTATCCCTCTTCCTTGTCTTTGACATGTGTGTAGGTGTTGATGATGATTATGGACAAAACAAAGGCAAAGGGAACAATGAGAGCATAGTATGGAGGAGCTGCAGGGACCATACCTAGCCATTTGAGAGGTTGAAAAGGTCATTTTTTCCAACTTCTCAAAATAAAGATCCAAGACCACAGGATTGTATCCCTTGACGATACAAACTCAACGAGCCCAAGAACACCCAAGATGGAGTTCGTATGAAGAAATGGTGGCCAAAATACTAAAAGCATCTGAGGTTTAACGAGCAACTATACGGCCGAAGCTATATTTTTGATCGTATAACTCCGCCCGTATAGTTGCCAAAAAGGTCGGAAACAATGGGATTTCGCCCTAGAAAAGCTCCATAACCTTCCCTAAGTCATATGACGGAATTGAGGGAACCCTAGGGCACCCCCAAGGCCTATATAAATGAGGGGGACCCAAGAAATAGCCACCAAGCCATAGCCCCTTGATACATTGCAAATGTATCTATAATTTTTGATGCTCCATGCTTGGTTTTATCCACTTTCTTGTGTTTTTTCCACACTTTGGAGTACTTTTCATATGATTTCTTGGACTAACCTATTAACAAGAGCCACAGTGCCAGCTGCCTATTTTCTACTGTTTTTGGTTCCAGGAAAGTCAGAAAATGAATATTCTCGGTATTGGACGTGACAAAAGCCAAAGTGCCTATTTTTCCAGAAGACTCCAGGAGCTAGAATACGAGACGGAGGAGGGCCAGGGGCTGGCCACACCACCCCCAGGCGGTGGGCAGCCGCCACGCCTTGAGCATGGTGTGGTGGCCCCAGGCACCCCCTCGGTCTCCCTCTTCGCCTATAAGAAGCCTTCTGACCTAAAAACTCCGGGAGGTTCGACGTTTTTCCAGAAGGAGTTCCGCCCCGCCGCCACCACCAGATTTCACAAAACAGCACCAGAAACTCCGTTCTGGCACCCTGCCGGGACGGGGAATTGGAGGAGATCACCGCCATCATCATCACCATCGCTTCTCCATCGACCATCCATCTTTCTCCCATCTATGAGTGAGTAATCCCCCGCTGTAGGCTATGGGGATGGTAGGGATTGGATGAGATTGTTCATGTAATGGCATCAGATTGTTAGGGCATGGTGCCTAGTATCTTTTATTAGTGCTTTATGACTTTGTTGCGACTTGTTGTGCTTAATGCTTGTCACTAGGGCCCGAGTGCCATGTTTTCAGATCTAAACATGTTATTGATTCATTATGATAGTATTGTTCTTGGTCTTATCTACAAGTTGTATACACACGTTGTTGTCCGGAACCTATGGCCCCGACGTGACAGAAATCGGGATAACCGGAAGGGAAAGGCTTTGATGTGAGGATCACGTGTGTTCACGGAGTGTTAATGCTTTGCTCCGGTGCTCTATTAAAAGGAGCACCTTAATTGCTAGTAGTTCCCTAGAGGCCCCGCTACAAACGGGCTGGCAGGACCAAATATGTTGTGCAAGTTCTCATTGCGAGCATGTATGACTATATATGGAACACATGCCTAGGATTGTCTAGTACTTGGATGCTTTATCTTATTTATCTGCAATTTCCCTATGTTCTAATTGCTATGTGAATTGTCTTGTCCATGAAACGCCCGTCCATCCATCCCTATGCCTACCGCTTTTCGAATCCTTTATTTCGCTATTGTTACTACTGTCTTTGCTTTACTACTTCTGTTACTTTACTATTCCTACTACAAAATTGTTGCTACTAATAAACTGCTGTGAGCAAGATTGTTTCCAGGTGCAGCTGAATTGATAACTCAGTTGCTAAGGCTGATAAATATTCTTTGGCTCCCCTTGTGTCGAATCAATAAATTGAGTTTCACTTCCCTCGAAAATACTGTGATACACCCCCTATACTTGTGGGTCATCACCCCTCAGGAGTGGAGCTCTGCCGCCGCCGCCACCCATCCGATCTCCATTGCGGCGGAGCTCTGCCTCAACCACACCTCCGAGATCTAGATCTCCCTCAACACCATCACCATCAAGGCATCCAAGCAAGAAGAAGGGGAGGGGAAGGAAGACATCACCACCACCACGCATCGATCTCCATCTCCCTCTTTCTCTTGTGTTTAGTAATTGTAAGGTTGAACACGATTCTGATATCATTATATATTTATATATGTTTTGTTGTTCATCCATGTGTGAGTGATTGATTCAATTTTATGTTGAGGTATGATCTAGTGCGCTAAGTTAGAATTTATTGTGATCTAAGGTGAGTTTATGTGATCGTTTGGTCCGGAAGTGCCTTTTTCCTTGCGGTGATGCACGAGAACCATGCATAGTACACACAGTGTGATAGCCCGGTAATCTATTGGGGAACGTTTATTTGTCTGAGAAATCTCTTATAGATCACACATATATTTGCCCATCTAGTACTAGTGAGACCGAAGCCTAGAATCCCTCTCTCATTCCATTCAATCCTACAACTACAATCTCTTTAATTCAGTTCATATTCCTATTTACTTTCCATCTTAGTTTATTTTGTTCTTGTTAAAAGTTCTTTGTTATTAGATATTCTAAACCTTGCTCAGTTATTGCTATTCTAGTAACTTATAGAATAGGCTATTTCCAAACCACGGTTTCGGTGCGAAACATGGCCGCATTGACAATGTGGCTGCGAGGTCGTGTTGTTTCCGTTCGATGATCTCCCACTAGGACAAACTCTTAAATATTTGATGCTACAATTACTGCAATAACCCTGTTGTTGGTGCAGGAATCTAGTCATCAAATTGGCGTCGTTGCCAGAGAGATAAGCGTCTGGTTATTACCTTCCTACTCGCACACAGTTTATTTTCGTTTGTTGCTATTATCTTACTGCTTTATTTTATATTGAAAACCAAAAAAAATACAAAACCAAAAATTTATAAAAACTATTGCTACTAATCATGTCTTCCGAGATAAATTTTGTTCAAGAGATAATACAAGCATTGGAGGAGATAAAGGATTCAAGTTCATCAAGCCTGGTTGCTAGATATGAGCTGATAAAGAAATTGGTGGACCAATTGGAAATGCATTCATTATGGTTGCGTGCTAATGATGGATCTTATTGCACAATTTGTATTACAGATGACCAGCTTAATTTTCAATGTAAGTATTCTAACAATCCTACTCTAGCAAATTATAATAGAGATAAATCCTATGCTAGTTTGAAAGTACTAGAATACTTTCTTTTCAAAGGTGCATCTGAAATGGTAGTTAGACTAGGAAGTATCGATGTTGAAAGTGAAGCACTTGATGGAGTTTTTAATTTAGTATACCTCATATTACTCTTTTGTGGAAATAATTTAAGTGGAGAGGAAAAGGAGCACAATGAGGAAGAACGGATTGATCACCCGCTCACACCTTCGACTCCTACTTTTGATTCTATCATTGCTATTAAAACACTAGTCGATGAAAAGAAGGAACGAAAAGGTGAGGTTGACAAAGAGAGTCACACTACAACTTTTGTTTGTGATGCCTCTCACTCTAGTAGTGATTTTTATGATGCTAAAACTCTTGATAATTGTTATGTGGAGGCCTTGTGCTTAGACACTCATATGGAGAGCATTAATAATAATTAACCAGAGATAGAACCTTGCTATACTAACATGCAGGGTCCTGAACTCCCTGCTATGAAGGAAGAATACTATGAAGTGTTCCCCTACATAGGTAACCAAGGTAAAGATTTAAGAATTTTATATGAATCTCAAATCCTCTCATTGCATCTATACATGAAGACATGTTCACCAAGCTTGGTGCATCAACACTCGCTTGAAAGCGAGAACTTTTTCATCTACATGATGCCGATGCACCGTAAGCAGGTATGACTCTGACCGAACTCTACTTTAAAATGCTCCAAGATGGTATGTACAACCTTACCTCGAGTCTATATCCCTTGGGATCCAGGTGGGTAATGTATGGATCATCCTAGCCTGGCTTTATGGCTTTAAAGAGAGCGCTTCCCGAGAGGCAACCCGGAAGTCATTAGGTGTATTTCTTAGTTTTGTGTCTTGAGTATTGATGCATTCATGTTGTATTGGCATTTTTATTCTTTGCATGATTTGCTATTAGAGTTATCTTGTTGTAGTTTTCAAAAGGTAGAATTTATTGTTACTACATGCTGTTGTTGGTCGAAAATTAAAGTTGTTATTTTACTGTCAAAACAAGGTATATCACTAAGTTTCAGGTTAAGAAAGAATTCTCGAAGAAATAGAATTTTTTTGATGCATACAGAGAGTTTAACGACCAGCTATACGGTGGGAATAAAAATTCTGGCCGTATAGTTCCGGTCGTACAGCCATCGACAATTTTTCTTTCATATGTACCGAGAGTTTAACGACCAACTATACGACGGGAATAAAAATTCCGGCTGTATAGCTCTGGTCGTATAGATATCGGTGCCTGCGTATAAATTCTTTTCTAATATACTGGAAGTTTAACGACCAACTATACGGTAGGAATAAAAAATTCTAGCCGTATAGTTCCGGTCGTATAGATATCTATGCCTTTGTATATTTTCTTTCCCAGGGACAGACAGTTTGACGATAAACTATATGGCGGGAACATTTTATTTAGGCCGTATAGTTGCGCCCGTATAGCTGCACCGTCAGGTGGAAACCCTAAATTTTTGACAGCAGGACAACTATACGGCGGGAACACATTGTTCCGGCCGTATACCTGCGTCCGTATAGTTGGGAAAACCCCTCAAATGCCAACTAGAAGGTAACCATTGCTCAAAATTTCATTCTTTCTTCTTCCATCTTCTAAAAAGCTTGAAACACCGTCTGAGAGCTTCTCCCATGTTTTAGAGAAGCCAAGCATATGTAAACAATAAAGTTCTATCTCAGAATATCCTTAAGTTATGATTCTCTTTAGTAGTTCATGTTTTCTTTTCGTTTTCTTTCATTAGTTGGGTGAACGAACTTCGTTCGTACACCGAACTATTGTCTTTTATTTTGTGTGTTATTTTCGCAGGGACTTGAACCTTGTGTGACGACGTGTACGGTAGTGCCAACCGTG
Source organism: Avena insularis (assembly GCA_023614405.1). Taxonomy (NCBI): domain Eukaryota; kingdom Viridiplantae; phylum Streptophyta; class Magnoliopsida; order Poales; family Poaceae; genus Avena; species Avena insularis. Next base: position 90,585,205 of record CM042684.1, read on the forward strand.
CAAACCCTCGTATGAGCCACTTGGTTGCTTCAACTCAATGTTTCAACAATCAGTGTCTGGTAAAACCTTCCAACTCTAACCTCTTTTAAATAAGCACATAGGGGTTGCACACTCGTGTTTCATATTTTGTCTTACTTACACTTCGTCATAATCTAGGAGAAGCGCACTTCTAGAATTAGTTTGTTGACTTAAGCGTGTTGCTTAGGTTGATGAACCGACTCAGTGGGAATTGTATTTTTATCACTTGTGAGCTAAACCCGTGTCTTAAAAAACACAAAATATTTTGTCTTCTTTCTAGTATTGTTCCTACCAGGTTCTTAAGGAAGGCATACACCGGATCGTGAAGCATTAATCGAAGCAAAGGTTCTTTGTCCATTAAAGTAGAGGTTAAAAGCACCTCAACGGTAAAGTGTATCACCCTTGCTTTAACTTAAGCTTGGGGAGGTAACCACTTCTCATCTCTCTTTTGATAACTCAATTTTCTCTTTTGTTTTCATGATCTTATCAAGTGGATGGAAAGTTCTTAGCTTGGGGAGGTTATTTTGCATATATAGAGTCTTGTGCAAAGTTCTTTATCTTAAAAAGTTTCCATGCTATTGTGTATCTCTTTGTTTTTGAATGCTTGCTTAGGTGATATTTTGTTCATATTTATATAAGGGATATACTTGCTCATGTTAGGCCCCATAGGAGACAAGCCATAGCTTTGATGCACCTTGTTCAACTTTTATCTAGCTTGTGAATAATATTGTGATCCTCTAAATATACATTACCATGTTCTCTACATTTTGAAAAAATAATAATAAAGAAGTTCTTCGAAACTTGCTAGTTGACACCATTCAGTTGTCTTCAGTGAATGGTTATGGAGTAGCATGACCCCATAATGTTGGAAATGATGGTCTTAATAGATGTTTACTGAGTGAGTTGGCAAATAAGAAATGATGTTTCAAAGTTTCGGGATTACATATGCCAAAAAATTGTCTTGAAAATCAAAGTGAGATGTTGCTTTATGCGTGTCTTGCACCACTGTCGCACAACATGGGATGCTAACAACTCCGCTGCCCTTTAAACAATCCAAAAAGAGGAAACTCTTGGAGTTTGGCTATGAGTTTCCCAACATATGTAGCAAAAATGCTATATTTGGGTATGCATTGGTATTCTCATGGGCCTGCGTTAAAAGCAAACGTCGGAATACTCCTCTGACCGTTATGAGAAATCATTATACCAAAAGTTACCGTCTGAATCTCGTTCTCGTCATTTTGGTATATTAAATCTTTTTTTCGAATTCGTATGCAAAAGTTACGGCTATTTTACCGTGGCATTATCTTTTTTTGCATAAAAAGTCGAAATTCATGTTTGTTAATTTTCCTACACACTAGACCACATTAATTACCTACATACATGTGAAAGGATTTTATTTTTTGAATTGTTTATCATTTTCTTTTATTTTTTGCAAGGCTAAAAAGGCGATCCATGGGGGGAGGGGGGAGGGAGGAAGGGGTTGGTGCAGGAAACTTACCTGTGGCGCACTAGGCTAGGGTGCCCTACGGGTAAGTTCGCCCAGCTACACAGCAAGCCGCAACCCACATACCCGTAGCGCACTATGTCAGAGTGCGCTATGACTAAGTTTCACACCGTGGCGCGCGCACTGGTGCTTCTGACTAGGTTGTCTGCTGTACATGCCTGGCCCAAGTAGCCGTGACGCACCACCCCCATGTGCGCCACGCTTACGGAAGTTAGCCATAGGGCACCTGCAGGCAGTGCGCCACGCCTATTTTACCCGTGGGGCACCACTAGCACGTGCGCCACGGATGTGTGGATTACCTATAGCCGTTTTCCTAGTAGTGCTGGCCCGCGCCAGGGGGTGGTCTAGCCGACCCCAGCACCCCCTCGGCCTCTCCTTCCGCCTATAAGATGCCCTCCGGACGAAAACCCTAAGTACCCGATCAAAATCCACGAAAGAGTCTGTAACCGTCGTCATCTCCATCCCTAGATCGGGAGGGATCTGAAGCTCTTCCCGGCATCCTGCCGGAGAGGGGAATTCACCCTGGAGGCCTTCTTCAACACCATGCAAGCCTCCAGTGTGATCCGTGAGTAGTTCATCCTTGGACTACGGATCCATGTAGTAGCTAGATGGCTAGTTCTCCTCCTTTGTGCTTTCATGTTTAGATCTTGTAAGCTCCGTTCATGATCAAGATCATCTATTTGTAATTATGCATGTTGTATTTGCGGGGATCTGATGGATATTGAGATGCTATTTCAGATTGATTATTGATTCTATCATGTCTTTGTTATTTGTGACCTTGCATGCTTTCCGTTGTTAGTAGCTATCTTGGCCAAGTAGATGCTAGCAACTCCAAGAGTTAGTATTTATGCTCGATAGTGGGTTCATGCCTCTGGTATTCTGGAGAAGTGATAGAAATCTCTAAGGTACTAGATGTGATGTTGCTACTAGGGAGAAAACAACAATCCTTTGTTCATAGAACAATCGTATTGTTTACTTTACATGATTAAAAAGCAATAATCTGTTGCTTGCAACTTAGTATTGGAGGGGGTTCGGATGATAACCTGAAGGTGGATTATTAGTCATAGATGCAGTTGGATGGCGGTCTATGTATAATGTTGTAATGTCCAATCAACTTCCAAAGGAGTCAAGATAATTAGTATATGCATGTATTGCTTTCTCGATGTTTGTCAATTGCCCCGATATAATTTGTTCACCCAGCATGTTATCTATCTTAAGGAGAGCCACCTCTAGTGAACTATGGATCCCGGTCCTTTTTCTTTTACATACAATCTACAAACTGTTTACTGTTTTGTGTTTACTTTCTGCAAACTATTACTTCTTTCCATTCGATATGTTTAATCCTTTGTTTTCAGCAAAACACGGTGAGATTGACAACCTCATCGCAAGTTGGGGACAGAGTTCTGTGGTTGTGTTGTGCAGGTCTCCACGTTGCTACTAGCACCGGTAGTGCGCCCTGCCAAGGCTCAGCTAGCAACACCTTTAGGGTGTTTCCTTGCTCCTACTGGTTCGATTAAACCTTGGTTTCATAACTGAGGGAAACTTGCTGCTGTGCTTATCATACCTTCCTCTTGGGGTTCCCAACGAGCTCTACATCAACCACGTTCCATCATCGGATGCGAGTGGCGAGCGGCTGGTTTGGGAGGTGGCGACGACGAGACAGAGAGATCGGGATGAAGGGAGAGGATAGGACGCGTGCGCGTGCGAGGGGCTCAGGAGAAAGGTAATCACGCTGGAAACCTGGAAGGGTTAACTAGGGATTGATTTTCCATGTTCGTGTTGACCAGGCTTCCACGAATCGCAGCCCCAGCTAGAATCATCTCAAGTCTATCTCTCTTGATTACTAAATTTCGTTACAATTGATTGATAATAACATAGCTTCTCACTTGATTTAGTGGACTGAAAAAGCATCCTACATAGTCCTACGTAGTCATTGGTGCAGATGGCACATTCCTCCTAGTGCACGACGCCGACGCCGCCTACGGACGGAGCTGGACAATAGGATACCGTGCCCGATGGACCTTGTGGCCACGCACTACATAGTGCTCACTAGCCAGTGCCGGTGGTCCCTTGTTCTAGCCGGCCCAACAGGTGAGCTAGATGGGGCCTAAAGAACAGATTGAAGGAACTAATAAAAACTGAAATATGTTTCTGTGCAGAAGTTTACCATCGCGGGTGAGCTCGACACGGACGGACCAGAGCCATGGAGCATCTCCAGCTCCGGGAAGTGGAGGGGGCACTGTCGGGGCAATCCAGGGAGGCGGTGGTGGTCGTGGAAGAACCCGTCTCATCCTCGGCGTACTCATCGGTGCACGACGGGTCGGCCAGCACCAGCCTGTCGTCGTCGTTGACGTTGGAGGCGAACAAAAGGTCGGTATCCTTGCCATGTGCCGCGTAGGAGGTCAAGGAGGAGGATCTGAATCCGCCTGCATCTACTTCGACGCCGGCCGGTTGGAGGGTATGGGGCACTAGGGTTTGCGCGTGGTGGGGCTATTGGGGGCGCGAGATGGCGGCGGCGATTGAGAAATTTAACCAAGGAGAAGGGAGTGGTGGACGGATGCGAGTGGCGAGCGGCTGGTTTGTGCGGTGGAGGCGGCGAGAGAAAGAGAGAGAGAGATCGGGATGAAGGGAGAGGATAGGACGCGTGCACGTGCGAGCGGCTCGGGAGAAAGGTAATCACGCTGGAAACCTAGAAGGGTTAACTAGGTATTGATTTTCCATGTTCGCGTTGACCAGGCTTCAACGAATCGCAGCCCCAGCTAGAATCATCTCAAGTCTATCTCTATTGATTACTAAATTTCGTTACAATTGATTGATAATAACATAGCTTCTCACTTGATTTAGTGGACTAAAAAAGCATCATACATAGTCCTACCTAGTCGTTGGTGTAGATGGCACGTTCCTCCTAGTGCACGACGCCGCCGCCGCCTACGGACGGAGCTAGACAATAGGATACCGTGCCCGATGGACCTTGCGGCCACGCACTACATGGTGCTCACTAGCAAGTGCCGGTGGTCACTTGTTCTAGCCGGCCCAGCAGGTGAGCTAGACGGGGACTAAAGAACCGACTGAAGGAACTAATAAAAACTGAAATATGTTTCCGTGCAGAAGCTTACCATCGCGGGTGAGCTTGACGCGGACAGACCAGAGCCATGGAGCATCTCCAGCTCCGGGAAGTGGAGGGGGCACTGTCGGGGCGATCTAGGGAGGCGGTGGTGGTCGTGGAAGAACCCGTCCTCATCCTCACCGGCGTACTCACTGGCGCGGGGCGGGTCAACCAGCACCAGCACGTCGTCATCATCGTTGACATTGGAGGCGAACAAAAGGTCAGTATCCTTGTCCCGTGCCACGTAGGAGGTCAGGGAGGAGGATCCAAATCCGCATGCATCTTCTTCGACACCGACCGGTTGGAGGGTATGGGGCACTAGGGTTTGCACGTGGTGGGGCTATTAGGGGCGCGGGATGGCGGCGGCGATTGAGAAATGTAACCAGGGAGAAGGCAGTGGTGGCCGGATGCGAGTGGCGAGTGGCTGGTTTGGGCGGTGGCGGAGGCGGCGGCGAGAGAGAGAGAGAGATCGGGATGAAGGGGGAGGATAGGATGCCTACGTGTGCAAGGGACTCGGGAGAAAGATAATCACGCTGGAAACCTGGAAGGGTTAACTAGGGATTAATTTTCCATGTTCGCGTTGACTAGGCTTCAACGAATCGCAGCCGCCCGCACCGACATCGGAAAAGTAGACATGTCATCAATCCCAGGCACAAACACCTATATACCCTAATCAAAGCGATCCGCAAGTCTTGTGTGTGCTACTAGTTGTGGTCGTTGCGGGCACACGTGAGAAGAGGAATTCTAGTTTAATGTTTATCTTGAAAAAGAGTGTAGTATCTTCGATTGGTGTCTAGCTAGTGCTGATAGGATGACTTTCGTGGCGAACACGGCGATTCCGGTGGTGCTCACGGGAACATCCATCTGAATCTTCTTGGGCTCTATTTACATAGTAGGCTTCTCTTTGGCCGGACCACATAGACTAATCCTGGACACCTGTATGGCATATCCATGTCACTTTTCCTTTTTGTTTTCTTTTACATTGTTCTTTTTTAATTTCTATATTTCCCTTTTGTTTTAATTTTACCTTTTCTACTTTCCTAGTTCTTAGTATACATGTTTATACCTTTTGCTCCTTTAACATGCATGCATATTATTCTTTTCATAAACCGCAACTTCCCGATTTTGTAGAATTGGTTTATTCCATAGCATTCATAAGCATGGCATAATGTTCCATGGAAACATTTAAATTTAAAAAACCCTCAATTAGATTCTATTTCTAAATCTATATTTATCCATAAAGGAATTTGCATGGAAATATATTTTCCTATTTTTAGTGGGTAGGAATATTACTCCTTAATTTCCTAAAATATTTGCCTGAATTTTAGAACTTTTTAGAATTTTACTTAGATCAATTTGGATCTATAAAAATATTTCTCCAAAAGAAATTGAGAAAATGAACAAAAGAAATTGAGAAAATGAACAAAAGAAATAGAAAAATAAGAGAAAAACAAAACAAAACATCCTTCGGCACTAGGCCGAGCCAATAGAACAAGTGGCCCGCCAGCGAAACCGGCCCAACAACCTCCCGCGGCGCCTGAGCCACTCGATCTCTGCCATCCAACTACTCACCTTGACCACGACATCCCGGTGCCGCTTCATAGTCGTCTTCTCCACGCCAACAGAGCCGACCCAAGCACAAATTCATCTGCCGAACAATTTTCCTTCAAATTCGGATCGATTCCTTTGAGGAGTTTTTCCTATTCTCCATGCCTCCTACCCGACCGAGTCCCCTTTTTCTCCCATAAAATTCATAACAGAGAGCCCCTAGGTTGCCTTTGTCGTTGTTGCCGAACCTTCGGGAGGTTGATGTCGCCACGACTACAAGCACCTGAGACCCTCTACTCCCATCCATCTTCTCCCACTAGCTCGAGCGCCTCACCTCACCTCTTTCCCGCCTCTCTGTAGCACACGAGAGCCACCACATGGAGCCGCTGGAGTCTTCAACGGAGCCAAAAAGGATCAGCAGAGATTCATCGTTGTTTGGGGAAGAGAAGGACGATGTCGAGGATACATATATAACTGCGAGGAGAAGCCAAACCTTGTCGAGCACTTGGCTGCTGTCATAGATCCCATGAGCACCGCTGCTGTCGACCCCACATGCATCGTACCATTGCCGTATGCCGTCGGTGAGTGACTAAGCCGTACTCGCCCGTCCGATTAGATAATGCAGAGTTATCATCGATATTTTTACGGACAAAAAAAGTTGAATCACATTTGGCGTGCACGATATAGACTAGAGAAACTAACCAATACCATAGACTAACCAAAATTTGCAAGATATAGATATTCCAAATTTTCTTTTATGAATTTCCAAACATGCATACAAAAGGAAAAACATACAAGTATATGTACTGTACATGTCCAACAATTATTTCCAATATGAAACTAGGAATGAGAAGCAAACCAAGCAATAAAGAATTACATCATCACACAAACATGAAAAGCTAACTTGTTGGCCTTGCCTTGCCTTCCACGATCCCTTGGTTACCGGCCAGCATCATGTATTTGTCTTTCCTGGTTTGTTGGGTGAGGTCGAACGCAAGCGCCTCGCCGAGCGCACGCTGTACTCGGTTGGCCGCGTCGATGGTGTGGCTTTTGTTGTTGCCGTGGCCGCCCTCCTCACCGTTGGCCGTCGTCGCAGTACGGACCGGCTCCAAGAACTCGATGCGGTACTCCGGCCGCGGATTCATCATGAAGTAGAACGGGTCGAGCACTTTGGACGCCGGCTTCGTAGACGTGCCATAGAACATGTCGACGCGCGTCTCGAGCGCAACGGGGGTAACCTCAGCGGTGAGCTCAGCGAAGAGCGGGCTGAACCGGAGCAAGTACGGCTCCCGGCAGGTGGTTCCCTCGGGGCATACCACGAGGTCCCCGCGCGCCAGAAGCGCCGCCATACGCCACCGGTCCTCGTCCCGATCCCGTGTCAGCCTCGCCGTGCGGATGGGCGCGATCAGCTCGGAGACGGGGCTCACGCTGTACGTGACCGCGGTAACTGGCTTGTTCAGACCGGCCGCGACAGTGATCGGGTCCAGGAGAGTGCGGTGGTTGCACACGTAGAGGCGGCCTCCTGCTGCCTTGTTTTTCTCGGTGGCGTCGTCGTCGGTGGGCGGGCCGGCGATGATGCGGGAGCGCATGCCTGTGAGCGCCCCGAGCGGGACGGAGACGCGATAGGGGAGGAGGCTGTATGCTAAGCTGCGGACAATGGCCAGGAAGATGCCGAACGGGAGGTATGTGTACATGGCGATGGCGGCGTGAAACGTCGGCGTGAAGGCGAGGCGGCCGTCGTGGAAGACCAAGGGCTTGGGGTACTTGTCCCTCGGCAATGGATGCCATGCCGCCTTGTCGGCCTCGCTCACAGCATAGGTTTCCTGCATGCATACATGCAGTAAAGACCACGATCGAAGGTGTTGTCCGTAATTTAGTGCAGTCCATATTTACAAGGTTGTTATATATGGAGAAACGAAAATCTATCTACACATTGGACACATTTATAAAGTCAAAGTGTGAAACTGGGGGCGCTAAAGTATGTAGTATGTTAAATTCCATCGTCTAATCTTAAATATGCTGATACAGCAGTAGTAGTAGTACCATTGTTTCTTCTTGCTCCAACTGCTTCACTGTTCGTCTATTCCCATCAAGGATACTAGTAATTCGACTAGCAGGCAATATATATATATATATATATATATATAGAGAGAGAGAGGACATATTTATACTACACCCGGGTGTAGTTATACCCACGTGTGTTTCACGAATTTAGACAGTATCTATCATACTGGAGACTATATATAGGTAGTATGAATTATATAAGAATATTTGGGTATTATATATACTATTTTTTGGGTAGTCATACTCCTTTTGTACGTACAAATATGACGGTATTTTACATATATACTGAAAACTATGGGTGTATTTGCAATTTTTTCACCTCACTTGCTTGTAAGTATCTTAGATATAGTATATGAACATACTCAAATAGATAAAGTATTACAAATACTTCCGTAAGGTAGTATATGAGACGTGGGTGTAGTTACACCCGGGAGTAAGAAGGATTTTTCCTATATATATATATATATATATATTTCTATATATAGAGTGGCGCTATTTGACATCCAGGGTGTACAATAGTTATTCTACACCCCCCTCAAACCATATATAATTTTTATGCCACGTAAATTTTCTCTTATCTCGAAAGTTAAGAAGAACATAAGAAAATTTAGATATGTCGTAAAAAAAATTGTTTACATACCGTATAAAAATATGACATAAAATGCGTATTTTCTATGTTTTTTACACTAAAATGACTCATAAATTGTAATTTTATGTCGATTTTTTGCGTTTCTGATAAATATGAACATAATTATTAGTATATAAAACATAAATTTCTGAAAGTGAGAACATAAAAATATGTGGAATGCAAAATAACTATTCTGCTCTTCGGGTGCTAAATAGGATTTCTATATATATATATATATATATATATATATATATATATATATATATATATATATATATATTATAATATATCCTTATTACATAAGAAGCTAACCAACATTACTCCGCACGACACCTAGGTAGGTATCCGTTGCCACCAAACTTCAACTAAGAGGAGGATATGGATGCTTCATCATTGGACCCTGAAATAATATATATGCTCCTATCATATGCCCCAATTTTCACACCAAACGCCTCCTATTTGTTCCTTTTTACAAGTCATCTCCGAAAGCCAAAATAAAATATTGGCCAACATGCAGTTTGATCTACTTAGTTTGCTTTTACGTTGGACTCCTTGGTATGTAATTGATACTAGTTCTCTCCAAGTTCATGTACACTCTACCGCACTATACATGGCATTCATATGTCTCGGTGCTACTTTCAAATTAAATTCACGATCCAAATAGTATTTGTTAAGTACTTTATCTTAGACTTATGCATAGATATTGTCATATACTACTAGCGATTTTGTTTTGATCATTGCAAGAATGTGTTTGATCTAACGAGGCAAACTTGCACATACATTCCAACACGTGTCATAGCTAGGTGCTACGGGAACAGCGTTTTCTTGTGAAAATTCCTACCTACCGTTACCCAATTTAACCTAATTAACCATTATATTGAATGTTGGCTACGGCGACCTTAACTTTCTGACCGATAATTTAACTTTCTTATACTACTAGGAAAAACATGTACCCGCATATTACGGACTTTCTTTTCCCTTTACGCCAATACAGAGACTACTATACAATCGTTCATTTGTAGTGTTAGCTTTATTACTCCGACCAAAGATTTTTTGCTTAAGGGAAGAGGTAGAATGATGATAAGACTCACCTTGCAGTAATGAGAAAACATGTGGTTCATCCTGCTGCCAGTTCCGACAAGCCGGAAAGCTTCCTCGTGTTTGCCCTTGTTCATCATCTCCTCCCCAATGGGAGCTCCACACGTCTGGATGGTTACCGCTTCATCTACGATTACCCCGACGTAACGCCCGGCGACCACCATGACCTCATTTCCAACGACAGTGTCCACACCAAGGTACTCCTTCAAGAACCCCTCGACCATCACCCTCGGAAACAAGGTGCATACCGCGACCACCTTCCTCGCCTTCATCACCGCCTCGAGCCCTTCCATGGCCATCTCTTCCAGGAAGGGCTTTGGCAGAACTGCCTTGCCAACCCTAACGACCTCCTTCTCACGCAGCCCAAAGAAGGTCACCAGGACCATGGCCTTGAGGCGCATGTTACCACTGAGGAGACACATTAGAGGATAGGCTAGCAGGAGAAAGAGGCCGCGAAGGAACCCGCCGGCCTCGACGGCGACGAGCATGAAGTAAGCCAAGGTAGATAGCTGCGACCTTAGGAGCCACGCCTCTACGTCGACTATTACCGTTTGGCCTTGTAGGTTTTCTGTTGGTGGCAATGTTGTAGTCTTTGCCGTAGACGTGGTTGAGCGGCGGTAGTGCCGGCCCGAGAGGTTTCGCCGGAGGAGGCGGCGAATGGAGCTAAAGGACTTGTGGAAAGGATATGGCTTCTTCACCATGGCTTGTACGCGGTGTGCTCGATGTCGTTATGGCTTTGTTTGTGATGAAGTCTGCACTACTTGCGGATGGTGTACTTATAAGGATGGCAACTAAAGTAATTACTCAGCAAGAAGCATTTGAGTTTGACCAGTCTTTGTTGGGTGGGGTTGGAGGAACAGGTAGGACTAGGAGAATGCTTTGAGCCGCGTCAATGTGAACATAAATACGTAGACATCATGGCATGTATAGTTGTCCAGAAAGGTGTATTGCAGGACACGTCAACCAACAAATCGATGTCCGCACAGAATTTAATCGCGGGACATGTCAATATAACAAACTATTGTGGATGATTTAAACCACAAACTTATACTCCATCCGTCTCAAAATATAAGGGATTAGTTAAAAGTTAAATCTTACAAACTTTGATCAAATATTTAAGAAAAAATATCTATATCTTCAATATTGAAGGGATACATTAGAAAAAAATATTTGTGTACATAATCGTGGTCAGACTTAGAAAACGTTAAATTTTGACTAATCCTTACACGCTTATATTTTGGGGGAGGGAGTAGCTTAGAACATTGTACGAGTTCCTCTTCCTTCCAAGCTCATGGTTAACAACAATAATGCATCATCTTTAATTCAAGGTTGCTTTTCATTCAAACATGAAAGAATAGATTTATTTCAAATTGCAGAACTTCTAAACTCTCATTTGGATTTCGAATTTATATATATAATTTCATGAAAATCACTTGCAAAAAACTCAGCCTTACACTTGCACGTTTGACACTTTGTTTCACGATATGCGTACCTTAAAAAGAAATGAATCCCTCTATTCCACCACTAGTAGAAAACAGGCCTTTTGTTCGGAGCATTAGTCCCGGTTGTGTCTGGAACCGGGACTAATACTCCGGACCCAACAGCTAGAAACGGCCGCAGTGCTCGACCACCTCTAGTGCGGTTTGAATAGGACCTTTAGTCCCGGTTGAAGACACCAACCAGGACTAAAGAGTTTCAACCAGGCTGGGGCCGGTGCTAGAGGGGCTTTAGTGCCAGTTGGAAACACCTCTTCCCTGCGCGAGCCACACACTCCATTTTCAATCTGCTTCATCATCTCTCCGTTTCCTTCATTGAGCTCGAGTTTCATGGGTTCTAAAAGGATTCATCCTTTTATCTTTCATTGCTAGTTTAGCTCATTGCATGTTCTAGAAGTAGTGGGATTTGTAGGTTTAGTTTGGAAGTAATTTTTTGCAATAATAACATTTGGTCACTATTTTACTTTGGTCTTAATGTGATGAACTTATATTAATTAGGTCACTTCTCTATTTATGATGTTGTGTAATGGTTTTTGATATACTTATTATATAATGCAGATTTGGCCACACTCCTTCCCGAGCTCGAGTTCATCCCCTTTTTTCACCCGATTTATCAAGATTTGGCGGCGTCCCATCTATCCAAGTATTCTAAAAGGTTAGCAACTTCATCCTTTCATCTGTAATTACTAGTTTAGCTCATTTCATGCTCTCGAAGTAGAGATATTTGTAACCACTTCATCTTCAAATTCCGGATGGATATAAACAAAATAACATCATCATTATGCATAGAGATATATATATGTACTGTAGTAAACAATAATAATCACAAAATTGGCACAAAAATAGGGTTAATTCAAAAAAGATTCATAGGAAGATACGCTAGCTCAATACATCTTTGAGAAGCTCCTCGAGATCAATATATGGGAGTGCCTCTATGACTAGCTCGTCGAAGATATCTGAGGATGGGATCCTAAGACATCTTCGAGAAGCTCCGCCGTAGTGGTGTCTCTATCGCACCATCTTGCAGTTTATAACTGCTCTAGCTAGATCAATACGCCCGGGAGCTAACAAATTTCACATATATGAGAGTGCCTCTATGGCGAGCTCCTCGAAGATGTCTAACGATGGGATCCTAAGACATATTTGAGAAGCTCCGTCGTAGTGGTGTCCCTCTCGTACCACATCTTGCAGTTTATTACTTCACAAAGATGCATCTTGCCTATTTATAGATTAAGCACCACAACATAGTGTCGACACTCACCCATGACATAGTGTTGCCACCCACCGGATAGTGTCGCCACTCGTGGCATAGTGTCGAAACTCACCCATGACATAGTGTCACCACCCACCATTAAATAATTAAATCTAAACGTTTAGTCCCAGTTGGTGTGTCCAACCGGGACTAAAGGTCCATCTTTTAGTGTTGACACTCACGGCCTATTGTTGCCACTCATGGCATAATGTCGACACTCACCCATGACATAGTGTCGCCACCCACAATTAAATAAATCTAAACATTTAGTCCCGGTTAGCGTCTCAAACTAGGACTAAAGGTCCATCTTTAGTACCGATTGGAGACACCATCCGGGACTAAACGGACTCACGCTGGCCCCAGCCTGCCGCAACCCCTTAAGTCTCGGTTGGTGTCTCCAACCGAGACTACAGATTCACCAACCGGGACTAAAGATGGAGTAGAAAGTTTTAAATCAGTGCATAGTTTTTACAGATGGAGTAGAAATTTTAGACCGATACTAATTTTAGCATCGTGATTACGTTTGATGTACTTATATAATGCATATGAGCCGGCCATGGATGTACGCTAACCGATGCTCTAGTGAGTTCACTAAAGGAGTGCGTTGTTTTCTCGCTGTGGCCAAGGCAAACAAGCGGAATGGTTTTATGTGTTGTCCATGTGGTGTTTGTCGGAATTAGAAGAAATACTCTTCCTCAAGAGTCCTTCACAACCACCTATTTCTGTCCAGTTTCATGTCCGACTATAATTGTTGGACCAAGCACGGAGAAATATGGGTTATGATGGAAGACAACAAAGAAGAAGAGAATGATACCAACTATCCTATGTTTAATGAATATGGTGGTACTACAATGGAAGATAATGATGAATAAGAAGCTGAAGGACGGGCATCGGATGAGCCTGCTAATGATCTTGGTCAGGCCATTGCTGATGCAAAGAGAGAATGCGAAAGTGAAAAGGAGAGGTTGAAGTTTGAGCAGATATTAGAGGATCACAATAAATTGTTGTACCCGAGAATTGTGAAGATGGCCACAAAAAGCTGGGTAGCACACTGGAATTGCTGTAATGGAAGGCAGAGAATAGTGTGACTGACAAGGGATTTGAAAAGTTGCTGAAAATAATGAAGAAGCTGCTTCCAAAGGATAATGAACTATCCGCCAATATGTACAAAGCTAAGAAGGTTGTCTGCCCTCTAGTATTAGAGGTGCAGAAGATACATGCATGCCCTAATGATTGCATCATCTACCGTGGTGAGGAGTACAAGAATTTGGATGCATGTAGGTATGCACTGCATTGCGGTATAAGATCAGACGAGATGATCCTGGTGATGTTGAGGGCGAGCGCCCCAGGAAGAGGGTTCCTGCCAAGGTGATGTGGTATGCTCCTATAATACCACGGTTGAAATATTTGTTCAGAAACAAAGAGCATGCCAAATTGTTGCGATGACACATGGAAGATTGTAAGAAAGACGATATATTGAGACACCCCACTGATGGGTCGCAGTGGAGAAAAATCGAGAGAGAATTCCCGGACTTTGCAAGTAATGCGAGGAACTTATGGTTTGGTCTAAGTACAAATGGCATGAATCCTTTTGGGGAGAAGAGCTGCAGTCATAGCACCTGGCATGTAACTCTATGTATCTATAACCTTCATCCTTGGTTGTGCATGAAGCATAAGTTTATTATGATGCTAGTGCTCATCCAAGGCCCGAAGCAACCCGGCAACAACATTGATGTGTACCTAAGGCCATTAGTTGAAAAACTTTTATAGTTGTGGCACGAACAAGGTGTACGTGTATGGAATGAGCACAAATATGAGGAATTTGACCTACGAGCGTTGTTGTTCGTAACCATCAATGATTGGCCTGCTCTTAGTAACATTTTAGGACAGACAAACAAGGGATACAATGTATGCACATACTGTTTAGGTGAGACTGAAAGTATATATTTGGATTAATATAAGAAGAATGTGTACCTGGGGAGTCATCGATTTATTCCGCCCAGGCATCCCTTAAGAAAAAAAGGCAATCATTTCAATGGTGAGCCAGATCACCGGAGTAAGCTTATCCACCGTACTGATGATGATGTATTTGATATGGTGAAGGATTTAAAAGTAATCTTTGAAAAGGGTCCTGGCAGACAATCTATTCCGAATGACGCTAGCGGACACGCACCCATGAGGAAGAAGAAATCTATATTTTGGGAGCTACCCTATTGGAAAGTCTTAGAGGTCCGATTTGCAATCAACGTGATGCATCTGACGAAGAATCTTTGCATGATACTGCTAGGCTTCTTGGGCATGTATGGGAATAATAAAGACACACTAGAAGCACGACAGGACTAGCAACGTATGAAAGACCGATATGACATGGATCCAGAGAAGTTTCAAGGTCTTGTCAGCTATGCTCTTACCAAAGAAGAGAAGGAAATCTTTTTTGAATGCTTGAGCAGTATCAAGGTCATGTCTGGCTTCTCGTCGAATATAAAGGGAATAATAAATATGGCAGAAAAAAAATCCAAAACCTAAAGTCTCATGACTGTCATGTGCTTATGACGTAGTTGCTCCGATTGCATTGAGGGCGCTTCTACCGGAAAATGTTTGAGTACCCATTGTGAAGCTATTTGCGTTCCTTAATGCAATTTCTCAGAAGGTAATAAATCCATAAAGTCTACCAAGGTTACAGAATGATGTGGTCCAATGTCTTGTCAGCTTCGAGTTGGTGTTCCCACCATCCTTCTTCAATATTATGATGCACCTCCTAGTTCACCTTGTCAAATAGATTAACATTCTCGGTCCTATATTTCTACACAATATGTTCCCTTTTGAGAGGTTCATGGGAGTCTTAAAGAAATATGTTTGTAACCATGATAGGAAAAAAGGAGGCATCTCCAAGGGCTATGGAACAGAGGAGGTCATTGAGTTTTGTGTTAACTTTATTTCTGGCCTTAAGCCCATTGGTGTTCTTGAATCACGACATGAGGGGAGACTAAGTGGAAAAGGCATGCTAGGAAATAAAGCAAGGATATGTATGGATGGGCATTCTTTCACTCAAGCACACTACACAGTTCTACAAAATTTCACCTTGGTGGCTCCGTATATCGAGGAACACTAGAATATTGTACGCTCCAAAACCCCAGGGCAGTCTGACTCCTGGATTAAGATTGAACACATGGAAACTTACAGCGGTTGGTTGTAGACACATCTCATAAATAACACCACTGTTGGAGATCAGATGTACTTGTTGTCCAGGACGCCATCTTCGACTATATTGACTTTCCAAGGATACAAGATAAATGGGAATGCATTTTACATGATCGTCCAAGATAAAAAGAGCACCAGCCAAAACAGTGGTGTCTGCTTTGATGCAATAGACGACAATGGGCAAAAGGACACATATTATGATTACATAGAGGAGATATGGTAACTTGACTATGGATCTTATTTTAAGGTCCCTTTGTTTCAGTGCAAATGGGTCAAGTTGACAAGAGGCAGGGTAAAGGTAGACCGGCAGTACGGAATGACAACAATGGATCTCAACAATCTTGCGTATAGATACGAACCATTCGTCCTAACCAATGATGTGACTCAAGTTTTCTATGTGAAGGATATGTCTACCAAACCGAGAAAAAAAAGACAAGGAAAATAATACAACATATGATGAGCCAAAGCACCACATAGTTCTTTGAGGGAAAAGATACATCGTGGGAGTGGAGGATAAGACAGACATGTCAGAAGATTATAATAAGTTTTATAAAATTCCTCCATTCACAATGAACACTGACTCAAGCATCCCGTTAAATAAGGAAGATACTCTATGGTTACGGACTAGAAGAAAATCCCAACACTAGATGTGGATGTTAGTGATGTATAATAATATATTAAACATTTTACGTAACAGTGTTCTGGATATGAACTGACTCTCAATAGAAAGTTGTTGATTCATAAGGGAGAGGTAGTATTGCAATTCATTGTGACCAGTTAATATTATTCCTCTCCTTATGTGTCATAGTGAGGTCTACCTGCTTACCAGCAGCATTAGTCATTGTACTTCCTCATAACAAATCTCATTCATCAACTGGAACCTCAAAATGTTAAAATGGTTAATAATTTAGTAGTTATAGTAATAATTTTAGAAAAAGGAAAATGGTTTTGGATTAGTTATTCAAATTCAAAAACTTTTCATGTTGAAAGTTTTGTCAGACTCGAATATATGCAAAAGGTATGAACTAATGCATTTTTAATTGAAAATGGCAAAATGGTTAATAGTTTGAGTAGTTATAATAATAATTTTAGAAAACAAAAAATGGTTTTAGATTAGTTATTCAAATTCAAACACTTTTCATGTTGAAAGTTTTGTCAGATTCCAAAATATGCCAAAGATATGAATTAATGCATTTTTAATTGAAAATGGAAAGCTGGTTAATAGTTCGAGTAGTTAGAATAATTATTTTAGAAAACAAAAAATGGTTTTAGATTAGTTATTCAAAATCAAACAGTTTTCATGTTGAATTTTTTGTTAGATTCGAAAATATGCAATAGTTATTCAAATTCATATTCAAAACATTTCAAATATCCAAAAGATGGTATATTCGAAAAATAAAATAGTTTTGGCACTAAAACATTGACCACCAACCAGGACTAAAGGGGTGGGGCTCGCGCGCGAAACTGCGGCGGCCGAAAATACCTTTAGTCCCAGTTGGTGGCTCCAACCAGGACTGAAGACCCTTTAGTCCTGGTTTGTGCCTCAAACCGGGACTAAAGGTGCATGGGTATAAATACCCACCACCTCCTCCCCTGTTCGAGCCACTAATCAGGACACCGCCACTTCATCTTATTCGCGGGAGCACCGTCGCTACTGCCCGCACCCGTGGAGATCAGAGGAGGAGCCGCTGCCCCAGAATGCCACCGCCCACGCCATTCGTGGAGGAGTCGCCTGCGCTGACTTGTACTTATTACTTTTCTGTTATTCTTTGTAATAATTTCAGTTTTAGTTTCAGAAAAATGTATAAACTTGTAAAATTCATAGAATATTCTCTGTTTATTAGAAAAATATGAATAATATACCAAAATGTTCATAAAAATGAAATCTACATTATAGCATCAAAATCATGCATCATTGCAACAATTATAATGATTGTGTTAGTAGAGCACTAAAACAACCCTCTCATATGCATATGGGGTTCCGGTGAATGCTATATTTAGAGCACCCCAATTGTAATATTATTTTATTTTAATGCAAAAAAAATTACCTTTCTTCTATATTAGTTAAGCTATGGAGGGTAGAGATGATGAACAACGTATGTTGGACATGATACATGAGGGTGGAGGTTATTACAATGGAGTAGACGATGGTGGAGAAAAAGATTGTGATGATGCCTTAACAAAGTCTGGCGAGGTATATAAAGCCTCTGCTAATCACTAGTAGATGCATTAATTGATTTGTATATATATACTAATGAATGTTTCTTCTCTTAGAACTCCACATCGGGTCAATATTCTAAAACAAAACGAGGCATGACCAGAAAGATGGTCGATGGTGTGCGTCTCATAATTGAATCAGTCTCTAAGCTGGACCAACTGTTGGAGCCCAAAGAGAGCGCATATGCATTTGTACATTAATGCGGAGTGATTGTTAGGGACACCATCCCGATCACCACTTTAGATTGGAATAAGCCAGGAAAAAAGGATCAAGTTGGAGCTAGTTTTGTCGATGAAAGAGCCAAAGATTATATTTGGAATTCGTTAATGACAGATTTCACCCTACCAGTCTTGTAAACTAATGAGCTGACATGGGCACTGGCATTGCAAGTCAAGGAGTGGGCTCTTAAGAAGATGGCCAGAATTCTAGAGCTAGAAGAAAAGATTATACCGAGATTATGTCAAGGAGAAAAAGCTCCAGAATTCACTAGCGCACTTGAGAAGCAGGAGTATAACTGGGCCGCATTTGTGGAGTACAAGGAATCAGAAAAAGCTAAGCAGAGGTCAGTGTTATTTAACTTGATATATCATCATTCTTGCTTGATCATTGCATCGATGTCATGTGTTGATTGTTTTCCTTTCTTTTTGATGTTTGGTTCTTCCCGATAGAATACAATATTAAGGTCGAGACTGAAGACCAAGATCAACACGATCAAAGAGCGACGAACAATACTTGACCAACTATAATCAAGTTAAACACAAGGCTCCCTAAGATCTTCTTATCGGTTATCAACGGGAAAAGGCAAGCATAGACCCACCATTATATAATCCCATGATTTCAAAAGCATTTCAATTCTTGTCATGATGCATACGATTCTACCGTGGTCTTTTATCAATATATAGAGTATACTATATATTGCATTACTCCCTTTGAGTTTATATTACATGATCCACTACTCCTAGCATAACTATGTTTGGCTTTTGTGCACTTCTAGAACTTATATTTGTGTTCTGCTTAGCCATGCTTAGCTGTTGAGTCTGGTTCCTCTAGATGATGTATCAAATTCATTGAATCTAGTATGACAGGAGAACGAGGTATACTGATAAGGTGAGACCAGTGTTGGTGGTTAAACATGCTAAGGCTTGTATGGGAAGCTGTAGCACCCCGGGAAAACCACTACTAGAAAATCGCGTGTTATTTTTATTTTGTACAGCATCATGACCGCATGCTCATGTCATCATGCCACAGTGCATTTGAGCATTGTTATGTCATCATGCATGGTTTGCCTAAAAATATTTACTAAAAGCCTATTTATGTTTTCTAGATATTCCCCGTCTTTTATTTCAAATCAAAACCCCGGGCTTGTCCGGAATATGTTGTTTGTCTAAAAACCTATTTGTAAATGTTTTATTTTAAAATAAAATAAATAATTAAAATAAAACCTATTTCTAAAACCGAGTAGGCAGCCACCGGTCAGGCCCGAGACCCAACCAGCAGCCACCGATTACCCTAGAACCAAAACCCTAACCCTAATCCCCCTAAACCATAGTCCCACCTAGACCCACACCGCCACAGCCTCCACACTCACCCACCAGCACGTGCAGCCGCACCCGACCGAACCAGCTCACCCCGCAGCCACCTGGCCCAGTCGACCCTACCCGCAACGCACGCGCCAACACGCTCACGGACACGAACCGCAGCACGCGCGACCACCTACCCCGTGTCCCCCATCTCTAAACCTGGCCAACGGGTCGTGCCTGGGGCGAGCCAGCCCGCAACACGTGAAATTGGCCCGGCATGACACGTGGCTTGACGGGTCGTGCCCAGCCCGTGGCACGCGGGTGCCGTGCCTGTGCCGCCTCCCCGAGCACGCGGGTCAGGCCCAGCATGTCCCGTTTGGCGGGGCACACGAGAGGCACGCGGGCCGGCCTACCAGTCACGCCGACGGCCCGCGACGAGGATGGAGTAGGGGAGCGGGTGGCGGGATTTCAAAATTTGGAGGGGGATAGGAGAGCGGGGGCGCAGGGGCGCAGGGGCGGGGATTTCGAAAAAGCGGGCCCCGGGGGAGCGGGGGGCGGGATTGCCGTTGGGAGGGGTTTGGGCTAGGGTTTTGGGGTATTTTGGTCTTTTTTGAGTATTTTTAGGGTTTTAGGTCATTGGGAAGGGTTTTTAGTCCGAAATTGACCAAATTTTTTCTATAAAAAGGAAGCACACCCCTCTCAATCTCCACACCATCCAACACCTCTCTCATATCCTACACCAACACATGGCTAATCCCAACCAGTTTCTTTTCGATGCCGAAGATTTGGGGGTCAAGATTCCTCCCAACTTCAATACTTCTCCCTTCCGTGGCAACAACAACATCGACACCATGGAATTTCCATATACACAATCCGATCATCCAACACCAACAAACACAAGTTCTCCCAATACATCCACCACTTCTGCTAGCCAAAATTCAACCGCTACCGGTAGCAAGCGGCGGAAAAAAACCTCAAAGATCTAGTAGCACTTTGAGGAAGAAGAATATGTTGATGGCCACGGTGTGATGAAGATGAGAGCTCGGTGCTTGCATCCGGGTTGCTCAAGCAAGTTTTCTCTGAAGATGGAAGGAGGGAACGGCCACATGATGAGGCACGCGACAACCCACGCCAAGGCAGATGGAGAGGCCGCGGTGATCCGGAGCAGGATCAACTTCAACCCCGACGGCACTTCCCGAGGTATATTTGTCTATGATTCAGCTCGTCAAAGAGATACTCTTGCAACATTGATTGCCGTGAATGATTTACCATTAGGATTTGGCAAGTCTCCTGGTTTTGTCGAATATATTAGAACTGCTCACTTCCCTAGTTTTACACCAGTCTCTAGACAAACTACAACTAGGGACATGAAAAGGCTAGCCAAAGAAGGTCGTGATGCCATGAAAGATCAATTAGGATCGTCAACTTTTTTAGTCTCCATAACTTCTGATATTTGGAGTGGTCATGCTAAGTAAGATTATATTACTGTTGTTGCTCATTATGTTAGCTCATCTTGATAATTAAATTAAATGATAATAGGATTTGAGTTAATCGATGTATCACATAATGGTGAGAATATTGCTAATGCTATACTTAAAGTTGTTACTGAGTTTGGTCTTACCGAAAAGATATTTGCAGTAACTTTGGATAATGCTTCTGCAAATACTAGTGCAATGACTAATCTCATTCCTACATTTGAAGTATATGCATCAAAAAATTTACTTCATCAACGGTGTGCTTGTCATATAATTAATCTTAGATGATCTAGAACCACACATTGAGAGATTGCGTATGGCAATATCATGGTTGAATGCTTCTAATACCAGACTTGTAAACTATAGAAATCATTGTGTTGTTATTAATGTGCCATGCCATGGTCTTCATCTAGACATACCGGTTAGATGTAACTCTACATATTTGATGCTTCAGTTAGTTATACGTGACAAGACTCAATTTTCCGCATTTTTTAATGCACATTTTCTACCAGACGACGGGTATCATCTACTTGGTGAAGATACTTGGCACGTTGCTGAATCGATCTTTAAGTTTCTGACAACATTTGATGAATCAACTATCACTTTATCTGGGGTTTATTATCCCACATCTCATATGATTGTGCATCATATTTTAGAAATTGCCCAACACCTGAAAGAGTATGAAAATGATGCCACTTTACTAGTAGATGTCCATAACATGAAACTAAAATTTCTCAAATATCGGAAAACTATACCTTTGCTCTATGTTATCGCATTTATTTTGGATCCTAGGGCTAAAATGGAAGGGTTTGGTGGGGTTCATTCGCTCTTAAGTTATACCATAAATGTTAGTTATGATCAATATTCACTCGAGGTAAAGGATAATCTGCAGGATGTTTATGCTAAGTATGAGCTTAAGTATGGTATAGCTATGCTACATAGACCTCCGGCGGTACCAGCAGCTGGTAGGGGTAAGAAAAAGTATGGGGCAAAATATTTGGTACTTCCACGGCCACGCCGAGCTCTTCCACACAAACTCCCGTGCTTCAAGGTGGAGGGGAGTTAGCAAAGTATCTAAACAGTGCAGTAGTTGCTACTAATGATGGTGACGACGAAGACTTCGACATACTTCAGTGGTGGAAGGATAAAAGGTCAACGTATCCGGTGCTTTCCATATTAGCACGAGATGTGCCATCGATTCCCGTCTCAACTGTCTCATCAGAGTCTGCTTTCAGTCTTGCTGGAAGAATAATTGATGATAGAAGAACTAGTCTCACTCCAGATATGGTGAAATCACTGATGTCTGTCAAAGATGGAGAAATAGCCAGAAGAAGAGCCTAGCACACCACCGAGAACCCAGAACGGATAGCCTCGTTCGAACATATGCGGTGGACTAAAGACCAAGAAGAAACTTAGTTGTAAGATTTTTTAATCTCTTTGTAATTTTTAATCTCTTCTGTAATTTTCTCTTCTTTTTAGAGCCAGCTGTACTCTTTCCCCTTCCCATGGATGGAAGGTTTTGATGAGGCAGCTAATAATAAAGGCCAATTTTTATCTCCATACAAACTTATCTCTATATTGCCCTTCCCCTTGGTCTCACTTCTTTACCTTTAAATAGAGCAACCCACCCTGTCATTCTCCACACCACCACCCTCATTCTTCACACCACATGGCTGCTAAACTAAATCCCAACCAGTGGAACTGTGGAGAAAATCAACCTATACCCCATCCACCAATAAGAATAAACCACATTTGGGAGCACTTCGATGAAGAAGTATATGAGGTAGATGGTGAACAAGTGAATAAAGCTAGGTGCAGAAGATGCGGCCATTTGTTCAGCTTGCATCGTGGAACTGGAATTAGTCACTTTCATAGACATGTCTTGTTTCATCAGAGACAAGACGAAGTGAACTAATTAGTGGATGTAATTTTTTTCTTTTCGAGTAGGTTGTACTATTTTTCTGTACTAGGGATGTAAGGTTTTTTAATGAGGCAACATTAATAAAACTCACTTTTTATCCCATATGAAAATTTGTGTCATTTTACTATTTTTCTGCAATTTTTGGGCATTTTTTGGCATTTTTCTGGACTCAAATCGAAGGAAAACAAAAAAGAGACAAAACGGGACTAACGTGCCCCGCGGGCCTAACATGCCGGGGGCCGGCCCACCAGGCACCAGGGCCGGGCTTGGCCCGCAAAGCCGAGCACGTGTGCCGGCCCGGCACGGCACGTGAGCTTGCCGGGCCACGGCGGGCCGTTCCGGGCTAGGCCCGTTTAGCTCGTGTCGTGCCTAGGCCGGCCCGTTGGCCAGGTTTGCCCATATTGTGTACGTGCCAAGCCTCTCTTCCCTGCAATTCCCTCGCTCTGTCGCCTGCCTCCTCACCTTCGCCGCCCTACGACCCCTACGAGGAGCCCGCCTCGCCTTGGCCTCTCCCCGAGCGTCGCCATGAGCCCCGCCCCCAGCTCGGCCGCATCACCGCCACAGCTAGAGCCCCGCCGCCTTGGGAGCTCCCCTCTCCACTCGTCGCCTTCCCGAGCTCCTGCCAAGGCTGCGTATGCCCCGCCTTGACCCTCTTCCTACCTTGCGCAGCCACGTTGCCCGACCTCATTCGCCATTGCCCGGCCTCCCTCAATCGACCCCGGCCGCAACCGCGCCTCTGCGCCCGTTCCGGCCAACGTCCTGCTCCAGTGTCGGCCCTGCATCCCCATCTTTGATTGCCCTGCGCCAAGCCTCCTCGAGCCAGCGGCTAGTACCCCACCGCCTGGAGCCCGAGCCCGCCATCCCGTCCGCCCTCTGCACAGGTCCTCGCTGGCCCGGCCCTCCGTCGGTACCGCTCGCCGGCCTATCTCTGCCTGCCGCCAAGGACACCGTCCCGAGCAGAGCCCCGAAGCCCGCGTCCAGCACCTCTGCGTCACCAGGCGTGCCACTGCTCGAGTTCTAGTTGTTGCTGCTTGAGGTGTTGCTGCGAGGATGTGGTGGGGTGTTTTGTTGATGAATATTAGTTGGCAATGTGTGTGAAGCTACTACGTGTATGCGATGACAAGAACGACAATCAGCGATGGTGTTGATTTTCTGATGAAGGCGTAGTGTCGATTTTGTGAGGGTTAACGCAATGCTTATACCGTGTTTGTGTTGGTGTTGTGGCCACAAAGCATAGACAAACAATGTAAGAGTGTCCGATGCGGAAGACCGAACCCTCAGAATGACAAGTTATCCATCCCGGAACACCATGACCTACTTCATGGATCCGATGGCCGGACCCGAAGACCCCGTTCCCGAAGTCCGAAGACCGCCCTGTCAAAACCCAAGACTATCGGTGCTGAACCCTAATGTGACCCCCTTTTTCCGAGCCCCCTATTTTATAATGACATATAATTGTTGCATATTAATTGAACATGTTTGCATACATATTGTGGGTGCTTGGGGGTATTTCGATGATTCACCTAAATTAAATATGGATACCATATGCAGACTTTCCTAGTCTTATATTGGCTCCATTTAAATTTCTGTAGCGAATTGATGACATATTTTGCCTTGTTAATCCAACATTTAAATTGTGGGGTATATAAATAGTATGAACCTTCTAATTTAATTATCGGGACCTCGGTTCCGTCTAATATTGCCTAGTTGCATTGCACCTTTGCTATGTCATGCATCATACATGCATCATGCCCGATCTTCTACCGTAGTATTAAATAGTGCATCCGGTGTTTCTTTTAGTGTTTTGGTTCTTCGCGGATTAGGCCATTGAGTTGATGCGAGTATCGACAAATTCTTTGGATAATGAACCTTCGGCAGTGTTCTCTAGGCGAGCATTCTCCCTCTTTCTACCTATTTTGCGTTTATAGTCTTTACTTCCTCCTACTGATCTATTGCTATCCGTGTTGTGATGATTTAGTTTCTGTGCACCATTTATATTCCTTGCAGCCGCTATATTGCCTTAGACACATCCTATTGCATGTTGTTTGATAGATAGTAGGCCTTGCGAGTCGTAGTTGCTTGCTCAGGTGTTACTTCGCATCGTTGTCGTTCCACCATTGTTGGAAGGTTGACACATGTTTAATGGTGGAGATGATCATGCCTTTTATTTTAACTTGATAATTAAAATGTTGGGAATAGATATAACTAATGCAGATGCATCGGTGGGAAATAGATGTTATTTGGTTCTTCCATGCTGACTTGTTGCCCGTAGGTACCGAGTACTTGATACCCGTTCATTGATTATTCACACTATCAACATACGCGAGACCCTATGAATCCCCATTTGCCTGAGCTTAATTCACACTTTATTTCTTGGTACCACAAACTAGTTTGGGGCTTTATTACTATCCTCTACTTATGCCATGCTTTACTGCTTTATTTAAGATTGTGCGTGGAGCACCTGTACTGTTTAGGACCCAGTGCCACGTTTATGATGTATCAACAAGCCCAGTCACACTTTTGGGTTCCCAGTCATTTACCGCCATCGCTGCAAACCCTGGGCCCATCTTGGAGCCGGCCAACTTTGTTGTGGGTAGCTTTATGGGGTAGCCCCCTGAAATAATTTATGAATCCTGTGAATGCATCGTCGTGTGGCCTCGTTGCGTTTTATTTGGTTCTTCCCGAGGTTGATCGTGTGTGTGTTGCTATTTGTGTATCCCTACAGGGTAAATCTTTCTGAAAGCCGTATCCACGGTTATGGACGACTTGGAGCACAGTATCTCGATCATAGACAACTATAACTAAAGTAGTGCTATAAATTTGACTTTGACATGTCTAGTAATCAGATTCACTACAATAGAGTGAGTAAATAAAAGTGCCAACAACTGCTGGATTTGGGAGGTCTCATGCTATTTGTATCTGACAAGTATTGCAACTACAACAGAATGGTTAACTAAACCTGCCCACTGCTTATGATAACAGGATGACTCATGCTATCTATATCTGACTAGTAAGTGCTGCAACTATAATAGAATGAATAAAATTGCCAACTGTGCGAGTTTCCTCGGTATGACTTCCTTGTTTGATCTCGAGGGGTAAATACCAGGATGGGTATAATTGGTGTTAGTATCAGGTGGGTCCCACATAGGTCTTTCTTACCTCTCTCTGATAGCCGACAGATGTATCGACTCTCAATAGGTTGTTTAGTGCATGCTATACTGCCGCTTCAGTCCACCATACCTATGTAGGCGAGAGACGCTAAATTCTAGACTCGCCGTGTACTCGCCTCATTACTGACCGCTCCCTTTTTCCTCTACCCTTTGTTGGCACCCTTTTTGTTTAATAGGTATAAGTTTGATGTCGTTAGTAGGGTTACCCTTCCGGCTTGGCCTGGGCAGGGTTATGGACGCCATTGGTTATTCTTCAGGGCTCTTAGCCCCATTTGCATCTTATCCGTACTCGAATATTGTATCGTTTTCAAGGTGATTTGGATCTTTGTACTGTATATCTGTATTCTTGACTCATGGAGTCGTTGTTGTATATATATGTTCTATGGATTCCATTGTGAACTGTTGTGTAATGTTATTACTTCGTTTTCCACCCGCACGCAAGTGTCTGGTGGTCATCTTTGAATCGTTTCTATGCGGGTTTAGCGGAGAGCGATAAATCTGCAAAGGGCCGTTTCGAGGGTGTTACAAAGGGCTATCAGAGCCTAGTAGTTACGATACCCCACGGCTCCAGCCTGTAAGATAACCTAGCTAACGGATGTTGTAGAGTGTCCAAAACTATTTTTGTAAAATCGATTGGATAGATCTGATTAGGTATGCTTTTACTCCTTACCCCTATGCTTTTCTCCTCTTACATCCGCGTGTTTTGAATCTGTTATCTTATTTTTTCTTCGAGTCCAGGATTTCTCATGGTTGGGTTTCTGTCGTACCTTCAGGGTTTTTCTTTCTCCCTTTTAGAATGGTGGATCTATAATCATCTAATCTGCATCTCGTTTGTTGTACCCTTCATCCAATCCTTTTGGGTCCTTGTACTCTTTATCTATATCTGCACCTTGATGGATATCTGTATCGTTGAAAAACATTATGAGAATGATGAGCATTGGTGAAGTTGGAGTATACCTTAAGCATGTGTTGTTCATGCCAATGGAACCATCGCGAAACCTAATCATTGTGTATTTTCATACAATTTGTTTTGTATCTTGTGGTGTTTTCCCAACACGATGACATCTTCTGCATTAGTTCCAATGAAGATCCTGCATCACTCTTTTGTTTTCTGAACATTGGTTGTCAAGATCTTTAGTCTGAATTCCGAGAGTTGGTTGCACGATTCTTCTATTCATATATAGAGTAATGCTTCGAGTGCGGGATGGACTGATCACC
Organism: Avena insularis; assembly: GCA_023614405.1. Taxonomy (NCBI): domain Eukaryota; kingdom Viridiplantae; phylum Streptophyta; class Magnoliopsida; order Poales; family Poaceae; genus Avena; species Avena insularis. Next base: position 90,612,642 of record CM042684.1, read on the forward strand.
CTGCCCGACTCTTACTATTCACTCTTGTACATCGAACTAGTGGATTAATGTGACTTTTACTCTTGCCATGGAAACTAGAGGTGGCCTTATCTTTTGAGACTTTTACCTTCATCCTTTGCTTCTCCGGAGTGTTCTCTTAATGAACGTGAGCAACGACCCCTTTGTTGGTGGTGTCGCCGATTCCAAGTTGGAGCAGAACCTTTGTTAGTGGTGTCGCGAGGATCTACATGAAGCGAGAAGAATCCAGCCGTCGGCCTTCTTCCTCGTACCATGAGGCGGATCTCGAGGGCAAGATCCATTGTTAGTGGTGTCAAATTGTAGCACCCTAGGAAAACCACTACTAGAAAACCGCGTGTTGTTTTTATTTTGTACAACATCATGAGCACATGAGCATGTCATCATGCCACATTGCATTTGAGAATCGTCATGTCATCATGCATGGTTTACCTAAAAATATTTACTAAAAGCCTATTTTTGTTTTCTAGATATCTCCCCGTCTTTTATTTCAAATCAAAACCCCGGGCTTGTTAGGAATATGTTGTTTGTCTAAAAACCTATTTGTATATGTTTTATTTTAAAAGAAAATAAATAATTAAAATAAAACCTATTTCTAAAACCAGGAAGGCAGCAACCGGTCAGGCCCGAGGCCCAACCAGCAGCCACCGGTCACCCTAGAACCAAAACCCTAACCCTAACCCCCCAAAACCTAGTCCCACCTAGACCCACACTGCCGCTGCCACCACACTCACTCACTAGCGCGCGCAGCCGCACTCGACCGAACCAACTCACCCCGCACCCACTTGGCCCGGTCGACCCTACAGGGAACGCACGCGCCGACACGCTCGCGGTCATGCACCACAGCACGCGCGACCACCTACCCCGCGTCCCCTATCTCGCGTACATGCACACTGCCTCGCAAACCACCCACACTCCCCTAATCGATCCTGGCCCCACAACTAACTATGCCCGACCTCGATCCCCTCATCCCCTTCCCGAGACCACCGCCGCGGAGGCGCCAAGCCTCTCTTCCCCGCAATTCCCATGCAATGCCGCCTCCCTGCTCACCTTCGTCGCCCTGCGACCCTGACGAGGAGCCTGCCTCGGCCTCTCCCCGAGCGTTTCCATGAGCCCCCCATCTCGGCCGCATCACCGCCATAGCCAGATCCCCTCTACCATGTGAGCTCCTTTCTCCGCTCATTGCCTTCCTGAGCTCCTGCCAAGGCCTCGTCTGCCCCGCCTCGACCCTCTGAATACCTTGCGCAGCCGCGTCGCCCCACCTTGTTCACCATCGCCCGGCCTACCTCCGTCAACCCTGGCCACAACCATGCCTCTGCGCTTGTTCCGGCCCACGTCCTGCTCTAGCGCTGGCCCTACATCCCCATCTTCGGTCGCCCTGCGCCAAGCCTCCTCGAGCCGGCCGCCAGTACGCTGCCGCCCGGATCTCGAGCCCGCCGTCCCGTCTGCCCTCCGTGTAGCTCCTCGTTGGCCCGTCCCTCTGTCGGTACTGCTCGCTAGCCTACCTCTCCCCACCATCAAGGACTTCGTCCCGAGCAAAGCCCCGAAGCCCGCCGCCCCAGTTCAGCCTCGACCCCGCATCTAGCACCTCTGTGTCACTAGGCGTCTGATACCTTCGATCCGGATTACGGATGTAGTATAGCTTCTTTTCCCTAGTAGACCTAGGTTATCGAATCCTTGGGAAGCATATGCATAGTGAAGTTACTTTATTCAGAAGTTTTAGAATTCCTTTTGTGTTTTTACCGGACCAAGAGTTTGCGTCTTTTTGTTGTTGTCGATGATGGTGAGAGAGGGCCTAGGGCATTCGGTTTCACCTGTAGCTGTGCAAAATATCTGATGGGAATAAAAGATAAAGATAAATTGTGCATGTAATTGTTAGAGCAAGATACATTATATGTGGGCAGTGCATCCATAATTGGTATTGCCTCCGCATCCGTTTATAGCAATAACCTACTAGTCTCATCCATAGAAGAAAGAGAACTAATGATATGCATAGTGACGTCACCATTAATCCCAAGTAAATCCCTCACATACAGCCGTACTACTCCTTCTGTCACTAGGGTTCCCAACCTGCAGCTTAGTCATTACTCATACTCCCTATACCTGGATCAATCCTCGGGGTCTTGGGTACCTAACAAGTCCTAAGATTGAGGCAAGATAGGATACAATAATCATCATGTCATACAAACTAATACACACTACAAGAAAAGTTTCCTTCCGCAACAAATTGGCCCGACAGTCGTCGTAGAAGGCGCGTCTTCCGTGACGAAATTCTCGGCTCGGTCGTGGCCGATGGAAAACTTTTTTCCGGTTTCACGGCCCTCTAATACGACGGGTCTGCTAAAAACATGGAGGAAGCTCGGATGGCATGTAGCAGAAGTAAGATTTTTGTTTCCTCGCGCGATGTTGACTCGCCGAAGTCTTTTGAGGCGTGTGGGTCCCGGACTTCAGTGTCTCTAGTGGACCATACTTTTCGGTCATGCCTTCCTGATTTGAACTCGATAATGTTGCTTGAGGCATCTGCCGTTTAGTCAGGCTGCTAGGTCCCACATGTCAGCCTCTCATTAGAAGGATTGTTGTGTATGATGGTACTTTTTTCCTTCGCTCGCGCTACCCTGTTCCGAAGTTTATAGAGCTGCTCAATGCATCTATCGTCTAATCAACCTCCTGGGACCCACATGTCATCCTCTCATTAGAAGAAACGTGTGTATGATGGAATTTTTTTCCTTCGCTGGCGCTACCCCGTTCCGAGTTGATAGCGTTGCTCGACGCATCTACCATTTAACCAACCTTCTGAGCCCCACATGTCATCCTCTCATTAGAATAAACGTGTGTATGATAGATTTTTTCCTTCGCTCGAGCTACCATGTTCCAAACTTGATAGCGTTGTTCGATGCATCTACCGTTTAATCACGCTGCTGGCCCCACATGTCATCCTCTCATTAGAAGAAACGTGTGTATGATGGATTTTTATCCTCTGTCACGCCTTCGTGTTCCGAACTTGATAGCTTTGCTCGCTGCATCAGCCGTTTTTCAGGCTGGTGGGTCCCTTATGTCAGCCTCACATTAGAAGAATCGTGGGTATGATGGAATTTTTTTCTTCTCTAGCGCTACCTTGTTCCGAACTAGATAGCGTTGCTCGACGAATCTATCGTTTGCTCACGCTGCTGGGTTCCCCATTTCAGCCTCTCATTAAAAGAAACGTGTACATGCTAAACTTTTTTCTCGCTCGCGCCTCCCTGTTTCGAACTGGCTACGTTGCTCGATGCAGCATCTGTATAAGGTAGTGTTGCTAGGTCCCACATATCAGCATCTCTGTAAATGAAACGTGTATATGATGTACTTTTTTTGGCCATTTGGCCATGTCCGCTGTTTTGAACTTGGCAACTTGCTGGGTCCCAGATGTCAACCACCTCTGTGCAAGGAACGTGTCTATGCTGGGTCCCAGCTCACAACCTCTATTTGAAAGAAACATGTGTATGTTGGACAGTTTTTTCGGGTCCCAGATGTCAGCCTCAGAGTACAAAAAATGCTCATAAAGGCCGAATTAAAAAGATTCTGAGCTATCTCGGGACGGATGCCCTATTCGTCATGACTTATATTTCATGGGCTCACTCCTAAGTTGAATGGGCTATGGTCGGTGGACACAAGACCACGAAAAGGCCGAATTAGAAGGTATTGGGCTATGCTTGGGGCTGATAGGCTAATTTCATGGCCTATGCTTAGGCCTGCTGGGTCCGACATGTCAGCTTCTCTGTAAGTGCAACGTGTGTATGATGGACTTTTTTTTCAGGCCGTGTCCGCTGTTTTCACCATGGCAGCAGCCGTGTATGGTCTTACTGCTGGGGCCCTTATGTCGGCCACTCTGGCATGTTCTGGCTTTACTACACCACGGACCAAACCTAGGGGCAGCTCTGCTGCCGGGAAAAGTCACCTAAGAGGGCAACATAACTGCCGGCAAAGAGTTTTTCCCGGCAGATAGGCCTGCCCTCTAAAACCCTGCCTGCAAAGACAACCGTCATCCTGCCCTCCAAGCTCTACCATTGCCGGCAACTATTTTAGCGGAAGATACATAAACTGCCAGGAATGACTTCTGCCGACAGTTCCACTGACCTATAAACTACTATTTTTCCTAGCCTAGTTTATTTTTCCTGTCAATTAGACACTTGTTCTCGGTATCATGTGAACCCTGATATACACTTGTCATATATTCAAGCAATCAGGAGCAGATCGTATATACAATTCATTACACATAAAGTTCAATCAAATTAACATAGAGGCATCATCCAAAAGTACACACATCCAGAACTATACACATTTATATGAAATATAATGCGCTACCCAAATATTGGGAAGGGTTCATTCAGTAAACAGAGTACATGCTTCTGGATAAACAGAGTGAATAACAGGACATAATTCTTCACCACTACAACCAACCAAAACAACTTGCAAAGTATTCCAAAAAACTAGGCAAATTACATTAAGATCATTACTCCAGCAACTTGTAGATCTTGACAAAGCTCCAACTAATTGTAGATATTTGCGGAACCTGCAACAGATGTACAAGATCTTATATTCTTAAGTTGTGAAATTCACAAGAGATAGTACAAATCAGTTCACATGAGCAAAGGTGCAAGTTCTTCGTTGTAAACTGAATCACTTCAGTAGTGATACAAAAAAAATCAACATCCTCATACATGCATCCTGGTAACTCGATATATCAGTTTTAGAATCACACATGTATGATAAACAGAAGAAGTTAACTTTTCCTGGCAACATCTATATACCTCAGCAAGTTATATGCATGCTAGCCCTAGCAACATCTACAATACTTTGAAAGAAAGTTTGAGCATGAATTTCACCAGGCAAACAAAATCTAAACATGAATTTTAATGCGGAGAAAATCTGAACATGAATTCATCATCACAGGTTCACTCAGAGGTAAGATATGCATCATATATGTATCAGTGTCATATGCATGCTATTATGTGAGTTAATCCTAGATAAAATCGAACTTTTAAGTAAAGGTATCTAAAACAGGACGTATAAACTATTAATAGCTCCTAAACATGCTTGTGGGTGCACAGTTCCTTTTTCCATTGACTTAGGATCAAGTTTGAGTTGCATACACATAAGCAATAGTAAGTAGCAAGGAGGAATGTATCAGTGCAAGAAGAGATACGAATGATCAAAATCAGAGCCAGAGTAGAGAAAGAATCTTTTATTTTAGAAACTGAAGGTACGGTAGTTTTATTCATTAACATCAATAATAGTAAATCTCCAGATATGTGTACTCTTGGTTACAAGTAGTACCTAGCCAACATGCCTCAAGTGCAGCTGAATATGAAGCAAAAATTTAATTATCGTTTGAAATATTGGAGATGATTGTTTGTTGAAAACTCAACTTTTAAACATATATGTAGCAAGAATTGATCTAGCTGATACAGTAGTACAAGCTTAGTGAAGTACCTATATTAACATAGTTAAACCTTGCATCACCAGTAAGGTGCAAGCTCTATCTGAAAGTATTGGTCACTGATCATTTCTTTATACTACTACTGGTTCTTTATTTTTATATGTTCCTATGACATGCAAGATTGATAGATTTAAACATTCCACCATTAGTTACTAATAGAGGATGGATCCCGGGACACATGGAAACACAGCATAAATCAAGGGACGCAAAACTGGATCATATAAACAAAAGTGAAATATAGAAGATTAACTAAGAGTACTACTAGATATGAACATTTTTATCATTAAAAACAAAGCTTCTGTACATGTACATGGGATCCGACTGAGACATAGTAGTTTCTTGCAAGTGAACATAAACATAACTCTTTGTTACTGTCTCTATTAAATAGAAGTTGATCCGGCAATTTTTGCACACAATGGTACACTTTTTTTTCCTTCCTATCCTTTTAGGAATCATTATTTTTATAGATGCTTATTGGAATCATTTGGTAGAGCAATAGTGGACAGAGACTCCAAGTAATAACTTAAAGTAGGTGAACCTAAAAACATAATCTTACATGCATGGCACGAGTATGGACATTTCATATATCACCCCATAGCCCCGTAGATGTCATGTTCCTAACACCATAAGGCGGTACAACATCCCTTTTTACTATATAGTTCATGGGCAGTGGCGGAGCTACGTACAAGTCAGAGGGGGCCACCGCCCCCCAGACTTGAAGCAATCTCTGAAGAAAAAAATATTTTTGGCACTTAGATGAGAATTTTTTGACTCATTTGCCCCCCCAAACATATACATATTACCTTTTGCCCCCCAGTGATCCCAGGCTAGCTCCGCCACTGTTCATGGGAACATCATAATATTCAGTTTGCGGCTTCATAGAGAGGTAGTCAATTTAAATCGTTCATTAGATCTGGGATTCCTAGGGACCTCACCATCTCTTTCTTTTTCTAGCTTACGCCATCATTTCTTGCTCCCATACAACCACTACAGTAATATATATAACAGATTAGCTGAAATATTCCAGAATAATCTTCAGCATAATCAAACACAACAAAATCAACATTTTCATGTTTTCTCATGGAAGCTATGCATAATCAACATTGTAAAAGCTTGGTAAAATTTAGCAACTGCAAGATAAAATCCAACTGTTCTAAATCACGAATTAACACAAGGATCAAATCAACTCAATTATAATTGGGCATATACCTACATACAGTACAAAAAACATTATATACTAAGAAAATTAATAGCGCTCAGTTGAAAGGGGCTTACCATTACTGCCAAATCTGGAGGGAGTTAACTGACGGGGATGTTGTGATACAACTTTGGAGCGAGGGCCTGGAGGAGGCCACTCTGGCTGGTGGTGAGTGGTGAGGGGGGGGCAGCGAGGGGGGGGAGGCGGCGCCAGGAGGAAGAAGTAGATCGGGGATGAGTGTTCCTTTCTAGATGTGGAGGCGGCGGCCATAGCAGCTTTGTCAGGCACAGATGGAGGAGGTCGGGGACGAGGCGAAGAGCCGCCGGCGGGCTCCTTTCCAGCGGTAGGTACTCGGAGGACGGTAGCACAATAGCGGACTAGGCCACCCTCTCTACTATTGTGGAAGGAGTCGAACATGAGACTAGCGAGCGTCGATTGGAAGTGGCGGATGCGGTAGTGCGACGGGTCAACACGGGCTACGGAGGGCGGTGGCCATGGCGACGACGAGATGCACCGGTGGTAGAGGGGCGGGACGAGCGGCGGGAAGGAAGAGAGGAGAGGTTGCGGGGAGGGTGAGAGGGCAGAGCGGCGGCGGCGGCGGCGAGCATGAGAGAGAGGGCTCGAGAGATTGGGAATTTTTTGCCACATAGAGCGGTGTCTAGGGATTTTTTTTTCTTTCTTTTTAGCGGTGTCTAGGGATTTAACATACCATGCGCCTAATTTTTCGTCTCCAAATTCACTCTCCGCGCCTCGAGTCACATTACCCGCGCTTTTTTCCTTTCCCCTGTGACAAATCAGCTGACAGTCACCTGCCAAAAGCGACGTGTGCCGGCAGATCAGGTGCCACCGTATGTTCAGACTATTGTCGGTAGTTGATTGCCGGTGTTTCTCCATCTATGCCGGCAGTTGATTGCCCTGTCTAATTATTGCCGGCAGTTAATTTTTCCTGGCACTTAAATTGCCTACATAACGGTACTTTTGCCGGCAGTTCTATGCCCGTTTCGTCCATGGTGTAGTGCTTGTGGGTCCCCGATGCAGCCTTGTATGGTGGGTCCCTGATGCGAGTCTCTATGTACAAGTATTTAAACTTTTGTTTCAAACCCACTCTCAAAACAAACTCCAGGGATGCTGCATGCTGGTGGGTCTGTGATGTCAGCCTCTCTGTAATGCGATATTGCTAGAAAAAAAATCCAAGATACGATTCGAACAAAAGACCTTCAAATCAAATAAGCGTAACTGAGTGTGTTGCCACTAAACAAAGATATTTATAGAACATTAAACTTTTATTAGTACTACAAGTTATGTATTAGTCTTCTTAAAAATACTAGTTGAATGTCCGTGCATTGCTATGATAATAAATTATTCAGTGAAATCAAAATCATTGTGAAATACTTTTGTTCTAGTATTCTCATTTTATTATGTTCATCTATGTTGTACATCTTTCGCCACCCTAGAAGAAAAGTGTCATGTTTCTCTCTATATGTTCGTCCATCCCATTTTATGGTTTCATTTGTTACGTGTACAATTTTAGGTTGGCTTCCCATGAGCAGACGGACTCATAGACCGAATTACCATTTAGAGAGTTAATTAGAGCCTTTGGGGTTGGAGTGAGTTTAAATCGGATCAAGGAAAATTGCATGTAAAAGTCGACCAATTATCATTAGGATCGTTGGTTAGTTACCCTCTTGCGTAGTCACTCCAACAATATCTATCGCCACAAAGAGGATGTGTAAACATAGAAAACATCATCATGGACAATTTAAGAATCATGCTTGCAGCTTTAACCTAAAACAATGACATTATCAAGATGATAACAACGTCCCTGAATTCATATTTTTATATAAAATTTATAAGCACTGGTAAAATCTGTAATAATCAAGAAAGCAACACACACTTCTAGCAAGTCCACCCGTTGTGACAAACGCTAACAATGCAGCAATCATAATTCAGCCGGCCATCCCTACTTCCCAAGAGGGATGTACATCTCTCTTTCCACCACACAACTTTTTTATCTCTCGAAATAAGCTCTGACCTGCATTACTTCATTGAGAACATCACATTCCAAGAACCTAGGAACAAATCCCGCGACATTGCCCTGAATTTTACATGGACCTGCATAGGTTGGGTAACGGTCGTGTAAGGCAAAAAAAACATAGGTTTAGGGATTTGAATGGAAGTCTAATAGCAAGCATACCAGGTTTTTCACCAGAGTGTATGTAACTTTTAGGCTCGACAACAATATCCTAGAAATCAAGTATCAGGAACACATATATGGAAAACATAATAGAGTAGGCTTTGTTTGGGGAGAATTTGAAGAAACCTTGGTATCAGGATTTTTCTCCTTGAGGAAACGACCAAAACCATATATTGTCCCACCTGCCCCGTTCCACCAATGAATATATCCACCTTCCCTTTCAAATTCTCTCAGATTTCTGGCCCAGTAGCTGTCTCGTAACGTACCTGACTGAAAATTAGTCAAGTAGGTTAGACACAGCTTGAGTGCATATATGAGTTAGGCGTCTTGTTCAAAATATTTGCAGCTTTGTGCAAGGCCCCTTTCTTCCCTTTTGTAGCATCTGTAAGGACGACACTAAAAACTTTGAGCAGAACTCTCTCCTCCATGCTCATGAACATGGGCATTCTCATTACCGGCTTGTATCCCTTGAAGGTAACAATGAAAGAGAGACCTATGCGTGTGTTCCCACTCGTCGCTGCCACCAAAACACTCTGAGTAGAGAACACAAATTAATATCATAATGGTACACACTTTCCCTCTTAATAATTATGGTGCACACCTCTCTGAGTAGAGAACACTTTGAGCATATATGTGTGTGTTCAGAGACTCACAAGGAGAAGATGTGGTCGAATCTCTTATTTGGGTGTTATATCAAGCCCTTCTCTTCATAGTCGAATATCAAACATAGCTAGGGTGCATGTTTAGTTGGTTGGCAGGTACATCAAGGTCAGGAAATGAAAGCATTGAAAAATGAGGAGGAAGATTATTATAGTTGATGCAACCTGTCTTTGACGCTACAGCAGGATTCCATTATCTAAGCTTGGTGGTGCTCTTGATGATCTTGTTGAGGTACACCATGGGTGTCTTGCCGATGAGCTGCTCATCAAGAATTCAAGATTCAACAAAAAATAAACCCATGAGACATGTCGCAACAGGATGGGTAGTAGATCTTTTGGAGTAATCCTATCATCCTAGATCTATTACTGGTCAGACAGTTGAATGAGAGGCGAAGGTGATTGGTTACGTGGGTGACTTTGTTGGCAATGTTGGGTCCCTCGATCTTAGTAGGAATGGTGTAGTGCCTCGATCGTAACAATGAGGAGGGGGATTCAGCGGGGGAGCGGCGGCAGGATAAGGGCTTACCGGACGGGTGGGCGGGCGCCTGACAGACGGTCCTAGGAGGTAGCGGGCCAGCGGCAACGCCCAGGAAGGGAGAGAACGCGACTCCAGCATGCGTCACAGTAGACGACAGGCTTCATGGAAGACAGCAGCGGCGACCTTCAAGCAAGGCAGCGGCAGGCGATGGAGACCTCGCACGGAATAGCGGCTATGGCACGCTGAATGAGGGTAGGAGGCAGTGGCATCAACATGGACATGATGGGCGAGAAGGGGGCAGCAGCGGCGGCCAATCTAGGGAATCGCCACATGAGAGAGGAGATGTGTGCGAGTGGATTGGATCCGACGGATGGCATCAGTGGGTAATTTTCCACAAGCGGGAGAGAACACAGGACCAGGCGGTTATTTTTGGCTGCGAAAAATTATACGGTCTAGATGGTTCCAATGTCTGATGTCAAAGTGTCGATTGACAATCTACCAATACCAACTCCTATTAATAGTAAAGATATATGGTTAGAAAAACAATTCTAAATTACTTTCTCAATGGAGAAAGCATAGAACAATATGATAATTATGTATGTCCTAACAACACGAAGTAAGAAAAGTAAAAGATTAGGATGGCCAGCATTAAGTATTCACTATTTTGCAAAAAAATCTTAATAGCACAATAAAGTTAATTAGATCCTGAACGATGCAAAACTACGAGCATCATGATTCCAGAACTAAGTGCTTCAAGTTTTAGCGAACCAGTCATAGAGTGTTTTCCGCGACCCTGGTAAAATTAAAATAGCACAACAAAATGAGTTCAGAACCAGAAAATGTGAATTCGTTAAGAAATCAGTGCAGAAATAATTCAGCACGTAACAGTAGACTTGTGGTAGAAAATACAATAACCTGAAAAGTAAAACTAATATCCTCCAATTGGTAACTTCCAAAACCATCATTGCTAAATCTATATTCCCAGGAATAAAACTACTCCTTCATCCAGATGCATTTCTTTCTATGATCAATATTCACGAGAACAACCTATTTTAATGCCGAGACTTTACTTGGAGCTATACAAAAAGACATGATTTCCTGATCCAGATCTTGTAGCGTCGAGATGGGAAAGGGACGGGAGCATCATAAAGAAGGTGTTCAACGGCCCATCAGGCACACCGCCAATCGCGGTGAAATCCCGAGAAATGGAGCACACATCCAATTCGAATCAAGAGAAACCAACATCACATCAACATGTAAGAACTAGAGAGGGGAGGGGGATAGACAGCTTACTTGGGAGGCAGTGGATGATGCGATGGTGAGGACCTGCCGCTGCTACTACTGTGGCGGCTTGCTGTGGCTGCCGCCGACGAACGGCTAGGACAGGCAAGCTGTGATTTCGTGGTGCTAGAGCGCCGTCTTGGATGCCATCATGACGCGCCGCCGTCTAGAATTAGGTTGTTGTTGTACGGGACCAAGGAGGTAGCTAGCAAAGCAGAGATGGGAGCGGCCGCGAAGTCCAGCAGGCCAATCGCCTTGAGTAGAACGATCCCTCTCCGCCCGCATGGACGAGGATCCCTTCTCCGATGTCGAATGGAGACGCCCAACTGGAGAGGCGATTTAGTGGAGGACTACCTGGCGGCGCCGGTCGGCCCTGGACGGATGGAGCCGGTCGCCCATGTCCTGTTCGTCCCCTCGCATACCTGCAGAGCGGAGAAGGGCGGGAGAGGGCGGCGGGGCGAGAAGACCGTGACACCCTACCTCAGCGGAGGAGGGACCTGCACCGCGGATTGAGGATTTGGTACTGGGGCATGGGCGCGCATGCTAGATTGTTGCGCCGATGTCAGACCATGTCAGGCTTGAAGCGCTCCGGAAGGAGGGCATCCGCCATGGAGGTTCTCGGGCCATTAATGACGGTGGGAGGGCGGCTAGGCAAGACGAGAGGGGTGGCGGTGGCTGGGCAAGACAGGAGGGGCGGCGGCGGCTGGACCTGTGCTAGGGTTCATGGGAGGGCAGATGATGCGTGGTGGACCGTGCTTACGTTTTTTTTCTGTTTAGGTGTTACGAACTTCTGAACGGCTTTTCTCCACTTAGCGGTGGCAGATAATCATAATTAACTAAATCAAGTAGTGAGATGACTTATTGTACCATCGGATATAGATCATACGGTCCAGATGCTTTAAAAAAATCATACGGTCCAGATTCTCTCAATGTTTGATGTTTGAGTGACGACCTACGATCACCAACTCCCATTTAATAGTAAAGATTTTGGGTGTCTATATTTATCTCTTTTAGAATATAAAAGGGCAGCGCTCCTGGCATCTCAATTTATAAAATGCCACATAATGGAGTATTTTCTTAAAAACATGGGTAGGCTGAGTTTTTTTTATTTTGTGAGGTGGGGGGCAATGCTCAAAAGGCCGAATTAAAAAGATTTTGGCTATTATACATAGGCTGCTATGCGTGGTTTATACTCCGTAGGGCAGGCTTCATGGGCTTCATTCTCAAATTTTAGTGGGTTGTGCTCAACAGTCCCCTGATCCCTAAAAGGCCGAATTAATATGTTCTCGGCTATGCACCATGGGCTCCTTTCTCAAATTTCACTGGGCTGTGGTCAGCAGTCCCCTGACCCTGAAAAGACCGAATAAAAATGTTCTAGACTAAAGAGGGGCCGAATGAGCTACGGAGTATTAGATGTCTTCTCCTGGTTAATAAAAATTGCATTGTGATGTGCTCGGCCGGATTCGAAACAAAGACCTTAGGGAGGGAGGGGAAAAGCGATAATTCTTTTTGGCAGCTATTCATGTCAAAATTCAGCAGTACAGAATAAAGTAGAAAAATTATCAACATATTCGAAGTTCATATTCAGGAGCACTTGACCAATTCAGCAGCATTTTAAAAGTGACCAATTCAGTAATACAGACAATGAAATACAAATAGCAGTATAGAGAGAACCAGTTTTGTTTCAGCTCTAAAAACCTTGTCGCACGATCAGTTTGTCATTTTCACCAATAACACTCGACCATTGGAGCAAGGAAAACTGACGATCAAGTCTTCTTTGAGTACCTTCTTCTCACATCAATGCTTGTGTGACCCCCATATGCAACCCAAAATGCCCAAGTCTCATCTAGATTGTGACACGGCCATGTTTCAAAATAAAAGCAAGACTATCTACTATCCTTGATTTAAACAAGTACCAGTATATCAGTATTAGTTCCACAAAATGCTTTAGTAATAGTAACGAAAGAACATTTGAGAGATTCAGTAGCTTTTCTGCTTGAAATTCAATAGGAGTACAGAGATAATAAGTTCTTGTTCCATCTCAAAAAACCTTGGTGCACGATCAGTTTGCCCTGTTCTCCGAATAGGCTCGATCATAGGAGCAAGCAAAACTGATGATCATGTCTGCTTCGGTGCGAACACGACCTCATTTAGTCAATGCCTGTGTGACCCCCATATGTAACCCAAAATGATCAAGACTCATCTAGATAATTGTGACAATGCGGTTTCAAAAGAAAAGCAAGATAATCTGCTGCACTTGATCTAAACAAGTAACAGTACATCACTATTAGTTCAATAAAATACTTTGGTAATAGCAACGACAGAACAAAGGCAAAGCAAGACCATCTCCTGCCCTTGACCTAAACAAGTGCTACCAGTACCGGTATATAGTAGTACAAAATAGTCCGAACTACAAGAACTAGTGCTATACTAGTACTACTCTGCATCCAAAATCCAACCTCCAGTACACGTACGTCCATGGTATATAGTGAAAGTGGGATAAAAAAATTGAGGTAGTAGAATGGTCAATTTGGAATTCTCCCTCACGATGGATGCATATTGAGTAATAAAGGCCCTGGGTCTGAAAAGTTTGAAGGTACACCACCATGGAATGCTTTTCCTTCTGCATGATGCCAGGAACCGCCCTACTCGCAAGAGTGAAGGAATTGCGCACTGCACCCTCCCAAAACCCAGCCTTGGGTGACAGGTGATAGACGGTGAACTGTACATTGTACAAGGGCGATGAGCATCCGTCTGGCCTGACGCACACGAAGGATACGATGATGTCGCCCTACTCGAGCATGTCAAATAGCACAACGAACAACGTACCATCGTCCCTAGATCTGATGTTCTCTAGTCTTGATGAGCGCGGTGCCGACATCGGCTGAGAGATGAACCTGGGATTTCTAAAGTAAGTAAGAATCGACGGACTAAATTGCAGCATGCTAAATATACATATAAGAAGTTCTCAGGTGCCTGAGATCTAGGCACTCCCAAGAAAAAAATACAGAGCCATGTTTCAAAGTAAATGCTAGATCATCTCCAGCTTTTGATCTAAACAAACTTGAACGGCAGATCATCATCAGAATCATGATGGTCATCTTTGCCATCTCCCACATTGTGGATGCAAAATAAGTAATCCAGTGTGAACCTATCATATTTCTTAATAAGGAAATTAAGGTAATCTTTAGTAATCCTGACGGAGGCTGGCGACGCGCTGCTCTTCGGCTCGAAAAACAGGCTATCTTCGGCGAACTCCTCCAGATCCTCTCCAATCATTGAAGGTTTATAAAAGTGCAACTCCGCCATGTACCGCGGAAACAAGCACGCCGCCGACCTGACGCACTGGACAGATACGACGAGGCCATAGTCGAGCATGTCAAATCACACGGCGAACAATGTACCATCATCCCCGGATAACACGGTCTCTACTCTCCATGATCCAGGTGCCAGCAAAGGCTGAGAGATGTACCTGTGTTCCTCGCCGTAGTGGAAACTCTGCACTTCAATTGAGTGGGCTTTTTCGAGGTGAGCGAGGAGCGCTGTGGGCGGGGCGGCGAACTCGCAGCCAGGCTCCATGCAGTTGCACGGGCCGTGCGGGCATGCCATCCTATGGTTGAGGAAGTCATGGAAGGTGACCAATATCCCGCAGCCGACATTGGGGAATCTGCTACCTTTTCCGCCGACGACTTGGCGGCGCAACTCCTTGGAGCATGCGGCTAGCCAGACGGCACTGGTAGTGTCCATACGCATAGCGATTTCTCCGAAGGCATCGTCGCTGACCATGCTCCAGCCGCTGTACCGAATGCAGATTGGGAGGTCCAGAGCAAGAAAAGAGAGCTAGAGGCGCAGAGGAAGCGTGAGCAAGAAGAAGTAGCTTGAGCACTTTCTATACCATGCCTTTGACATAATTGAGGAAGTTGAGGTCATCGAATCCACCATTGCGTCCGGATGGACTGGGGGCAAGGACGGATTCAAATATGATTGTTGGGGTTTCTTGGAGGAGAGTGATGGAGGCCTGCAAGAACCGATGTAGCGGGTGAGAAATGGCTAGGAAAATTTAGGAAGTGCGGCGCTCGAGAGGATTCAAAATGCGGCTAGCTAGCGTTAGCGAATGGGGATCGCCGGAGATGGGGAAGATGAGAGGCTCTTTGAACGAGGGGTGTTAATTTTGCGTGTTCCCTCGTCGGTCTTCTGTAGTGGATCGAGGATGCATGCTGAAGTTATAGCTAGAGTTCTAGACTAGCAAGCTGTCACGTCCTAGCTTAGGATTGTACCATCTCGTCACGTAGACTGTGTTTCAGGAAAGGACGTGAACCCACATTTCTCCCCTCCCTGCTAGATAGCGTGCACTGTAGAATCTCTTTTCTAGCACGCGAAGGATTTGAACCCACATGCCCAACTCTGATAATTAGGACTACTAAAAAACTATAATAATAGGTGAAGCTCAAAAAATAATTATAATTTTGAGCCACGTCCACAGAATATCCGGTGTATATTTGGTTCATTACTTTGTATCATGTACTCCCTCCGACCCATATTAGTTGACTCAGATTTGTCTAGATACGGATATATCTGTCTAGATACATCCATATCTAGACAAATCCAAGTTAACTAATATGGGTCGGAGGGAGTAGTAGTAATCAACCTATTAGCTACCTAATAGTACTCGCCATGCTCTAGAGAAATGACGAAGAACATTCTAGAATTATTGAGAAGTGTGTTTTGAGATTTGTGCATATCTTTTAGTGTGCTAAAGGCTATCAATAGTATCTTCTAGATGCTAGAATGGATAGAATTAAGATCCAACAGTACTTTATGGAGGTAGCTCGAAATTATAATTATTTTTAGGATTCACTTATTATAATTTTATATAAACTAGTAAAAGTCACGTGCCTTACACGTATATACTGTATGAAATATGATTAACAAACATTAAGTTGTTATAAACCAATAGTATTATTTGAGAAAAATGCATACATTAAGTCTATTAATAATAACTATCTATACATATTGAGAATACAATGCTATGAAATTTGTGTGTGTGTGTGTGTGTGGGGGGGGGGTGACATGATGATTCTAAAATATGGTAGAGTTTGCTCTAGGTAGTACTCAACACGAATCTACTTTCTCTGAACCATTGGATCTAACAGTCCAACAATCAGGATTGGTACTATGGATCCAATTCAAAACTGCTCCTTTATAGTAGTAGAGAAAAAATGATATGGCATATACTTCTACTATCTGATTCTCACGTGCAAGGCATGTGTAACTTACTAATAAGATATATAACACGGATATCTTTGAACATCGATCATTGGATATAGATTGACAGATTCCAACATTGCAAATTGTTGGATCTCTTGCAAATTCAAGAAAGAATCTATCGCGTTTACTTGTAGTTCAAATTTGATCTACTTTCTTTAAATCGACATAAAGTTATTTGAGTGCATGGGCGTAGTTAGCTAATATATAGGGAAGATTGAAACATCCTAAGACTAGGGAATTGTAATAAAACATGTCCGTGTTTTCTAAAAATTGGGTGGTGGCACTTTATTTTTTTGACTGGGGTATGTCCCGAAGGAGTGAGATGCTTCAATAATTAACACAGCTTGCATGTGTACATGTTACACCAAGGACCTTAAAAAGTTAAAAATTGCATCCAAGTCCATACATTTAACACAAAGGACCCTACAATCAAGCAATTAAATTTAGTAGTCGGGTCCTGCTCCTCCATCACAAAGCTGAGCCATGCTCTTTGTAGTAGTACCAGTAAGCTGCACGTGCCTTGTACGTGAAACTCACATAATATACAGAAGCATGACATGTCATTAGTATATAACATTGTAATAGGTAAATATTGAAATATCTATGAATTTGAGCCACGTTTCTAAAGTATGAGTAAATATTTGGTTCTTGCACTTTATATCATGTAGAAATAAATGTTTATTAGCTACCTAATAATTGAAAATTTTAAAACTATGGTCTAGAGAAACAATCGAGAAGATTCTAGAATGATGGATAAGTGTGTTTTGACGTTTTTCTACATATATATCTTATCTTATCTTACCACTATATAGTATACGAATAACTTTGAATATTGACCGTTGGATCAAGACTCGCGAATCCCAACATTTCTAGCTATTGGATCTTCTTTTCTATTCTAGCATCTAGAAGATTTTATTGATAGTCTTCATCACAATGAATGGTATGCACACAACTCAAAACACACTTCTCCATCATTCTAGAATCTTCTCCCTCGTTTCTCTAGAGCATGTTACCAGAATTTTCAAGTTTTAGATAGCTAATAATCGTTGACTTCTAAATGATATACAAAGTACAATAACCAAATATAGACCCATACTTTATAGATATTGATCAAATTTATATTTTTGTATGATTTACCTATTAATATTGTATATAGTGATGATATGTCAGACATCTATTATTCGAGTCTCACGTGTTGATCAAAAGGGATGTGCCACACATGTATATACTGTATGAAATGTGATTTAACAAACATTAAGTTGTTATTAACCAATATTCTTGTTAGAGAAAAAATGCATATATTAAGTCTATTAGTAATAACTATCTACCCATATTGAGAATACATCCTACAGTGCTATGATATTTGGGGGATGGTAAAATGATGGTTCTAGAACATGTTGGAATTTTCTCTAGGTAATATTCAACACGAATACGGCTTCTCTGAACCATTGGATCTAACAGCCCAACAATCAGGATTGGTGCTATGGATCCAATTCAAAATTGCTCCATTGTAGTAGTAGAGAGAATACAACCTACTATGCTATGATATTTTTTTGGGGGGGGGGTGACATGATGGTTCTAGAACATGGTGGAGTTTGCTCTAGGTACTATTCAACACGAATCCAGGTACTCTGAAACATTGGATCTAACAGCCCAATGGTCAGGATTGGTGCTAAGGATCCAATTGAAAACTATCCCATTATCTTATCTTACCACTATATAGTGTACGAATAACTTTGAATGTTGACTGTTGGATCAAGATTCACAAATCCCAGCATTTCTGGCCATTGGATCTTATTTTCCATTCTAGCATCTAGAAGATTATATTTGTAGTCTTCGGCATAATGAATGCTATGCACAAACCTCAAAACACACTTCTCCATCATACTAGAATCTTTTCCTTTTTCTCTAGACCATGTTATCAAAAATTCATGTGTTAGGTAGCTAATAATGTTTGACTTCTACATGATATACAAAGTACAAGGATACATCCATACTTTATAGATGTTGATCAAATTTATAATTTATTGTGCTTTACCAATTATAATTTTATATAGTGATGATATGTCATACGTCTATTATCTGAGTCTCACGTGCAAGGCACGTGCAACTTTCTATTAATAGTACAGATAGAGATATGATGTCGATATGGTCATCCTTTGAATAACCTTCATTCCCGATGTTTGGAAAAAAGAGAAAAAAATCAAAAGTTTGAATTCTACTAATTTTTGCCACCAATGCCCGGTTCCTTCCTATGTACACCAACGCACACGCCGGAGACACAGCTGAGCCGCCGTACCAAGACACACATGCGCAGCGCTGTAGACGAGGGAGTGCTGAGATGGATGGTGAGGTGGCGACTGAGAACGAAAAATTAAATTTGTTTTGTTTTGAGTGCACATAAGTCCTGAAATTTGCTAAAGTGTGTACAATGTAAAGGCTATAGTACCTCATGTCAGAAACCCATCATAATTCTGCTCTGACATCGCACCGCCTTCGAGTGCCCTGTCACGCTACCCTCCCACCCTCCCTCCCTTTTATTCTCCGATCTCCTGTTGCTTTTCGGTTTTTCCCTCATCTCACTAGTACCTCCATCCCAAAGCTTAAGGCCCCGTTTGGAATGCAAGAATGCAAAACATAGGAATAGAAAAAACGCAAGAATTAAGATAGTATCATGTATTCTCAATTCCTACAGGAATCAATACCACAAGAAAAAATTTAGGGTGTCGTTTGGATGTCACATAGGAAAACCGCATGAATTATAGACACAAGGAGATGAAACATGAGGTTAAACCTCATGTTATTTTCCTAGAAAATTCCTATGAAATAGCCTATACCATAGGAATTTCAAAGGAATCGTAGATTCCTATTCCTTTGTCCCAAACGAACCCATAGGAATTTTTCCTATAGGAATCCTATCCTCCAAAAATCCTATGATTTTCCTTTGTTCCAAACAGAACCTAAGGCTTTTTTTTGATAAGCGAAGCTACAAAAAGTTTGACCCAACTTCTAAAAAAATATCAAGAACTACTATATGATATTAGTAGATACCATGTGAATATATGTTTCATGATGTATCAAAGGGTATGTATTTCATATTGTAAATATTAATATATTTTTCTACAAACTTGGTCAAACTTTGCATAGTTTGACTTTAAAAAAAATAGGCCTTGAGCCTTGGATGCAGGTACTACTAGTGTTTAGTACTTCGTCCCGGAATTTAAGTCTTGATGTATAGACATCGTGGGTCCTTTAAGACGGTGTTAGGAAAATTCAAGAGGAATCTACCGCGCTTACTTGTAGTTCAAGTTTGACCTAATCTCTTTAAATCGACATAAAGTTATTTAAGTGGGCACGGTTCGCTAGGGAATCTTGAAATGTGCTAAGACTAGGGAATTGTAAGAAAACATCGTCCCCACTTTTTCTAAAACTCTGGTGGTGGTTAGGCCTGGAATTATAACTCGAAACTCGCGAGCTAAATGAGTAACTCGTGACTCGGCTCGACTCGGCTTGAACTCGGTGTCTAACGAGTCGAGCCGAGTTTTAGATTTGAACTCGTTTGTTCACCCAAGCTAAATGAGCTACCCGTTTAGCTCGTTAAACTCGTTCAAATATAGATTTGAAATTTTCCACTGATGAGTGCCATACTACGAATGTTTCTTGTACATGTAATTGTGTAGAACTACTATATTTACCATTCGATCTTGCCTTCGTGTTATTATGAAAGTACTATCCTTATTCTAGTTCTTAATTAGTAGGATAATTACTAGTTGTTCTTATATGTGCTCTTGTTCGTAACTCATAACGTGCTAAACGAGCTAATCGAGAGTTACTCGTGAGTTTACCGAGTCGAGCCGAGTTTCAAATATGAACTTGTTTTGTTAACGAGCCGAGCCAAGCTAGGTCATTAGTTGAATGAGCTTTAGCGAGTCTAGCCGAGCTGATTCGGCTCGGCTCGAATTCCAGCCCTAGTGGTGGTACTTTTTTTTGACTAAGGTATGTCCCGAGGGAGCGAGATTCTTCAATTAATTAACACGGTAAATGGATGTGTACATGTTACATCAAGGACCTCAAAAAAACAAAAAATACATCCAAGTCCATACATTTAGCACAAAGGACACTAAAATAAAATGCTTGAAAATTTTGGTAACATGGTCTATAAAAATGGGGGGAAGATTCTAGAATGATGGAGAAGTGTGTTTTGAGGTTTGTGCATAGTATTTCATTGTGATGATGATTATTAATAGAATCTTCTTGATTCTAGAATGGAAAAGATGATCCAACGGCTGGAAATGTTGGGATTCGTGAGTCTTGATCCAACAATTAATATTCAAAGTTTTTTGTACACCATATAGTGTTAACATAGTGGTAATGGTAAGACTAGTACTTGCTTAACAAAACAAAACAACGCACTTCTCACTTTCAACATATCTTGTTGAAGAAGATGCACAAATCTACTAGATGTAGGTACTGTATCATAAACTATATATGATGTCAATATGGTCATGACCATGGCTATTCGGGTCGAAACCAGGAATGTTCATACACCTTAGGCCAATACACATTGTGAAGCAGCGAGAGAAGTTTTTGTATTCAAAGGTGTCAAAACACATGTTTCTCATTTTTTTCTTAGCACTATATAGTGTACAAATAACTTTGAATATTGACCGTTGGATCAAGATGCGAATCCCAACATTGACAGATATTTGATCTTCATTATTTGCATTTTAGCATCGAGAAGATACTATTGATAGTCTTTCTTTTCTTATCTTACCACTACTAGTAAAAGGCACATGCCACACACGTATATACTATATGAAATATGATTTAACAAACATTAAGTTGTTATTAACCAATAGTCTTGTTAGAGAAAAATGGATACATTAAGTCTATTAATAATATATCTACACATATTGAGAATACAACCTACTGTGCTATGAAATTTTGGGGGTGGTGACATGATGGTTCTAGAACATGGTGGAGTTTTCTATAGGTACTATTCAACACGAATCGAGCTGCTCTGAACCATTGGATCTAACAGCCCAACGGTCAAGATTGGTGCTATGGATCCAATTCAAATTAAAACTGCTCCATTATAGTAGTAGAGATATGATGTCAATATGGTCATGACCTTGGCTGTTCGGGTCAAAGCCAGGAATGTACATACACCATATGCCAATACACATTGTGAAGAAGCCATAGCATTTTTTGTATTCAAAGGTGTCAAAACACATGTTTCTCATTTTTTTCTTAGCACTATATAGTGTATGAATAACTTTAAATATTGACCGTTGGATCAAGATGCGATCCCAACATTGTCAGATGTTGGATCTTCATTTCCATTTTAGCATCAAGAAGATACTATTGATAGTCTTTGTTTTCTTATCTTACCACTATTTTTTATATATAGTGTGCGGACAACTTTGAATATTGACCGCTGATTCATGACCCGTGAATCCCAACATTGTTGCTAGTTATTGGATCCTCTAATCCATTCCATCATCTAGAAGATACTATTGATAATCTTTGTTATGTTACCACTATTGATAGTCTTAGCATCTCGTAAGTTGCAGCATTATTTTCAGGAACATCCAATTACCGTGGTGAGCACAACTCCCATGAGAGACATAATCAACAACAATGATGCCACAGGATGCGTCACAAAATGGGGCATAGAGCTTTCAGCTTTCGACATTGAGTACAAACCTCGGACAACAATCAAATCCCAAATCCTCGCTGATTTTGTCGCTGATTGGACAGAGACAACGGAGAATATAACCCTACCAGAGTCGGAGTACTGGACCTTGCATTTTGACGGGTCTAAGGCGCTCGGGGGCTCGGGGGCTGGCGTGGTACTCAAATCACCCCAGGGAGATAAACTTTTCTATGTACTACAGATCCACTTCACGGCAACGAATAACATTGCCGAGTATGAAGCACTACTGCATGGAATCCAGATTGCTAAGGACATCGGCATCCAACATTTAATGTGTTATGGAGATTCGAATCTTGTTGCTCAACAAGTGTCGGATATCTGGAATGCGAATAAACACATGGCAGCATATAGAGCTGTCGTGGATGAATTATCTAAATCGTCTGAAGGGTTTAAAGTTCAATACATCCCTTGAACAGAAAATGAGGAAGCAGATGCACTACCTCAAATAGGCTCTGCCCGGAAAAAGGTTCCGGATGGCGCTTTTTTAGAGCACCTCAAGGTTCCCTCTATAAAAGGAGTGGACGAGGAATATCCGACCAAATCCGACTCACCTTTAGTAGCAGTTCTGGCTGTTATTCCTAGCTGGACTCAACCCTACCTTAATTACTTGTTAGATGGAAAATTACCCGAAGATGAAGTTCTGAGCCGACAGATCGTCTGACAAGCAAAAGTCTACACTATAATTAGTGGTGAGCTCTATAAGCGGAGTTTGTCTAGGGTCTTTCAGCGTTGTGTATCTCCGGAAGAAGGAGTGGAAATCTTACGAGATATCCACGAAGGCGAGTGTGGTCACCACGCTACTGCCAAATCTCTAGTGGCAAAAGCTTTCCGACACGGTTTTTTCTGGCTTACAGCCAAGGCAGATGCCGAACGGCTGGTCAAAACGTGTAAGGGCTGCCAAAAATATGCCAAACAAACTCACGTTCGGCTGATCAGCTGCGAACAATACCTATAACATGGTCTTTCACGGTCTGGGGCTTGACATGGTAGGACCGTTTAAACGGGCTCCAAGTGGATTTACTCATCTCTTAGTGATGGTGGATAAATTCACAAAATGGATTGAGGCTAAACCCGTCACTAGTTGTGATGGAGCAACAACCAGAAGATTTGTCGAGGATGTGATAATCCGATACGGTTATCCGCATAGCATTATCACGGACAACGGGAGTAATTTCTCTATGGGAGAGCTTGCCGAATTCTGCAATGAACAAAATATCCAGCTTGACATTACGTCAGTCGCACATCCACAAGCTAATGGACAAGTCGAAAGAGCAAATGGTTTAATCCTACAAGGCCTAAAACCAAGACTCGAAGCACCACTACAACGTCCTGCGGGGGATTGCACAGAGGAATTACCTTCTATAATATGGAGTTTACGAACAACTCTAAACAGGTCAACCGGATACACACCTTTCTTCTTGGTCTATGGCGCAGAAGCAGTTCTTCCTAGTGATTTGATTCACACTTCTCCTAGAGTTGCCACGTATATTGAATAGGATGCCGAAATTTCTCGACAAAATGATCTCGACTTAGTCGAAGAAGTGCGCGTCCTTGCTAAGATGAGATCAACAGCCTATCAGCAAAAGTTACGCAAGTATCATAGCGAGAGAGTTAGAAACCAGTCTTTTAATAAGGGCGATTTGGTTCTCCGGCTTGTGCAACAAAGAAAGCACAAACTTTCCCCAATATGGGAAGGGCCATTTTTAGTTAGTCGAGTAATGCACAATGGTTCTTACTACCTAACTGATATGCGGCCAGTCAAAGAAAGACCTGCTACTAAGAAAAGAAAGAGAGCTGGAGGCAGTACAGACCCGGATGAATTAGACAGACCATGGAATATTGCTCAGCTATTTCCCTTTTATTCTTATTTTATTTTTCTTTGTAATCATATATGTTTACATGTTCAATGAGAAATAAAGTGTTGGTTGCCTCAACAAAAAATTCTGAGAAATTTTTTACTATCTTATTTCCAAATGACCATGTCATAGTCGAAAATCCCAGAATACTTGAAAGTACTTTATGCTCATGTTTGTTCTGGTCTAGATTTCCGATTCTAAAATTGCTACCTTCGGGTATAAATCTAAATCTGATAGTCTGTGCTTTGGTTATTTCTCTGATTGCCGGATGCGGGCATTTTCCGAGTAGTGAATTGTTGGTACTGGAAGCCGGCTTTGTTTCCGAGTTTAAACTGGTTTAGCAATTAAGCTCCATTGCTCGGCAAAGTTTCCGTGCTAAAGGTTGGCTGGCTCATGAAAGGGACGAGGCGGAAAGCTAGATAAACGATAAGTATAGGCAAAAAACATAAGTGCTTATGAAAATATTCCAGGCACAAAAAATTATAAAGCCAAAAGTGCTAAATAGATATATTTAAACTTAGCACTAGCAAAAAGTATCATACTACTTATTTACAACCCGGATTGTTTTCAGAATAATACAATGTTTGTTCTGATGCTCTATGATGCAGGGGAAGAAGGAGCTGCCGGCTCGCTAGAAACATCAGCCTCGCTTCGGTATCTTTCCAAGTCATTTAAATCCGAGATGGTTTGCTCGTCATCGGAAGCTTCAACGGTTTCTTCGACGGGTAGAGGCGGCATCTCTACGCGAGTGAAGAAGAGAGTATCATAGCTGGTCAAGTCAGCTATGTGACATCCGTATCCGGCACAGGAGTCCATGATGGCTTTAATGTCCTGCTTCTGGCCGTCTTCGTCCACAGTAGAATACCCTCTGGTCACTTGCCAGATCTCCATGCTTCCATGGTGGCTCATGACCATGGTGAGAGTGTTCTGCGCTGCGGTTCGCGCGTAGGACATGTTCCAGTGCTGGATGAGCTAGGGCATCTCCTTGGCCTTATCTCGCACTTCAAAGCCGGACATGCAATGCATGTCCAGAACCTTGAGAATTTTGCCAATATCTTTGATGGATTGGCGGAGGTCATGCAGCAAATCACCGACTTGAGTAAGCTGGTTGGTGCGAGATTCGGCAGAGGCTGAGTCAAGTAAGTTCAGAGGACCTGTGCATGTAATGCAAAGGGGTTAATCAAATAAATCCGGACTCCAAAGAGCCGGAAGATGCAGACAAGTCAGAAAGAAGGAAACATACCAAAGATGACATCGTCGACTTTGGTCTTCTCCTCCCGAAGACTCTGGAGTTTGGCCCGGATTGCCTCGTCAATGTCCCTCTCTCTGAACAAGTCATTGCTGAGATCCGAGATTTTCTTATCTTGGAGCGCAATCTTACGATCACGCTCCTCGGTATCCATGGAGTAGGACTCGAGAACTTGAGGAATTCTCTTCTCATGATCCACCTTAAGCTTATTCAGCTCTTGGTGGAGGTCCTTGTTTTCCACCTCCAGGGTTTTCAAATTCTCGGCCTCCTGGATCATAGCACATGATTGTTTTACCAGTGCTATAGTCAAAAGAACAACATTTGAACAAAAAATTGACTATAAAATAAAAGGCAAGGTTTGAGATCTAGAATGTTTACCTTCAGCCTCATCCCTGGATACTTTCAGTTGAGAATTTTCAAGTCGGAGAGCTCTGATCTCTCTCTGATTGTTACATATATTCTTCAATAAATCCTGGTTATATGAATTAACTTCCTATAAGTCAGAATACCCAGAGTCAGAAGTCTACTAAAGACTCGGGATAATATTTTTACTAATATCAGCATGAGCCTTGGGGGCTACACTAGTTCATTCTTTGGCATCCTAAGAAAGCAAAAATCCGGATTGTCTATCCAACTTCATGCTTGGGGGCTTGAGGATATGATATATGATATGAAATAAAGTAAAACTTGAGTTGGAATTCCGACTTACATGTTGTTCATGAATGAGTTTGCTCAAACTTATGTTTACTTCTGTGATAACCTTCTCGGCGAGAGTGAGCGGGATCACTGGCGGAGTCGGAAGCTCTCTGGTTCTCAGCCTCTCGTCACGAAGGCAGACTTGTTCAAGAAGTTCGGAGTACTTAACGTCCTCCGCTTCTTGTGCTTCTTCTTCGGAAGTAATGGTCCGATTTTCTAAGCATTGCCGGGCCAGCCGCTGGATTTCCTCCACAGATTTCTGAGAAAGGCCAAGTTTGGCAAGTCCCGAATTGCTTAGGAGATTGTTGGCGAAGACCTCTGCCAAGGGATCATTACCCGAAGAGGGTTCACCCTTATCAAAACCTAAGTCACCCATGGTGACGTCAGTCTATGATCCGAGGATCACTGGCTCTGCTGATTGAGCCGAATCTTCTGCAACGGTTGAAGATGGAGTAATCTCCGGCACTGTAGAAGGCTGAGAGGCAGGAGTCGGAGGAGCTACGGCAGGAGAAGCCAAGTTTAGTTTCGACTGACGTATGGGCCTCGAAGTAATCCCTTTTCCTTTGCCCTTGATGAGCTGTTTAGCTCTGAGAAGGTAATAGAACAGAAAACGTTACATGTCGGAAAGAATTACGACATATAGTACAAAGACCTTGTGAGGAAAGATTTCCTCTTCACAACGGGCACCTCCTTTGTGCCAATAGCCAATGTAGGATCTTTGTGCTTCCAAGAAATAACATCCGGCAGTGGAACCAACTCACCCTAATTCTGAGAAAACTCAGGAGGGGATCCCTCGACCAGAGCAAGCTCCGACTCAGGGAGGTCGGCAAGCTGAAAATAAGAGATATCTCAGTATTGCAAAATAACATGAAGATGAGCACATAATACAAGTTGTTGTTGGAAGCTTACCGGCACTACGGGATCTTTCGGCATATGCATGTCCAAGGACAGCTCTGGAATCTTCCTCTCAATCCGCTCCCTTATCAGCCACTTGATTTGGCTTACATAATATTTTGGCGAGTAGGCCTTGTGCCTGATTTGGAAGGAATCTTTCTTCGACAACAGGATGGAGTGCATCAGTCGATCTCCATGATGTTGAAGAGGTTGGATCCGGCTTACCACCCAGCAGTGAACTAAATCGGACCCTTTCAGGCCCTTATGCTTCATCAAATACTCGATCCGCCTCTTGGCAAGAAGAAGATCATCACTGAGAGCCAACGCATCTGCGTCCCAGGACTCTTGGGGCGTGGCGGCACCGTCGATGAAAGCCGGCAAAGCAGTAGCTTTGCTTGGAGCGGGAATATCCTTATGATAGAAAAAGTGGACAGCTATTGCTTGACCGACTCAATGGCCATAATCCGAAGATAGACGCGCTCTCGTCTAACCAAAAAACTAATAGTACCGGTAATATAAGGATTACCGGCAGTAATGGAATTTCTCCGAACATGAAAGTAATACCGGAAAAGAATAAGGCCCGGCCTAATGCCGAGATACCCCTCACACAAAGATGCGTATGCGCTCATCTCTAAGAGAGAGTTCGGGGGGAGATGATGGAGTTGAACTCCATAGTGATCTATAACCTCAGAAAAGAAATCTGAGGGAGGAAAGCTCAAACCTCTGTTGAGGTGAGTGCCGAAGTGAACCCGCTCGCTGTCGCGAGGGTTGGGGATGGTTTCACCAAAGCCGCTCCACCAGTCGACGACCCGGAGGAGCCCTTCTTCTTCCATGACACGGAGCTTCTCGTTGTCCAGAACACACGAGATCCATACCCCGCGATTGCTCTCTTTCTCCGCCGCCGCTGCCGTCGCTGCCATCGCTGTCATACTAGAGGATAATGTTGAAGCCATTTTCTGGTGCGCCGGTGACCTTGGATGAGCGACACTGGAGGTTTTTTGGGAGTAGAGGAGCTCTAGGTTCGTGGGGAGGTGTCGTGGAAATGGCCACGGCAATCGCTGCCACTGGCAGCGATTGAGTGTTTCGTGAGGAAGAGTTGGCAGCCATCTGCGGTGCGAGATGGGGGCGGGTGCACATTGGTTTACCTAGGTTCGTCCCCCGGAAGGTAAATATCTACTCCTGCTAGATTAGATTATGAGAGAGCGAGTTACAGGGGTGGCGAGCTCGGCGGCTAGGCAGCGAGTCACTTGAGGGGGTGTATGATGGAACGTAAGTCTCCAGGATACCCTAGGGAGGTTTATATATGAAGCACATCGCTAGGGTTTACAAGTTATCCCCGAATAAGATAAGGATCCGGAGGCTTTTGACCTAGTCCGACTGGGCTTCTGCTACGCTCCTGGGCTTCTAGTCGCTAGTCGCTGGGCCTTTCCTTCCTTCGTAATCCAGTCGCCGTCTTAGGGCCTTTTCATCGAACCTTCGGCCCGATCGGCTGGTACCCCCTTGACATATCCCCATCAGTAGTCCCCGAGGCCATCGTTGATGCAGGCGCGGGCGTCCTCTTGGTGGTCGGAGTAGGCGATCCCAATTTGGGCGTCCAGTCGAGTCGGTGATGGACTCCATTAGAACCAAGGAGAATTTCCCCATGTTTCCACTCGCCATCTCAATGAATGTCACCGCCACCCAGTCGCCGTCTCAGCGAGTGGAAAGACTAGCGAGTGGCGGGTGGACTAAATGAGTTGGACCGTCAAACCTGGTCAAACTATCCGTTGGAATTTCCAACGGTAACTACGGCGTAATTACCGCGGGTAACGGCTACGCCGATTTTGACGGGTGGCTTTTCCCATATAAGGGGAGTGATGGTTCAGTCCCACAGTCCTTCTTCGCATTCTTCACTCTTTTTCATTTGCTATTCCTTCCTCCAATCTTCCTGCCCGCGTCCTTCCAAATTGTTCTTTCCGCATCACGCGATTCCTCATCCTACCCGATGGCGCCTCCTAAAGGCTCATGGGGGAAATCCAAGTGCACCACGGCCCAGCTTAGATCTTTTGAAGACGCCGGAGTGCTCCGCAAGGGGAATTGGCGGGTTCCCCCTCCTCCGAGACTGAGCCGAAGCTGCAACCCGGCTAATTCATCTGCTTCCCCAGTCATCTCGAGAGGGGTCTGGGGTTCCCCACCTCTCTCTTTTTCTACCACTTCCGCGCGTATTACGCAATCAAGCCATCAGATCTTGGTCCGCATAGCATTGAGCAGCTGGCGATCTTCGCCGCCTTCTGCGAATGTTACCTTGGCTGCAGGCCGTATTTCCCGCTATGGCTGGAGCTCTTCCACGGCCGCATCGGGCGCGAGGCGTCCAGCGTCTTAATCTGCCCTTGGTGAGTCACGTTCAAGCGAAGAAGGCCAATTTTGTCAAGATCCTCTTGCCGAAGAAGGCCGCCAGCAAGTGGAAGAAAAGCTGGTTCTACGTCAAGGAAGCCACTCCCTCTGGTGAAGTGGCTCTTCCCGAGTTCGTCGCCGAGAGGAGCAAGCCCCGCCGGTTGGCACCGAAGAAGCTTCCCGAGGATCAGCGGATGGCCGTCACGAAAATGATGGACCAGATCCAGAAGCTGAAGGGCCAGGGGTTGATTCCGATCAACCTCTACAACTGCTAGCTCGGGCAGCGCCTAGTTCCGCTGGCGGCCCGACCGCACTGGATGTATGAATACAGCGGGAAGCACGACCCATCTCGGACCAACAAAGAGTCATGGGAGGCCGAGGACTACAAGGCCGCCCTGAAGAAGAACACCGACGCGGAGTTCACCAGCGTGGTGGTAGGGGTCGCCCCGTACACTCCTGTGAAGAATGAAGCCCCCATAGTAAGTTCATTTTCCAATTGCTGCATCCGTGTCTCAGTTTCAGTCTCCCCGCTTGGTGTTTCTGACTCGTGGTGGCTTTCAGCTTTTTCAGGTGTTGGAGGGCTGGCTCCCTCCGCTTGATGAAGAGGTTCCCCAGGAACTGGATGAGGACTCCGAGGGTGATCCTTCCGACAGCGACGGAGAAGAGGAAGAGGTACCTCCCCTATCCCCCGTGGCTCGCAAGACCCGGATGCAGAAATAGCGTGAAGTTGAGGCGAGCCGTAGCCTGGATGAGCACGACAAAGGCGACGAGGTCGCGCAGGAGCAGACGTCTCGGCGCACCGCTACGCCGTCGAAGCCCGCGCGCTGGCCCAAGTCGCCAGCGAAAAGGCCCATGTCACTGGCTAAGTCGGCGGTGGTGTTCAAGTCAGATGACGATTCCGACGATGAAGGTTCTCCCGAAGTCTCGCACAAGGCCCCAAGGTACACAACCCCGACGAAGGGGTCGGAGGGCGAGGACATGGAGGTGGTAGTAGAGGTTCCCCTGGCGGTGATTGCGCCGACGGCCTCGGGGGTTCCAGGCCGAGAAGCGGCTGAGACGATGGCATCCAAGTCGCCTCAGTCGTCAAGGGCGGCCGCATCGGAGCTGGAGATCCCGGCGACTACAGCTTCATCGTCAAGGAAGCCCTCGGTTTCGTGGGCTTCAGACGTCTTCGAGAGGGGGTCAGCCGTAAGCTGGGTCCCGAGTTGGACAAGCCTGCCTACATTAGTACCGGGCTTCACGTCCTTCCGGTCGCCAAGTAAGTAGCGCTCCCTCGTCCCAATTTATCTTGCTCCTTTTGTATTGTGGTTGTTTTGACTGAGGGGGCTCACGCAGGCCGGGGGCTAAGAAGATTGGGCGTCCTTCGGTGGCTAAGATTCCACTGGCCACCGACATGGGAGAGGGCGACCCACCCAAGAAGAGAAAGGCCGCCGATGATGTGGCGACCGCTGAGGTTGCGAAGAAGCAGAAGGGGGGCGCCGATGATGCTGTGACCAAGGGCAGCGCCGCGGAGTCAGCTGCTGCGCCAGCCACCAAAGAAGTGATGGCGACGCGATCGGAACCAGTAGTGCCTGCGTCCGTGCCGGATGCGCCAGCCCCGACAACCAGCGCCCCTGCCAGAGCGTCATCGACCTTCCCGCGTTTCATGGAGAGAGGGTTTCCAAGTGTGGCGGAAACGCAGTCTTCGTAGAATCCAGAAGTCGTGGATGCGGACATTGGGTCCCGCCGCGGGCGCACTTCCTTCACGGTCCCGTTGACTGACGCCGGGGAGCTTCACAAGATGCTCGGCTCTGCTATTCAGGTATGTCCAGTCCCTGAGTTCCTGGTTGCTGAATGTCAGCGTCTGGGAACTGAACCTCTTGCTCCTTTCTAGTCCCCGAATTCCTAGTCGCTGAATTTCGGCGGCTGGGAATTGAGTTTCTTTTTCCTCCTTCTCCAGTCCCCGAGTTCCTGGTCGCTGAATTTCAGCGGCTGGGAACTGGATTTTGTTTTGTCAAATGCTTAGGTGGGTTCTTTGTTTGCAGGGACTGCAAAGGGAGTCGACCGATCACCAGGCCACAAGAGAGCGCTTGGAGCGTGACTTATGCGACGCGCATGAGGTGAACCGGTAGCTTCAGGAGACTATTGGTGAGTATCTGTTTGTCTTTGTTCTTCTTTTTCTGGTGCAAGCTGGTTGTGTGCATTGCTCTGATGTCTTCACTTGCAGATGGTTTCCCGGCTGAGATCTCCAAGGTTCGTGAGGGGTATGTCCCAGTCGCTGAACTGGACGCGGCGAACGGGCAAATAGCCTCCTTGATCAAGGACTTGGAGGAGGCTAAGGCGGCCTCAATTTCTTCGGAGGAACGGGCGAAGGCTGCCGTCGCCGCGGCTGAAGAATAACGCAAAGCCACGGACTCCATCATCGTGGGGCTGCACAACGAGCAAACTGCCTTGGAGAAGCACGTCAAGGAGAACTGCCGCAAACTCCCTGGTGAGTCTCTGTCTTTGCTTTACCCTTTTGTCGAGTCCCCGCTTTGGGGGTTTCATTGTTTCACTGACATCTGATTTTGCAGCTGTGGTAGGCCAAAACGACCCGGTGGTGCAAACTTATAATGCCTCGCAATGCGTGACTGCCGTGGTGAATGCGGCCACGACCTCGGCGTTGTGCGTCCAGGCGGCTCTCCCACCGAAGTCATTCCTGGGGGGCTTACGGAGGTGTGGTGCTATCTGGAAGAGATGCCTGCCGTTGTGGAATGGATGACGCGCTCAGCGTTCAGGCGCGGGGCCGCCACAGCGTTGAGCTTGGGTCTCGCCCATTTCCCTGATGGTTTCGACCTTGACGATGTGACGAGTGGCTATCCGTCGGTGATCAGCACGGTGGAGATGTCAGAGGTGCTGAGGCTGACCGCGAAGGCCACCCCTTACGCTGATCGTGTCCTAGCGATGGGGGCTTTGCTGCCGTATCAGGAGACGGTGTTGGCTCCTGGCGACCCCGAGCCGGAGCACCGCGACATGAAGTCGGAGCAGCCCTTCCGGTCGTCGTTGTCGCAGTCGCTGACAACGTACCCGACGAACCCGTGGCAGCCTTTTGTGCGAGTCAAGGGGGGTGGCGCTGCTTCTTCATCAGGGCAAGTGGAGTAAACAATGTAATTGTCCAAGTTGTAATGTATGACAAGTGGCGAATGCTGTAAGGTATTTTTGCAATGTACGCCACGAGGAGTCGATCGACTCGTGTTTTGATTAGGAATGTATGTTGTGTTTTGTTTAAGAATTGTTTTGATTGAGCGAGTCCCCGAGCGCGTCCGCCCTTTAATGGGGTATAACTCGATTGTGTACTTTTGTGTATTTGTTTTATTTGTGCATTGTTTTTATCCCTCGCGTCTTCTGGGTGGCGAGTCCCCGAGCGTGGGTAGGACTGACGTAAGAGCAAGTCCCCGAGCGTGATGCCCGACCGTATTGGTCATGCTCCTGTTATAGGTTGTGTGTGCGTTGTTGGTTACGCGTCTCCTCCCCTGGCCCGGAGAGCTAGTCGCTTCACAAGCCCTAGGCAGCTCTCTTACTTGGTGTATTCCCGAGCCGCGTGGTGGTTCCCGTTTTGCGGAGTCCCTGTGCGTGGTACTTAACTGTTCGAGTCGCTTTGCATGAGGGTGGGAGGGACAGATCGCTGTGAGAAGGGTGTACCAGATGTCTTGGCCCGGTAGGCTAGTTGGGCCAGGCGACTCCAATGGTGGCTCCGGGTTGGCGTTTTTCGTGGACGACCCAAGGCCCGAATATTTTCCGGTGCCCTTGTGTCGCACTACTTAGCCGTGCCGATCGCTCGACCAGAGGTTGACTTCCGTGAGTAGCATATTGCTAGTATGTACGAGTGCGAGTGGCACAAGAATATGGCGAGTGGACACAATTTGTGCGATCCGAATGAATTTCATGATATATTCCAATGGAGTACAGTGTGAGGTTCTAGGTATAGAACTTTCTGAGGAGGTTTACATTCCATGGCCTCCCAACCTCCAATTGGCCGTCGCCCCGTATGTCGATGAGGTAGTAGGCATTGTTGCCAAGGACCCGGCCTATGGAGAATGGTCCCTCCCATGCGGGGGAGAGCTTGTGCTTGCCCTTCTTGTCCTGGCTCAGTCGCAGGACCAGGTCACCTTCCTAGAAGGTGCGAGTCTGCACTCGGCGGCAGTGATAGCGGCGGAGTCCTTGCTGGTATATGGTGGTGCGGGAGCGAGCCAGGTCGCGTGCCTCATCGAGTTGATCGATGCTGTCTTGGCGGGCGACCTTGTTGGCCGCCTCGACGTAGTTGGCGACTCAAGGTGAGTCATGCTCCAGGTCGGTTGGCATTACGGCCTCGGTGCCATACACCATGAAGAAGGGCGAGAACCCGATTGATCGGTTGACGGAGGTGCGAATCCCCCATATCACGGAGGGGAGCTCGTCGACCCAACATCCTGGGGTGCGCTCGAGGGGCACCTGCAGTCATGGCTTGAGCCCGTGGAGGACGCTTTGATTGGCACGCTCTGCTTGGCCATTTGATTCCGGATGAGCGACTGATGCGAGGTCGAGTCGGATGCCATGTTCTTCGCAGAATTTCGCCATGGCCCCTTTGGCAAAGTTGGTGCCGTTGTCTGTTATAATGTTGTGCAGGTATCCGTACCGGTAGATGAGTTCGCGTAGGAACTTGGTGGCCGTCTTGCCGTCGCACTTTTTTATCGGCTTGGCCTCAACCCATTTGGTGAACTTGTCGACTACGACCAGAAGGTGAGTGAAGCCAAACGGGGCCTTCTTGAACGGGCCTACCATGTCCATGCCCCATACGGCGAATGGCCACGTGATGGGGATTGTCTTGAGTGCCGAGCCAGGGAGGTGCGTCTGGTTGGCGTATTTCTGGCACCCGACGCATCGTTGGACGATGTTGGTGGCGTCGGCGTGCGCGGTGAGCCAGTAGAAACCATGCCGCATGGCCTTGGTGACTAGCGACTTGGCGCCGGCATGATGGACGAAGTCGCCGGCGTGAATGTCCTGGAGGATCTCGCGGCCTTCTTCTGGCTGTACGCAGCGCTAGAACACGCCAGTAATGCTGCGCTTGTGGAGCTCGCCGTTGATAATGACGAAGGATTTGCAGCGGTGCAAGATCATTTGCGCCTCTGCCTCATTGCTCGGTAGGAGTTTGTGTTGCAGGAAGGCGACGTATGGTGCTGTCCAGTCACTAGGTTCCGCAACCATGGCGACTAGGGCCGGTTCTGGTTGCAGTGGGATCCCGACGTCAATCTCTTTTGGTGGGTTGACCGATGGTTTGTGGATGATGTCGAGGAAGACGCCTACTGGTGGCGCTTGTCAGGTTGATTCGATGCCGGAGAGGGCGTCAGCCTCCTCGTTTTTGCGCCTGTCGATCCACTCGACGGAGTAGCCGTCGAAGTGTCCTCCCAACTGATCGACGGCTTGGCGGTATGCGATCATCGTTGGACAGACGGCGTCGCACGTCCCGGCGACTTGGCCGGTGACTATGTCAGAGTCGCCATAGCATCGTAGGCGGTTGGCGTTCATCTCCTTGGAGGCTCTCATGCCGTGAAGGAGGGCCTCGTATTCTGCCATGTTGTTGGTGCAGGGCTTGAAGTTGTGGTGGAGCACGTAGCGGAGCTTGTCTCCTTTGGGGGAGGTCAGGATGACCCCAGCCCCTGCGCCGTCGGTGTTCTTGGAGCCGTCAAAGTGGAGCGACCGGTAGTGGAGGTATGGGAGTTTCTCTGGCTGCTGTGCTTCTTCCCAGTCTGCGAGAAAATAAGCCAGGGCTTGTGACTTGATCGCTTTGCGGGGCTCGTACTTGATGTTGTGGACGCCGATTTCGACGGCCCACTTGGCGATTGCGTATGATGTCCTGCAGGGGCGCGGAGGAGACCACCGTAATTGGGTGCTCCTGGAAGTAGTGTGGGAGTCGCCGCTGTGCCCGAATACCGCGTACACCAGTTTTTGGTATTACGGGTAGCGTTGTCGTGAGTCCGTCAAGACTTCGCTGATGTAGTAAACGGGGCACTGTATGGGATGCTCCTTGCCCTCTTCCGGTCGTTCGACGACCATCACGATGCTGACGACTCGAGTAGAGGCCGCGACGTAAACAAGCATTGGCTCCTTGTCGAGTGGCGCGGCGAGTAGTGGTGCCGCGAGTAGCACTTCTTTGAGTGCTTTGAGCGCGTCATTGGCCTCCGCGTCCCATTGGAACGTGGGGTTCTTGCACATCAGGCGGTAGAGGGGCATTGCCTTCTCGCCTAGTCGGGGGATGAAGCGACTGAGGGCCGCGACTCGCCCTGCCAACTTTTGGATGTCGCGCAGGCACTCGGGTTTCCCGAGTCGCGTGATGGTGTCGATGTTGGTGGGGTTGGCTTTGATGCCTCGCTTGGAGACGACATAACCCAGGAGTTGTCCGGTGGGAACGCCGAAGGTGCATTTTCCGGGGTTCAGCTTGATGTTGTACCTCCGCAAGTTTGCGAAGGTTTCGGCTAGGTTGGCGAGTAGATCGTCCTGGCAGGTGGATTTTACCACCACGTCGTCGATGTAGACGTGAATGTTGCGGCCAATTTGGCTCGCTAGACACTCCTGCATGCACCTCTGGTATGTGGCGCCTGCGTTCTTGAGGCCGAACGTCATGGTTGTGTAGCAGAATGCGCCGAATGGTGTTATGAACGTCGTCTTCTCCTCGTCCTCGACCGCCATCTTGATCTGGTTATAACCAGAGTAAGCATTGAGAAAGCACAGAGAATCCGATCCCGCGGTCGAATCGATGATCTGATCGATCCGCGGTAGGACAAACTCCTCCTTCGGGCAGGCGCTGTTGAGGTTGGTGTAGTCAATGCACATTCTCCATGTGTTGTTCTTTTTTAGAACCAGGACTGGGTTTGCCAGCCACTTGGAGTACTTGATCGGCCGGATGAAGCCTACGGCTAGCAGGCGCTGAACTTCCTCGGCGATTGCTCGACGACGCTCTTCATTGAAGGGCCGTAGCGACTGCTTTACTGGTCGCACTTTGGGGTCAGCATTGAGTTTGTGCTCAGCCAGTTCCCTCGGGACACCTGGCATGTCAGATGGCTTCCATGCGAAGATGTCGCGGTTCCCACGGAGGAACCTGATGAGCATGCTTTCCTATGCGGGGCTCATGTGCGCCCCAATGGTGACCGTCTGGCTGGAGTCGCCTGGGACGAGCTCGATGGTGCAGGTGTGCGTGGTCGCCTCGAACGTGGAATTCGCGGCGGTTGGTTTCTTCAGGATGGTGGGGTCGTCCTTGTTGATGTTGCCCGCGTATTTCTTGAGCTCCTCCGCGTGGTCAGTCTCCCCGGCGATGACGGCGTCGGTGAGCTCGGCGCCCTTGTCTTCGCATTCTAAGGCCATGTCGGGGTCGCCGTGGACGGTGATGATGCCGCTTGGCCCCGGGAGCTTCATCATGTTGTAGGAGTAGTGTGGGGTCTCCATAAACTTTGCGAATGCCTGGCGGCCCAGGACGCAGTGGTAGGGGCTGCGGAAGTTCACCAGCTCGAAGACGTTCCTCTCCGTGCGATAGTTTGCTAGAGTGCCGAAGGTGACTGGCAGCATCACCTTCCCGATCGGGTATGCCTTCCGACCGGGGACGATGCCATGGAAGGTCGTCAGTGTTGGCTTGATGGGTGCTTCTGGGAGCTGGAGCCTTTTGAACGTGTCGAGGTACAAGATATTGATGGAGCTCCCACCGTCCATTAATGTCTTGGGCAGCCAGTAATCGGCCCCCTTGGGCCTGACTACCAGGGCGACTCGCCTTGGGTATTCGATCCTTGGCGCATGGTCCTGGCGACTCCAGGTGATGCTCTGCTCGGACCAGTTTAGGAAGCAAGGGATGTCGACTTGTGTCAGCGCATTGACGGCGACCGCGCGGGCGAGCACCTTCTTCTCGCGCTTGGTGCCGAGTCTGGTGAAGGTATGTAGCGAGCCAACGGCGGTGCCGAAGCCGCTGCCATTCCTGTTGTCCCGAGGTGGGTTGTTGTTGGGGTCTTCCCTTGCTCGTCTCGCCTTCTCAATCTCTTTGAGAGAGTGGCAATCGGCGGTGGTGTGGGTGGCGGGTTTTCCCTCCCTCCTATGATAGATGCAGGGCTGATTGAGCAAGGCGACAGGGTCGAATTTCGGCGTCGTCGTGTTGTTGGCGCGGTAGTTCCCGCTGTCACGGTAGTTTCCTCCATCGCGGAGGTAGTTCTTGGAGTCGCGCTGGCCGTAGCCGGCATTGGCGACGAAGTCGACTCGCCCGTCCATGCGGCGCTTGCCGGTGATGCGGGTGTTGCTATAGCGCATGTCGCGTAGGCGCCCGCTGTCGTGGATGCTAGTGCGGCGTCGTCCTCCCGAATCGTCGTCGGAGTCTTGGTTGGGGTCTTCCTCCGCATAGCACTTGGCGATCTCGAGGAAGTCAGGGATGTTGTCGAGCGTCCGGTAGACCCTCTTGATCTTGGCGACCAGGGGTTTGTACCGGCACGCGTTCTTGAAGCAGTGTATCGCCGTGTCTGGGTGGATGCCGGAGGCATTTATCCATAGTTCTTGCCATCTTTGGATCCACCGGCGAGTCGACTCGCGTTGTCCCTGGATGCATCGCTCCAGGTCCTCTATGGTGGTGGCGTGGATGTAGGAGCCCTCGAAGTGTCTGACAAAGGCGTCCCGCATTTCTTCCCAGGAGTCGATGCTGTCGGCGGGGAGAGTGTTGATCCACTGCCAGGTCGCACCCTCCATCATCAGGGGGAGGTAGCGAGCGGCGAGCATGTCGGTGTGGCATACGATCCCCATTGCCATGAGGTATGTGTCCAGCCAAACAACGGGGTCGTACGTCGGGTTGTACTTCTCGATCTCCTTGGGGGCCTTGAAGTTGGCAGGGTATTTTTCCCCGCGAATCATTGGTCCAAAGGATTGCGGCCCGACTCGGCTGAGCGAGCCTCTTGGCTCCGGGTCGCCACGGTTGGTGAGGGTGTGCCGCAGGTCGTAGGGCTGGCGCGACCGCCATGCCTGATTGTTGATGATGTTCGTTCGGGCATCGAGGGGCTGCCCGTTGGCAAAGACCGTGTTGTTCGCCGGTCGTGGCTCGTTGGTTGACAACGCGGGATTGGCGGCCCGTGGTTGGTTCGCCAAGGGCTGGGGTGGTGGGCAAACTAATGCGTTAGCCACGGTGGGGTGGCTGCTTGATGCCGCCCTGCTTGCTGACGAGCGGGAGTACATCCGCTCCCTCGGTTCGACTCCCGCGGCTTGTTGCTCGATGGCCCTGATGAGTAGGGCCTTGGCGTATTGGATCTGTAGCGCGCCGTCACCTTGGACGTCAAGGTTGGCGATCGCAGCGTCAGCCGCGACGACGTTGTCCATCGAGGTGGAGTATAGTGGTAGCCTGTTGGCTTCACGGGCTTGCGGCGAGATGATGATCCGCGGTTGGTCTGGCGGGGGCGCGCGGCCCATGGGTGGTGGAGGGGCCCCAGTCCCCAGCGCACCCGGTGGGGGTCTCGCGGGGTTGCTCCCGCCTGGCGGCGCGTTCTCGCAGTATTCGCGCTCGGCGGCGCGTGTGGGATCTCCTTCGTCGTTGAAGTTCAGGATGCGGCCCTGAACGTTGGGGTTCAGACGGGTCCTGATGCGGCGCTGGTGATAGAGCGACAGCTCCCGTGCCGTCTCTCGTTCGAGGCGGTATTTCTCGCACTCGGTGAGTTCGTTGCGTTGCGCCTCCGCGAGCCGCAGGCAGGCTTGCTCCACCTCCGTGGCCGTCGCGGTCGGCATGATTGGCGTGGAGAACGGATCTGGCGGGGCGGTCGTGCTGCCCGCCATGTAGATCGCATTGAAGCGATTGGATCTGGCGTGAAAATCCTCGGGGGATTCCGATCCGGAATCGGAGTCGAAGATCCCCAGGATGGAGGGGTCCTTGAGGTCCTCTGGGTTGGAGACCCGCGTGATGGAGTCCTCCTGTGATGCAGCGGTGATGGATCCGTTGACCGATGCAGGGGTCGCGGAGTTGGCGTCGTCGTTTAGGGCGTCGTCATTGGTGGCGGCGTTAGTCTCGACCGCATCGCTAGCGGCCGAGTCGTACTTGGTGACAAGGCCCCTGATGGAGCGGACCTGCTCCTCCGAAAGCAGATCGCGGTGCAGAGGCGACCCGCCGACGATCACCGTCGCGACTGGATCGACCGTGCCGGTGAAGCCGATGAAGAGGTTGATGGAGCCGACCGGCATCACCGCGGTGTGAGTGACCGGACTTGACACCGGGATGTAGCTGCTGGGCAGGATCTGCAAGATCCCGCCGATGGCGATCATGCGACCGGTGGCGAGTGGCCGATCGATCGGCGAATAAGGTCTCGCCGCAGAACTCAGGCCAGTCCCGCTATGCCCCACGGTGGGCGCCACTGTCGTGGAAATGGCCATAGGCAGCGATTGAGTGTTTCGTGAGGAAGAGTTGGCGGCCATCTGCGGTGCGAGATGGGGGCGGATGCACATGGGTTTACCCAGGTTCGGCCCCCCGAAAGGTAAAGACCTACTCCTGCTAGATTAGATTATGAGAGTGCGAGTTACAGGGGTGGCGAGCTCGGCTACTAGCGGCGAGTCGCGAGGGGTGTATGATGGAGCGTAAGTCTCAAGATACCCTAGGGAGGTTTATATATGAAGCACCTCGCTAGGGTTTAAGTTATCCCGAATAAGATAAGGATCCGGAGGCTTTGACCTAGTCCATTGGGGATTACGCTCCTGGGCTTCTAGTCGCCAGGCGCTGGGCCTTTCCTTCCTTCGTAATCCAGTCGCCGTCTTCCGGACGCACTCGCAGGCCTTTCAGCCCGATCAGAACGTCCTGCTGGGCATACCCCCTTCAGCATATCCCCATCAGGAGGCGTAGGGGAGAAGGAAACGACGCAAGTGCTGGTGAAGAAGATGAGGAAAGAGATCGTCACCACTTATATCGTCCAGCCGCGTCAAGATTCATGTAAACACTACAGTGAACGTGCCACGCATCGTGGGACGAACTAGGAAACCCCCGCGAGATGATTACGCCGCCTCGATATCCACGCACGCATTGAAACGGTTCCTCGGTTCCGCGAAAGGCAGACCCACCAACGGTCGTGCTGACAGGAAATGTCTGTTAGTGACGTGACTTGACAATGACTAGTGTCACGTTACGTCAGAGACCAAGTTCCGGCTTAGTTTGAATTTCAAGCTGGAAACGCGAATAACAAATTCATAGCTCCGGCTCATTTGAGACTCGGATCTACTCCTTTCTTTTTTGAAGTTTCAGGAAGCCTTCATGATTCAGCAAGCCAAAGATCAAGCTAGACGATGATGAAATCCGACTTTGGATCATGGAGGCTTCCGGGGGCTGCTGTTGGGGATATACTTTCTGGGTATCTTCATTGTGCCTCACTGACCAGGGTGGCCCACTTCGGGTTAGAGCTTTGCTTCACGGGCGGCCCAGTCAGGGAGAAGAGACTGAGTCCAATCCGGCTATGGGAAGGCCTAGAAGACTTACCGACATAGGCTCATAGTGTTACTTGTAGTTCAAGATGTACTCTGTAGCCGACTCTTAGTCGTAGCTGGATGGATCTCTACTGTAAACCCTAGGCCGGATATCTATATAAGCCGTCTTAGGGAAAGCCTTTAGGGAAACCCTCACAATAGTCTACAATCTCAACTCGCACAGGCGAAACCCTTGTAACCCATATTCCGGCTCTGCCGTATTACTGGATTGCAAGCAGGAGTAGGATCCGTCCAAAGCCGGCGGATTCGAACCTAGGTAAACTTGTGCGCTCACCATCCTGGAACACCGTACGTCTCACACCCCTCTCTTCCACACGCCTCGAGGACCCCCTCATGGCGTACTAGTCATCAATCCGACGACACGATTTTTTTTCAAAATATGGCCAAATTTGTCGGCATGCAAATTCTTGGATATGGGATCATCAGCATAAAGTGTGATGTAGAGATATGGCCTTGACCTTTTGGTCGTTCGGCTTGAAATCCAAGGATGTTCATACTCATTGACAACTATAAGCTGAGTTTCGTTTAAATTTCACCACTTACTTTTAGGTTAGAATTTTACATGGTCGGTGGAATTACATTTTACAACAAGGACCTAAAAAGGGGAAAATTTACATCGAGGTCCATACATTTAGCACAAAGAACCCTAAAAACAAGCAAGCAAAACATTCGGGTTCGGCTCCTTCTCGAGAGAGTAGCTGATTGAGCCACACTCTTCATACTACTTCATCTTTTATTGTTATCAAAATATGGCCAAATTTGTCAGCATGCAAATTCTTGGATATGGGATCATCATCATAAAGTATGGTGTAGATATGGCGTTGACCTTGGCCGTTCATCTTGAAATACAAGAATGGTTCATACTCATTGACAACTAAGCTTAAATTCGTTTAAATTTTACCACTTACTTTTAGGTTAGAACTTTACAAAGTCGATCGGAGTACATTTTACATCAGGGACCTCCAAAAAGCAAAAATTACATTGAGGTCCATACATTTAGCATAAAGGACCCTAAATGGAAAATTTTCTGGTTCGGCTTCTTCTAAAGAGATCAGCTGATCTGAGCTAAACTCTTGATACTACTTCATCTTTGATTGTTTTCAAAACATGGCCAGATCTATTGCCGTGCAAATTCTCTAACATGGGATCATCATCATCATATAAAGTATGATGTTGATATGGCCTTGATCTTGGTCGTTCGGCTTGAAATCCAAGAATGTTCATACTCGTTGATAAGTAAGCTTAGAATCGTCTAAATTTCACCACTTACACTTTTAGACCTAAAAGGGGGGAAATTACATCGAGGTCCATACATTGAGCACAAAGGACCCTAAAATTAAGCAAGGAAAATAGTCGGGTTCGGCTCCTTCTCGAGAGAGTAGCTGATTGAGCCATACTCCTCTTCATACTACTTCATCTTTGATTATGTTCAAAATATTGCCAAATTTGTCGCCATGCAAATTCTTGGATATGGGATCATCAACATAAAGTATGATGTAGATATGGCCTTGACCTTGGTGGTTCGTCTTGAAACAAGAATAATGCTTTATACTCGTTGACAACTAAGCTTAAATTCATTTAAATTTCACCACAATACTTTTAGGTTAGAACTTTACACGGTCGGCCGAATTACATTTTACATCACGGACTTCAAAAGGCAAAAATTACAACGAGGTCCATATACATTTAGCATAAAGGACCCTAAAAGAAAAAAATCTCGTTTGGCTCATTCTCGAGAGATCAGCTGATCTGAGCCAAACTCTTAATACTACTTCCTCTTCGATTGTTTTCAAAACATGGCCAAATCTGTTGCCATGCAAATTCTCTAACATGGGATCATCAACACAAAGTATAATGTTGATATGGCCTTGACCTTGGTCATTCGGCTTGAAATCCAAGAATGCTCATACTTATTGATCACTAAGCTTAAAATCATCTAAATTTCACCACTTACACTTTTAGACCTAACAAAAGGGGGAAATTACATCGAGGTCCATACATTTAGCACAAAGGACACTAAAATTAAGCAAGGAAAACAGTCGGGTTCATCTCCTTCTGTAGAGAGTAGCTGATCGAGCCATACTCTTCATACTACTTCATCTTCGATTGTTTTCAAAATTGGCCAAATTTGTCAGCATGCAGATTCTTGGATATGGGATCATCAGCATAAAGTATGATGTAGATATGGCCTTGACCTTGGTCATTCGTCTTGAAATACAAGAATGCTTAATACTCATTGACAACTAAGCTTAAATTTGTTTAAATTTCACCACTTACTTTTAGGTTAGAACTTTACACGGTCGATCGAAGTACATTTTACATCAAGGACCTCAAAAAGTAAA
This sequence comes from Avena insularis, assembly GCA_023614405.1. Lineage (NCBI taxonomy): Eukaryota > Viridiplantae > Streptophyta > Magnoliopsida > Poales > Poaceae > Avena > Avena insularis. The sequence goes on from CM042684.1 coordinate 90,655,809, forward strand.
AATTACATCAAAGTCCATATACATTTAGCATAAAGGACCCTAAAATAAAAAAAATATGGTTTGGCTCATTCTAGAGAGATCACCTGATCTGAGCCAAACTCTTAATACTACTTCCTCTTCGATTGTTTTCAAAACATGGGTAGATCTGTTGCCATGCAAATTCTCTAACATGGGATCATCAACGTAAAGTATGATGTTGATATGGCCTTACCTTGGTCGTTCGGCTTGAAATCCAAGAATGTTCATACCCATTGACAACTAAGCTTAAATTCGTTTAAATTTCACCATTTACTTTTAGATTAACATTTTAGACGGTTGGTGGGAGTATATTTTACATTAAGGACCTAAAAAAGGAAAATTATTACATCGAGGTCCATACATTTAGCATAAAGGACCCTAAAAAGAAAACTTTATAGTTTGGCTCCTTCTCGAGAGATCAGCTGTAGGCCAATATACAATGTTGATATGGTCATGACCTTGGCTGTTCGGATAAAAACCAGGAATGTTCATACACTGTAAGCCAATAGACATTGTGAAGAAACCAGAGCATTTTTTTTGTATTCAAAGGTCTCAAAATACATGTTTCTCATTTTTTCCTTAGCATTGTATATAGTGTACAAATAACTTTGAATATTGATTGTTGGATCAAGACTCGAATCCCAACATTGTGAGACGCTGGATCTTCATTTCCATTTTAGCATCGAGAAGATACTATTGATAGTCTTTCTTTTCTTATCTTACCACTATTATATATAGTGTGCGAACAAAAGTATAAAAATTAATTTATGCAAATTTGTTAAAATTATATGTCTGTATTTTTTTAATAAATATATGCATGTATTTGAACTATTAATGACTGACAAAACGTTTTTATTGTCTAGTGTCTAAAAAAATTAAACATAGTTGAAAACTGGGGCGTAAGTCTGAGATGTTTGCTTTTCTACTTTGCTTTGGATCACTTTTGTCTATTAGATGAATATTAGGTGGTAGATACAGGGGGCATGTTGATCCGAGTCCCCCTAGAAGTGGGCACGTGGAGTAGTAGTTGAACAATTTCAGAAAACACTTAAAATCCAAAATATAAACATTAACAACAAAGACAGTCTTCCTAGTGCCAAAAGAGACCCTGCTTCCGACTACTACTACATTAACTAGTAAACGAGTGGTACTTTTCTAAAACTAAATTAACTAGTAATGCATCATTACCATTGCATTAGGATCACTTAGCCGAAGATTAAGATCAATTCATCCTATCGATGCAAATGCAGAAAGACAACACCTTGATCGTCCCCTACTGTCCATCAGCCGTGGTAATGTACCACGGAGGCACCGTGAGGAACGTCAGATCTTCGAGGCCAACTCTGCCGGGCGACGCGCAGCTTGTCGGCTCAATGACCCCATTAAGGGTGTCCGTCGAGAAGTCTGCCGGCGACTGCGGGCCAGTCGCGCACAGCTTCACCTTGTACCGGGGCCACGAGCACGAGGCCGCCCTGACGCACACCAAGGAAATGGCGGTGGCCTGGCCGAGCTCGCCGATGATGAAGCTGAACACGGTAGCATCATCACCGTAGACGATGACCATGGATGGCGGAAAGGACGGTAACGACATCGTTACTATACACTCCATGGCCTGGCCATACGACAACCTATGCACTTGTACCTTGTGGACGCCGTTGAGGTGCAAAAGGAGCTCGACCGGCGAGGCGGTGAATATGCAGCCGACCTCCGTGCAGCCGCACGGGATGCAGCCTTGTGGTCATCAAGCTCATGGTAGGCGACCATGGTGAGGCAACCGTTGTGGGGGGCATAGAACAGTTATTGGCGCTAGCTCATCTTTTTCCATCGTTGGCTAGCTCTTGGTGGAATCTGCCGACACGCCCAGTGTTGGAGTGGTTCCCTAGAAGCTCGGCTCGCCGATGTAGTGCCCGTAGTCCTGAATTTTTATGCAGCATTGAGTTTTTTGAATGAAGATTGTAGAAAGTTGATAGGTGAGAGTAAATTAGGCACTTAATACCCTGTACAGGACTGTACCAGACAAACATATCCTACCCGCGTGAGTGGTAAGAAGGTCTAAGCCTTTTTTGGAAATGGAAAAGGTCTACACCAAGAGAGAGACGGATAAACCTGGGGCCTGGCACAAAGTGTACAGTGTTGCGGGGGAGAGAACGAGGACTGCATGCATGTCTTCAACACCATCTGCATTTTATTCTATCTACTTGTCTCTTATGGCTCTTTCTTTCTCGGCATGGCAAACTCGTTTCTCTTCTCCATTTCTTTCTTAAGCTTGTTCAGATACAGAGTACTAGTAGTAGTACGTAGTACATTTGAACTAGTACTCCAGTATATGTCTTTTATACTTTTTGTTATACGTTGTAAGATACTCAATAGTGTCTGATACATATGTATTATTTTTACTATACTACTACTAGTACCCCAGTACGTAGGCATCTGCGGGCGGTGGGTGGCGGGCGGCGGTGGCTATTTTGCGGCTTTTTACTACTCCTAGGGTGGCGGGCGGCGGTGGAAGTAGGGTTCTAGTAGTACGGAGTAGTACTCGAGTACTCCTGCTCACTAATTCATGAAGTAAGACTTCAGTAGTGTACTACAGTCCTGTACTACTTAGATGCAGCTATCATCATAGCACAGTTTCTAGGGAGACGCCAGAGACACATGTGCTCAAATCCACGTCCCAGGTGGGCCCTGATTCCTAGCGATTGGATAAAGCCTTGTTGCCTGACCACACAACCAAGGCAATTCATTTCGCTACTCTCTACTAGTATACTATTTCTCAGTGTGTTTCGAAATTAAGTTCACACCTTGCGATAATCTGTTCAGTGGACCCACTACCACGAAGTCAATGTATCGAGATGGTGACAGTTTGTAAATATTCAACTTCTTGCTAAGAATATGCATGCCTAGAAATTTGACCATATTTCGAAAATAACCAAAGAGACTATGGCTCACCGCATTTTGAAATTTTGCGTGTGTTTCGAAATTAACTTCACACCTTGCGAAAATCTGTTCACTGGAACCACCAGGCAGTCAATGTATCGAGAATGAGTGAGAGTTAGGAATGATTCAACTTATTGCTAAGAATATGCATGCCTAGAAATTTGACCGTGTTTTGAAAAGAATCAAAGATGCTATGACTCACCGTGTTTCGAAATTTTGGCTGTGTTTCAAAATTAACTTCACACCATGCAAAAATCTGTTCAGTGGACCCACCACTAGGTAGTCAATGTATGGAGACGAGTGAGAGTTTGGAAAGATTCGACTTCTTGCTAATAATATGCATGCCTAGAAATTTGACCGTGTTTTGAAAACAAACAAAGAGACTATGACTCACCGTATTTTTAAATTTTGGCTGTATTTCAAAATTAACTTTACACCTTGCAATAATATTTTCAGTGGACCCACCAGGCAGTCAATGTATAGAGAATGAGTGAGAGTTGTTTGGCAAGATTCAACTTCTTGCTAAGAATATATATGCCTCGAAATTTTGAACATGTTTTGAAAACATCAAAGAGACTATGACTCACCGTGTTTTGAAAGTTTGGTTGTGTTTTGAAATTAACTTCACACCTGCCGATAATCTTTTCAGTGGACCTACCAGGCAGTCAATGTATCGAGAACGAGTGAGAGTTTGGAATGATTCAACTTATTGCTAAGAATATGCATGCCTAGAAATTTGACCGTGTTTTGAAAACAATCAAAGTGGCTATGGTTCACCACGTTTGAAATTTTTCGTGCGTTTCGAAATTAACTTCACACCTTGTGAAAATCTATTCACTGGACCCACCAGGCCATAGTCAATGTATCGAGAACGAGTGAGAGTTTGGAAAGATTCAACTTATTGCTAAGAATATGCATGCCTAGAAATTTGACCATCTTTTGAAAACAATCAAAGTGGCTATGGCTCACCGCGTTTTGAAATTTTTCGTGCGTTTTGAAATTAACTCCACACCGTGCAAAAATCTATTCACTGGACCCTCCAGGAAGTCAATGTATCGAGAATGAGTGAGAGTTTGGAATGATCCAACTTATTGCTAAGAATATGCATGCCTAGAAATTTGACCGTGTTTTGAAAACAATCAAAGAGGCTATGACTCACCTTGTTTCGAAATTTTGGTTGTGTTTTGAAATTAACTTCACACCTTGCGAAAATCTATTCGGTGGACCCACTAGGCCTTTAATGTATCAAGAACGAGTGAGAGTTTGGCAAGATTCAACTTCTTGCTAAGAATATGGATGCCTAGAAATTTGACCATGTATTGAAAATAATCAAAATGACTATGACTCACCGTGTTTTGAAATTTTGCCTGTGTTTCGAAATTAACTTCACACCTTGCAAAAATATGTTTAGTGGACCCACCACAGGCAGTTAATGTATGGAGACGTGTGAGAGTTTGGAAAGATTCAACTTCTTGCTCAGAATATGCATGCCTAGAAATTTGACCGTTTTTTGAAAACAAACAAAGAGACTATGACTCACCGTGTTTTGAAATTTTGGTTGTGTTTCAAAATTAAATTCTCACCTTGCGATAATATTTTCAGTAGACCCACCAGGCAGTCAATGTATCTAGAACGAGTGAGAGTTGTTTGGCAAGATTCAACTTCTTGCTAAGAATATGCATGCCTCGAAAGTTTGACCATGTTTTGAAAACAATCAAAGAGACTATGACTCACCGTGTTTTGAAAGTTTGGCTATGTTTTTAAATTAACTTCACACCTTGCGATAATCTATTCAGTGGACCTACCCGACAGTCAATGTATCGAGAATGAGTGAGAGTTTGGAATGATTCAACTTATTGTTAAGAATATGCATGCCTAGAAATTTGACCGTGTTTTGAAAACAATCAAAGTGGCTATGGCTCACCGTGTTTTGAAATTTTGCGTGCGTTTTGAAATTAACTTCACACCTTGCGAAAATCTGTTCACTGGACCCACCAGGCCACAGTCAATGTATCGAGAACGAGTGAGAGTTTGGAAAGATTCAACTTATTGCTAAGAATATGCATGCCTAGAAATTTGACCGTGTTTTGAAAACAATCGAAGTGGCTATGGCTCACCGCGTTTTGAAATTTTGCATGTGTTTCGAAATAAACTTCACACCTTGCGAAAATATGTTCACTAGACCCACCAGGCCGTAGTCAATGTATCGAGAACGAGTGAGAGTTTGGAAAGATTCAACTTATTTCTAAGAATATGCATTCCTAGAAATTTGACCGTGTTTTGAAAACAATCAAAGTGGCTAGGGCTCACCGCGTTTTGAAATTTTGCGTGCATTTCGAAATTAACTCCACACCTTGCAAAAATCTATTCACTGGACCCTCTAGGAAGTCAATGTATCAAGAACGAGTGAGAGTTTGGAATGATCGAACTTATTGCTAAGAATATGCATGCCTAGAAATTTGACCGTGTTTTGAAAACAATCAAAGAGGCTATGACTCATCGTGTTTCGAAATTTTGGGTGTGTTTCGAAATTAACTTCACACCTTGCAAAAATCTATTCAGTGGACCCATAGGGTAGTCAATGTATCAAGAACGAGTGAGAGTTTGGCAAGATTCAACTTCTTTCTAAGAATATGCATGCCTAGAAATTTGACCGTGTTTTGAAAATAATCAAAAATACTATGACTCACCGTGTTTTGAAATTTTGTCCGTGTTTCGAAATTAACTTCACACCTTGGAAAAATATGTTTAGTGGACCCACCACCAGGCAGTCAATGTATGGAGACGAGTGAGAGTTTGGAAAGATTCAACTTCTTGTTAAGAATATGCATGCCTAGAAATTTGACCGTGTTTTGAAAATAAACAAAGAGACTATGACTCACCGTGTTTTGAAATTTTAGCTGTGTTTCGAAATTAACTTCACACCTTGTGATAATATTTTTAGTGGACCCACCAGGCAGTCAATGTACCAAAAACGAGTGAGAGTTGTTGGAAAGATTCAACTTCTTGCTAAGAATATGCATGCCTCGAAAGTTTGACCATGTTTTGAAAACAATTAAAGAGACTATGACTCACCATGTTTTGAAAGTTTGGCTGTGTTTCAAAATTAACTTGACACCTTGTAATAATCTGTTCAGTGGACCTACCAGGCAGTCAATGTATCGATAACGAGTGAGAGTTTGGAATGGTTCAACTTATTGCTAAGAATATGCATGCCTAGAAATTTGACCGTGTTTTGAAAACAATCGAAGTGGTTATTGCTCACCGTGTTTTGAAATTTTGCGTGCGTTTAGAAATTAACTTCACACCTTGCAAAAATTTGTTCACTGGACCCACCAGGGAGTCAATGTATCGAGAACGAGTGAGAGTTTGTAATGATTCAACTTATTGCTAAGAATATGCATGCCTAGAAATCTGACCGTGTTTTCAAGACAATCAAAGAGGCTATGACTCACCATGTTTCGAAATTTTGGCTGTGTTTCGAAATCAACTTCATACCTTGCGAAAATCTGTTCAGTGAACCCACCAGGCAGTCAATGTATCAAGAACGAGTGAGAGTTTGGCAAGATTCAAGTTCTTGCTAATAATATGCATGCCTCGAAATTTGACCGTGCTTTGAAAACAATTCCAGAAAGCAAAACAGATTCATAAACAACCTCACAAATTTCAAATTATAAAAAGCAACACAAAGAGCCTCAAAATTTTCAAAATATAAAATGGAAGAGTGAGGAGAGAGGGAAAATCAATTTTCTATTTCTTGTGGGTAATCCACAAGCTTGAGGTGCACCTTAATGCTGATGTAGTCGCACATGCCTCGCCGGTGAGCATCGATGGGACCGAGGCTACCTAGGGCTATGATTCTGATATTTGCGTGTCTACTAGATTCTTCTGGCGTATATGGACTAATGTTTTGTGCTTGCTTGATTTTGCAGGCGATGCAACCTTTTTGATGTGCCATGGTGACGGCTAGGGGATAGGGGAGAGCACGTGGCACGTTGGGCGCAGTTGAGTTTTCAAATCAATATGATATTAAATAATTTAAAATCAATGCCCTAGAAATACGCGCAAGGAGATGATTTACGTGGACTGTACAAAGGTTATTTTTTATCCATGGACTTTGATATACTACTAATCCGTATTTCACTTATAATGATTGATATTGGTAATTAAAGAGTACATGCAGGTTCCTAGGCTTCTTCCTTTCAGTATTAATTACTTGAATTCACGTGAGTAATTAACGTGGGTTTCTCTGTATTGGCACACTTCTTTCCTCGAATGCATGCAGAAATTAAGGGGAAGAAGTAATTTCACCTTCCTCGGTAATACAAGAGGTTTTATTGCGTTGCAATGGAAGATGAAATGACAAACAGAGTACTTATGCTAGTACTAGATCGCAAACACCATTCCAATTTGCACTTGATAATACTAATATTCAATCTCCGAACATTATTAAAGAAAGGAAGTAGAGGTGAAATTGAACAAAATTAATCCTAAGACTTCTTCGTCTTCTTGGGCCTGGATCCTTCAGCTGTCACCTTCGTGATGGCGTCGTCCTTCCACTTCCCGTGGCATCCCCCAGCTCCCGCCGTCTTCTTCTTCTTCAAGCCTCCCGCCTGCTTCTCCTTCCTCTTCTCATTGCAGATGAAGACGGGATCGAGTGCACTCTTCTTGGAGACGAAGTCGAGAAATGGCCATAAAACTTTCGACCCCTGATCCTCCTGCTCATGCTCCCTCTTCTTCTTGCTGATGGAGGATGGATCAAGAGAACTCTTCTTGAAGACGACGTCTCCTTCATAGATGAAAGACCAAGGATCCTCCTCCTCCTCCTCTTTGCTCTCTACCGCCAACGTCCCCTCCATCAGATGACGGTAAGCAGGGTCCTCATCGGAAAAATTACCTTCTGGTGTGTCGGAATAGTACGACCCGTAAACGGAATCCCCGCCATCACCATGGTAGGGACTGATATCCCTGTTCGTCCATGCGTTGGACTCGTCAATGGAGGTGCACTGATCGGAGTAGCTGCGTGGCATTTTTGTGTGTGTGGTGGCTTCGCCGGCCTAAAGGGACATGGAGAGGCAGAGAGAGTTCTTTGTTGTGTGCGTCGTGCCTGGATGGGAGAGGTGGTCGTTGTTGATGGCCCCTTAAAAAGGCTTGCTCGGGACATCCAGGAGTTACCACGTGCTGTAGGAGTAGCCTGGCAGTTCCCTTCTATCGTTTTTTATACTCCACTAAATTGTTTTTTACAAAAGTTCCCTTCTATCATTGAAACATGATCGAACAGTTGGTACTCCTTCGCCCTGAGAGCCTCAGCAGAGAGGATATTACAAGTACCACCACATTTTTTTGCACATAACAACCATAGACCTTTTTTGTGCAAAATAAAGACATTTTCTGTAATTGTTGTACGTAATACATAACCAGTCATTGAATGTTTCTTATATTTTTGGGAAACGTTTCATAGTTAATTATATAATATAGTACTAAGATATAATTTTTATCTAAATTAATAATAGGTAAAGCTCAAAAAATAATTATAATTTTGAGCCACATCTATAAAGTAACTGGTGTATTTTTGATTGTTGTGAGTTGTATCATTTAGAAATCAACTTATTAGTAGGTACATAATTCCAGACATGCTCTAGAGCAATGATATATAGATTCTATAATGATGGAAAGTGTGTTTTGAGGTTTATTCATAACATTCATTGTGCTAAAGACTATATCAATAGAATTTTCTAAATGTTAGAGTGGAAGGAAAATCCATAGGTAAGCAATGTTGGGATTTTCAATCTTCATCCAACGGTTAAAGTTCAAAGTTATTCATACACTATATACTGGGTATGATAAGATAATTAAATGTATAACATCTCATTAGAATCTTTGTGGTTTTTGCATAGCATTCATTGTGCTAAGGACTATCGATAGAATATTCTATGTGCTAGAATGGAAAAAAGATCCAAGAGTTAACATTGTTGGGATTTGCCAGTCTTGATTCAATTTTCATTGTTCAAAGTTACTCGTACATTATATAGTGGTAAGATTTGCAAGAAGTCACACGCTACTTTCTACTAGTAAACGGCACGTGCCACACTCGTATATACTGTATGAAATGTAACTTAATGAACATTAAGTTGTTATTAACCAATAGTCTTGTTAGAGAAAAAAGCATATATTAAGTATATTAATAATAACTATCTACAAATATTGAAAATACAACCTACTGTGCTATGAACTTTTTTCGGGGAGGGGTGTGACATGATGGTTCTAGAACATGGTGGAGTTTTCTCTAGGTACTAATCCTTCAACACGAATCCAGCTGCTCCGAACCATTGGATCTAATGGACCAACAGTCAAGATTGGTGCTATAGATCTAATTCAAAACTACTCCATTATAGTAGTAGAGATAATTCAAAAACATTAGCGATGATGCTATATGTGCATGACCAAACAACTTTCGGATAATCTCAAGGAAAAATAAGGACGCATGTATCAATGAACGTGAATGGACAATAAGAGTTGTGAGGATAGATTACTTGTGGGGCCTAGCAACCCTACATTTCTTCTTGTTTTTTAATGAGCTTACCTCATGGGTGGCTTTGATGTTGTTGCTCAGGCGCACTATATTTTTCACGTTAGCAGAATAGTGGGTTCTCAAAATTTTCTTTTAAACATATGGTTGAACACTCCCAGCCATAGTGATTCAAAATTTATTAATAAAGGGGGTTTATTTATTGGGTGGCCGAATGGTTGATATCACACGTCATTGTACTGTACTTCCTCCATTCAGAAATATAAGACGTTTTAGCTTTGTGAATCGAATGTATCTATACGTCATTTAGTGTATAGGTTCGTAGATGTTCGGAATGAACCTTTATATTAAAAGGTGTCTAGATACATTTATTTCACAAAGCTAAAACGTCTTATATTTCGAAACGGAGAGAGTAGACATGATTTTTTCTAGGAAGGGCAAACACTAATGAATGCTTATAGGAAGGCTAGGAAATTGGAAATTGTGTTCCATAGATAAACCTTCGCACTCCTCTTCCTAGAGTCAGATTTTAGCAATTCAATACAAAAAGGTTGTTGGACATGCTCCAAAGCCCAATAATTTTTATTTTTAAATAAGAACAATAGTGATTAGCTCGAATAATTAATTACGGTCTACGTATGTTGTACTACTGTACTTCATAGAATATGCTATGTGTGCATGACCGAACAACTTTTGAAAAACCTGAAGGAAAATGTGGCCGCATTAATGAATGAGCGTGAAGTAAGGCTGGCAATGGGTAGGGTATGAGTAGGGTAGAACAATATCATACCCACTCCCATTTACTCAATGGGTAGAAAAATTTACCCATACCCGTACTCGCGGGTATAAAACTTTACCCATGCCCGTACCCATAAAAAATACCGAAGTTTAGAAGCCACAGTATCGTACTCTTCCCTAGGTTGCTTGGCCCCATAGGTTGTAACCCTACAGGTAAGTTTTACTACTATGTCAGTTTAAATAGGTAGGGTATGGGTCTATCTGCTCATGCCTGTACCCATGACTTAACGGGTTAGGGTATGGGTATTACCCATGGGTACAAAATTATTCCCATACCCTACCAACACGGGTACAGAACCTGCGTGCACTCGTGGGTAAAATTGTCATCCTTAGCGCGAAGGGACAATAAGAGTTGTGAGAACAAAGTACTTTTGGGGCCTAGCAACTTTCACATTTTTTTTGATGAGAACACCGTCGCCGCTTACCTTATGAATGGTTTGATGTCGTCCCTCAGGCGCTAGATTATTCACGTTAGCGAAATAGTGGGTTCCCATATTTTGTTTAGAATAGAAGTATGAACACTGCTAACCATAGTGATTGAAAATTTATTGATAAAGGGCGCTTTATTTTTTTAAAGCTCAGGGCGCTTTATTATTACACTCGATTCCCCATACCACCGACCTACCACTCTGCTATTATTAGTTGGACTATGGATAAACAAATTCACTCGAGTTGGTTGGGGCTTTAATCATAATTTCCATGCTCACTACCTGTCTTGGTGACAACATCTTCATACGCATCATCGTTCATGAATAGATATAATATAGAAATATATCAAGGCCATAGTATTTTAGTGCCTACCAAAGTTATAATTCAGTTTTCTCTCTTCTCAGTTTCTTGAAAAAGGGGTCTGACCTCTTTCTCAATTATTTTAAAAAACATAGTTTTGGAGAATACTTCAGTTTAAACCCCTATTATTTGTTGGAAGAAAACACTAAAAGGTATTCAATAGTTCAGTTTATTCAGAAATCAAAATGTTTTCTAAATAATTTAAAAATACTTCGATGCCAAACTCGTCCTTAATATCTAAACCGAGCCAATCTGGGCCATGGATGATCAATATTTAGAAGCCAAATGGGCCCTTAATTTCTGAACTGAGGTAGTATGGGCCATGGATGATCACCGATGTGCATGTCCGCCTTTGATTCCAGGGAGTACGACTTACCAATTTACTACTACTTGGACTATACATAAATCTGAATTTAGTCGAGCGGGAAAATCTCCCGCTATCCAATGTTTCAAACATCTTGGAATCCCTCTTCTACCCCTAGTGAAGTCGGTTCGTTGGGGCTTCAATCGTAATTTCCCGTTCAGTACCTCTATACCCCGCCCCTACCACCGACACCCCTCAGCCACACACAATCCTCGCCCCTAGCTGCACTAGCCATGCCGAAAACCCTAGATCTACCTTCAGCACCTTAGATCTGATTCACCGTTGTTGCCGTGCACTGCACCAGATCTGCTTCACCGACCCACTCTCCTGGCGTGCCGAACACATTCCCACCGCCAGGAATCTGCTTCTTTGCCGCTGTCGATCAGCGCTCGGAGGAACCCTTGTTCTGCTTCACCTTCGCCCACAAGCACCACAACCATAGCACCCTTGACAACCTCGACATCACCACCCAGGATTCGCATCATGCCTAAACGCCGTCACGACCTAGGTAACCACATCTCCTTGGAGTTTGGTAAGATAAATATGCAGCAGTTAACTGTATTTTGTATTGGTGCTACTTTTGTAGTAACTTACAAGTACTATACTTGTTACCCGTATCTTCCTAAATAATTTTTTTGTAGTCAGGTTTAACCGTAAGGCATTCAAGTGTGATTTTGTATTTCATGGTGAAATATGAGTCAGCCAACGGTTAACACATTTGTTTCCATTATCTACTTTAGTAAGTGCCCATATGTGATGCGGTTATAATTTCTCTCTGGCTTGGCGTAGGCTATTGGCACTAATTGTTATTTCTTGCTTGATGCTTTTGTCCTATGTATGCAGTACACATTTACATTCGTTATACTACTTCCACTAAGATGTTTGTTTCATTTTCTTCTGCTTACCCCACTATTCCTAACCGTTTGCTGTTGTTACGCAATGAACAGGTGCAGTTTACACTAGAAATCGTAGAATGAAAGGCCCCTATAATCTCGTAAGTATCTATTGATTTTGTATCACTTCATGCTAACATCTGTGAGACTGGAACGTTTTTGTGTTCACTATTCGCTGCACCATTATGCAGAGGACCCACACTGAATTATGGAGACCACCAGTCCAATTACTTGATACAGCGGACATCATCGACGAACATACCTATAACCAGATCAGCAACCCTAAGACTCTACATAGAGCTACTGTAAGGATGCCCCCTTTTTTAAGGTTTAAGTCCCTTGGTGTCATGCCACTGACTCTAGTTGAGTTGTTATTTTTGTTGGAGGCACTAGGGTGATTATAACAAGGCCAGAAATGCAACGGAATCCAATATAAAGAACTGCCTACTTCAAATCTCACTGTGGTATCTACACGTGCATGGCTATTTTAATACGAGGAAGATGATAGTACACTTTGTCTTTGGGCAGACAATCAACAAATTTAAACATTCTAACTGTTCGATAGATTGTTTGACCATTTCTCTAAAATGATTTTCCTATTCTATTAGAGGCACCCGTCTGCATGAGGTCCTTGTGTTGAGTGCTTACTTCCCTATAATAGACCAAATAATTGATGGCCCAAAATATATCAAGCTTGTTGGGGAACCCCAAGAGGAAGGTATGATGAGCACAATAGCAAGTTTTCCCTCAGTTATGAAACCAAGGTTATCGAACCAGTAGGAGCAAGGAAACACCTCCAAGGTGTTGTTTCCAACTTGGAATCCTGCACAACACAACCACGGAACTTTCCCCCAACTTAAAGTGAGGTTGTCAATCTCACCGGTTTTGCTGAAAAGAAAGGATTAAACGTATTGTGTGGAAGATAGTAATTGCTTGCAGAAAGTAAACAGAAAACAGTAAATGGATTGTAGATTGATAGTAAAAGAAAGGACCGGGGTCCATAGTTCACTAGTGGTGATTCTCCTTAAGATAGATGACATGTTGGGTGAACAAATTATAGCGGGGCAATTGACAAACATCGAGAAAGCATACATGCATATACTAATCATCTTGACTCCTATGAGATTTGATTGGGCATTACAACATTATACATAGACCGTAATCCAACTACATCTATGACTAATAATCCACCTTCAGGTTATCATCCTAACCCCCTCCAGTATTAAGTTGCAAGCAACAGATAATTGCATTAAGCATTGCGTGTAAAGTAAACAATACAATTGTTCTATGAACAAACGATTGTTGTTTTCTCCCTAGTAGCAACAGCACATCTAGTACCTTAGAGATTTCTGTTACTTCCCCAGATTACTAGAGGCATGAACCCACTATCGAACATAAATACTTGATACGTCCAATTTGCATCACTATTCTATATCATAATTTACTGTTATTCATTGATATATTTCATATTAAGAGATGATACTTATGTTATTTCATCTGTTTTTGCATGGTTGATGACTTTTGGAGCATGGACCGCTGCAGTCAAGATTCTGATGGAAAAGGTGTTGTTTGGAGGCAAAATTCACGAAGATCAGAAAATTCAGGAAAATACATGGAAAATTCTATTTTTTCCAGAAGACGGAGATTGCCAGAAGGGGCAGTGGAGATGGGCCACACGGGGCCCACACCACCCCTTGGCGCGGGCAACCCTAGGGCACGCCAGTAGGTGGTGTGGCCACCCTGGCCCACTCCAGGCTCTCCCCTCTGGCGTCTATTATCCCCTCAAAACCCTAATACCTAGGGAGGGACCACAGAAATATTCCGCCGCCTCTGTGGGGCAGAAAACACCGAGAGAGAAAGATCTCTCTCGCAGACAGAATTCTGCTGGGGGAATTCCTTCCCAGAGAGGGGAGATCGTCACCATCAACACCACCATCAAGCTGGGCTTCATCGGGATCATCATCATCACCACCATCATCTCCACCAGCACCATCATCACCACTTCATACCGATGTAACAATTGGGTTGAATCTTGCATAGTTCTTAGGGGAAACTTTCCCGGTGTTGATTACTCCTTGTAGTTGATGCTATTGAGTGAACCATTGAATTATCGTTTATGTTCAGATTGTTATATATCATTATTTCATCTCTGATCTCGATCCATATGATGTCTTGTGCGTAGTTTGTTTAGTTCTTGAGGACATGGGAGAAGTCATGTTGTTAGTAGTGGAATTGTGTTGAGAAAGATTCAATGGTTTGATATTTAAGTCGTGGTGTATTTCTTCTAGTGGTGTCATGTGACCATCGACTACATGACACTTCACCTTTATGGGCCTAGGGGAATGCATTGTGTATTTGGATACTAATCGTAGAGGTTGCCAGAGTGACAGAAACCTGAACCCCCGTTAGGAAACCTTTGCACAAGGGACGTCAGGGTCTTAAAGTTTAAAGTTGTGGTTAGGTTTCTACCTTAATTACTTTCTTGTACTTGCGAACGCTTGCAAGGGGTATAATCACAAGTATGTATTAGTCCTAGGAAGGTCGGTACATTAGCACAGGTTCACCCACACAACACTTAGCAAAACTAAAGAAGATTAATCAACTATATGAAGCGAAAGCACTTGACGATATTCCCGTGTGTCCTCGAGAACGTTTGGTCATCTTAAGTAATACAACCAGCTTGTCCTTTGCTAAAGAAAGGATTGGGCCACTTGCTGCATTTAATCTTATTGTCTTTATTTACTCATAATTTATTTACCTGCATTATCAAAAACCCCTTAAAATCCGTTTGCTAAGTATTTAAAGAAAATTCCTGCTCCAAGCCACTCGTCAACACCTTCTGCTCCTCGTTGGGTTTGACACTCTTACTTATTGAAAATACTGCGATACACCCCCTATACTTGTGGGTCATCAAGACTATTTTCTGGCGTCGTTGCTGGGGAGTGAAGCGCTATTGGAGAGTGGAACTGGTAAAGGAAACTTCTACTGTGAGTATTATTTATTTCTGTTAGTTGCTTTATTTTCAATATGGATAATTCGCTGAGTTTCTTATTTCCTAATGCTACTACCACTTCTAAGGTAGTAGATGAATCATCACCTGCTAAGAATGATACTTTTAAAATACCTACAAGAATTATTGATCGTGTTATGGATAACTATTATGTTGGAGATGGAATTGTCCATCCCGGTGATCATTTGCGCTTTATACATGAATTATCCAGGTTGTTTAAGTGTGCAGGTATTACAACAGATCAAGTCAAGAAGAAGTTATTCTCATTATCACTGAAAGGAAGAGTTGAGGAATGGTATAAGCTGCTGAAGAATGGTCAAGCTCTTGAATGGGAGGAAATAGTACCTCTCTTTTATTCAAAATTTTATCCTCCTAGTGAGATTCATAAAGATCGGAATCTAATATACAATTTTTCACCTCTTGATGGAAATAGTACAACTCAAGCTTGGGGGAGATTGAAGTTACTAATGCTCAAATGTCCTATTCATGATCTCCCTCACAATATTGTTATCAATAGCTTTTATGCAAGGCTTTCTGTTCATGATAAGGATCTATTGGATGCTTCTTGTGCTGGATCATTTACACGCATGGAAGAAGGTGCTAAATGGGATCTTCTAGACCCTATTCAAGACAATGCTGAAGCATGGGAGAATGACAAAGGAAGAAAGTCAGGTATAAATTATGATTATGAATGCATTGAATCTTTTATGGGAACTGGTGACTTTCAAAATATTAAAAATTCTTATGGTCTAGACTCTCAAGCTATTGCAACCTATTTTAAGGCTTTTGCTTCCTATATTGAAGTTCCTAAAAAGAAGTGGAATAAGTATCATGAACCATATAAAGATGTTGCTAAGTGTGTTCCTGCTAGAAATACTGAAGTTTATACTGCTAATCATGTTTTACCTGAACCTTACATTGAGAAAATACCTTTCCTAGTTAAGATAAAGGAACATTCTATGATAGCTAGTATGGTTAATGAAAGTACGAATAAAGCTATTGAACCTGATAAACAAATGGATGATGAACCTATAATAGCAAATGTGAAAGATTTTGTCACTAAATATGAAGAAGATGGACACACTATCCTCTGTAAGGATATCCCTAATATTGTTTCACAAAGTAGTGTTATGAGAGTTAGTGTCCCTGTGTTTTCTGTTAGGATAAGTGATCATTGCTACAATGGTTCTTGTGATAGTTATATCATTAAATTTATGCATGATATTGAAGGTTATTATGAGAGAGAAAAGACTGTTCTAATGCATCTCAATAATATTAAGTTTCCTTGTTTTATGCTGAAAGTCTTTATGTTGCACTTGTTTTGCCTTCCTATGCTTGCAGCTTCTGGTTTCAACAATTTATTTGCTTAAAAAATTCCCTTGCATAGGAAGTGGGTTAGACTTAAATATGTATATTTTTGCTTCTTAATGCTCTCTTTCACTTCAATTCATATTCTAATGTGATCATCATTGAAATTATCATGCCCATCTTAACGGCTAAAAAGAAAGAGCTTTTTGGGAGACAACCCAATTTATTTGTGCTTTCAGTTTGTTTTTGTTTCTTTGAGTCTTGGAGGTTATTACCTACTTAGGTAATAACCTCTACTAATCCTTTTTGTTTGGTTTTTGTGTCAAGATCAACCTCTAATGAGAGGGAAGTAAGATTTGGGGAAGTTGCTGTCCTGAAACAGATTTTTGTGCTTCACCGTAAAAATTCGTGAGAGATCTCTGTACGTCGGATTGAGCTATAATTTTTTGTGCTTCTGACCCAGGTTGTTATTTAACTTTCTTTAGTTTTGCATTTTTTTGATTTGAGCAACAGAAGGTTTTCGAAAAAATTGATCTTTACCTGCTGGTCTGTTTTGACAGATTTTGTCACTCTTGCATTTGCTTCTTAAATCGATTTCCTTTTTGAATTCTTTTTGGGTTTTTGGAAGGAGTTGCTACAGTAGCTTATGTTTTGATGGATTTCAGTTGAATTTGAACATAAAAGGTTTATTACCTCGCTTATACTAATGTTGCTAATGAGAATTGTGTGAAGTTTTTTGTGAAAGAAATCTCCAGGTTATCGAAGACAATGGTGTAATAAGAAAGTGAAAGGTTTCATGACTCGAGCAATATGAGTATGAATATGAAGATATTGATGTTATTCAAGCAGTGACTCCGGAAGAATCTACTAAAGACCAAATTCAGAGACCTGCAGAGTCCATTTTAAAATAGGTTACAGTTCTGGTAAGAAAAGTTCCGCGAAAATTCTGTCCAATTATATTTTTGGAGTTTTTATCCATCAAGGAAAGCAATGAAGCGAAAGAGGGACGGAAGCAGAGCTAGGGTGGCTCACACCACCCCCTGGCGTGCCCCCCTAGCCGCGCCAGCAGGTGGTGTGGTTGCCCCGGACTCCGTCTCCGACCCGTTTTTTCCCAGTACCTTCCTTTTGTTGTAAAAATTCAGAATATATAATCCCCCGGATCCACCGAGGTTCGTATATCATGTTCTCGTCGTGTTTTCGTTTTGATCTATTTCTGCCAGGAACTATTCTTAAAAGTTTAGAAGCACAATGGTCTCTGCCAACGATAAGGGCAAGGAGCCTATGGAGGAAGATCACCAAGACCCTGGGAAGGAGAAGGAGATCAAGTGTAAAGATGAAGAGGAGGCAAAGAAAGGCCAGCATCCGCACACCGACACTACCATTGCAAGCATTCGAGTGTTGGCAAACCCTATGAAGATCAAAAGGACTGCACAGATGTCAACTGGAGGGAAGCCTCCGTGTCACTGTTGGGCTCCACGGTCACTTCCTCCATGCATCAAGAATCCCTTCCATACCCTTATCCATGAGCATCAATTCCAGAATATGCCCAAGGAGAAACTACCCTCCAATTGGGATATGCCTTGATCTAACCATGCAGGAAAAGAAGACTTCAAGGAGGAAGAGTGGGGAAAGAATCGCAACAGCTGGAATTCGCAACCCGACATGATCATGAGCCGCATTGAGCAAAACTTGGAGTTGATTCGTAATCTCACCTTCGAGATTGAGGATTTGGGGAAATTAATCAAAAAGCTCATCGAGAGAATACCACCACCACTGAAGGAGTAATTCGTCATCAGGTTTTGGCATCCCCTTGGTTTGTTCCAAGCTTAGGGGAGTGTCGCGGTATCACATCACTATCTTCTATCTTTTTACCTTTTTAGTAGAGTCATATCATGAATAGAGAAGTTATCATGTAGGATGGTTTGCATTATGGAAGTGTCCCCCCTCTCGTTAGATATCTATGTATCCCTTGGAGTGAGTTGTTGTTATGGAATATTAATGAGAAGTTCTATCATTTTACTCTTTTGCATATCTTATATTAGTTTTCAATTCATGGTTATATGACTGATCTTGTCGTTAGTATTGGTATCACTTTGGGATCATTGAGTTAATTTAGTTGGTTTTGGCAAACCTGGCTCGATCAGTAGCAACACTATCTTGAGAATTGAATGAAAAAGATAAAAGTACTCTTAAGAAATATAATTTCATCATCATCTTCCTTGATTTGCTCATAAGCTTAGTATTCTCTAGTTAAGATCTTTTGTGATTCCAAGGAATATTGCGTGTTTGTTTATATCACTTGTATGTTTGTTTGTTTCCTTCAACTCTTATGCTTGCTACCCAACCTTGCGAGCCAAAAACCTTTACTAAGAGGGAATGCTTCTCGTGCATTCAATCCTTAAAACAAATCCTATGCCATTTGTGTCCACCATACCTACCTACTAGCATTATTGCTATTCCAAGTAAATTCATGTTTTTATCTACCTTTCGAATTAAACTTGTTATGTGAAAATTAGTGATTAAAGCTCTCACGAACTTGATGGCACACTTTACTTTCTTGCACTTAATAAACTTGAACCATTGTGCCCATCTATGTTGCGTATATGCTTGCGCTTTGTAACTTGAGAATTAGTAGAACCATGTTGTCATGGGGAACGCTTTCAACATTGCACTTGTACATTGTTCCTAGTTGATATCATGCTCTTTTGTTTATGGATGTCGTCGGTGTGAAATGAAAGGGGAGCTTGTAAGTCCATGGAGTTATGTATGTGTGTTAGATAAACGCATGGGCCCGCCGGTCTAATCCATGCCTAATCATGGTGGAAACCTGTAGTGTAACCATAATTAGCAATCTATGAAGCATTATTCTTATAAAAAAGAGATAGAGATTGAGAAAAAGAAAAAAGAGATGAGAAAAGAGGAAAGAGAGAAAAAGGCACCATTTTCCCATGGTAAATAAGAAGATTGCTGAGATGCTCGTTGTCTGCTTGCCTTGTCATTTTGATATGGGGATTCTTCCGTATCATCGGGCAAGGGGTACCCCGTTGGCAGTTCTCTATGATACACATATACTTACTATGACAAGAACTTACCAGTAACTAAACTTGAGTAGCATGAGGAGCGACTCTCATATTCAAGGGACATGAGATTTTCAACTCGCAACTTGTCAAGCATATCCTCATATTTGATCACTTTAACCTTAATCACCTAAAGATGCCTATGATAGGAGCAATGAGAGCTGAAAGCTAATAAGTATCATAATTTTTGGAAGCTCTTTATGAAACTTGAAATCCCTGCTTAATTCTGCGAAAGCCCTATCTTTTACTTTTTAGTGGAGTCAGTAAACCTATTCCCTTCTATCTCAGCAAGTATTTTGAGTTGTTGTGTTCCATTCATTCATATGTTGATTTATTCACCCATGTTTCTTATGTTCCTTGTTTTGCACATTGCTTTTATCTTAGTGAATACTACTTTGAAAGCTATCATTGAAAACCAGTTATTTGTGAACTCCTGCAAATTGTCAACTATTCTTCGACCAAGAGTTAAGTTTGCCATTAACAATTATGATTTACTTTATGTATCTTTATTGTGTTTCCTTTACTTATTGCCAGTTAAGTTATATAATAGTGAGTTATCTTCTATTATGATTTATGTATTGATGAATGTGATGCTTCTTGTCTGTTCTTTTATCGACTCTTCACTCCATAAACCCGAGGTCATGTTTATTGAGCTCAGTTTTCGCTTGGGGACAAGCGAAGTCTAAGCTTGGGGGGAGTTGATACGTCCATTTTGCATCACTATTCTATATCATAATTTACTGTTATTCATTGATATATTTCATATTAAGAGATGGTACTTATGTTATTTCATCTGTTTTTGCATGGTTGATGACTTTTGGAGAATGGACCGCTGTAGTCAGGATTCTGATGGAAAAGGTGCTGTTTGGAGGCAAAATTCATGAAGATCAGAAAATTCAGGAAAATACATAGAAAATTCTATTTTTCCAAAAGACAAAGATTGCCAGAAGGGGGAGTGGAGATGGGCCACACGGGGCCCACACCACCCTGGCGCGGGCAACCCTAGGACGCGCCAGCAGGTGGTGTGGCCGCCCTGGCCCACTCCAGGCTCTCCCCTCTGGCATATATTATCCCCTCGAAACCCTAATACCTGGGGAGGGACCACAGAAAGATTCCGCCGCCTCTACAGGGCGGAAAACACCAAGAGAGAAAGATCTCTCCGACAGACAGAATTCTGCTAGGGGAATTCCTTCCCGGAGAGGGGAGATCGTCACCATCAACACAACCATCAAGCTAGGCTTCATCGGGATCATCATCATCATCACCACCATCATCTCCACCAGCACCATCATCACCACTCATACGGCTGTAACAATTGGGTTGAATCTTGCATAGTTCTTAGGGGAAACTTTCCCGGTGTTGATTACTTGTTGTAGTTGATGCTATTGAGTGAACCATTGAATTATCGTTTATGTTCAGATTGTTACATAACATCATTTCATCTCTGATCTTGATCCATATAATGTCTTGTGAGTAGTTCGTTTAGTTCTTGAGGACATGGGAGAAGTCATGTTGTTAGTAGTGGAATTGCGTTGAGAAAGAATCAATGGTTTGATATTTAAGTTGTGGTGTATTTCTTCTAGTGGTGTCATGTGAACGTCGACTACATGACACTTCACCTTTATGGGCCTAGGGGAATACATTGTGTATTTGGCTACTAATCGTAGGGGTTGCCAGAGTGACAGAAACCTGAACCCCCGTTAGGAAATCTTTGCACAAGGGACGTCAGGGTCTTAGAGTTTAAAGATGTGGTTAGGTTTCTACCTTAATTACTTTCTTGTACTTGTGGATGCTTGCAAAGGGTATAATCACAAGTATGTATTAGACCTAGGAAGGTCGGTACATTAGCACAGGTTCACCCACACAACACTTAGCAAACTAAAGAAGATTAATCAACTATATGAAGCGAAAGCACTTGACAATATTCCCGTGTGTCCTCGAGAACGTTTGGCCATCTTAAGTAATACAACCGGCTTGTCCTTTGCTAAAGAAAGGATTGGGCCACTTGCTACATTTATTCTTATTGTCTTTTATTTACTGGTACTTTATTTACCTGCATTATCAAAAACCCCTAAAAATCCGTTTGCTAAGTATTTACAAAGAATTCCTGCTCCAAGCCACTCGTGAACACCTTCTGCTCCTCGTTGGGTTCGACACTCCTACTTATCGAAAATACTGCGATACACCCCCTATACTTGTGGGTCATCAAGACTCCCTCTTGGAGTTGATAGCATCTACTCGGCCAAGATAGCTACTAACAACAGAGAGTATGCAAGATCACAAATAACAAAGACATGATAGAATCAATAATCAATCTAAAATAGCATCTCAATATCCATCGGAGCCCCGCAAACACAACATGTATGATTACAAATAGATGATCTTGATCATGAATAGAGCTCATAAGATCTAAACATGATATCACAAAAGATAAGAACCAACCATCTAGCTACTACATGGACCCGTAGTCCAGGGATGAACTACTCACGCATCACATCAGAGGCTTGCATGGTGATGAAGAAGGCCTCCAGGGTGAATTATCCAGTCAAGCAGGGTGCCGCCAAGAGCTTCAGATCCCTCCCGATCTAGGGATGGAGATGGCGGCGGCTACAGAATCTTTTGTGGAATTTTGATCGGGTACTTAGGGTTTCTGTATCAGAGGCATCTTATAGGCGAAAGGGAAGGCCGAGGGGGTGCCCTAGGCGGCCACACCACCCCCTGGCGCGGGCCAGGCCTGTCCGCGCGGCCAGGTGGTGTGGCCGGCCTCTGGCCCCTCTTCGTCTCGTCTTTTGGCTCCGTGTCCCCCTCGGTGAAATATTGACTTTGACTTTTGTCCCGTCCAATTCTGAGAATATTCATTTTCTAACTTTCCTGGAACCAAAAACAGCAGAAAACAGGCAGCTGGCACTGTGGCATCTTGTTAATAGGTTAGTCCAAGAAAGTGTATAAAAATACTCCAAAGTGTGGACAAAACATAAGAAAGGAGATATAAAACAAGCATGGAAAATCAAAAATTATAGATACGTTAGCAACATATCAACATCCCCAAGCTTAACTCCTATGCTCGTGCTCGAGTAGGTAAGTGATAAAAAGAAAGAATAATTTTTGAGGTGACATGCAACATCATAAACTTGATCAAAGTATTTGTAAAACATTGATTGCTGGGATCATAGTACTTCAACATAGCATGGAAGATATAGTTCTAACAATAAGACATAGCAACTATGTTGTAACATGAAAAGGAACAAAAAAATATTCATGAATAACAATGATTTGCAAGACGTTTGTTTGTTTCACATAAAGAAAGCATAATGAGAATGGTATTCAGCTTGTCCCTCATAGAGTAGCAAAACATAAATGCATAGGACACCTTCAAAGTTCATAAGGGTGACTAGAAACACATAGTTTAAGAACAAGCAATATCAAAGTTATGCATCAATCAACAAGTCTTGGGACAATGCACATAGAACTAAGAATGGACACTATGCTCTCTCAATAGGTGCATAAAGATAGAAGATGGGGACTCAACAGAAAAGTAAAAGAAAGGCCTTCATAGAAGGAAACAAGGATTCAAGTCTCATAAAAAGCTTCCAAAAATTATGGTATTTATTAGATTTCAGCTCTCATTGCCCCTATCATAAGCATCTTTAGGTGATTAAGGTTAAAATGACACAACTAAGTGGATATGCTTGACAAGTTATAAGTTGAAATATCATGCCCCTTACTTACGAGTACCTAACCTCATGCTACTCAACTTCAGTCACAAGTAAGCTCTTGTCATTGTAAGTACATATGTATCATAGAGAATCGCCAACGGGGTACCCCTTGGACATGATATAGGAGCTATCCCATATCAAAATGACAAGGCAAGTAGACAATGAGCATCTCAGCGATCTTTTTATTTGCTATTTGCATAGGTTTTTATTGAGGATGCTTCATAGAGTGCTCATTATGGTTATGCTGCAAGTTTCCACCATGATTAGGCATGGCTTAGGCTAGCGGCCCAGGCGTTTCTCTAACACACATACAAACCCCATGATCTTACAAGTTCCCCTTTTATTTTACACCGTCGGGATCCATAAGCAAAAGAATCATGATATCAACGGAATATAAGTGCAATGTTGAAAGCGTTCCCCATGATACATGGTTCTGCTAACTTCAACTTATAAAGCGCAAGCATATACGCAACAAAGATGGACACAATGGTTCAAGTTTATTAAGTGCAAGAAAATAAAATGTGCCATCAAGTTCGTGAGAGCTTTAATCACTTAACAAGTTTAATTCGGAAGGTAGATAAAAGCATGAATATACTTGGAATATCAAATGCTAATAGGTAGTTATGGTGGACTCTTTGGGATAACTTGGTTTTATTTGGAGTTGGATGCATGAGTGGAACTCATACTTGGTTATGGAGGCTAGCAAAAGACTGGGAGCGACCAACTAAGAGAGCAATAATGGCCATAATCATGCAAAGTGACAAAACATCATTAATTAAAGCATAAAGTGATATTACAAGTCGAAAACTAAAGGATCATAGAGGCTATGGTGACTTGGGATAGTCTTAACATGGTGTGAGCATGCGCCAAGTCAACCCAAATAAAGCATCAAAGGAGAATACCACAATACTATGCTTTAATATGCTAAAACAACACATGATTCTTTCAAGGCACATTAAGCAATCTCAATTGTTTATAACATGTCATGCTACAGAAAAAATCACTAAGCATAAAGCCAACAAAATATCAAGCATGGCATGACAAAGCATAGGCCACAGTCAAAAACAAGCTCCTTTTACCACTTAAGCATGAACTTTTCCAACTCTTTTCCAATCCAAACCAAACTTATTTGAAAACTAATGTATGAAAGAGGGGGTCTAACCAATTTATTCAAGCAAACTAAGAAAACCAAGCAAACAAAAACAAAAAAAAAACAAATACGCTCCAAGAACAACACAACTGTGCATGAAACATTAAAAATGAAGTGTTTGGAAGAAACCTGAGATTTTTATTGATGAAGAAGGGGATGCCTTAGGCATCCCCAAGCTTTCACGCTTGTACTTCTTGGATATTTCTTGGGGTGACACGGGTGGCATCCCCAAGCTTGAGCTTTAGTCCATTCTTCATCTTATTACATCAATCTTTCCTTACACCTGAAATTTTTCCTTCATACAAAACTTCACAGAATCTTTATGAGCAACATTAGTGTACTCAAGATAATAAGTCTTTGGGTTCAGTTTCGACACAAGTAGAACTTCCATTAAAACACAATCTACTGTAGCACTTCCCTCAAAAATCTCAATTCCCCAAAAAGATCCAAAAAGGAATCAACAAGAAGCAAATGCAAATAATGGCAGAAATCTGTCAAAACAGACAAGCAGGTAAAAACCAATTTTTTCGAAGACCTTCTGTTGCTCAAATCGAAAAGTGTTGAACTAACGAAAGTTGGATAACAATCTAGGGAAGAAGCGCAAAACATCACATATCAAACCGTCGTACAGAGATTTTACACGAATTTTTACAGCGAAGCACAAAATCTGTTTCGGGACAACAACTTTCCCAAGCATAACTTCTCTCTCATTAGAGGTTACTCTTGGCACAAAAAGAAAATAAAAAGGATAAGTAGAGGTTATTACTGAAGCAATAACTTCCAAGACTCATCTAAAACTTTTGTGTTATCTCCCAGTAAGTACTTTTCTTTAACGCCTTTAAGTTAGGCATAAGAAGCAAGAAAAGAATCAAGTATTCTCAAATGAAGAAGCATTAAGATTGATACCAGAAATATCTTCAACAAGGCAAGGTATCTCATCCAAATAAGTTCTAGAGGATCCTCTCTCAATGCTCTTGGGTCCACTATTATCATCAAACGGGTTTTCAGGAACAATCCAATCAAGATTCTTTTCTATGGCTTCATGCATTTCTACAAGTTTAAAAGGTATTGGTATCTTAATTTCCTCCCCATTAGGTTCAGTTTTGTTCATCTTTTCTCGTGTACCAATAACATCTACACATGATCCTAGCATATTAAAATGTTCAAAGACTTTTCTAGCTTCCTTGGCAACATCATAGAATTCTTTAAGCAAAATTTCCAAAATAAAATCTCTCTTTTCAGGGTCCTCAATTTTTTTAAGTTTAAGAAACATTACTTCCATTAAGGGGTTAAGGTTAACAAACCTAGCTTCCAACATGTGAACTAAAGAAGCTGCATCAATTTCATAATTTGGAGCAAGTTCTGCAAGGGATCTATCCTCAATATCCTCATGCTTACTAACATGATTAAAGAATTCTTCAATATTATATTTTCCAATTATAGAGCCACTACCTATTGAAAGGTCTTTCAGGGTGAACTAAGAAAGAGGGAGCAACTATAGAAAGACTTAAACTTTTTGTGTTTTTAATAAAGAAAACAAACTAGTACAAATATTTTTTGTGTGTTTTTGATAAAGAAACAAGCAAAAAAACCAGAAATAAACTAATCAAAACAAATAAAACAAGTAAAGAGATTGGTTATGAGGGACTCCCCTTGTGAAGATGTCCTTGACTCCCCGGCAACGGTGCCAGAAAAATAGCTTTGATGGCGCGTGGTTGACGTGGGAGCTTCTTCTTCTTCGATCCCCGGCAACAGCGCCAGAAAAATAGCTTGATGGCCCAAAATATATCGAGCTTGTTGGGAAACCCCAAGAGGAAGGTATCATGAGCACAACAACAAGTTTTCCCTCAGTTATGAAACCAAGGTTATCGAACCAATAGGAGCAAGGAAACACCTCCAAGGTGTTGTTTCCAACTTGGAATCCTGCACAACACAACCACAGAACTTTGCCCCCAACTTAAGTGAGGTTGTCAATCTCACCGGTTTTGCTAAAAACAAAGGATTCAACATATTGTGTGGAAGATAGTAATTGCTTGCAGAAAGTAAATAGAAAACAGTAAATGGATTGTAGATTAATAGTAAAAAAAGGACCGGGGTCCATAGTTCACTAGTGGTGATTGTCCTTAAGATAGATGACATGTTGGGTGAACAAATTACAGCGGGGCAATTGACAAACATCGAGAAAGCATACATGCATATACTAATCATCTTGACTCCTATGAGATTTGATTGGGCATTACAACATTATACATAGACCGTAATCCAACTGCATCTATGACTAATAATCCACCTTCAGGTTATCATCCGAACCCCCTCCAGTATTAAGTTGCAAGCAACAGATAATTGCATTAAGCATTGTGTGTAAAGTAAACAATACGATTGTTCTATGAACAAAGGATTGTTGTTTTCTCCCTAGTAGCAACAACACATCTAGTACCTTAGATATTTCTGTCACTTCCACAGATTACTAGAGGCATGAACCCACTATCGAGCATAAATACTCCCTCTTGGAGTTGCTAGCATCTACTCGGCCAAGATAGCTACTAACAACGGAGAGCATTGAAGATCATAAATAACAAAGACATGATAGAATCAATAATAAATCTAAAATAGCATCTCAATATCCATCAGATTCCCGCAAACACAACATGTATGATTACAAATAGATGATCTTGATCATGAACGGAGCTCACAAGATCTAAACATGATAGCACAAAGGAGAAGAACCAACCATCTAGCTACTAAATGGACCCGTAGTTTAGGGATGGACTACTCACGCATCACACCGGAGGCTTGCATGGTGATGAAGAAGGCCTCCAGGGTGAATTCTCCCTTCCGGTAGGGTGCCGGGAAGAGCTTCAAATCCCTCCCGGTCTAGGGATGGAGATGGCGGCGGCTACAGACTCTTTCGTGGAATGTTGATCGGGTACTTAGGGTTTCTATATTGGAGACATCTTATAGGCTAAAGGGGAGGCCGAGGGGGTGCCCTAGGCGGCCACACCACCCCCTGACGTGGGCCAGGCCTGGCCGCGCGACCAGGTGGTGTGGCCGGCCTCCGGCCCCTCTCCGTCTCGTCTTCTAGCTCCGTGTCCCCCTCGGTGAAATATTGACTTTGGCTTTTGTCCCGTCCAATTCCGAGAATATTCATTTTCTGACTTTCCTGGAACCAAAAATAGCAGAAAACAGGCAGCTGTCACTGTGGCATCTTGTTAATAGGTTAGTCCAAGAAATTGTATAAAAATACTACAAAGTGTGGACAAAACATAAGAAAGTAGATATAAAACAAGCATGGAACATCAAAAATTATAGATACGTTAGCAACGTATCAATAATATTTTGAAAATCTTTGAGAATGAACATGGTAGTTTTGTTTCTTTGTATGATGTTGTAACTTCTTTTATCTTAGTTTCAGCCTTCATCAAGTAGAGAAGTCATTTCACAGGGCAGAAGTGACAGTTGCACACTATCTCACCCCTCTATGAAGTCAACTGTTCCAGTTATTCTAGAAGAAAGAGATGTATGATGCCTTGCCGTTACTAATTGCTTTCTTCCTTTTAGCAAAAGGACTGATTTGAAATTCGTTGATTTTTGTTTTCCTTGGTAATTATGTTATATAACGTTTCTTTTTGTTTTAGGTTGCAAATATAAATATGAAGGCAGAATAGAAAACAACTATCTCAAGTGTAGATCTCTTTGGACAGAGCAACAGTGACAGTGCGTATTGCTCACGTAGGTACACAATCTCGACTGCTCCATACATTCCAGCAGAAAGAGTTTTTAGTGCTGCAATCCAAGATGCACTTGATGTATTTGGACAGGAAGCCATCAGAACAGATGCAGTAGTCTCCATAGAAAGGAAGGAGTTATCTGAGTTAAAAAATAGGCAAGCTTTGACGGAGAATCTACTTAATAATATCCTCAACAAGTCTCGTGGTAATCCCGCTGTTACATGTGAGGCGGCGTGAGCTCCCTAAAAGGAACATTTTTGAAACTGAGATTATATTTTTTATCAGCTGTGTTGTACTCCGATGATGCTTTACGAGCTACGGAATTTTTCAGGACTGTAATAATTTACTAATTTTTCAATTATAAGTTTTTTCCATAGTTCCAGAATTTATTAGAATTTTAGAGAACTTGTGTTCTTTGTGTATCCACGTTTATGTCCTGGCAATGGATCTAAGTTAGATAGGCTTAAAAAATAGCAGGCCCACAATGTTTTATTAGTCCTTGATGGGCCACCAATCAACAGTGATGGGCGTACACCGAGACCATTATATGTAGAATCTGACCTCAAAAAAAAAATAGTAAAAGAACAGAAAAGTGAAAGGCCAGAACAGTGAAAGGCCGGAACAATGAAAGGCCAGAACAGTGAAAGGCCAGAACAGTAACAGACTAGAAACAGTAACAAGGCCAGAACTTTAGTTGGCTAGAATCTTCAGCCCGTTTATGGGACTGAACAGTAGAAGGCCGGAATAGTGAATGTCTAGAACAGTAAAGGCCGTAACTATAGAGGGCCGTAACGGCCCATGATGGATGCGAGAAAAGTGACTAGCCGACAGAAGGCCTTAACAGTAACGGACAGACTTGGCCTAGGCTGAAAATGGGCCACACGGTATTGGACCAAGGTGGGCCTTCTATAGGCTGAAACAGTGTCAGGCCTAAAAGTTCACGGGCCGCGGATATCTGCACTAGTGGGCCCATTTCGGATAGTGCTAGACGAAACAGTAACGTGCCTTCTTCTTATTGGGCTTTCCTCATAGGTTGGCCCACTTAATATTTAGCATGCCTATTCCGGGACTAGCTTCTGCCACGGTTTTTCTGACCGTTAATGGCGGTAACTGGGCGTTAACGGTGTTTGCCACGTGGCATCTTGCATGACGGCATCAGTCAATGAGGCTGGCGAACAGATCTACGATGGAACGAGTTTTCATGGCTGAAGGGTGCGATCCACCACGGTCAAAAAAAAACCGTGGTAGATTCTTTTTTGATGGGGCTTTTACCACGATGGGAATCTGTCGTAGAAGACTTTTTAGCCACGAAAAACAGGCCTTCAACCATGAAAATCGTCCGTTCTAAAAGCCAACTTTTCTTGTAGTGACATGATCCCATCTATGATAAATAACATGCACAAAAGCTACATGGCTAGGCCGAAGCCCTTAGCCCAAGGAGAATTACTCACACATAGAGATGAGATCAACAATCACAAACATTGCAATGGAAATCATAAGATTGATAGCAAATAGTCTTACAATGTTGCCAATCAAAGATGAGATATACTATTACAAGTGGTGGAATATGGCCATGGTGGTGGAGAAGGGCTTTGGAGATTAGAATTTTATTCTGGTCGTATAGTCGGTCGTTAAAGCGTCTGCCTCTGACACGCGACTCCTGGTTTCTTATGGTTGTTGGAAATCTCGTATCTTTGACTTTAATGTAGTGATTCCCATCATCAAACGTCATTATGTGCGCATGAAAATATAGAAGGAAAGGATTGCATACCCCTTTGATTATTAGGCATTAGTGGCAGCGTTTAGAGAGATATTTCATCAAAAATATGAATAATGTCCAGTTTAAATGTGGACGTAGATGGCAATATTTCAGAGCCATCAACCTCCCCAAGCTTAAACTTGATCGCCCTCGAGCAAGAAAACCAAAATGAAAAAGGAACTCAGCATTTAAACTTAAATAACGAGATGAGGTAGCACCCCCAGAATCAGGGTTAAACAAATCCAGACCTTAGACTGACATAAGCTTAACCTAGACCTCGAGGATATCTAGTGAGAAATCAGTAACATAACAGTAACCCTGCGACACAAAAATTATTATAGCAAGCGCATAACTGAGCGAAGAACCAAAATATTACAAGCAGAGGTCACTAACCAACAACAGAAGGAAAATTATGCTATTAAGTATAGCAAACTTAACAAATGGCCTACGAGGCCTGAAGCATAACGATGACGTCCCAATCCATAGATTCCAGGTTGCCGACCGGGAACCCCAAGCTACTCGTCGATGTCGATGTCGTAAAGAACTCTTCTTTTATGATAATACTTACTTGCTGCAAAAGTATCAACAAAGCAAGGGTGAGTACAGGGTGTACTCCGCAAGACTTATGGCTAGTGGGGTTATTTTTCATAAAGCCATCTTTGCTTTGTAAAACAAGAGGGAGAAGAAGCTCGTCTAAACAGAATATTTTAAAAGGGGATAAGAGAGCGACATCTCCGAAGAATCGATCATCATCTTTTGATATCCACCAAAGTAATCCTCATCTCACAACTAGGATCACCCCCTCGTACCCATGAGGAAGCATCCTTAAGCACACATTGATCTACCAAGTTTTATGATTAGGTTATAGTTCTCTATGATCTTTGAATCTGGTCGCCAAGTCGTCCATAACCGTGGACATGGATTTTCTAAAAGATTTAACCCTACAGGGGTGTACAAATTTACCAACACGCACCGACCGACTCTTATCGTCACTTGACACACTTCCTTGGTGTGCTGACAGAGGGTGGTTGACCAAAACCATTCCCTTACTTTTGCCTAATCCATGAGTCACCTAGAAGGGCTCCCTGCTGTGGTTTTTGGCCATACTCCGAGGAGGTCCGCGACTCTGTGTACCGGTATCCAGTTTCAGTGCCGTGAACCCTTCACCCGGCCACGTACTATATGCTTGCACCATCTTCCAAAACATTTTTCCATGCGGATGCCGAATAAAAACTGAAACTACGGACTCATGGATCAGACCAGACAAGTTGGGGTCAAGGGGGTCCCTATAAACTCCCGTGTTGTTGCACGCTTGGTCTTGGTACAAAGGCAAGAACTTGGGTCCTAGTGGTGGCAAGTATGGTACTATGTAAAACACAACCCGCGTGGCCTCCCATACAAGCCTTAGCATGTTTAACTTTCATCTATGATCATACCACATCGTCCTGTCCAGCTAGGTTCATTCGTAGCTCTGATTCATCAACAAATGGACCAGCAGTAACAACTAAGCATGGCTAAGAACAATAGATGATATAGCACCTCTAGCAAAGCTCATAAGCCAAACCCTAGTTATGCTAGGAGCAGTGGATCAGGGAATATAGGCTACAAAGGAAACATGCATCAGATAGGATTACTCTATCCATCGATAAAAGACTTTGGAATCGTATGCACATGGAAATAATGAAATACTTTGAAATCATAGGATTATATCATGTGTGGGGCTATGCTTGCCTTTGCATGTTGATACTCAAAGCAGATCTTCAGATATCTTGTACTTGACTTCATTATAGTTTATCAAGTATTGTTCGTCGATCTTCGATGGTGTTAATCTCGGTCTTCAATGTTGGACTCGATATCGTATTCTACCAGGAAGAACCAAACACCGGAAAGAAAGGAGAAACAACCATCAACACATGGCATCGATGCAATTCTCAAGCAAGGATGATGATATGACAAGTTAATTTATATTGATATGAAACCCTATAGCATGCTTGGTCATTTTAAGCGGAATCCGAGGGGTACAAACCCTAGAATAGGGGCACCTCGAAAACACCTACGGGGTTCAATTGATTCTTCTAACTAAACTTGGAATTTAAGTTATTGAACAATGCATGATTATGAGTCTATTGTGTAGATCTCATCTTTCTGAACATTTTGATATATTATTTGTATTTTTCTGACTTAAAATGAATTATTTATGATTTTCCCATTTTAAATTCATTTTAAATCATTTTAAAACAATTAAACATTTTTTGGAATATTTAAATTATTTTCTAGCTGGCCCCACATGTCAGACTTTTATTAATTTCAGAAATTAATTACAAAATGAATAAAACCCTGAAAGACTGGGCCCACCTATCAGCATTTTTATTTATTAAAACAATTACAGAAATTATAAAACAAAATAAAAAGGGATTATGACGCCAGGCTGACGTCATGCTGATGTCATCAATGGCGCCTCTCCTAGATCTAGCACGGGGCTGGCGCTAGGGGTGATGCAGGGATACGGGAGTGGGCTCGTTCGATGCGGGATGCTGTGCTGGATCAAATAGTGGCGGTGCCACTTGACTTTGGTCGCCGAAACTGCTCGCACAACGGCGGCCAGCGGTGGGGATTGCAGGTACCTGTTGCGGGAAGGAACCAAAGGAACAGGGAGAAAACAGAGAGGTCCACGAGGGCCATAGGCTCACCCTGAGCACAAAGATGGTGTCGGTGGAGCTGGAGGAGGCCGAAATCGATGGCTACGGCAGCAGCCGGAGCTCAGGCATGAGGTATCGATTGCAGCGTATGAGGCCACTCGATCTTGCATGACTTGTCGAGGAAGACGAGGAGATCACGGAGGATCCAACTATGGCCTCAGCGAGGTGGGGCGATCTCGTAAATGGCGGCATGGCGGAGCTCCTGCGAGCTAGGGTTCAGTCGAGGAAGAAACTAGGGATGAAGAGGGGATTAGGGTTCATCGATGTGGCATAGGGGTACTTGTAGACGACCGGATGCGGCAGCGAGGCATGAATCGTGGCGCACGAGCAACGACGGCACGGCGGACACGCACCTGCTTCTCCCTGTCGAGGAAGACAACGATAAAAGGAGGGCCGAAGGGGTACCGGGCCACTGGTAGGCTGGTTGGGCCGAATTGGGCTGCAACAAAGCTTCTGAAGAGGACTGCTGGCTGTTGTGCTAAGCGGCAGATAGGGAGGGGGAGGAAAGATGGGCTTCGGCCCAAGTTAGGTTAGGATTAGTTTTATTATTATTTTGAAATACCTTTTTCTGTCTTTTTTCTGTTTTGAGTATTTCAAAAATACTAGAAGGTTTCAAAATACTTAAAAATGATAAGGGGCCCTTATAATCCATTTGGGCTCCATTTATTTTGGTAATTTTAAAAATTCAAAACCTTTTTGAATTGATTTGAGAGAGAGAGGAAATTAGGGTTAGGGTTTTATTTTCTTCCATGCATTTTATTTAAAGAGGATGATGCTCATGCTATGCACAAAACAAATCATAATTACTATTAGTAGAACTAGGGGTGTTACAGTTCTATCCCCCTTAACAGAATCTCGTCCCGAGATTCCTAGGTAGGAAGATAGAAGGAACATGGTTACACTAAACTTTAATGATCTTTTCGAGGAGGTTGATCCATGCCAACATTATTGAATGAATGAAGCACTTCATTTCTTCGAGGTAGCTGCACACACTAAATAGTAGAGGGAAAGACACAAAACCATGAACGGAGTATCTCATGGTCAACTCATGGATAAATGTTTCATAACATCTCTATAGCCAACGAGCATGAAACACGTCAAGGTAAAGGAGGAAACAAAAGGAGAAGGTTTCAAGGTATAGATAGATGGTCTTCATAAGGATTGAGACCATGGAACTTCAGAAGAGTTTGAGCTTCTGAAAAGAAAAGCATACAACGGAAAGAACATAACCACAGACTTCAAGAGATGAAACTCCAGTAGATGGCTTAAGTAGAGCTTCCAGGGATACAAAGACATGGAGAACCAACTTATTGAACTACTTTTGATACAAAAGGATCACTCTTCATTCAACAGAAGTCAAGATAGAAAGCTTGTTTTGGTGGAGAGGACTCATAAGAGTCACAAAGAACATGTAACAAGAGGAGCTTCTGATTATCAAAACCATAGTCGCTCTTTGAACACATTAGGGGAACCAAATGAAACTCTTTATTCATCCAGGTCTATCAGAATCTTGCCAGCGATCATGATATCACTTTACACCACTAAGATGAATATTGAAGAAGATTCCTAATAACACGAGGAAAAAGAAACTTCATTCTCAGACTTCAATTACTTAGCACAACAGAATGCTTGCCAACATAGAGGGTCTGGAGGATCGACCGAGAGACATTTAGCAACACTATTCTCAATTGTCTCCTTGATGTTCAAGACACGAGACATCAAGTAAAGGTCAAACTTCGGATACAAAGGAAACCATAAGAAAACTCATATAATTAATTTATAGAAGATGCCTCATCAAGAGTGGTTGTTATTGCTAAATCAAGAGAACATGGTAATAGGTCTTTCGACTAATTGTATCAACCATTACATTAATCGTGTCGGGCTTACAAAGAGACCTATGTCACAACCTTGTAGAACACCACCCAACATACCTGTTTCATATTCAGATTTGGTTAAATGGAAAGATACTTCAGACTCGGCATGTACAAATAGAAAGTTTGCAACATTTACCATAAAGGTAAAGTTACTAGATTCTCAAAACATGGACTACATTGTCAAGCTCCAAAAGAATGAGCTAGGTTTCAAAACCCATGCATTGGCAAGTTATCAAAACATAATTGATCCTATATGAATTGATTGCAACCGAACACAAATGCATCCTTATTGTTGGGAGGCATTTAGGAGGATACTAAAGTTTGTAGAACTTCTTCTCTTCCATAACAAATCAGCCAGTGGCTTTATGTGCTTAGAGGATGTTCTCGAGATGGAAAGGTATTGACCTACCATATCAAGAATACTTCGCACATGTTTGACTGACCTGAAACGATTCCCAAGGAAACAAAGATAACTCTTCTTGAATCCACTGCGACAACTTTTAACTTTTGCACGTGAACCGGCGAAGGTCACTTCTAACATCTAGAACACATACTTCGAGAGGACACGGAGACGATTCTCAAAAGGTTTCCAACATTAATGCCAACTATTCCATATGAATCTAATCTAGCATGGAGAAGATAAGAATGTCATCGATGGGCTCAATAACGAACTTATCCAAATCTTCCATGAATATGGACTCATATGTGGTATGAACGGAACAACAATATGGGTCAGACCAAAGAACATGAAGATGTACCCAGGTGAAACATCACAAATAGATACACCATCAGGATAGTCCCTAGAACTGAATTTGATTTGACGATAGCCTGAATCAAACCAAAGGTGGGGACGATAACATTTCCACGGGGGAAACACTATCCTTCTTCAGCACGAACAAAACTAGACATCCCATTAGAAGGAACTATGTTGGATAGAACTTTTGTCTTACAACTCTCCAAGTTGTTGTTTAAGCTCAACCAACTAGTTCAGGGTTATCCAGTAACAGATCCTTGGAGCAGGGAGAAGTTTAGATAACTTGCTTGCTCAAGA
Organism: Avena insularis; assembly: GCA_023614405.1. Lineage (NCBI taxonomy): Eukaryota > Viridiplantae > Streptophyta > Magnoliopsida > Poales > Poaceae > Avena > Avena insularis. The sequence goes on from CM042684.1 coordinate 90,691,506, forward strand.
ATTTGACAACACGGTCACGTGGCAACATGAAGATACTTCTAGAAAGATGTCTAGAATATCACGAACCACCGATATGTCACTTAGTCCGAGAGGAAACTTGCTTGGTAAAGCAAGAAGACATAGTCTCAGAGCTTTGGCACAAGCCTAACTCTTTGACCGAGTAGAGTGTACTAGAATAACAGACGTGGTAGCATAATCAAACTTCGCTTAGTGATAGGGTTAACCTATCACGCTAAGAATGACACAAATGTCCTTATAGGTCAAAGCAATAAGAATTGCTAAGAATCTCAGATGGCCACATTATTATGCACATGCATCATTCCTGAGCACGAAAGCTTGGAAGAAGGGTGGGTAAATATGTAAGAGCATCACTTTATTAAGAGAGTCATGAAACTTAGCATGACCTCTTAGTATAAAAGAGTATGATACTTTAAGGTAGAATAGAACATAAGCTAATCAATGCTTATTGATCTGTGGATTACAACATTTTGACCTGGTCCTAGGAATGACGAGGTACTGGAGTTTTTTCTCCTAGACATCCTGAAATGGTTTGTCTAGATGGACCACAAGAGTATCTTACCTCGAAAGACACCGATGCACATTTACTACTTGGCCACCAACTGGTAGACAAAGGTCGGAAACAACAAGGAAAAGGATCATGGTCAGGATAGAATCCCAAGATGTAGATGCATAAGTTAACAATCTTACGATGACTGATGCAGGAAAGGGAGGGGTGGAAAAGTTACGAGTATAGATGCGAGACTCACGAGGAGTACTCTTGGCGTGATCTATTTGGTTCCATTAAAGAACATCTGCCATAGCATGTGGTAGGGGAAGTCCTTATTTGTCACAACTAAATAATGACAATAACCACAACCTTTGAAGGCTATAGTAGAAGGTAATATCCATCCTGAGGTAATGTTTGGACATTATCAACAGGGATCAACAAGAATGGATCTTGGGTTAAACATCAGCTTCATGTACCAGATTCACAACCAGAATCTAGCACAATCAGGGATCTTTGATTCAAGCCAAAGGGTTAAAACCCGAGAAAGGAGAAACTACTATCTGGGTAGCACAGAGGGTACTACAAGGTAGTAACCATGAGGTAGTTTCCAAGAGAATAAACAACTTCTGAAGTACCCAAATAAATAAAAAGGAGGCACCCGAGGCGAAAGGAAACTTTGAGCCCTAGAACAGATCACTGTGGAACCATTAACATAATGTTGTGAGCCCATAAGATAGAGAGATGATGATAGAAAGGAATCTCTCAACTGAAGCAGAGCAAAGGGAAACGAGGAACACACACACAACTGACTCTGGAGAACTCAACACTAGGTCAACTGGTTGACAAACGACTTGCCAAAAAGGCACTTAAGCTTTGAAAAACGAGATGAGATAGCAAAACTTTTTCAAAATCAACACAAGATAAGATGACCCAGAGTTAGAGTGAAACCGGATAAGGAGAAAAAGAAGCATACTAGAGTTTTCGCACATACTTTTCAACTTTCAAATAGTTTTCACAAACTCTAGACTCAACATCGACCAATAGAAATGTTTTCCTACAGTCAGTACTGCTCTAATACAAAAAACCTGTAGCACCCTCGGGATCAGGGTTAAACAAATCCAGACCTTAGCCTGACATAAGATTAACCTAGACCTCGAGGATATCCAGTGAGAAATCGGTAACACAATAGTAACCCTGCGACACAAAAATTATTACAGCAAGCTCATAACTAAGCAAGAACCAAAATATTACAAGCAGAGGTCACTGACCACAAACATAAAACAACGGAAGACAACTTATGTTATTAATTATAGCAAACTTAACAAATGGCCTAAGAGGCCTAAAGCATAACGATGAGGTCCCAATCCATAGATTCCAGGCTACTGATCGGGACCCCAAGATACTCGTCGATGTCGATGCCATAAAGAACTCTTCTTCTATGATAACACTTACTTGCTGCAAAAGTATCAACGGAGCAAGGGTGAGTACAAGGTGTACTCCGCAAGACTTGTGGCTGGTGGGGTTATTTTGCATAAAGCCATCTTTGTTTTGTAAAACAAGAGGGAGAAGAAGCTCGTCTAAACAGAATATTTTAAAAGGGGATAAGAGAGCGACATCTCCGAAGAATCGATCATCATCTTTTGATATCCACCAAAGTAATCCTCATCTCACAACTAGGATCACCCCCTCGTACCAATGAGGAAGCATCCCTAAGCACACATTGATCTACCAAGTTTTACGATTAGGTTATAGTTCTCTATGATCTTTGAATCTGGTCACCAAGTCGTCCATAACCATGGACACGACTTTTCGAAAAGATTTAACCCTGCAGGGGTGTACAAATTTATCCACATGCGCCGACCAACTCTTATCGTCAGTTGACACACTTCCTTGGTGTGCTGATAGAGGGTGGTCGACCAAAACCTTTCCCTTGCTTTTGCCTAATCCATGAGTCACCCAGAAGGGCTCCCTGCTGCGGCAGTTGGCCATACTCCGAGGAGGTCCGCGACTCTGTGTACTGGGATCTAGTTTCAGTGCCGTGCACCCTTCACCCGGCCACGCCCTATATGCTTGCACTATTTTCCAAAACCTTTTTCCATGCGGGTGCCGAATAAAAACTCAAACTACGGACTCATGGATCAGACTAGACAAGTTGGGGGTAAGGGGGTCCCCATAAACCCCCGTGTGGTTGCATGCTCGATCTTGGTCTAAAGGCAAGAACTCGGGTCCTAGTGGTGGCAAGTATGGGAGTACAAAAACCACAACCCGCATGGCCTCCCATACAAGCCTTAGCATGTTTAACTTTCATCTATGATCATACCACATCATCTTGTCCAACTAGGTTCATTCGTAGCTCTGATTCATCAACGGATGGACTAGCAGTAACATCTAGGCATGGCTAAGCACAACGGATGATATATCAGCTCTAGCGAAGTTTATAAGACAAACCCTAGTTATGCTAGGAGCAGTGGATCAGGGAATATAGGCTACAAAAGAAATATGCATCAAATATGATTACTCTGTACATCAATAAAAGACTTTGGAATCCTATGCACATGGCAAGAATGAAATACTTTGAAATCATAGGATTATATCATGTATGGGGCTATGCTTGCCTTTGCGTGTTGATACTCAAATCAGATCTTCAGATATCTTGTACTGGACTTGATTATAGTTGATCAAGTATTGTTCGTTGATCTTAGATGGTGTTAATCTCGGTCTTCAATGTTGGACTTGATATCGTATTCTACTGGGAAGAACCAAACACCGGAAAGAAAGGGGAAACAACCATCAACACATGGCATCGATGCAATGCTCAAGCAAGGATGATGATATGACAAGTTAATTTGTATTGAAATAAAACCCTATAGCATGCTTGGTCATTTTAAGCAGAGTCCGAGGGGTACAAACCCTAGAATAGGGGAACCTCGAAAACACCTACGGGGTTCAATTGATTCTTCTAATTAAACTTGTAATTTAAGTTGTTGAACATGATTATGAGTGTATTGTGTAGATCTCATTTTTCTGAACATTTTGATATATTATTTGTATTTTTCTGACTTAAAATGAATTAGTTATGATTTTTCCCAATTTTAATTCATTTTAAAACATTTCAAAACAATTAAACATTTTTGGAATATTTAAATTATTTTCCAGCTGGCCCCACATGTCAGACTTTTATTAATTTCAGAAATTAATTACAAAATGAATAAAAACCTGACAGACTTGGCCCACCTGTCAGCATTTTTATTTATTAAAACTATTACAGAAATTAGAAAACAAAATAAAAATGGATTATGATGCCAGGCTGACGTCAGCAATGGCGCCTCTCCCAGATCGAGCGCGGGGCTGGCACTAGGGGCGATGTAGGGATGCGGGAGTGGGCACGTTCGATGTAGGACGCTGCACTGGAACAAATAGTGGCGGCACCGCTCGACTTTGGTCGCCGGAACTGCTCGCACAACGGCGGTCGGAGGCGGGGATTGCAGGTACCTGTCATGGGAAGGAACCAAAGGAAGGGGGAGAAAATGGAGAGGTCCACGAGGGCCAGAGGCTCACCCTGAGCACAAAGATGGCGTCGGTGGAGCTAGAGGAGGCCAGAATCGATGGCTACAGGAGCGGCCGGAGCTAAGGCATGAGGTATCAGTTGCAACGTCTAGGGCCACTCTAGCTTGCGTGACTTGCCGAGGAAGATGAGGATAGCACGACGGATCCAACAATGGCCTCAGCAAGGTGGGGCGATCTCAGAAATGGCGGGACAATGGAGCTCCTGCGAGCTAGGGTTTGGCCAGGGAATAAATTGGGGATGAAGAGGGGATTAGGTTTCATCGCTGTGGCATAGGGGTACTTGTAGACGACCAGGGGCGGCGGCAGGGCACGAATCGTGGCGCACGGGAAATGGCGGCACGACGGAAATGCACCTACTTCTCCTCGTCAAGGAAGACGACGAGAAAAGGAGGGCCGAAGGGGTACCGGGCCGCTGGCGGGCTGGTTGGGCCGAACTAGGATGCAGCAAAGCTTCTGAACCAGACTGCTGGCTATTGTTCTAAGCGGCAGATAGGGAGGGGGGAAGATGGGCCTCGCCCCAGGTTAGGTTAGGATTAGTTCTTTTATTATTTCGAAATACCTTTTTTCTATCTTTTTTTTTTCTGTTTTGAGTATTTCAAAAATACTAGAAGGTTTCAAAATACTTGAAAATGATAAGGGGACCTTATAATCCATCTGGGATCCATTTATTTTGGTAATTTTCAAAATTCAAAACCTTTTTGAATTGATTTGAGAGAGAGAGGAAACTAGGGTTAGGGTTATTTTCTTCCATGCATTTTATTTAAAGAGGATGATGCTCATGCTATGCACAAAACAAATCCTAATTACTATTAGTAGAACTAGGGGTGTTACAGATGAAGATCTTACTCATGATTGGTAGTCTCATGTTTCTTCCACTTCATAAATCTGAAAAACTTCAACATAGATAGAGTAATGTCAAGCATATCATACGGGTTTTATGCATCCTTATAGCGCAATAAAATTATTGTTAACATGGATAATTCAAATGAGTAAACTTTATTCCATGTCATGTAATCAAATCATAGGCTTGCCTTTGAACAATAAAGTATAATCATGTAAATTGAGAGTGTGAGAGTTGTCATGAAAAGCATATACACTAGATTATCTCAATTCTCCCACATCAATAAATCAAGACTTTTCAAGCACTACTTTTCTATTAATTGTCCTTCAAGAATTTCAGTTCTTGAGTAACTGAGAGCATGCCAAAAAAATATTTGTTTATCGGGCTGTGATGGACACTCGTGGCATCACTAAGGTTTTTGTTCCTTTTGCATAATGATTACTCATAACAGCCAGAGGAGTGATTCCATCATGAATACAGCTACCAGGGAGTTCCAAGAATCTTACCCACTATAGCATTGCTACTACATGTGTTTAATCAACTCATAGCCGAAATCTAGAAGTTTCCTCCATGAAGATCGTTCATAGGCCAACGGAGTTGTTGGCATCCCATGAAGTTTGACACGCATAAAGCTATATCATTCTTATGATTAACAAGTCAAACTTTGGCATGCTCACAAAAACCGCTAAACATTAATTCAATCGAACAAATCATTTTAAAGAGAGCTATCAAGTCAATCAACATTTTCAGTGGTGTTGAGTGTCTCCAGAAATAAACCTTCAATACTGAACACTACAACACCCAAGCCTTCAATTGTGATACTTTTTCTTATTACAATTGTTTAGAAATTTTTAGGCAAGACTTGGTTAACTACAAGAGCTAGAACAAAATGTACCCAACTAAATACCCATGCAAACAAAAATCTTACTACAATACAAAGACTCACTCCACCAATATAACATCTCATCATTTACGACTAACTAGCATGGGTTTCTCAAACTTCAAAAGTGGGGAGTCCTAAAGCATACCTCTCATGTTTGGTTCCACTTATCTCTTCCTTTTTTATTTGCTTCTTGGAAACTCGAAGTCGATCACTATCCTGCCAATATATGAGAACCTCGAGGCGGAAAGAAAACAAAGAGGGAAACAAAGAAAAATGGAGAAATATTTTTGTTGTTTTTAAGAGAGGGAGTTTAAAGAATAGAAAATTGGCGGCAAAGCTCGTCTAGAAAATCTCGAAAGCAAATAGAAATAACTAAATATAAAGTATTGGGGAAACCAACACGAGTGCTTATAAACTCGAATTAAAAACACAACATCAAAATTAATAAAAGAAAATGAACGCCAAATAAATATACATGAGGAAACTTCCCCAAGCTTAGGCTTTTGCAAGCCCTTAAAATCATTGCGGTGGCGGGAATAGTGGTTACTCCAGTTCGCGAATTGAGTTGATAAATTACTAGTTATTCCTCAGAGGTTCAAAGAGAGGCTATGCATCCTATCCACAATCCCTTCGAGTTCTTGGAAGTCTTGGTATGTGGCGAACCGGGTTTGTGGCTGCTCCTCTTGATAAGGAACTTCTTGCTCTTGTTCTTGGTCCTCATCCTCCTCCGGAATCTCCTCCTCAGGTTGGTGTTGATCAACCTGCAAGTTATATAGCAAACGTCCTTCCTCTATAGAGAAAAGACCATTAGGCATAGGAGCGGGATAGAGACGCCCAGCTCCAGCAATATGCAGGTAATAACCACCAACTCTCCTAGTGAGCATTCCACAAGCCTTTAAAGTAGAGAAACCAACACGTCGCTCACCTAGCATAGGTTGCAACTCACCTAGGTCGATACCTAGGGCAGTGGAAAGCACAGTGATGATGCCTCCACTTGTGATTCGTCCTTGGATTTGGGAGAATTGGTGCTCCAGGTAGCGCACAAGGATTGCACCCAAGTTGAGTGACAAGTCGCAGTTTGTGTAAGCAGCTTTTGTGAGGAATAAGATGTCCTCCTTATTGAGTCTCGTGAACTCATTACGTGCCTGCAAGGTGTTAGCAATAACATAGAACAAATAGCAAATTGCAGGATGTTGAATATTCTTCCCTTTGCTTAGTCTAGTAGTGAAACTCATTCCATTATAATATTGTGCAGGGGAAGGGTCTAAGCCAGTAAAGGATGCATGTAAGGCATTAACATCATTGTTTGGAAAATTGAAACATGCGCACCATTCATCTAGTTTTAAAGTGTGGTTGTTGTTCATAAGTCGGAAAGAAATCGTGTCCTCTCCTTGCCATAGTTTAACAGTGCTTTGTAGAGAGCTTAGAAATTCAATAGTTAACCGGCAATAAGTAGGCACACCATTGTACACAAAGTTTTAAAGGCCATATCTATTGCAAAGTAAATTGAAGTAATCAGAAATATTGAGTTGGTTCAATATAATGGGACAAGCCCACTTGGTTGCCTTCACTTCTCGGTTCTTGATCTTGTTGCAGCGATCATGCTGGAGCTCATTCCTGAACTGTATCCCCATGCGTTCTTGAGCGACAGCCCGAGAAGTGCTAGCGGCGGCATGAGCATGAGTTTGGCTCCTTGTGTTCATCATCTAAAACAATAAAGAAAGAGAAAATTAAAACTTTTTGATCCAGCAACAGTAAGTATAACATATTCCTCATCATACCACACTAAAAATTCTCCTCAAAATAATAATCTAGGCAAGAGAATCATGGCAATTAGTTCATAGTAGGTATCACCCTAGATTGATAATGACAATAGCGAAGATGAATTTACAAAAAGTAATTAGAGGATCAGAGGATAAACATACCATAGATCACTTGTGTGCGAGGAAATCGAACGAAATTGAGTAGAGATGAATATCTCTTGAGGTTTTGAGAGAGTTTGGAGGTACAAGAAAGAAAAATGATTGAAGTTTTGGAGTTGGAGGTACCTCCCATGGCATTTTTGTGGTCGGACGCAACTATACGGGCGAAACTATACGGCCGGCACAATGTGTTCCCACCGTATAGTTGGCCTGTTGTCAAAATTTTAGGGTTTCCACCCGGCGGCGTGGCTATACGGCCAGAAGTATATGGCCGGGACAATATGTTCCTGCCGTATAGTTGGTCGTCAAACTGTCTGTACCTAGGAAAAGAAATTGTACAAAGGAATCAATATCTATACGACCAGAACTATACAGACGAAATTTTTATTCCCATTGTATAGTTGGTCGTTAAACCTTCAGTACATATGAAAGAAAAATTGTCGATGGCAAAAATATCTATAAGACCGGAACTATACGGCCAAAATTTTTATTCTCGCCGTATAGTTAGTCGTTAAAACTTCTGTATGCATCAAAAAATTCTATTTCCTCGAAAATTATTTCTTACCTTGTAACTTAGTGAAATACCTTGTTTTTGACAAAAAATGACAGTAAATATTGTCGACCAACAACAACATGAATAAAGCAGGATTTTTAGTACTACCAAACTTCTTCTCCTCAATTAGAGTTTTCTAGCACTCTTTATTAAAACTAAAACTTAAACTAAAACTGAAAACTTTACTCAAACCTTTATTTCACATGGTTGCCTCCCATGAAGCGCTCTTTTATGGTCAATAGCTTGACCTCAATGTTGCTCACTTTGGCCAGATGAGTGGAACACCCACTCCAAAATAGTTGGCCTTCAAAGTGATGGCCTCCTTCTCATCCTGCTTGGCTTTCTTCTTCCTGGGGAAATAAATAAATAAAGGATCCTGTGAAGGCAATTGAAGCTTCACGTTCCCTTCATGTAGATTAATCAAAGCCTTGATAGTTCTTAAGAAATGATGGCCTAATATAATAGGAGCAGTAGCATCTTCAGGCATGTCAACAATAACAAAGTCAATAAGAGCAGGACAGCCTTTAATGTATACTAAAGTATTCTCCTTAATTCCTATAGCTTGTTTGTAGGTAGAATCTGCTAGATGCAATTTTAACTCGGTGATCTCAAAAGAGCCAAGATTCAACTTGTTAAAAAGACTCTTTCGAATTGTTGAGACGCTTGCACCTAGATCACAAAGTGCACCTATCTCATTGGTCCCAATTTTAATCTTAATAGTAGGCTCAAATATATCATCAAGCTTCATAGGTAATTTTTCAGCAATTTGCTTATATTCTTCCTCAAGCTCACATACCTTTATTGCTACTTGATTAATGAAGTGTTGGTACATAGCTTCCTAATTACCTTCACTTACCGGAATCTTAACGTTGATCCTTTTTAAGAGATCTTCAACGGTGTAGCTTGGTGAAGGAGCATTACTATAATCAAGTTCTTCAGGCTCCTCCCTTTGGATTCTCATCATCTTGAGGTCTTCAACAGGATTGGGCTCAGATTTACCTGCAAATTTAGCTAGAATAAGAGTTTGAATCTCGGTTATGTTACCTAGATGTGCCTCAACGATCCTCGTTCTTTCTTGGAGGGTGATACATTGCAAATGTATCTATAATTTTTGATGTTCCATGCTTGGTTTTATCTACTTTCTTGTGTTTTGTCCACACTTTGGAGTACTTTTCATATGATTTCTTGGACTAACCTATTAACAAGAGCCACAGTGCCAGCTGCCAGTTTTCTGCTGTTTTTGGTTCCAGGAAAGTCAAAAAATGAATATTCTCGGAATTGGACGGGACAAAAGCCAAAAATCCTATTTCACCAGAAGACTCCCGGAGCCAGAATATGAGACGGAGTGGGGCTAGGGCCCAGCCACACCACCTGGCCGCGCGGGCTGGGCCTGGCCACGCCAGGAGGTGGTCTGGCCGCCCCAGGCACCCTCTCAGTCTCTCTCTTCGTGTATAAGTTGCCTTCTGACCCAAAAACTCAGGGGGTTCGACGTTTTTCCAGAAGGAGTTCCGCTCCGCCGCCACCACCAGATTCCACGAAACAGTACGTAAACTCCGCTCGCACCACGATGGGATGGGGAGGAGATCATCGCCATCATCATCACCATCGCTTATCCATCGACCATCCATGTGCCCCCCATCTATGAGTGAGTAATCCCCTGCTGTAGGCTATGGGGATGGTAGGGATTGGATGAGATCGTTCATGTAATGGCATCAGATTGTTAGGGCATGGTGCCTAGTATCTTTTATTAGTGCTTTATGACTTTGTTGCGACTTGTTACGCTTAATGCTTGTCACTAGGGCCCGAGTGCCATGATTTCAGATATGAACATGTTACTGATTCATTATGATAGTATTATTTATGGTCTTATCTGCAAGTTGTATACACAGGTTGTTGTCCGGGACCAATGGCCCTGAAGTGACAAAAATTGGGATAACCGGAGGGAATGGCTTTGATGTGAGGATCACATGTGTTCACGGAGTGTTAATGCTTTGCTCCGGTGCTCTATTAAAAGGAGCACCTTAATTGCTAGTAGTTCCCTTGAGGCCCCGCTGCAAACGGGCTGGCAGGACAAAAGATGTTGTGCAAGTTCTCATTGTGAGCACGTATGACTATATATGGAACACATGCCTAGGATTATCTATTACTTGGATGATTTATCTTATTTATCTGCAATTGCCCTATGTTCTAGTTTCCTTGTGACTTGTCTTGTCCATGCAACGCCCGTCCATCCATCCCTATGCCTACCGCACTCGAATCCCACTGTTTACTGCTATTGTTACTGCTGTCTTTACTTTACTACTGCTGCTACTTTACTATTCCTATTACAACTCTGTTGCTACTGATAAACTGCTATGGGCAAGATTGTTTCCAGGTGCAGCTGAATTGACAACTCAGTTGTTAAGGCTTATAAATATTCTTTGGCTCCCCTTGTGTCGAATCAATAAATTGGGTTTCACTTCCCTCGAAAATACTGCGATACACCCCCTATACTTGTGGGTCATCAAGACTATTTTCTGGCGCCGTTGCCGGGGACCATAGCTTTATTTATCAAGTTCACTTGGATTCTCTATTGTTTGCTGCTATCCATCCATCATGGGTAAGTCTCGTGATGGCAAGGTTCCTATTTTACCATCCACTACAAGAAGAGGTACGGTTCTGAACACCTCTGTTTCTCTTGATTCACCATCTGTTATGAGTAAGCTCGTTACACCACCACATACACATGCTACACACTTCTACTACTGCTGAATCTGAAACTTCTGATGCTTATGATGCTGCTTCTACTATGCTTGATAAGAGTGGTTCATTAGGTCCTTTCCTAGATCCTACGATTGCTAGAACTATAGCTGGAAATACTGAAACTCCTAATGAAGACACTACCACACTTGTTAGTTCACCTGAGTCTAGTGAGAGTTATGATATTGAAGATGGTTATGTTGAGATGACCGATGAATTTATTAAAGAATGTAAAAACACCCATGATAGGAGCGCTGCTAAGAGTCTCCTTGAGAGGCGTACTATTAGACCCAAATTGTCTCCTATTTCTAAGTTTGCTGCTTCCCCCATAAACATTATAGATGAAGATTATGATTTCTCTCTCGATCTATCTTACATGGCTATTATTGAGAAAGAACTTTTTTGTGGGACTAAGAATGAAAGTGCGGTAGCACATATGAATGAACTTTCTACCATGAGTGGCTTGTTTTCTGATGATATTAAGATGCGCACTTACTTTGTTGCTAAGATTTTCCCCTTTTCACTGAAAGGAGAAGCTAAAACTTGGTTTAGTAATTTACCTCCTAGATCTATTGATAGCCCTGATTGCTTGATTAGTATATTTCCTGCAGAAATATTTTCCTCCTAGTGCTAGACACGCTATTTTGCAGGAACTTTTTGATTTTAAACAGGGAGAAAAAGAGATATTGCCTGAATCATGGGCAAGGTTTTGTGCTTTGATTCATGCACAGGCTGGAAGTCCATTACCTAAGAATGATCTTCTTGATATATTTTATAATGGACTAACCGAGCAATCTAGGACATACCTAGATAGTTGTGCTGATTGTGTTTTCAGGAATAGGACTCCTAAGGAAACTGAGGAATTAATGGCTAAAATTAGTAAGAACTATGAAGATTGGAGTCCACCTGAACAAGCTATACCTGAAGTAATTGTACCTGAACCTACTATACCAGTGCCTATTCCAACATCAAAGAAGAGGGGAGTTATTGAATTAAATGATGAAGTGATGAAGGAAGCTAAGAAATGTCTTAAGGAGTGTAACATCCCTAAAATTCATATTTCAAAGCTCATTCATATCATCATTGCATCCTTCATCATTTAGGGTTTTTCTCAAAATCATTTCAGAAACAGAAGCTTGGTGCTATGATTTCATGTGAGCAGATTTAATTCAATTGGCCATCACCCTTTGAGACTTGATTGTTTAGGAACTTGTTTGCTTGCCTCCATTGTTGGAAAGTTTAGGTGTAAAAGTTTGACCAAAGTTTTCAACTTAGAAATAAATTTCAAAACCCTATTTTGTTTTATCAACATTTGCAAACCAGAGGCAAAGTCTCTGTTTGTATTAAGCCCAAGCTTGACCAAGCCCTTGCAGGGTAACTACTTGTTAAATAACTGGTTTTTGATACCACAGAACCCTACAAAAATCCCCAGAACTGTTTGAATTCAAAAAGGATTTGAATTCATATCAAAATCATTTCAGAAAATAGATTTAGAAAAAGAAAAGAGGCAATCAATTGAAAAGGGCCGCGCGCCACCATTTCAGCCCAGCATCGAATCGAGCCCAGCAAGCCCACCCGGGGCTTTTCCTTTTCTTCTCTCACGCGTGAGCGCACCCACCAGCTCACTGACAGAAGGGGCCCACTCACATTTCCCTCTATCGCTGACAACCGCGGCCCACCTGAGCATCGTCGTCTCCACCCGCACGACCAGTTCATCCCCAAATCAACGCGGCCGTTTTCTGTTTTAAATTCGCGGCTTCAATTCGTATCAATGCCCGAGTGATTCTCGCTCGTGACCAGGCTATATAAACCCCTCTGCCCCCTCTCCCTTCTCCCTCAAACCCCGAACGCAGAGCGCCACCAGGCTGCGTGCATTGCTCTCTGTAGCCCCGCCGTCGATCAACGGCAAATTCCGGTGAGCCTCGTGTTCCCCTCTGTCTCTCGTTTTTGCTATCATGTTCAGTGAGTCTCTGCGCACCTCCTGACCCCACTAGTTCATCCTGTACTGCCCCAGGTCGCCGTTTCCACTCGACACCGCAAGCACCGACGACAACATCAACTCCGGCGAGCTCTAGTGGTAAGTCCAGACCGCCCCAAACCTTTCCCTTCACGCACGCATCTTCACCATGATCTTCTACATCTGACCATACCCTCCATTTGCCTCCTAGTGATCTACAACGTCGCCTTCAACCTCAAGCAGAGCCACCGTTGCCAGATCCAACTCCGGTGAGAAATCCACCGCAACCCTGAGCGCCCCTTGCCGAGCTGACCACACGTTGAGCACCCCCACATCCTTGCGGTCTCAGTGAGTATCTTCCCTATCCTCCTAGCAATCTGTATCGCCGGCGCCGCCATCGTCCGACCGTCGCCGCCGCGCGCAGTCGATAAGCGCCGCCAGATTTTGGCTTGATGATTTAGATCGTTGGATCCGTATTGTAGGGCTAGGATAGAATTTTTAAAACGAAGGGGTATGCGCGCGTCTGAGCCGCCAGATCTCATTTAAATCCTGCGGCTGTGGAGCTCGATCCGGTCACGAACTGCCGATCACAACATGACATGTGTCTAGGGTTAGATCTAAAACAGATTTTAAATCAATTTGATCCAATTTTCAAATGCCTATAACTTTTGATTGCCACGTTGGTTTTTTGCAAACTTTATACCGTTGGATTCAGTGAAACAAGACCTTTCTGAATATCCAATGTGTTTAACAAATAGTAACCATTAGAATGACTTTGTTGTAGAAACATGTTTAAGGCTATTTTTGAGTATGATTTTAGTTTAGCAATTTGTTTAAGTACCAAATAAGTTTGTTTTGGCAATTTTTGTATCTTGTTATGTTTATGTAAACATGCACATGTTTGGTAAAGATTTCAAAATCCCCACTTAGTAAATTCATGCATGCATGCATTCATATTATTTTTGATTGAATATAAATTGTGTGTAATTGTATGCTACAATTTTGTGTAGATTTTGCTAGTGATTGTGATTGTGAAGAGTGCTACTCTCCTCATTACCAAGGCAAGTGATGCTTCATATCTTTTGTCCCATTACTTTCACTATGCACTAGTGTTTTTGCTAAGTCAAACTTGCATGGATTTTATTTTGCTAAGTATAGACCTTGCTATGGGAAAACCTAGTAGATGAAGCCTTAGTAGAAATTTCCTAAGTTAAGAGTCCTACTACCTTCATGCTTAGCTTAGCTAATAGAAAACAAGGGTGGAATGTATATTCATGCTATGGAAAAATTTCTAAGTCTGTGGACTTATGTTTTGTTTAATAAAACAACTAAGTGAATGAATCACCTGGGTGGAATGGAAGGAATGGTTTGTGTTGAGTGGTTCACAAGGCCATGGACTTGGCTTGTGTATCTCACTTGTGGATGGCCACCCAGGAACAAAGAGATTTGAGATGTCAATTGTTGAGAAGCTTCAAGTGCAACCACTTGGCAATATGGGCTCTGCCATGATCATATAGGTTGCTAGAACTTAGTCTCTTGGACAGTTGGTGGTAGTGGGAATGATAGGTTGGAGCGCGTCCATTGGACTAAGGAAAGGCTTCTGAACGATCTTGTCTTGGGAAACCAAGTCTTGTGGGGAAAGTGCACCACCTCTGCAGAGAGTAAAACCTAAGTACTTAGCCATGTCCCTGGTAAAGGACAATTTGAGCATCAAGACATGGAAGCTATCAAGAATCTCCTCATCCCAATTTCTAAGTTAAAATCTTGTGGGTGAACAAGGGTTAAAGGATCTTCAGTCTTTGATTGGTAGATGCCTTGGAAAGGATCTTCAGTCTTTGATTGGTAGATGCCTTGGGAAAGTTTTGTCAAGCAAAAACATAGTGTTTTCAAAGGATAAGGAAAAATCTATTTTGAGCAATGCAAGCCTAAGCTCCACTTGGCCAAATGCATATAGTAGTATAGTCCACTTTAAATAAGCTAAGGTATCACTTGCCAATACTATTCCAAAAGTATTGACCCTCTGTGGCTGTAACTTGTAATGTTGCAGGTTACTCCGATGATGAATAGGAGTCATGAGTCTACACTCAACATGCTTGCCTGTGGCACATGAAGATGAAGACTTATGTTTATTTACTTATTCCATAAACTCTTGTATTAGGCCTTTGGCCCTGAGTTGTAAAAGACTATGTTTTATCTCTGGAATGACTGTAATAAACGACCTTTGTATCTGTGTACTTCATCTTAAACTGTGGATGCTAGCATTGATCCAGGGACTAGCATTGCAATCACAGGGATCCTTTCCTTTAATAAGGAGGGATCTTACAGATGGTATCAGAGCACTGTGTTGCCTGTAGGATTATGACCCTAGGTTTGGAAACCACTAAGGAAATTTTTTAACTACTTCTACACTTGTCTATTCTTCTCGTAAACTTTTCTAATCTTCTCATTCTCATCTCTATTTGTAGATGAACTCCATCAACGAAGCCGTGAAGAAAGGACCACTCATGACCATGACCTTGGAGTGTGAAACTGAGTTTCCCAAGATTCTCAAGGACCTCATGGAGGCAATGGAAGCACATGGTGCAGCTGTGTACAAGGGCTTTCCAGTGATGGAGGAAGGAGTGGAGTATTGGTGGGTGCAACTTCACTTGTACAAAAACAAGGAAGACAACCACAAAGAAAGAGGTTTCTGCATGTACACCAACACTGTGATGCATACCACATTCTTTGAGTCAGCAAGAGAAGCAGCTTGGAAGACTATCAAAGAACTCAGTGCTAGAGTCAAGTGCAGGATGCTCAACCTCCAAAAAGACTTAGAGAAAGAGAAGGAACATACCCAAGAGTTGGAAGCCACCAACCAAACCTTAAGGGGAGGTATTATAGACTTAGTGATGGAAGCATGTGAACAAGATAGGCTGATTGCCTCTAGGAACATTGTGTTAGCCACCAGATCCAGTGAGATAGGTTTGTAAGCACACTTCGTTAGTTGGACCACCACCTATCACCTTATTTTCCAAATGATACCTTAAATAAGTTTGAACCTTGGTTGATGTAATGGATTCATGTATGCATGACTTGTGTGATATTTGTGTTCCATGGATACGTATGAATGTTTGTCTTGTTTATTTTAAATTATGTTGTTCTAACTTTTTCAATCTTATAAATAGATGCCTATTACCATCAGCACTGCTGAGGAGTTCCAGGTTACTCGTTTTGGACCTCGTATCGTAGAGCTTACTACCTTGCTCGATCTCCCTCTTCCCACCATTACGGTGCACCCACTCACCAAGTTTGAGAGGAAGGACCTCTGGGGCTTCAAGGTGAACCAGCCAGGACGCCAGTCAGAGCCTACTACGGAGGCCATCGTCTTCGAGCTTATGCGATGATGGAGAGAGAGGCATGGAGGTTGTCATGCAGACCTGATAGGACGATCGTTAGGTCACTCCCCCAAAGTTAGAGCACTTACTTCCACGCCTTGAAGGCGTGATGATGACGGAGTCCATCGACTTTGAGGCGACTCGAGGGCCTAACAGAGCCGATACGCCTACATTCTCCAGGACTTAGAGACTCTTATTAGGCACGTGGATACTGACAGGACCAACGTCATGCTTAGCAATGACGAGCTCCAGGTGCACCTTCGCGAGAAGGACAAGCTCTTCGCGCAGCAGGACGAGGTAGTCAAGGAGATGGAGGCGAAGTTCGAGACCCAAGACCGTAAGTTCAAGAGTCAAGAGAAACGTGTCCAGGATAGGAACAAGAGGATTCGGGACATGACCGAGGAACTGCAGTCCAAGGACTTCGAGTTAGAAGCGAGAAGCGGTGATTGAGAGACTTCGTTCCCAGAAGAGGGCTCTCGAGGCCAAGATCGACTCCTTGACCACTACTATCGAGGAGAGCAAGACCGCAATGGAGAACGCAGGTCTTACCTTTGTCAAGGAGGAGATTGATGCTGACGAGTAGACTTGACTACTCAGTTATGTTTATTTACCGTACTTGTTATTTGTGAACTTATTATTGGACCATCCGACATGTGGATGGCTTGCCACTTGTGTGTTTTTACTTTGAGACTTTTGTTATCTTGTTGTTGAGTTTTTATCCTTGTGTTGCATGCTATGTGTTTGCTTGTGTGATGTATTGTGCATAAATCATGTAAGGGTATCTCATTCGTATCTCTATATGAACAAACCACAGATGCCACCCCGTCGCGCAACCCCAACCCCAACCCCAACAACATTACCCTAGAAATGCAACAGATGATGAATGCGCAGACACAGCTTATGCAAATGATGACGACATTCATCCAAAACCAGAACAACAACAACAACAACCCCAATAACAACAACAATAACAACAACAACAACAACCCTCCGGGTTTTGATATGCTCACCAGATTTCTGCGTCTGAGGCCAGCTAAGTTTTTAGGAACGACTGATCCCATGGTGGCCAATGATTGGCTACGTTTTGTGAACAAAGACTTGGTGACCGTGGGATGCACAGATGCTGAAAAAGTCAGGTTCGACACAGACATTGGAAGGACCAGCGCGCATGGTGGGACAACTTCCAGATCACCACTCCTATCGATGAGGTGACTTGGGCTATCTTTGAAGATGGCTTTCGCACTACACATATCTCACCAGGAATGATGAGCCTGAAAAAGAAGGAGTTTCACAACCTGAAGCAGCGCCACCACAGCGTGGCTGAATATATTGAAGAATTCAACAATCTGGCGCGCTATGCACCGGATGAGGTTGACACAGATGCCAAAAGAAAGGAAAAGTTTCTGGAAGGCTTGAATGATGAGCTAAATCTGCAGCTGTCTGTGGCATATGTTCCAACTTATCAGTCGCTGTGTGACAAGGCTGTTATCGTGGAGAATAAAATGAAGCAAGTCGAGAGTAGAAAGAGGAAATACTCCGACAAGCACAGCTCGGGATCGTCTCATAAACGATCTCACTATGATGATAGTGTCAGCCTAGGATCCCACAAGCATGGGAAATTTAACAAGCACCACAACCACAACCGTCATGACAATAAGCATCATCGCAGTCATGACAATGATAAGTACAAGAATCACAAGAGTGGACATAAGAGCCACCATAGTGGAAGTGGAAGTGGAAGTAGAAACCAGCCTAAAACGGACATCAGTCAGGTCGAATGCTACAAATGCAAGAAGCTGGGGCATTATGCTAATGAGTGCCCTGAAAAGAAAGTTGAAGGACCTAGCAAGCCCAATCCTTTTCAGAAAGGACAGGTTAACCACATCAATGTGGAGGAGGTCTATGAAGAGCCTGATGCTGTTGCTGGTAAGTTCAGACTCAATTCTATCTCAGCATTTGTACTCTTTGACACTGGTGCATCTCATTCATTCATATCAAAAGCATTTGTTGATAGAAACGGGTTTGCATCTGAAAACATTGGGTGTCCAATAAAAGTTAGCTCTCCGGGTGGAGATATGATAGTGAGTCTTGGATGCCGGGATCTAGTCATAGAGATCGGAAAACATAAGTTTCCAGTGAACCTAATAATCCTAAATTCCCAAGGATTGGATGTGATTTTGGGAATGGATTGGATGGCTAAGTATGAGGGAGTACTAGATTGTGCCAAACGCACAGTTGCACTCACAACCCCTGAAGGTAAGAGGATAAAATTCAAGTCCAACTTTAAATCTAAAGGAAGCTGAATTCTCTTAAGGGGTTAGCATGGACACCGTGCCAATTGTGTGAATATCCGGATGTGTTTAGGAAGAGTTAGGAATGCCACCAGATATAGATGTAGAGTTTATAATAGATTTGGTACCGGTTCGGACCAAGAGCAAAGAGGCACGATAAAATGTCGATTTGAACTTAAGGAACTCAAGAAACAACTTGGAGAACAATTGCAGAAGGGATTCATCCAGCCAAGTTCTTCATCTTGGGGAGCTCCAGTTTTATTCGTGGAAAAGAGGGCTATAACTCAAAGGTTATGCATAGATTACCGTTCTCTCAATGAGGTAACCATCAAGAACAAATATCCTTTGCCGAGAATCAACGACTTGTTTGATCAGCTAGAAGGAGCATGTGTGTTCTCGAAGATTGATCTTCGGTCAGGCTATTTTCAACTCAAGATAAGAGAGCAAGACATACCTAAAATAGCATTCACCACAAGGTATGGATTGTATGAGTACACGTGATGCCTTTTTGGTTTAACCAACGCTCCAAAGATACTTCATGAATATGATGAACAAAGTGTTCATGGAATTTCTCGACAAGTTCGTTGTCGTTTTCATCGATGACATCTTAGTCTACTCCAAGAGCAAGGAAGAGCATGAAAGACATCTACGCTTGATACTTGAGAAACTAAGGGAACATAAGCTTTATGCCAAATTTAGCAAGTGTGAGTTTTGGTTAGAGGAAGTTGGATTTCTTGGTCACTTTATGACAAAGGATGGTGTAGCAGTTGATCCTGCTAAAGTTTCAGCTGTGACAGAATGGGAATCTCCTAAGAACGTAAAAGAGGTTCGTAGTTTCCTTGGTTTAGCAGGTTACTACAGAAGATTCATTGAAATTTTTTCAAAGGTTGCTAAACCAATGACAGAATTGTTAAAGAAAGATAAGAAATTTGCTTGGTCTGAAGGTTGTGAACTCAGCTTTCAAGAATTAAAGAAGAGGCTTGTGTCACATCTGTGCCTACCAGACTTGGAAAAGGATTTCCAAGTGTATTGTGATGCTTCTCATCAAGGATTAGGTGCCGTACTTATGCAAGGCGGAAAAGTTGTGGCTTATGCCTCGAGACAACTCAAAACTCATGAAGTAAACTATCCTACTCATGATTTAGAGTTAGCCGCTGTTGTCCATGCACTCAAAACATGGAGACATTACCTTTTGGGAAAACGTTGTGAAGTATTCACCGACCATAAGAGTTTGAAGTATATCTTCACCCAGAAGGAAATCAATATGAGACAAAGGAGATGGCTAGAACTTATCAAGGATTACGACTTGAGTTTGCAATACCATCCTGGTAAAGCAAATGTAGTAGCAGATGCTCTAAGTCGTAAGGCATTTGTAAATGGCCTTACCAAAGGTGAATTGCCAGATGACTTGTGCAAGCAATTCCAGGAACTCAGATTGGAGATTGTGCCAGAAGGACATCTTATGTCTTTGGATGTTCAACCCATTCTGTTGGATAAAATTAAAGAAGCCCAAAAGACGGACAAAGAAATCGAAGAGATTAAGTAAAGGATTAGCCAAGGGAAAGCTAAAAGTTTCCATATAGACGAACAAGGTACTTTATGGCACGGGAAATGTATTTGTGTTCCACAAGATCCGGAATTACGGAAACTGATTCTACAAGAAGCCCATAACTCTCCATATTCTATTCACCCGGGAAACACCAAAATGTACATGCATATGAAAGAAAGATTTTGGTGGAACAATCTCAAAAGGGACATCGCCGAACACATTGCTTTGTTTGATGTGTGTAGTAGAGTGAAAGCGGAGCATCAGAAACCAGCAGGTTTGCTTCAACCAATGCCTATTCCTGAATGGAAGTGGGAAAATATTGGTATGGATTTCATTACCGGATTACCAAGGACCAGGTCAGGGTATGATTCCATATGGGTAGTAGTGGACCGCCTAACTAAAGTGGCTCATTTTATACCCGTAAAGACAACTTATACCAGTGCAAAGTTAGCCAGAATTTACATGAGCAGAATTGTATGCCTTCACGGTGTGCCTAAGAGTATTGTGTCTGATAGAGGAACTCAGTTCACTTCTCACTTTTGGAGACAACTTCATGAATCTTTGGGAACGAGATTGGAATTCAGCACTTCTTTTCATCCTCAAACTGATGGACAAACAGAAAGGACTAATCAAATTCTTGAAGACATGTTGAGGGCATGTGCCCTAGACTATGGAGCAAGTTGGGATGAAAGTCTGCCTTACGCAGAGTTCTCTTACAATAACAGTTACCAATCTAGCATTGGGATGGCACCATTTGAGTTTCTCTACAGAAGGAAGTGTACCACCCCGTTGCTATGGAATGGTGTGGGAGAAAGAAGTTTGTTTGGACCAGATCTTATCAAAGACGCCGAAGAAAAGGTCAAATTGGTTAGGGACAGGTTGAAGATAGCACAGTCTCGACAGAAAAGCTACGCAGATTCTAAGCGTAGAGAAGTCACCTACGAAGTTGGGGATAGAGCTTATCTTAGAGTATCACCACTTCGTGGAGTGAAAAGATTTGGAGTCAAAGGAAAGTTGGCACCAAGATATGTTGGACCATTCAACATTCTAAGTCGCAAGGAGAAGTGCATATGAAATCGAATCGCCAAGATCTTTATCAGATCCATAATGTTTTTCATGTGAGTCAGCTCAAGAAATGTCACCCAGAAATGGAAGAATCTTCTTTGAAGGATACCATATCTTTGGAAGAAGTTCAACTAGAAAGTGATCTCACCTATGAAGAAAAGCCTGTCAAGATTCTTGAGACCGCAGAAAGAGTCACAAGGACAAAAACTATCAAGTTTTGCAAGGTACAATGGAATCATCATTCCGAAGAGGAAGCAACATGGGAAAGAGAAGATGATCTTCGGAAAGACCACCCTCAATTATTTGCTAGCCAATCCGAATCTCGAGGGCGAGATTCATCTTAAGGGGGTTAGATTTGTAACATCCCTAAAATTCATATTTCAAAGCTCATTCATATCATCATTGCATCCTTCATCATTTAGGGTTTTTCTCAAAATCATTTCAGAAACAGAAGCTTGGTGCTATGATTTCATGTGAGCAGATTTAATTCAATTGGCCATCACCCTTTGAGACTTGATTGTTTAGGAACTTGTTTGCTTGCCTCCATTGTTGGAAAGTTTAGGTGTAAAAGTTTGACCAAAGTTTTCAACTTAGAAATAAATTTCAAAACCCTATTTTGTTTTATCAACATTTGCAAACCAGAGGCAAAGTCTCTGTTTGTATTAAGCCCAAGCTTGACCAAGCCCTTGCAGGGTAACTACTTGTTAAATAACTGGTTTTTGATACCACCGAACCCTACAAAAATCCCCAGAACTGTTTGAATTCAAAAAAGGATTTGAATTCATATCAAAATCATTTCAGAAAATAGATTTAGAAAAAGAAAAGAGGCAATCAATTGAAAAGGGCCGCGCGCCACCATTTCAGCCCAGCATCGAATCGAGCCCAGCAAGCCCACCCGGGGCTTTTCCTTTTCTTCTCTCACGCGTGAGCGTACCCACCATCTCACTGACAGAAGGGGCCCACTCACATTTCCCTCTATCGCTGACAACCGCGGCCCACCTGAGCATCGTCGTCTCCACCCGCACGACCAGTTCATCCCCAAATCAACGCGGCCGTTTTCTGTTTTAAATTCGCGGCTTCAATTCGTATCAATGCCCGAGTGATTCTCGCTCGTGACCAGGCTATATAAACCCCCTCTGCCCCTTCTCCCTCAAACCCTGAACGCAGAGCGCCACCAGGCTGCGTGCATTGCTCTCAGAGTCTCATTGCTCCGACCAGCCGCAAATTCGGTGAGCCTCGTGTTCCCCTCTGTCTCGCGTTTGCTATCATGTTCGGTGAGTCTCTGCGCACCTCGACCCCACTAGTTCATCTGTCTTGCCCAGTCGCGTTCCACTCGACACCGCAAGCACCGACGACAACATCAACTCTGGCGAGCTCTAGTGGTAAGTCCAGACCGCCCCAAACCTTTCCCTTCACGCACGCATCTTCGCCATGATCTTCTGCATCTGACCATACCCTCCGTTTGCCTCCTAGTGATCTACAACGTCGCCTTCAACCTCAAGCAGAGCCACCGTTGCTAGATCCAACTCCGGCGAGAAATCCACCGCAACCCTGAGCGCCTTGCCGAAATGACCACGTTGAGCACCCCACGTCCTTGCGGTCTCGGTGAGTATCTTCCCTATCCTCCTAGCGATTCATGTATCGCGCCGCCATCATCGTCTGATCGATAAGCGCCGCCAGATTTTGGCTTGATGATTTAGATCGTTGGATCCGTATCGTAGGGCTAGGATAGAATTTTTAAAACGAAGGGGTATGCGCGCGTCTGAGCCGCCAGATCTCATTTAAATCCTGCGGCTGTGGAGCTCGATCCAGTGCGAACCGGTACGCGCCAGTCACAACATGACATGTGTCTAGGGTTAGATCTAAAAACAGATTTTAAATCAGAATTTGATCCAATTTTCAAATGCCTATAACTTTTGATTGCCACGTTGGTTTTTTGCAAACTTTATACCGTTGGATTCAGTGAAACAAGACCTTTCTGAATATCCAATGTGTTTAACAAATAGTAACCATTATAATGACTTTGTTGTAGAAACATGTTTAAGGCTATTTTTGAGTATGATTTTAGTTTAGCAATTTGTTTAAGTACCAAATAAGTTTGTTTTGGCAATTTTTGTGTCTTGTTATGTTTATGTAAACATGCACATGTTTGGTAAAGATTTCAAAATCCCCACTTAGTAAATTCATGCATGCATGCATTCATATTATTTTTGATTGAATATAAATTGTGTGTAATTGTATGCTACAATTTTGTGTAGATTTTGCTAGTGATTGTGATTGTGAAGAGTGCTACTCTCCTCATTACCAAGGCAAGTGATGCTTCATATATTTTGTCCCATTACTTTCACTATGCACTAGTGTTTTTGCTAAGTCAAACTTGCATGGATTTTATTTTGCTAAGTATAGACCTTGCTATGGGAAAACCTAGTAGATGAAGCCTTAGTAGAAATTTCCTAAGTTAAGATTCCTACTACCTTCATGCTTAGCTTAGCTAATAGAAAACAAGGGTGGAATATATATTCATGCTATGGAAAAATTTCTAAGTCTGTGGACTTATGTTTTGTTTTATAAAACAACTAAGTGAATGAATCACCTGGGTGGAATGGAAGGAATGGTTTGTGTTGAGTGGTTAACAAGGCCATGGACTTGGCTTGTGTATCTCACTTGTGGATGGACACCCAGGAACAAAGAGATTTGATATGTCAATTGTTGAGAAGCTTCAAGTGCAACCACTTGGCAATATGGGCTCTGCCATGATCATATAGGTTGCTAGAACTTAGTCTCTAGGACAGTTGGTGGTAGTGGGAATGATAGGTTGGAGCGCGTCCATTGGACTAAGGAAAGGCTTCTGAGCGATCTTGTCTTGGGAAACCAAGTCTTGTGGGGAAAGTGCACCACCTCTGCAGAGAGTAAAACCTAAGTACTTAGCCATGTCCCTGGTAAAGGACAATTTGAGCATCAAGACATGGAAGCTATCAAGAATCTCCTCATCCCAATTTCTAAGTTAAAAATCTTGTGGGTGAACAAGGGTTAAAGGATCTTCAGTCTTTGATTGGTAGATGCCTTGGAAAGGATCTTCAGTCTTTGATTAGTAGATGCCTTGGGAAAGTTTTGTCAAGCAAAAACATAGTGTTTTCAAAGGATAAGGAAAAATCTATTTTGAGCAATGCAAGCCTAAGCTCCACTTGGCCAAATGCATATAGTAGTATAGTCCACTTTAAATAAGCTAAGGTATCACTTGCCAATATTATTCCAAAAGTATTGACCCTCTGTGGCTGTAACTTGTAATGTTGCAGGTTACTCCGATGATGAATAGGAGTCATGAGTCTACACTCAACATGCTTTCCTGTGGCACATGAAGATGAAGACTTATGTTTATTTACTTATTCCATAAACTCTTGTATTAGGCATTTGGCCCTGAGTTGTAAAAGACTATGTTTTATCTCTAGAATGACTGTAATAAACGACCTTTGTATCTGTGTACTTCATCTTAAACTGTGGATGCTAGCATTGATCCAGGGACTAGCATTGCAATCACAGGGATCCTTTCCTTTAATAAGGAGGGATCTTACAAGGAGAAGGGAATTAAAGCTGCAGATGTCAAGAATTTACCTCCTATAGAAGAATTATGTAAGCCAATTCCCTACTCATCCACTATCGAGGTACACTCTCTCCAACACTTTGATGAAGGTGATATCCCTTACTCTAAACCTCCTGGTCAATGCTTAGAAGAATTCGATATCTTTATTGTTAAGCAAGATAATTTTAATAAAAGGGTGCAAAATCATCTAATGGAAAACACTAGAGCTATTATTGAGTTGAAAGATATTGTGGAAAGAACCTCTAATGATGTTAAAATGATTGTTAAACACTTTCAAATGGTTCAAACTCAAATAGATCAACTCGTTAAAGTGCAAAAAGACATGCTAGTTAATGCTGAGAAAGAAAAACATGCTTATGAAATTAGAACTAGAAGTGGTGTTGCTACCCAGGATCCTCTATATCCTGAGGGGCATCCCAAAAAAATTGAGCAGGATTTTCAACAAGCTGAAAATAGTGGCTCTACTCGTAAGAAAAGGAAAAAGAAACATAAAACTATTGTAGAACCCTCTGAACCTGCCATAGATCCTAATAGTATATCTATTTCTGATGCTGAAACTGAAAGTGGTAATGAAGAAAATGAAGTTCCTAATGAAGAAAAAGTTGAAGAAGAACCTGAAAAGCACACTAAGAATACTAAATACACTAAAGAAGATTTTTTTGCTAAGAAACATGGTAGTGAAAGAGAACCTTGGGTCCAAAAACCTATGCCTTTCCCTGATAAGAAACACAAGTCAATGGAATATGAACACTATAATAAGTTTTGCGAGTGGATGAAACCTTTATTCCTGCAAATTCCTTTGACTGATGCTATTAAATTGCCTCCTTACTCAAAGTATATGAAGGATATTGTCTCAAATAAAAGGAAGATCCCTAATGAAGAAATTTCTACTTTGCTTGCTAATTATTCCTTTAATGGTAAGGTTCCTAAGAAACTTGGAGACCCAGGGATTCTAACTATCCCTTGCTCTATTAAGAACAGTTATGTTAGAACTTCTTTGTGTGATTTGGGAGCTGGAATTAGTGTTATGCCTTTCTCTCTCTATAAGAGGCTTCAACTAGAAAAAATAATACCAACTGATATATCTTTGCAAATGGCTGATAAATCTACCACTATTCCTGTTGGTATATGTGAGGATGTACCTGTTCAAGTGGCTCATAATTTCTTGATATGTCTATTATTCTTGGGAGACCTTTTCTTAATACTGCAGGAGCTGTTATTAATTGTAATCAAGGAAAGGTGACTTTAAATGTTAATGACAAGGAACATACTGTCTATTTCCCCAAGAAGATTGAAAGGACTTATGATTTGAATTCAATTGTACATGTTGAGGGCATTCCAGTTGGAGAAATATATTGTCCCATACCAAGAGAAAAATTTGAAACTATTATGATTGGGACCATTGCTATCAAGGTTGAGGTAACATAATCATTAGTGGAACACAAAGTTTTGTATCATATGAAATTGTTTTGGTATCAAGACCTGATCAACCTTGTTAACAAAAGGATTTCATTGAAAAAACAATGTTTTCACCATGATTATCTCCGCTTACTTCTATTCTATCCATTTTAGTTTTTGCTTATGCCTAACTTAAAGGCGTTAAAGAAAAGTACTTATTGGGAGATAACCCAAAAGTTTTAGATGAGTCTTGGAAGTTATTACTAAAGTAATAACCGCTCCTTATCCTTTTTATTTGCTTTTTGTGCCAAGAGTAACCTCTAATGAGAGAGAAGTAATGATTGGGAAAGTTGCTGTCCCGAAACAGATTTCAGTGCTTCACCGTAAAAATTCGAGTAAAATCTCTGAACGTCTTTTTGAGGCGTGAATTTTTTTGCTTCTGCTCCAGGTTATTATCTAACTTTCGTTAGTTCATCACTTTTTGATTTGAGCAACAGAAGGTCTTCGAAAAAATTAGTCTTTACCTGCTGGTCTGTTTTGACAGATTTCTGCCATTTTCTGCATTTGCTTCTTGTTGGTTCCGTTTTGAGTTCTTTTGGGGAATTGAGCTTATTGAGGGAAGTGCTTCAGTATCTAGTTTTCTAATGGAAGTTTATTGGTGTTAGAACTGAACCTTAAGACTTATTATCTTGAGTGCACTAATGTTGCTAATAAAGATTGTGTGAAGTTTTGTACGAAGGAAAAATTTCAGGTGTATGGAAGGAATGAGTAATGAGATGAAGGATGGACTAAAGCTCAAGCTTGGGGATTCCACGCATGTCACCCCAAGAAATATCCAAGAAGTACAAACTTCAAAGCTTGGGGATGCCCAAGGCATCCCCTTCTTCATCAATAAAATCCCAGGTTTCTTCCAAACGCTTCATTTTTATTGTTTCATGCACAGTTGTGTTGTTCTTGGAGCGTCTTCTTTTTTGTTTTCGTTTTGGTTTTTTGTTTTCTTGGTTTTCTTAGTTTTATGAATAAATTGGTTGGACCCCCTCTTTCATACATTGGTTTTCAAATAGATTGGTTTGGTTTGGAAAAGAGTAGGAAAGTTCATGCTTATGTGGTAAAAAGAGCTTGTTTTTGACTGTGGCCTATGCTTTGTCATGCCATGCTTGGTATTGTTTTGGCTTAATGCTTAGTATTCTTTGATGTAGCATGACTTGTTATAAACAATTGAGATTGCTTAATGTGCATTGGATGAATCATGGGTTGTTTTAGCATATTAATGCATAGTATAGTGGTATTCTCCTTTGATGCTTTATTTGGGTTGACTTGGCGCATGCTCACACCATGTTATGACTATATCAAGTCACCACAGCCTTTATGATCCTTTAGTTTTCAACTTGTAGTATCACTTTATGCTTTGATCAATGATGTTTTGTCGCTCTACATGATTATGGCCATTATTGATCTCTTAGTTTGTCGCTCCCAGTCTTTTGCTAGCCTCCACAACCAAGTATGAGTTCCACTCATGCAAACAACTCCTTAAACCAAGTTATTCCAAAAGAGTCCACCATACCTACCTACTAGCTTAGGCTATTTCAAGTATATTCATGCTTTTGTTTACCTTCCAAATTAAACTTGTTATGAGAAAACTAGTGATTAAAGCTCTCACGAACTTGATGGCACACTTTACTTTTCTTGCCCATAATAAACTTGAACCATTGTGTCGTCTATGTTGTATATGCTTGCACTTATTTGTTGGGAATTAGCAGAACCATGCTGTCATGGGGAATGCTTTCAACATTACACTTGGTACTTGTACCTAGTTGATATCATGCTCTTTTGTATATGGATGTCGTCGGTGTGAAATGAAAGGGGAGTTTGTAAGTCCATGGAGTTGTGTATATGTGTTAGAGAAACGCCTGGGCCGCTGGTCTAATCCATGCTGACATGGTGGAAATCTGCAGTGTAACCATAATGAGCTGTCTATGAAGCATTCTTCTTATAAAAAAAGAGTCCTATATTGAGAAAAAAGAGAAAAAAAAGTGATTATGAAAAGAGGAAAGAGAGAAAAAAGCACCATATTCCCATGGTAAATAAGAAGATTGCTGAGATGCTCGTTGTCTGCTTTCCTTGTCATTTTGATATGGGGATTCTTCCGTATCATCGGGCAAGGGGTACCCCATTGGCGGTTCTCTATGATACACATGTAATTATGATGACAAGAAATTACCGGTGACTAAACTTGTGTAGCATGAAGAGCGGCCCTCGTATACAAGGGACATGAGATTTCTAACTTATACTTCGGCAAGCATGTACACCATAGTTTGTTCATTTTAACCTTAATCACTTCAAGATGCTTATGATAGGGGCAATGAGAGCTGAAAGCAATTAAGTACCATAATTTTTGGAAGCTCTTTATGAAACTTGAATCTCTACTTCCTTCTATGAAGGCCTTTCTTCCACCATTATATTGAGTCTCCACCTTCTACCTTTATGCACCTACTTTGAGAGCATAGTGGCCATTCTTAGTTCTATGTGCATTGTCCCAAGACTAGTTGATTGATGCATACCTTGATATTGCTTGTTTTAAACTATTTGTATCTAGTCACTCTTATAAACTTTGAAGGTGTCCTATGCATTTATACTTGCTACTCTATGAGGGACAAGCTGAATGCCATTATGCTATGTTTTCTTTATGTGAAACAAACAAACATCTTGCAAAGCATTGTTATTCATGAACCTTTTGTTTGTGCCTTTTCAAGTTGCAACATAGTTTCTTTGTCTTATTGCTAGAACTTTGTCTTTCATGTTATGATTGAAGTACTATGATCCCAGCTTTGAATGTTTTACAAATACTTTGATCAAGTTTATGATGGTGCATGTCACCTCAAAAATTATTCTTTCTTTTTATCACTTACCTACTCGAGGACGAGCAGGAGTTAAGCTTGGGGATGTTGATACATTGCAAATGTATCTATAATTTTTGATGTTCCATGCTTGGTTTTATCTAATTTCTTGTGTTTTATCCACACTTTGGAGTACTTTTCATATGATTTCTTGGACTAACCTATTAACAAGAGCCATAGTGCCAACTGCCTGTTTTCTGCTGTTTTTGGTTCCAGGAAAGTCAGAAAATGAATATTCTCGGAATTGGACGGGACAAAAGCCAAAAATCCTATTTCACCAGAAGACTCCCGGAGCCAGAATATGAGACGGAGTGGGTCTAGGGCCCAGCCGTGCCAGGGGGTGGTCTGGCCGCCCCAGGCACCCCCTCGGTCTCTCTCTTCGCCTATAAGTTGCCTTCTGACCTAAAAACTCAGGGGGGGTCGACGTTTTACTAGAAGGAGTTCCACTCCGCCGCCACCACCAGATTCCACAAAATAGTACCAGAAACTCCGTTCTAGCACCCTGTCGGGATGGGGAATTGGAGGAGATCATCGCCATCATCATCACCATCGCTTCTCCATCGACCATCCATGTTTCCCCCATCTATGAGTGAGTAATCCCTCGTTGTAGGCTATGGGGATGGTAGGGATTGGATGAGATCGTTCATGTAATGGCATCAGATTGTTAGGGCATGGTGCCTAGTATCTTTTATTAGTGCTTTATGACTTTGTTGCGACTTGTTATGCTTAATGCTTGTCACTAGGGCCCGAGTGGCATGATTTCAGATCTAAACATGTTATTGATTCATTATGATAATATTGTTTATGGTATTATCTGCAAGTTGTATACACACGTTGTTGTCTGGAACCAATGGCCCTGAAGTGACAGAAATCGGGATAACCGGAGGGAATGGCTTTGATGTGAGGATCACATGTGTTCACGGAGTGTTAATGCTTTGCTCCGGTGCTCTATTAAAAGGAGCACCTTAATTGCCAGTAGTTCCCTTGAGGCCCCGCTGCAAATGGGCCGGCAGGACAAAAGATGTTGTGCAAGTTCTCATTGCAAGCACGCATGACTATATATGGAACACATGCCTAGGATTATCTAGTACTTGGATGCTTTATCTTATTTATATGCAATTGCCCTATGTTCTAGTTGCCTTGTGAATTGTCTTGTCCATGCAACGCCCGTCCATCCATCCCTATGCCTACCGCACTCGAATCCCACAGTTTACTGCTATTGTTACTGTTGTCTTTACTTTACTACTGGTGTCTTTACTTTACTACTCCTGCTACTTTACTATTCCTATTACAACACTGTTGCTACTGATAAACTTCTATGAGCAAGATTGTTTCCAGGTGTAGCTGAATTGACAACTCAGTTGTTAAGGCTTATAAATATTCTTTGGCTCCCCTTGTGTCGAATCAATAAATTGGGTTTCACTTCCCTCAAAAATACTGCGATACAACCCCTATACTTGTGGGTCATCAGAGGGCCTGCAAATCATTTCTCAAACTTATAGCTTGGTTAGATAATTTACCAAGCATAGCATCATGGTTCTCCGTTATTTTAACAAGAATATTGTTTTGTTCATTTTGTGGGTCTATAAAAGACTCAAGTGTTTCTTGGAGACTACCATTACTAGTTCCCATATTATTATTAGAGTTACCTGCAGGATTAGAATAGTGTTTCTGAAAATTAGAATTATAATTTTTCTTCCAAGTAGTGTTATAATCATTACGAGCTATGAAGTCTATTTCTTCAATATTTGTTTCTGGGATAGCTCTTACCTGGGTTTCCTCACCTTTTACGGCTAGTATGAGCTCATCCAACTTAGCATTGAGTTCTTCATTTTCTTGTAGTGAGATGGAGTTCACCTTCACCTTTTATGGTTGTCTTGCATATTGTCTAGCAGTTGCTTTTCTTCAGTAATATGTTTACCCATAAATGTTCCTCCAGCTGCAGTATCAAGCATAGACTTAGCCACAGGGTTAAGAGCATTATGAAATAGATGGACAATTAACCAGTCTTCCATCCCATGAATAGGACAGTTTCTCATGCATTCTTTCATCCTATCCCATGCAAGCGCTAGTGGCTCACGCTCTTCCTGTCTAAAGCCAATAATATTAGATTTTAGTTGCATAGTCTTTGCAGGTGGGAACAATTTAGTCATAAATAAAGAAGTGCATTCCACCCGTGATGTAATAGTATTTCTAAGCAAAGATAGCAACCATTCTTTTGCTCTTCCTCTAAGAGAGAAAGGAAATAAACGCAATTTGACCGCATCAGGGTCAACGTATTTTATACGCATCATATCACATATTTAAGTGAAAGTGTTCAAGTGCATACCTGCGTCCTCAACAGCAGATCCTCCAAATTGATTATGTTGAACCAAACTTAAATAATGGGGCTTAATTTCATAGTCATCAGCATCAATTGCTGGCTGAGTAATAGGAGTATGCAAATAATCATTGTTGGGAGTAGGAAACTCCCCAATCTTCTTTTCAGCCATATTTCCTATGTTTTGGGGTTTTCTTAAATAGAGACTTATAATAAAAAAGCAAGAATTTAAAGACTAACTATTTTTTTTATTTTTCATATAAAGACTGAAAGCAAACTAACAAAATTAAAAACAAGAATTAAAACTAGAAAGGTTCCTACTAACCTCACCAGGGTAGCTATTGCTTCCCCGGCAACAATGCTAGAAAAAGGGTTGATACCTTTGATCCGGATTACGGATGTAGTATATCTTATTTTTCCCTAGTAGACCTAGGTTATGGAATCCTCGGGAAGCAGATGCGTAGTGAAATTACTTTAACGGACCTTTGAGAGTTTTAGAATTACTTTTGTGTTTTTACTGGACCAAGAGTTTGCATCTTTTTGTTGTTGTCGATGATGGAGAGAGAGGGCCTAGGGTGTTCGGTTTCGCTTGTAGCTATGCAAAACATCTGATGGGAATAAAATATAAAGATAAAGTGTGCATGTAATTGTTAGAGCAAGATAAATTATATGTAGGTAGTGCATCCATAATTGCTATTGCCTCCGCAACCGCTTATAGCAATAACCTACTAGTATCATCCATAGAAGAAAGAGAACTAATGATATGCATAGTGACGTCACCGTTAATCCCAAGTAAATCTCTCACATACAGCTGTACTACCCCTTTTGTCACTAGGGTTCCCAACCTGTAGATTAGTCATTACTCATACTCCCTATACCTGGCTCAATCATCGGGGTCTTGAGTACCTAACAAGTCCTTAGATTGAGGCAAGAGAGGATACAATAATTATCATGTCATACAAACTAATACATGATCCCATCTATGATAAATAACATGCACAAAAGCTACATGGCTAGGCCGAAGCCCTTAGCCCAAGAAGAATTACTCACACATAGAGATGAGATCAACAATCACAAACATTGTAATGGAAATCATAAGATTAATAGCAAATAGTCTTACAATGTCGCTAATCGAAGATGAGATCTACTATTACAAGTGGTGGAATATGGCTATGGTGGTGGAGATGGGCTTTGGAGATTAGATATAAGTCTATTCTTCTGGCGGCTCTTCGGTGTGGTGGATGGAGATCTGGAGGCGGCTAATGATCTGGGGCAGGGACTCTCAAGGCTCTTTTCTCATCGCCCGAGGCTTCTTTATATAGGGGTCCCTTCACGAAAATTGTTCTGTTTGACCTATCGGTGTCGTTGGCAACTATACGGGTGGAACTATACGGCCGGAATTTTATTCCAGTCATATAGTTGGTCGTTAAAGCGTTGTTGGAAATCTCGTATCTTTGACTTTAATGTAGTGATTCCCATCATCAAACGTCATTATCTCTGCAGGAAAAAATAGAAGGAAAGGATTGCATACCCCTTTGATTATTAGGCATTAGTGGCAGAGTTTAGAGAGATATTTCATCAAAGATATGAATAATATCCATTTTAAATGTGGATGTAGATGGCTATATTTCAGAGCCATCAGCGGGCCACTGCTCGAGTTCTAGCTGTTGCTGCTTGAGGTGTTGCTACGAGGATGTGGTGGGGTGTTTTGTTGATGAAGATTGGATGGCAATGTGTGTGAAGCTACTCCGTGTATGTGATGACAAACGACAATCAGCGATGGTGGTGCTTTTCTGATGAAGGCGTAGTGTCAATTTTGTGAGGGTTAACGCAATGCCTATACCGTGTCTGTGTTGGTGTTGTGGCCACAAAGCAGAGACAACCAATGCAAGAGTGTCCGATGCCGAAGACCGAACCCTCGGAATGACAAGTTCTCCATCCCGGAACGCCATGACCTCCTTCATGGATCCGATGGCCATACCCGAAGACCCCGTTCCCAAAGTCCGAAGACCGCCTCCGTTGAACCCCAAGACCATTGGTGCCGAACCCTAATGTGATCCCCTCCGAGCCCCCTATTTTATAATTACATATAATTGTTGCATATTAATTGAACATGTTTGCATACATATTGTGGGTTCTTGGGGGTATTTTGATATTTCACCTAAATTAAATAGGGATTTCTATTTTTGTGCCCTTGGTTCGTTAGTTGTACTCAGTTTTCCTCAACTGCTTAGTCTTTCCTCACTTTTTACCATCTCCTTATATGAAACTCTCACATGGTCTGAAACTCACCATCCGTCAGCCTTGCCGTTACGTGCTGATAAGTGGGGCCACGTTCAGTCGGGTCCCATAGGGGACCCTCACAGTTACATGCTGACAAGTAGGGCCGTGTTCTATCGGGTCCTATAGTGTACCTTTTCTGTTACATGCTGACAAGTGGGGCCGCATTCAGTCGAATCCCGTAGTGGAAACCTCTCTCAACTTATCCAGATCAACATCGAACCCACAGGTTATCCACGTGAGCGCTGGACCCACAGCTTATCCACGTGAGCATCGGACCCACACCTTACCCAGGTTGGCATTGCAATATGGGACCCTGAGCTAGCCCCACGCCCGTGCCTGTGCTGTTGCTTCATTTTCATATAGTGAAATGTAATGCATATACGAAAATTATACACCTTTGAGCTCTTTTAGATCGCACTTAGGATATTATAATGTTGTGCTAATAAAATCCTGATCATTTATCATTTCCATGGAGTGAAATATAATGCATAAACTTCTGTGTACAAAAATTATACACCTTTGAACTTCTGAAACCGCACTTAATACATGCTAATGTCGTGCTAAGAAAATATTGAGAGATTATCATTTTCATAGAGTAGAATGTAATGCACAAACTGATATGCGAAAATTATAAACCTTTGTACACTTTTAAATTGTATTTAATATGTGATAATGATGTGCTAACAAAATCTTGAGAGATTATTATTTTCATAGAGTGGAATGTAATGCATAAATTTGCATATACGAAAATTGTACACCTTTGAACTATTTGAAATTGCACTTAATACGTGATAATATTGTGCTAAGAAAATCTTGAGAGATTATCATTTTCAAATAGTGGAATATAATGCATAAACTGGCATATATGAAAATTATACACCTTTGGACTCTTTGAAATCGCAGTTAGGTCATGATAATAGTGTGCTAATAAAATCCTGATCATTTATCATTTCTATGGAGTGAAATAATGCATAAACTTACGTATACGAAAATTTTAAACCTTTGAACACTGTGAAATCACACTTAATAATGAGATAATGATGTGCTAGCAAAATTTTGAGAGATTATCATTTTCTCCCCCCATTTTCATAGAGT
This sequence comes from Avena insularis, assembly GCA_023614405.1. Classification (NCBI taxonomy): domain Eukaryota; kingdom Viridiplantae; phylum Streptophyta; class Magnoliopsida; order Poales; family Poaceae; genus Avena; species Avena insularis. Next base: position 90,726,352 of record CM042684.1, read on the forward strand.
GGAATGTAATACATAAACTTGCATATACAAAAATTATACACATTTGAACTCTTTGAAATCGCACTTAATACGTGATAATATTGTGCTAAGAAAATCTTAAGAGATTATCGTTTTCATAGAGTGGAATTGGAATGTAATGCACAAATTATACACCTTCGAACACGTTCCCTTAAAATTATATTCAAGTTCATTTGTTTATGGAGTTAAAGTACCGGTGGCAAACTCGTTATTTTGCATGGATAGAGGGGTGCCCCCGACAGATCTAGGGGGTATCCTGTCCGCTAGATCATAGAGGATCAACGATTGGTGGGCACGATCCACGTGACAACTGTCTCAACCAATCAGCGCGTAGCAGCGAAGATGAGCACATGTGCATGAGATTGATACTAAGAGAGGGAAAAACTGAGTAGAACTTAAGAACCAAGGGCAAAACTGAATAGAACTTAAAAACCAAGGGCAAAACTGACAAAGGGATTCAAATTGAAAATATAAAAATATTTAAAAAATGGAAAATGCATATTTTATACAATAAAATACATCTTGGCATACATCAAACTATTTGCAATTCAAATATACACCAGTTTGACAATTATTGCCTCATTCAGACAAACTATGTTTTGGGGAGGGATGTTTTGGAAAGAGGCTTGAGTAGAAAGCCATGAACCTTCATAGATAGTAGGTGATTTGAGAAGTGGTGATTTAGGTTAAAACTTGGTTCGATCATATACATTTCTTATGGTGGCAGGTCACATAATAAGACTCCCTAGGTAGATGCCACTATGTTTTGATCTTTTTGAATTTGTTGTGCATAAAATGACTCAATTAGTTAGCTAAAACCTATTTGTTGACTCTCTGTTGACCAGCCACCTGAGCGTAAAACTGAGTATATTGCACACGACAGTGTTAGTACTGGAGGGCAAAATTGAGTACAACCAAAGTGCCAGTGTTACACTCTAGGGCAAAATTGAGCACAACTAAGTTGCCAGGATTAGACACGAGAGAAAAAACGTGACTCATGGTGCGCATGCGCAGTGCACGGGGTGGTAGCGGAAATGTGTAGCCGTGCACGGTGCAGTAGCGTACACGGTTACGCGGTGCACAGTAGTGCAACGAAACGTCGCTTCTCTTCTCCTTTAATAGAGGCCTCCTCACTCTCACTCATCAGTCACTCGCTCACTCAACCGTCTCCATTGACGAATCACCTTCTGAACCCCCTAAGAAAACCCCAACCACGTCGGCGATGGAGAAGAACGGCGTGGTGGCCATCGGTGCCTCCAAGGCCGCCGGCGAGGAGGCCCCTATCCCCGTACCCACATCCACCATAGCCGCCAGCAAGGAGGCCCCCGCCGGTCTCGGGTAGATCCCGCTTGGCTTGGACCTCTACGAGGAGGTTGATTACATAAGGCCGAAGAACCCCTATGACACTAGTATCACCGACCCATGGTCGGAGGTAACCAGGGTTTTCTCCCCTTCCCTTGTTCTTCCCCTGTTCCCATCGTTGGATGCTAGATCGCATGTTATTAGGGCTTGGATGTTCGTATTTTTATAGTAGCTAATCACCTTGTGTTAGATCTCGTACTTCGATGAATCCCCCTATTCGTATTTGACCCCCCCTATTCGTAGTTGGGATCAGTATTCGATTTGGTTTGAGATTTGGGGAATAATCAAGAGATCTCAATCGGTTAATTTATGCAAATAATCAATCTTGATAATCAAAGTATCTCAATCATGTCCTTATTGCACTCTACTATTTTTTCCAACAGGAGGATAGCATCGACGTTCGCAGCGACGACGAGTCCATGGACACCAAGACTCGTCATGTGCTGAGGAGGCTGAAGTCCGGCCAGTACAACAACTTCTTCACCGGCGACGTGTACAGGTGCCCCTTCTGCCCCACCAGAAGGCTCCACGCCACGGACTTCAACTCCCTCATGAAGCATGCCGAGAATGTCAGGACCTGCGGCGAGTCCATGAACGTCCACGGCTTCATAGCTAAGCACCAGGTGCTTGGTCTTCACCTCCGCAACCTCCGGAAGGTAGCTATCGAGGAGGGTCGCATGCCCCCGATCAAGCCCAAGGCGCCCAAGATCAAGGGACTGGGTAGCAAGAAGTGGAGGAGGCTCTAGAGGGAGGAGGCGGAGGCCCTCCAGGTAGAGGCCATGAGGGGCCACTGATCTATTGCTGCTGCTACTGTAAAGGAACTTATTTTGTCTTGTCTGTGTTGAACTTGTCCGCTGCTGCTGCTGAGCAGCCTAATTGTCGAACCTCGTTAAGTACCGTACTATATAACCTATATTAGCTGCTTTATCTACATCTTCTCTGTTTACTGAATTTATTTATGGTGCTGGTTAGATTTGCTGCTCTAGATTTGCTATCAGATTGGGGAAAAACGAGGGCAAAAGAAACAATGAATGAAGAGAGAAGCTGCTCTAGATTCGCTACCTTTTTGGGCAAAAAACACAACTATTAGCGAGAGAGAGGGGAAAATGCGCTCTTAAAAATGCCAATCATAAAAATAACAAAAAATAAAACTTCCAATTTAGGCGATAGGGCGCACGTACCACCAAACGCGCCCCATATGGTCCCACAACACGTCTCCCATAATCAGCAAGAGATGGATGGCTGGTCTGCTGTGTATCCTGGCCCCACCTGTCAGCATGTAACGGTCGAGGCGACGTAACATAACGCTCAACACATGACCTGCCCCAACGCTGTCCCACCGGTTAGCATGTAACGGTCAAGCCTTTGACCTGACGGCATCCCCCCGGTCGAGCGCATGTGAGGGTTTCGGAATCGAGGGAGCGCAAAAGTGAGGAAAAACTAAGCGGCTAGGGAAAACTGAGTACTACTAACGAACCAGGGGCATGAAAATAGAAATCCTAATTAAATATGGAGACCATATGCGGACTTTTCTAGTCTTATATTGGCTTCATTTAAATTTGTGTAGCGAACCGATGACATATTTTACCTTGTTAATCCAACAATTAAATTGTGGGGTATCTAAATAACATGAACCTTCTAATTAATTGTTGGGACCTCGGTTCTGTGTAATATTGCCTAGTTTCATCGCACCTTTGACATGTCATGCATCATACCTGATCTTCTGTCGTAGTATTAAATAGTGCATCCGTTGTTTCTTTTAGTGTTTTGGTTCTTCGCGGATTAGGCCGTTGGGTTGATGCGAGTATAGACAAGTTCTTTGGATAATGAACCTTTGGAAGTGTTCCCCAGGTGAGCATTCTCCCTCTTTCTACCTATTTTGTGTTTATAGTCCTTACTTCCTCCTATTGATCTATTGCTATCTGTGTTGTGATGATTTAGTTTCCGTGCACCATTTATATTCCTTGTAGCCTCTATATTGCCTTGGACACATCCTATTGCATGTTGTTTGATAGATAGTCGGCCTTGCGAGTCATAGTTGCTTGCTTAGGTGCTGCTTCGCATCGTTGTCGTTCCACCATTGTTGGAAGGTTGGCACATGTTTAATGGTGGAGATGATCATGAATTTTATTTCAACTTGATAATTAAAATGCTGGGAATATATATAACTAATGCAGAGGCATCGGTGGGCAATAGATGTTATTTGGTTCTTCCACACTCACTTGTATCCCGTAGGTCTTGAGTACTTGATACCTGTTGCTTGACTATTCGCACTATCCATATATGGGAGACCCTATGGATCCCCCTTTGCCTGAGCTTGATTCACACTTTATTTCTTGGGGCCACAAACTAGTTTGGGGCTTTATTACTATCATGTACTTATTCCATGCTTTACTGCTTTATTTATGATTGTGCGTGGAGCACCTGTAATGTTTAGGACCCAGCTCCATGTTTATGCTGTATCGACAAGCCGAGTCATACTTTCGGGTTCCTAGTCGTTTATCGCCGTTGTCGCAAACCCTGGGTCCGTCTTGGAGCCGGCCAACTTTGTGGGGTGGCCCCCTGAAATAATTTATGAATCCTATGAATGTATTGTCGTGAGGCCTCATTGCGTTTTATTTGGTTCTTCTCGAGGTTGATCGTGTGTGTGTTGCTATTTGCGCACCCCTGCAGGGTAAATCTTTCTGAAAGCCATGTCCGCGGTTATGGATGACTTGGAGCACAGTATCTTGATCATAGACAAATATAACTAAAGTAGTGCTATAAATTTGACTTTGACATGTCTAGTAATCAGATTCACTACAACGGAGTGAGTAAATAAAAGTGCCAACAACTGCTGGATATGGGAGGTCTCATGGTATTTCTATTTGACTAGTAAGTATTGCAACTACAACAGAATGGTTAACTAAACTGCCCACTGATTATGATAACAGGATGACTCATGCTATCTGTATATGACTAGTAAGTGCTGCAACTATAATGGAATTGATAAAATTGCCAACTATGTGAGTTTCCTTAGTATGACTTCCTTGTTTGGTCTCGAGCGGGAAATACCAGGATGGGTATAATTGGTGTTAGTATCAGGTGGGTCCCACATAGGTCTTTCTTACCTCTCTCTGATAGCCGATAGATGTATCGAGTCTCTATAGATTGTTTAGTGCATGATGCGCTACCACTTTAGTTCACCATACCTATGTAGGCGAGAGCCGCCGAATACTAGACTCACCGTGTACTGGCCTCAGTACTAAGCGCTCCCTTTTTCCTCTACCCTTTGTCGGCACCCTTTTTGTTTAACAGGTATAAGTTCGATGTCGTTAGCAAGGTTACCCTTCCGGCTTGGCCCAGGCAGGGTTATGGACGCTATTGGTTATTCTTTAGGGATCTTAGCCCCATTTGCATCTTATCCTTACTCGGATGTTGTATTGTTTTCAAGGTGATTTGGATCTTTGTACTGTATATCTGTATTCTTGACTCATGGAGTCATTGTTGTATACATATGTTCTGTGGGTTCCATCGTGAACTGTTGTGTAATGTTATTACTTCGTTTTCCAACCATACGCAAGTGCCTGGTGGGCATCTTTGAATCGTTTCTATGCGGATTTGGCGGAGAGCCCTAAAATCTGCATTGGGCCAATTCGAGGGTGTTACAGAAGCCACAGTGGGATGTGGTTTTTTAGTCCCATGCTCACCACCACTAGAACCCAATTTCTTGCCTTTGGAACCGAGCTGAGCGTACATCCACACGGGGCCTGGAAAACCCCACGAGTAACTAACTTGCCTAGTAGATTCCATGAGTCACATAGTTCGGGTGTTCCATTTGACAAGGTGCATCATAACAGGTAGCTAAGCATGGACCAGGTTTCTTAGGGTCGATAGAGCCCGTCATAAAACAACCTCGCCTAACATCTCTAGGGACCGGCTTTGGGATTTGATCCGTTATGGAGGAACCCTCCTTAGGGCGTGACTCATGGTCTCGACGAACGCAAGATAAAAGTCGTGGTCAACCACCCTGTATCGGACTTCCAAGGAAGAGGGCTAATTGTTATGGCATTAAGAGAAGGTTGGTACATGTGGATAATGGTGTACACCCCTGTAGGGCCTAATTGTAAAGCTTGGAGGTTTCAATGTGTGCTTAAGGTTGCTTCATCAAGGGTACGAGGGGGTGATCCTAGTTGAGGTTCAGATGATGATGTTTTGATGGATATCAAAGATATGATGATCAATTATTCATATATGTCGCTCTCTTATCCTCTTTTAAAATATTCTGATTAGATGAGCTTCTTCTCCCTCTTGTTTTATAAACCAAGATGTCTTTATGCAAAATAACTCCACCAGCCATAAGTCCTGTGGAGTACACCCTGTACTCACCCTTGCTTTGTTGATACTTTTATAGCATAGTAAGTGTTCCCTTAAAGACGAGTTCCATACAACATCAACACCGATGAGTAGCTTGAGGTTCTTGGTCGGCAGCCTGGAATCTATGGGATGGGATGTTGTCTTTATGCTTTAGGCCTCTTAGGCCAATTGTTACATTTGTTGTACTTAATAGCATAATTTTCCTTCCATTGTTTGATGTTTGTGGTCCATGACCTCTGCTTGTAATATTTTGGTTCTCTGCTCAGTTATGAGCTTGTTGTAATATTTTTTGTGTCACAGGGTCACTATTGTATTACCGATTCTTCACTGGATATCCTCGAGCTTTAGGTTAAGCTTATGTCATGCTACGGTCTAGAATTTGCTTAACCCTGATCCTAAGGGTGTCACATGGACTACTCCCCTCTCATGGTGTAGAGCGACAAGGAGGTGTTGCTGAAGTAGAAGAGGCTGCCCGAGGCGATTTCGGTAGTGATTCCCCTCCAAAAAAAATATGTCGGTGGAAGTGTATACTCTCTGTTTTGTATCGTGAGGAAGGCCGCTAGGGGGTATATATAGAGGGTCTTTGGTCAAAACACACCCGTACGTGAAATATTGAGGCGAAATGGATGACCGAGGGGGAAGATCCCCCTCTCATGCAGCATGATACCTTCACCGTACCATGGGATCTCATTTCTATCTGGTTGGGCTCCTGGTCGCCCACTTTAGTTTGTTGTTGCGTCTGAAATTTTCTGAAGAGTGCTCTTTGACCTTATCCCATAGGTCATAAAAAGTAAAAAATACTAATAAAAATTGTTTTTTGCTAGACAGAGTTAGAACTAAAATAAAGGGGATCACTACAACATGGACGGCGGGCCCTGGCGCTTATAAACGCTGAGTCACACACATAATCTCCACACTCGCATTGGTGCAACAAAAAATCCACCAGGGATAATTGCATCGAGGAAAACAGATAGACAATGTTTTTTTCGCTCAACACATCATTATCCGCTGCCCTTGATCAAGCGTGGCAGGTGCACGGTTACACCATGACCCATTGTAGGGCTTGCACACCTTAGGTGTCGGATATTATGAGCGACGATGGCACAACAACACTATTTGGTACTATATCTATCATCGCATGCTATATAGTAATTTTTAATTCATCCCCCATTAAATATCTAATATCTATGAGGGACGGAATAACAGAGAACTCATAACACACAAAATGCAACTTCATCTAAATCACCATTAACATAAGCATCCATTATATACATATTGTACTTCTCAACCTAATAAGTTCACAACTCACATAGCTAGCTAAAAATATAATTAAATCCAACAAGTTCTAACCACTATAAAAGATGCACCGTCATGATCAGAGAGCCTCCTTTGACTGCAAGCTAGAAGGCATAAACAACACCTTCCTGAAGATTGTGTTGGCATCATATTCTCCCTAGTTTGATGCGGAACTAACAGTACCTGCATTATCACACTTCGCTTTAACTTTACTGATAATATTTCGGTAACAAACACAAGAGAAGTCAATGATTTCTCCTTCTTTAGATATGTAAGGTATAATATACTTTCTGGCAAAATTGGATGAGAAGTAGTACATAGGGAAGACATGAAAAGTTAAGTTTGTTACAGTACCTAGAGTAAGATTCGTGTTCTAGGCAAGGTTGGAGTTCAAAGTGAATTATCATATATTTTTGCAGTTTGTGGTTTTGTTTGAGGTGCAAACACAATAAGCAATTTTTGGCCTATAACTTCTAACAATTTGCTTCAGATTCTTCCTTCTTGACCTAGTCATGTCAACTCCATTGAGAAACCTATATCAAAGGTAGTACTCCTCTAATGATAGAATATTGGGACCCTAAACACCAAGTGAAACGATATTCATCATGTTAACTTCATTGCCAAACCTATATCAAAGGGAGTACATTTTATCAGTTATATGTGTCTTGTGTTGATAGAGCCGTAAACTGAAAGCAAGGTTACCTCACATGGTAGAGGACATATGCTATTGAGACCGAAGAACTTTGTTACTCCTGTTGTTCACCAATGCTAGTTAAAGTCATGAAATTTTAAAGAATTACATGGGTAGATTAATACAGTAGGTGTGTACCTCGACAGTTTGGGCCACATTGATATTACCTAGACCATGAATGAACTTAGCAATTAAACATTTTGTAGACAATTACTTACTATCCAACAATGTTATCTTTTAGATCCCAAGGTACAACAAACCATAAAACAATGATATACAAACAAATCTCAATGTCATAAAATATAAACTATAATTTCGAGCGATTGGGGACGTATAAAGATGCAGCTAGACGACGCGGTCGAGGTCAGCATCGTCACAGAAGAAAGTGCAACCTGACATGGCGGAGAGGTGCACGCCATGGCAGAAGAAGGTGCGGTCCGGCATGGCGGAGAGGTGCACACCGCCGCGAAAGAATGTGCGATCCGTCGTGTCGGAGAGGTACAAGTAGTCATTATAGTCATGATAATATGATGAAAAAGTCAGTTCCTATTGCCAAGTTTGAGATTTTCTCGAGCTTGGTTGGTGTAATTGTTTAGCCTTAGTGGCTGTTTTGAGTCGAAAGTATTTTCTTTGTTGTTTTTAGGGAGATTGTTGTTATTCATGGTAACAAGATATAATATTTCTCAATGTGGAGTTTGTTATGTTGTGATCCAAATTCATAAATGAGCCGAACATCTGACGGGCGGAGCAAGTTCTGTCACTGGATCGTTATCTTCATTTATAAATACATCCAATAAACCATCGGTTAGTGTTCATCGCTTCGTTGGAATATCCATGGCGTTGTGTAAACACTACTAATATAGTGAAGTCTCATTGGTTGGCATCCATGGTCTTTTCTCTCTCTATTGGAGGGGTTTTTTCACATTAAAATAATGTTTCCCCTCCTTGTGATTTGTTTGTTCTTCGTTTTTTCAATTGTCGTATATATAACAAAATCAAGGTATTCATGACCTCGAGGTAAAAAATACATCACTTAGATAAATGGATCTTTAAGTTGCTAACTGGGGATGGGGTTTGGCAAAACCTTCTTAAACAAAAATATATTGGCTCAAAATCTATATCCTAGGTTGTTTGGAAACCCGGGGATTCACATTTCTAGACTGATCTAATGGCGACAAAGAAGCTTTATTTCGCTTTGAATCCTTTTCAATTAAGGAAGGATCCGAAATTCGGTTATGGGGGATAAGTGGCCAAAGCTATAAGCTGGGAACAATATCCTGCTTCGTAAAACATTGTACATCATAAGGGTGATACGACCGCCAGAGATTTGGGTTCATCACCAACAAATGTGACGTTCATGAGAAACTTACTAGGCCCTAGACTGGTATCTTGGCATGCCTTGTTCAACGCTTGGCTTCTGTCTAATTAATACCTGGACATGATAAATTTCGATGGAATCTTCTTGAGAATGACGAGTTATCAGTTGCTTCTATGTACAATGCATTGATCCAGGCAGAATTACTAGTCGATAATAATAAGAAAATCTGAAAGATGAAGATACCGTTAAAGAACAAAATCTTTGCTTGGTATATTCATCGGGGGATTATTCATACTAAAGATAATCTCGCTATGAAAAATTGGCATGCGAGTAAAATATGTGTTCTTATCACGGCGAGACAATCAAACACTTGTTTTTTCAATGCAGTTTTGTTCACTCTATATAGCCAGTCATCCAAATAGTTACGGTCTTGTATCCACCAAGTAGTGTTGCCAATATATTTAGGAATTGGCCATATGGTATAGATCAAAAGTACAAAATTATTCTTAGGATGAGAGCGATTGCATTACTTTGGTCGCTATGGCTATGTAGAAATAATAAAGTGTTTAATGGTAAGAATACATCTCTCTTGCAGGTTATCTACCGGTGTACACGAAAGATAGGTGTACACGAACGATACGTACATGGTCCTCGCTACGGCGTGGGTTGTTTTTTACCATTCATGGATGGTAGCATAATCTCCGGATAGGTCTACTACTATTATAGGCGTTTTTACAATTTCTCATTCTGATATGTAATTTTTCTTTTTATCTTTCTTTTGTTTGAACTCTCGATTGGATCGGCTCTATCCATATCTTAGTTATGCATAGTCCGATTGTATTGCTTAAAACCCTTTGAGTAATAAAATGCCCTTTATAAAGAAAATAACAAAATCAAAGGTGTGTCCTTCATTGATCGTATCTAGCAACGACATACTTCTCGGCGTTCCTTCTTAAAGGCATTGTTGTGAGTTTTGTAAAACTTTCTGCACTGAAAACCCATGATTTGATTCTGTGGTTAGATTGCAGTTGGAGCACCTTTTTTTACCATTCGGGTGTTGCCATTGTCCATTGGTTGTGGTTGTTTGTTCTGTTGTGAGTCGCTCCTCGCTTTGGCGGCGCATTGTTCTTTTTATTTCTTTACATTTTATTTGTTTTTATCATGTGCATTTTTAATGTTCCAACTCTCTCTTAACATTATGTTGTTGTAGAGGTCGGGGGTCATTATATGTTCTTAATATTAGTATATTATCTTTATCGGAAACAGTAACGATAAATCACATATATGTGGTAGTATGCAAAAAGTTAAAGCCTAAGAGTAATTGCTAAATGTTTTTAATTGCAACTCTTTATTTAAAGTGTTATTTTAATTGCTAAATGTTTTTTCCATTACGTTTTCTTCATTTTCGTATCGTTAGTTTACCTAAGAGTAATTGTTATGGAAAGCATGTGCAATGCCGAATGAAATAGTAATATCCATCTCCTTGTCATTAGGATGATTTAATGTATTGTACCTGATGAGTAGTAGTGTACTCTAGAATCTGGATGACATGACCAGATTCCATGGATGGTGGACAGTTACTGCCACTTGGATACTAGCAGAAGAGACCACAATGAGCAAGGAAAAAACAACAATAGTAGGCTAAGGCAAAGACAATCTGACTTGATGCCACGATTGGAGAGTCCTAGGAGATCCATATTTACTTATGAGTGGATGTAAGATATGCTTGCAGTGACTGGCTGACACTTGTAAAATTATTTTAGAATGTAGCTATAATATGCAACTAGCATAGTGACCCTCGCAAATGCGAGGGCAGCATCTTTAATCCGTAAAAATTATTGTAAAAATAAATTAATGATTTCATGCATAATAATGAATAAACTAATATATAAAGCGGAGTCATTGTAAATAATGTTGTGCTAAATAAAATATCATGTGATATTTTTGAAATGTGTCCTACAAACTTTTGAACAATTTATAGAACACCAAACCACAAACCATGAGAACCTGTATGTGGTTGGGTTAGGAGTTATACTCCCAAACCACCAGCGATCCGTGGTGATCTATGTTTCTCACTAAGGCGGAAAACTGTTTGGGTATGGGCAACGTTCTGGTCAATAATGAGGCATTTGTAGTCCTAAGCTAATTTAAGTTTATTACTGTGAAAATAATCTTAGATTAGAGCTCACAAGTATTCCCCTACGTTAGTTTATGAAGGTTCTTGTTTGTATTGTACTTAGACAAATAGGGCCCACATTATTGATAGCCGTATGCTTTGGTTTCTCAGATGAAATATTTGTATTTTGACCAAATAGTGGTGATATTTTTGCTACTTTTTCTAATAATAAAAATCGAGTTATCCCCACTTCTAACTTGGAATAACGACATAGCCACCTTCATGCCCTTGCCCAATTTGCGAATCCTAAGCTAAGATTATTTCCACAGTAATAATAGATCATGTGTGCTACTTTTATGTCGAAGTGAGGTTGAGTATGTCTATTTTAAACATATAGGACTTGATAATTTTTTATATGGAGTCCTTGTTTTTCCTTGAATAATTAACGTGACATGTAGTAATTATTATTTCATTTTATTTCTCATGTATGAATACAGAAAACATGTATGTATTTTTCGCATGAATGAGTAAATTTTAGTTCGAACTATCGTATTATCTAGTTGAGAAAACTTGGGAGATAGTAAATTTTTAACATTTTATTATGTTACATTAATGTAGGTCCTAGTTTGGAAAAATGGCATAGCGACCTTCATCCTTGTAAAATTTAGAACAATGATGTAGCCACCTTCATGCGCTTCACCAAGTTTGTGGGTCCTAAGCTAAGCTTATGGCAAGAATAATAATGGTGTAAGTATGTTAGTTTTATAGCAAGATCATGTTGAGTCACTATTTTAAATATATAGAACATTGTGAATTTGTTATATAGAGTCCTTCTATATGGACAAACAACTAATGCTAGCCGCGTTAATCATTTCTCCTTTTACTTATACAACAATACCTTCAATTGTAACTACTTGTTTCGCAAGAATTTTTTTTTTTGCACAAATGTGGAAATTTAATTTCTATCTATTGTAACATCAAGTTGTACAGACTCGAAATATTATGTAAAAAATATTGAAGTGTTTGATATCATTTACATTTGGTTCCTATAATTTGCAATACAGTCGCTTTTGTCTATTTTTGCATTTGGTATGCATAATTAATGCTATATACTTACAAACAGTACAAACTACATTTCATCATACCCTTTCTTATGTGCTAGTGGGGAGGAGCTACCTTTGTTATTTATGAGAACACCTCGTGAGTTGATGGAACACATGTAAGTGTAGATATGTTATCCGATTAAACATGTACTCTCACCATTCTAAAATGATATAATATGTTTTAGACTTTTGCTGAAACTTATGTATCAAGACGTTTTCTGGTGCGTAGGTTCACTTATTTTGCTCCAAACCTATACACTAAAAGACGTCTAGACACGTATGTTTAAAAAAGACTAACACATTTTATAATTTGAAAGTACATAATGTTAAGCCCTATGTGTTTGCCATGGACTCACATTCTCTTGTTGTCTAATTAAAAGACGCATTTGTAGTGAGATAGATGCTCATCAGTTTGGGAAAAAAAACATACTGCTATTGCGTGCATGGACTCCAATCTCTCGCCGAAACGTTTTTTTGGGAGGTGCCCAAATCCGTTTGGTCAGTAGAAAAGATGGTTCCATATCCTTGCCGATTTTCACGTTTATTAACTCCTCGTACGTGACATGTTCACTTTTGTTTATATAACCGCAGTTCTACATAACTTTTCATACGCTTAATCCTGGCCTTAAATTTTAGATCCCACAGTTAATATAATTTGGGTGATGTGGATTAACGTGATGCCTCGAAACAACCTCTTATATTGCTTTTAGTATATAATAGATTGTCCCGCGCTAAAAACTAGCTTTTAGGGGTTCATATCATACAACAAACCTTGGTTTTTTTTCATGTGAGATGAAATTTTATTGTGATTTAACCTTTGTTTATTGATTTTCCCATGTGATTTAGCAAATTTAACTTGAAATTGTTTCTTTGTAAACCTATACTCAGTTTTTGCACCATATGCATGATAATTCGTATAGATAACCACGAAATGATGCAAACAAGGAAAATTAGAAACTAATCAGTGAGCTCTCTTTTGAGAAAATTGTTTTGTAGGGGAACTAATTCTAAATGTTTCAAATATTTAAAAGAAAAAACAGATCAAAATGTAAGATCTATAGTGATACATATTATATTTTTTCACATATTGTGAACACATGTCGATTTATTTTGGATCAATTTAACATTTTGCTATTTGTTATTTACATGTGTGACATTTTGTAAGGATGAACAAAACTTAAGAGCCGTAGCAATGCACGGGCATTCAACTAGTATGTGGTAGGATACAAAAAGTTAAAGCCTAGTACTCTGCAATTATGACTACAAATCAATGATTTTCTAAAAATTACTTGGAATTTACAGAGATCTGGAATTCTTAACTACCGATTGAGTATTTTTTTTTAGTCCGGATTCACCATAAGGGCGTTGGTCCCACGGCATCACAGATGCCCTACGATTGTTGGAGATTCGTGCAAAGTCCGTGAAGTCAACAATCATCACATATTTACACTTAAGTCCTCTTGAAAAGTTGGAAATAATCTGAGCTCCACCCAGTAGTGAAACTTGTATGTTTTTTGGTCTGATCTGTTGAAATTTGTATGAATCTTCAAATTTTATTACTTTTTCTAATTTTCTACTATCAATATAGTTATTTTTTCTATTTTTTTTACGGTTGCTATTGAATCATGTATGAATCGTGTATGTGTCTGCAGATTCAAAGTAGTTTCAGATCTCTAATAACCCTTGTATGAATCTAGACTAAGGTAAAAGAGTTTTCATGTAAAATACTTTGCACGAATCTCCAACAAATCAATGATAACGACTGTGCCGGGGGACCAAACTAGGTGTGGTATTGCATTTCCGATTTTTTTTTTTGTCTCCCTTGGCAGTCCACCTGCGTAGAACAGCTAGAAGTCTAGAGCCGATTCAGAGAATCAATCAACAATACAGCACCCGTACACATATTATGATCTGATGTACATATGAACACACCAATAAGTTAATTCCAGTCGACATGAGAAAGTATGCACGGTCTGTTTCACCGTCGATCCCCACAGAAGGACCTGATCATCGGCCGGTTGGGTGGGAAAGTTGCGAGAACACCACACTGTTGGCGATGTCCTCCTCGTCCATGTCCTCGTAGATGAGTGAGAGCGCCGCGGCGTTGGCGGCCAAGCTCTCCGCCATGGAAGGAGGGGGTAAGCTGGTGCCTCCAAAACTGTCTTCTCCCTCCGTTTTCCCCCCGTTCTCAAAGGTCTCCTGCATCTGCAGCGCGAACTCGAGGTTCCAAAGCACGTCTCCCATGGATGGCCTGTCCACGCCATGGTCGGCGAGGCACTTCTCCGCTGTCTCCGAGAATTTCTTGAGGCAGTCCGGCGCGATCTTGCCTTTCAACAAGGGATCGACGATGTCCTCCAGGGTTCCTTTCCTTTGACAACTCAAGGCGTGGTCAGCGAGGCTGACCTGCTCCCTGGGTAAGCTCGGGTTGAGCGCCGGCCGCGCGCAGAGCACCTCGAAGAGCACGACGCCGAAGGAGTAGACATCGGACTTCTCCGTGAGCTGCTGCCGCCTGAAGTACTCCGGATCGAGGTAGCCGAAGCTGCCCTTAACCATCGTGCTGACGTGCGTCTGGTTGTTGGTCATGGGACCGGTCTTGGAGAGACCGAAGTCGGAGACCTTGGCGACCCATTTCTCGTCAACGAGGATGTTGGTGGTCTTGACGTCGCGATGGATGATGGTATACTTGGCGCCGGTATGGAGGTAGTGGAGGCCTCGAGCGGAGCCGATGACAATCTCGAGGCGCTGCTTCCACGGCAAGGGCGGCTTGCCGCTCTTGTAGAGGTGCTCGCGTAGCGTGCCGTGCGCCATGTAGTCGTAGACGAGGATCATCTCGCCGTCGTCCTCGCAGCAACCGATGAGCGAGACAAGGTGCTTGTGCCTGAGCTTGGAGAGCATCTCGATCTCGGTCTGGAACTCTAGCACGCCCTGTTCGGAGGACGGGTTGCTCCGCTTGATGGCCACTTTGGTGTCGCCGTCCACCACGCCCCTGTACACCTTGCCGAAGCCGCCCACGCCAATGACCAGGGACTCGTCGAAGTTCTTGGTGGCCGACTTGATCTCCTTGAAGGAGAAGTGGCGGCACATGGCCGTGATGTTGGGGTCGAGCACCGCGCTCTTGCCGCCTGCTGACGACTTGCTGGCGTTGGTCTGCGAGTTGCCTCCGTACACAGGCAGCCAGCCGGAGGAGTGCGACGGGCTGCTACTCAGTCCCTTGTTCTTCTTGGTCTGGTATGCCACAAAGCAGATGGCGGCGATGATCCCGAAAGCCGCGGCACCGCCCGCAGCTCCACCGATGAGAGCCCCTACGTTGCTCGCCTTTTCCTTGAACTGCCCCATCGGGCCCTCCATCTCCGCCTCCATGAGCATCGTCGACGGGTCGGGGTTTGGCCCAGCAAGGTTGCCGGAGCTGTCGCTCATCTTGAAGATCTCCAGGCCATTGAGAGTGGCGTCAAAGAACTGCGACTTCATTGTGGTGACAGGGTGCAGCGCGACCCACAGAATCTTGTCGCCTGCTGGGCTGTCGGGCATGTACACCGCGTAGTCCTTGTAAATCGGCACGCCTTTGCCCCCCGTCCATGCGACTATATCGGCGGCGCTACTGTCGGCGCCTTCGCCGCCAACCATGATGGGAGTCGTGGCTGTTTTGTTGTTGACGAAAATGTTGAACACCACCTGGTTCACCTTGTCGGCAAGCAGCGCGCAGAAGTGGAGCCTAACGAGGTAGGTAAAGTTGCCGTCCACCTCGAAGACCCATGTCAGGTTGTTGTTCTTGTTCACGTTCCCGTCGGCGCCCATTCTCCGGGTAGAGTCGTACACGCTTAGGGGCGCCGCGTACTCTACTTCTTGGCTCGGGTACTTGATCACTGCCGTGTCGTTCTCCTGATAGGTGACACCCGACGCGGCACCGTAGACGTACGGCGTGTCATCGAACCACTCCCGGAACAGCCCCGAATCGTTCGTCGCCGCCACGTACGACCCGCCGACGTTGAGCCTGTACATGGTCTGCATGGCTGCGGCACTGGAATCCACGGACTGGCTATCCAAGCCCACCAATGGGGCTTGGTCGGCGAAGATGTTGGGCATGGACATGATCTCGATGCCATTGACGAAGGCGTAGGACGCGTTCTTCATGGCCGTCGGCGCGAAGGTGAGCGACAGCGAGCCGCTTGCTGTAGGCGGGAGCGTGAACTCCCTCACGATGTACGCCTGGCTGAGGGCCTTGGCTGTGATGTAGACGCTGAAGTTCCGAAGGAGCGTGATGCCCGTGGAGGTGGACACGGAGAAGAAGAAGTGCTCCGCGGGGAGGTCGTGGTAAGCTGCCGGGTAGAAGTAGAGCCTCACCCAGTGCCGGTCCGTCTCCCCGACGGTGAATGTGTAGGCCGTTTCTTTCGTGAACACCCGTGCTGTCATGTATGGCACCGGCGACGGGAGCGCTGGGTCCTGCACGTCCGCGCTCGCCATGATGGACGACTTTCCCCCGTCCGCGAGCCACTTGCTGTCCTTGTCGCTCACCCATTTCCTCCCCTCGGTGTCCTGGCCGTCCTTGTCTGATCCACAGTTAACCACTATGGACTCCGTTGGCACATACTTGGCCGCCTCAGCGAATACCACAATCCTGACTGCCAAGAGGACACCGAGCTGCAGGACACCTCGGGGGGCCGGCATGGCCCTCACCAGCGAGCAACCACCGTCACGGCAACCTTCTTGGACTCGATCTGCTGCGTGCCAATGGAGACGCAATCTTCTAGCAGAATAAATCTCTTCACCAATTTAATTGGGCCATGCCGGCCGGCCGGTGGCGATCGTTGGGGTTGGGGAGGGAGAAGAACAGAGGTGTATGTGCCTCTGCGTCCTCCTCCGGGAAGGGGGGATGTTTGTTTGGGGGAATAAGGGACAAAGCTAGCGGAGCTTCACCAACGGGCGTGAAGCCGTTAAAGATGGGCATGCAGGAGCGTTTGGCGGGAACGGCTGCGCTGTGTTGGTTTCAATTTGGCACTTGGCCTTCTGGATGCATGTCTGGCTCACCGCATGCTTAGGAAACTAAAAGCTCCTACTCCTCTAAAATGGTGGACAGTTAATTAACAAAGACCCCGATCCTTTTTTTAGATAGCACTCCACGTTTCCTCGGCAGGCTTCCGCATCGTGAGAAACACACTCACCAAAATAAAGATCTAATTGACTTCCCTTCATCGTGAGAAACACAAGTGCAGCCCTTATCACTGTCACGACACTCCATCTAGCTGAAGCACTTTTTTTTTTTTGAGAATTCAGCACTTTATTAACTCAAAATATTATTACAAATACAAAGACCATCATGTGGTTGATCCAACCATACCTGACGTCCCAAAGAACTAGACACTGCTGAACGAGCTAACCTATGAGCCTCTTCATTCGACACTCGGTTTTCATGCTTAAAAGGAAACTAAAGAGAAGAGGTTTGCACTAGCCTTCATCTCTGATTCAGCGCTTGGACGACTGACAGGCCGTAATGCGCTCAAGGATCAAGAGTGATTCTTTTGGGCTTCTAACATGGTTTATAGGTTCCCTACTGCATAAGCAGAAAAGAAATGTTTAGATTTTCTCCACCGAGAAGGAGAGAAACTGGTCCCGAGCTTCTCAACTCATATTGCTAGACGTTCTTCGAAAAAGGACATTCGTTTCTTCGAATTACATCCAAAATGCCACCAGATGTCAGGCCACAACAAAACGCGTCAATAGTAAAAAAAACCTGTTCCCGATCCCCACCCACGTGGCCACATGCATGGCCCTCCTTCCCGACCCATCTCTCTCCCCATCGCAACGCACAAGGGTGACATGGGCTGCGCTGCTGCTTAACGATCTCTTCCTCCTTGATTAATAATACGGAGTATCACGATTGTGAATAGTAGCTTATTAAACAATACTAACAAAGGCTCCACTGCACGCAGGAACTTGGGAATGATCTACATAGAGAAAAAATCTACTAGGATGTACTGAATTATACTACAATACTATGTTTTTTATTTTATTTCTAGCTCTTTTTTACTTATGACTAGCGTATGTGTACTATATTTCGTTTTATTAAGTGGACAGATCAAGTCCAGGGACATAACAAACATCTCACAACTCATCGCAGCAACTAAGCCAAAACAGTATAAGCCCAAAAGAAGTCTTCCGAGAGTTTCTACAAGCTTTTACCCCACCACAGTTTCTCCCTACCGAAATCTACAAGAAGGCTTATCATAAGCAGAAGCCCAAAATAAGTCACCCCAAGTCCTGTCCAAGAGCCAGCGCTTCACAGCAGGTGATGGCCTCCATGGTCGTTGGGTCGCTGATCCCCGAGAAGGTGAGCATAGATGCGCCCAAGAAGATCCCCTCATCGGTTCGACAAATCACACCAACAACACCTCCTAGTTCATTCTTCTCCATAGCCGCGTCAACATTCATCTTTGTGCATCCCCGACTTTGGACGGATCTAGCGCGGGTGGACGTGCTTTGGTGCCGCACGAATAGCGCGGCTAACCCTGGTCTCCACTGCCAAGCCACGCAAATAACTCCCGATAAACAGGTGAGTGGATAGAGGACTCTGGAACACTTCTTCGTGTATGATCTTTCTCCTCGCGTACCAGATTGCCCACAATGTAACAGCAACTCTAGCAAACTCATCATGTGATAACGAGGACGTCATCTCTGCTAGCAACTGCCTCGCGGAAGGCGTCTCATTCATGTACACATGTTCGGCCACTCCCTCATCAGCGAGGGCCCAAACACAACGCGCCACCATGCAGTCAATAAGAGAATGTTGCCACGAGTCCGCCATCCCGCATAAGCTGCGAGCCACCGACTCTGCCATATTTCTGCTGCAACAGATATCTCCTGTAGGGATAGATTGATATGGTAGTTGCCATAGGAACACTCTGAACTTCGATGGCACCTTGACAGACCAAATCCGCTTCCAAGCATGACTCGTTCCCTCTGTATCTGAGCATGCTGGCCTCTCATCGAGCCAGTTCTCCCTCCTCATCTTTGTATGAACTAGAACCCGATACACTGAGCGCACTGTCGAGACACCATTCTTCTCGTAGTGCCATGCCCATATGCCATCCAGTCGGTGAGTGTTGAGGGGAATAGACTGAATCACTTCAACATCCATTGGTAGAAATCACTCATCTAGTGTGGCCGTCTTCCAACTTGCCTTGGTCAGGTCAATGAATGCCGCCACCAGCGGAGGTGGATCACTTTTTTGATAGTGGAGTGGTCGTAGCATGTGATCTCGTGGTAACCAATCCTGGTTCCAAGCGTGGGTTCTCTCACCCGTCCGGATCCTCCGAATCAACCCTTTCTTCATAGCATCTCGTCCCTCGAGCAAGGCCCTCCAAATCTGAGAGGGATGAATACCGAGCAGTACTGCAAGAAAATATGTATTCGGATGGTAAATTTCCTTCAGAATCCGAGACCTAAGGGCCTTTGGATTTTGGAGTATATGCCATGCTTGCTTTGCGAGAATTGCAATGTTGAATAGCTCGATGTCGTGGAACCCCATGCCTCTGTTGGATTTAGGGGAGCACATAGTTTCCCATGATGCCCAACATGTCGTTTGCTTGCCCTCCTTCCTCCCCCACCAAAAGCTTCGGATCATAGAATTAATCGCTTCGCAGAGACCACACGGTAACTTGAAGAAGTACATAGATAATAGTGGTATCGCCATAGCCACAACCCTAATCAACACCTCCTTACCTCCCGACGCCAGAAGTTGTTCAAGCCAACCCTTTATTTGTTTGCATATGTGATGCTTTAAGTATTTAAAAGCACCATTTCTAGAATTCACCACATCAGAAGGCATTCCCAAATACTTATCATTCAAAGATTCATTGGGAACATTTAGGATGTTCTTCAGAGATGACCTCCTCTCCTCTGTACAACCCTTACTAAAAAACACTGATGATTTATCCAGGTTAACATGCTATCTAGAGGCATTGCATTATTTCTCAATTTTTTCCTTTACTTCATTGGCACCCTCATCCATAGTTTTCACAAACAGTTCGCTATCATCAACAAAAAAGGAGATGGTTTACAGCCGGGGCTGTAGGGGCAACCATGATCCCTTGGAGATGCGATGAAGAACGACTTTGTTTAAGAGGCCAGAAAGTCCCTCTGCTGCAAGGAGAAAGAGATAGGGGGATATTGGATCACCTTGTCATAGTTCAAGTGAAGGATTGAACTCTTCCAATGGTGCTCCATTAAACATAACTGAGAAGGACACTGAGGTGACCAAACTCATAACCAGCTCCACCCATTGATGGTGGAAACCCATGCGCAACATTATAGCCTTCAGGTACGACCACTCCACCCGATCCTATGCCTTTCGCATGTCTAGTTTTAGTGCACAATGTTGATGCTTCTTCGCACCATTCCTCTTCATGAAGTGGAGGCACTCATACGCAGCAATGACATTGTCTGTAATCAATCTTCCTGGCACGAAAGAAGATTGTTCTTCTGAGATAATATTTGGGATTATCACTTTCAGTTTGTTGGCCAGTACTTTAGAGGAAATTTTGTAGATGACTTTACACAGGCTAATGGGGAGGAATTGACCCAGCTCCTCAGGTGAAGCCACCTTCGAAATTAGCACTATGAATGTCTTATTGATTTCCTCTGGGCTATCCTCTCCCCTCAAAATTTGTAGGACAGCTTGAGTAAACCTCCACACCGCACAAATCCCAGTGTTTCTAAAAAACTATGACGGATAACCATTGGGACCCAGTGCATTGAGCGGGAACATTTGGAAGAGGGCATGCTTGACCTCCTCTCCCACGAAAGGAGCCATCAGCCGATCATTCATTTGGCCAGTGATGCTCACCTCACCGCTGCCAAGACCTCCCTACCCCTAACATGGGCTTTGAGGTATAAAGATGATCACAAAACCTACTCGGCAAAACACTTAGCTCATGTGGGTATTCCGTGAAAGAGCTGTCTAGGTGTCGCAACCGTGTGACACGGTTCCTCTTCTTCTGTTTACTCGCATAGAGATAGAAGAAGCGCATGTTGCAATCACCTTCCGATAACCACTAGATGCACGAACTCTGCCTCCACATTGTTTCCTCGCGGTGCTGCAACTCGATGATTAACTCAACGGTCTTGAGCTCACGATGATTCGGTCCCACTCGATGAGGCGCAGCCCATAGTTCTACCAGCTCTAACTTCAGTAGCTTCAGTTCCTTTCGGGGGCTTCCAAAAGTATTCCTTCCCTAGTCCGACATGGATGCGGAAAGGGTTTTGAGCTTCTGCTCCAAACCGTGTGCAACATCCCAGCATTAGAGCTTAGAAATAAGCTGAGATGAGGTGTGTGCATTGCATTCATGCATAGAAAATCTGGATAATTTTCGCGCTTTTAAATAAAACTTGTCAAAGTGATTGAAGCTTCTCTTAACTTGGTGGAACTGAAGTAGATCATCAAGTTGATTGCAATGAGTTTCAATATGACCTTTGCTAAAACCCTATTTTTGGGCTGTATAATTTGATCTATGGTTAGATCAAATGTTATAGAGCTAAACCCCTAACACACTACTTAATAAGGAGTGCTAGATCTTCTAGATATCATGATATGGTATTCCATAAAATGACTCAAGAATGAATACTTAATCTTCTAAAGATTTTATGAAGGAACCATTTACAACAAACCCTGGATACCAAGTTAAGATTATAACTGAAGTAAAGTAACTCAATAACTAAACCTTGATATACATGCTTTTCATAAATATTTATACCATGGACATCATTGTAGATCCCAAGCATTAACCTTTGTTACAAATAGAGTAGAAAGGGAAGTCAAGCCAAGGCCATTCATCACATATCCTTGTTGTCATATTAACATATGACATTTCTACTTAACCAAGTCCTAGTGTCAATTGATCATCAATGTTGAGTAAACAATTTTTGGCCTAGCACTTAATAACCTTTAGCTTTGACCTATTATATTGACCTTCCAAAGACCTTAAGTAAATTAATAAGAAGGAGGAATTAGTTATAGTAGAGTGTGTCATCATCAATGGAATGTGATCCGTAGTGGTGATCAAACCATTTGATATGGGAGGAGTTAACTCACTCATGAGTTAATTAGAAGATGTATTTAAACCCAATAGTTTAGATAGTAATTATGAAGTTATGAGAAAGCTAGTAGTAGTAGATAATCAAATGGTAATCTTGTTAAGTCAAGGGGGTGTAAGCTAAAGTAAGCTTCATTAACAATATAAACCTTATGAAGAGACCAGGTGTATTCCAAGTCTATTACTTAGTTGATTATAGATCTTGATCAGAAAATTAGAAGCCTAAGCTTAGTATGATCAAGGGATGGTGGTCATTATTCTCAAGTCACTTGAGAGTAGATGACTAGGTGCTGAAGAAAGGTTGTGAGTATACCAAATTAGAGAAAACCCTAGTAAGCTGAATCATCTAGCTTGATCATGAGTAGTCAAGCTTGGGTATGATGAAGTATATAATATGAGTTGTATGGAGTAGTTGGAGGCATAGTAGCTCAACCAACCTAATACAAGAACAAACTTGTATTATGGAGAGTAGTACCATACCTATTCTAGAGGATTGATATCACGCATGATATAGAGAGGATTGTAATCTTGCAAGCCTTGGAAGTAAATGCAAGGTGGATATAAAGGGAGTTAATGGATGGAGTTAGAAATAGCTACATTGATAGATTCATTAGTAGTAGCTAAGAAATGGAAGTTATATAATAGAGAAGGATGAAGGAGGACTATTGTTGAATTGGCATGACCATGTCATCATATGATGATTGATATGGTGGAGTCAGATGATTGACTTATTCAGGAAGATGTGATCTATGTGAATAAGATAAGAGAGATTTATAGAGTATATTTAGGAAAGGAGTTCCTTATCTAAAGATAAGCTTAGTGAGGTATTAAGGTAGGAGTGCTTGAGAAACCTTTAACCAACAGTATACCAAGCCATAAATAGAACCATGTCTACGTCTTTGTTTAAAACCCTAGAATCAAGTTAGCAGTGGAACTATTTTCTATTCCTAGGTAACCATTGAATAATGTCTCTTGGACAAATGAAGCTTCCAAGAGATAATTAGAGAACCAGATGAGTGTTTATAGATGAAAGCCTTGTCTGCTTTATTATCTTAAACCCTAATAGAAACCTAGACCCATGAACCATCAAGACCACATTAAGAAGTAATCTTTATAGCACACTGAGTTGAGATATCATTCAGGATTATAAATTCAGGATCAATCCTTAAACCTTAATTCCTAGACACATTCACTAATAAACTTGAGGGTAGTGTATCCTCTAGGGTCCATGGTAAGTGTGATATTAGAAACCCTGAATAAGTGTTGCTGGGCATTGAGATTACCTGTGCCACATGAATGATAATGGTTGTTCACCATTATATAATAAACTTCTATCAAAAGATTAACCACACTTAAGATAGTAGAGAACAACTAGTTTAAGAAATAATGCATGCTTATTTTGGAAGTAGGAGGATGGTTATGAATAACATTTTAGTGGACCTTGATTAAAGGAACTTCCAAACTTTGAAGAACCTTAAAAATTCAAATCACCATATCATGAACCACAAGGTTTAACACCTTATTATGAATATATATAAATCCTTTATGAGGATAAGTATGAATAAGATTCTATATACATCATTAACCATTTGAAACCATTATCATTACATTCATTTAGTGGAAGTAAAGATCATTTTATAAGGTTTTATATAAGAAGTAATCTCTAAAATCCTAATACCTATTAATATTTTCTAATGAAAATAATGCTTTATACAATCATGAATAGTAAAAAAATACTAAAAAGGAATGTCTAACCAACTAGTTACATTAACCATGTAGAACCCTTGTTGATTCACCGAGTTTGAGTATTTGAATCATTAAGGAAATTCAAATTGAAATGGAAAGGGAAAAACAGAAAATAGAAATAGAATTGGAAAAAGAAAAGGAGTCAGCTAGACTCAACCTTTTCTTCTTTTCCCTTAACTTAACCACACCATGAAGCAACGTCAGTCAGCTTTTCTTTCTCTTAAATGGCAACACCATGAACAAGCGTCAGTCACCTCCCGCTCACTCTGCTATGGCCCAATACCATCCTGGCCCACATCATGCAGTCGCCGAAGCAGGTGCGTGTCACGAGCGCTGCTGCTATCCGACGTCAAGATCCTCGCCGCGATCGCCTGCGAAGGATAAGAATGCCACCGCGTCATCCTTCCATCCTCATCCTCTCACTCTCTCTCGCACTCTCTTTCTCTTCCTCTTTGTACACGAACCAGAACCCTAGCTCGTCGAGGATCATTGTCCTCGCCGTCTCTGGTTGCCCCGGGGCCCGCTGAAGCCACCACTAGATGCGCCAGTGTGTCCTTGTTCGTCTCCGACCAAGCTCGCAAGCCGGTGCACCCTGAGTGCATCAGAATCGAGCTCGACATCTCGCCGGCCACCGTGGCCATTACCGTTGATTCACCGTCAACAGTCCACCCCAAGCCCTGTCGACCATGCTGCGAGCATTAGGGTGAGCTCTCGCTACTCCCAGACCTCTCCAATCCATCCCTTTCGCTCTAAGTAGTGTAGTGCACCGTTGTCGGCCCCCGCAAAGGATGGTAGTCGGAGTACCTCCGGTGACCAAAAGGGGGTGATGACACCACCTTTAGGTTCCCCTCGATTCCCTCTGTCCAGCACCGCATTCCTTGTTGCCCTAGTGAGCCACCAATCAACATGACCTTCCTCGACCTTACTCGACCAATCGATGTCACCTCATCGTCACGTTGGTGTCACCCTCAGCCAGTTTGACCAGTCCACAGTGACGTGGCATTGGTCCCACTAGTCAGTGGCTTAGGGTGGAGTAGGGTTGTATGCAGTGTAAAAAGAATTAGAGTGAGGCTGACGTCAATAGTGACTCAATAAAACATTTAAATATTTTCTTTTAGAATTTCAGAAAATTATTAAATATTATTAAATCAATATATTTTGTTTTATAATTCAGAAAAATATGTGTTATATATCAAAATGTCCAAAAAAATAAATTCTATAACCTAAACCTATTATCATATTTTATTTTGCAACTTAAATAGGATAATAATTATTATTAGTAAATAACCAATTAAGGATTAATCTTTTAAAATATATATTCTATTATTGAAAATTCATAAACATAAGTATAAGATACCAAAATTCTTAGAAAAACAAAATCTACATTTATAAACTTGTTTTATATATTTTTGTGTCACTTAACTAAATATTATTATTTATTAAGTCTTTATAAAATGATAAAACTTATAAAATCATATTTTATTATTTAAAAATCACAAAAATACATATAATATATCAAAATGACCACACAAATAAAATATACACATTAAAAATATCCTATTGCACATTTCAAGTCAAATAAAGGTAAAAGTTTAATAAGTCTGGATTAAAACTATTTTCTAATATCTTAATGGATTAAAAAATACATAAATCTTTACTTTGCCTTTGGCATTATTTGTTTAAAGTCTAAAATAGGAAATAACAAGTTCAATTGATGTTTAAGTGAAGTTAACATAGGTTTAACCATTTTAAGATGTATTTACTAAAACTACCATCTCAAATTAAGTGTATGTTAATTTTCATAAAAATATTTTATCAATTATAAAATCAACTAAAATAGTGTATTGCTTATCACAAGGCTTCTATTCACTTATAAAATCATCAAGCTCATATTAACTAATTCCTCTACTAGTTTGGAAAACTAGTTAAATTTAAACCAAGTTCTTAAGTAATTAAAGTAATGTCTATTTTGTACTTATGAAGCATAACCTTAAAAACACCAATTCCATAAAAGCAATGCTACTTGTATTCTACTTTTAGGAATCATTAAGAAGTAAATCACATGTAACATGATGCCATCTTCCAAATATATAAGTCTCCACTTGCTAGTGGAATATCTATTCAAAATGCTAATTGTTTTCTTCTTTAATACTCATAACTGGTAAGAAAACCTTTTCCTCAAAAGTTAACATTAAAAGTAAGCCTTAAGCAATTCTATAAAGGCTCTAATTGATTAATAATCTTGCTTAAGAAATATTTTACATACCATGCCCCATTTGAGTGATTTAGTATTGCATACGACTTGTTGTACTTACATATTGTTTCACACACTCTCACAAGCCTTAACAAGAAGCACATATGTGAAGCTGGTATAAAAGTGCAACACATTCCAAAGAACTCATCACAAACTCCAAACCCTAGATCAGATATGATTATTCCAGGGATTCACATTTATCAAATTGCATTACATTACTTATGCATAATTGCATCTTGCTTCTTTAAACATTAGTCCTTACCGGACCAATCATGCTATTTACAGAATTTGAATCTTCTAGTATCTTGAAGACCATGATTGCATAATCTTGCGATCACAAAAGGCAAGTTCACACTTTCTCATGTCCTTTGATTATTTTCTATGCTTGTAACTCAACTGCTATCATCACCCGCATTTCAAAAAGGTCGAAAACACTATTTTCATAATTAACTAGAAGTATTGGTTACTGTTCCAGGGTGATTAGCTAATCTATTATAACTGGCAATGGAAATGCCATTGTACAGGAATGTATCATCTAGGACTTAACAACCAATGTAACCAGTGAATCTAGTGCCATGTATTACGCGTTAACCTTGATATTTGGAATGGGATGGAGAAGTCATTGGGATCTTCCTTTCGCATGGACGGATGACCTTATCGTGAGGTTGTAGCTTCCTTGCAGGGACTCAGTAGATGGGTGGGACTCCTAGTTCCCCGCGATATTGGTGTCTAGACTTTTCGTGAGGGGCTGCCATTGGTATATCTGCCTATATGGGGGTTGCCGGGGACATGATCTGCTCACTGTAGTCTCCAAGGGGTTGTCGAGGTTATATCTGCCTATATGGGGGTTAATGGAGGTATATATGCTTGGGAAGGTCGTGTCTTCATGCGTGCTGCCCTGTTGTGCAACAAGGATTTGGTCTCTCATGGGTAAAGTAACGCACCTCTGTAGTGTGTAAGAACTCTGACATGTTACTCCCTGTTCCGGGAAGGAGCTATGAACGTGGCAGGAAAGGAACTCCATGAAAGTTCTGGTCAACCTATGAAGGCTGTCGGACATAGTTTTTAGAATAAAAGCAACCTTTGAAGAAATGTTTATGAAAACCTGCATTGCCTATGACCTTTGGTGTTTGGCTATAGAGATAGTGCATCATACACTCCTTTTTAGTGAACTTGCTGAGTACGCTCGTACTCAACTGTACCTTCTTAACCCTTGCGAGGTTCTAAGATGTTGAAGACGACGTCAACATCAATTTCTTCTCAAGAAACCATCACCGGCAGCTCAAATCCTTCACTAAAGTCAATGAAGTCAACATATACATCAACCGAAGTGAAGACGAAGATCCTGATTAGATAGGAGTAAATACTCTAGCCATAAAACCTACTTTTGTAGAGCATTGCATTAGTAGCATTTATAGGCCAGATAGTTTAAATGCTAGTCTTATTAGCCAGATAGTTCTGAGTTATTATTTCTGGTTCTTCTTTGTAATAAGTTTCTTCCTCTCTCTTTAACCTAGAGTGTTCTCTTGATCTTTTGTAAAGAGTCGAGTTGTAATCTATAGTCATGTCTTGGACCTGTTGTGTTTCTGTTCTACCACTCTGAGGGATGTAATACTAGTGAATGGTGTTTCATTGGTGTTATGTCAACGACTATAGTGCACTACATCATGAAGTGGTATGCTGGGTCACCGCATCTGGTATCAGAGCATATGCTTTGACCTTAGGATTAAAACCCTTTTAGGAAGATTTGTAGGTTGGATAGTGACTATAGGATCCATCTTATCTAAACCAAGACTTGTGATGGTTATCCACTTGAGGATAAACCTTGTCACACTTAAGTTGGATGCTTTTATCATCTTTCTTAAAGATTAGTTATCTATCTTCTCTAGGGGAAATGTCATTTTAGTGTAGCTCTAAATAGGTATAACACCACCAAGATATCCTAAGTAAGTTGAATATCAAAGAAGATTACGACTAAGTTTAGGATATAATGTGTAGTAGTATTAGTGATGGAGTCTATAATTAGAATCCCTATGAAGTAGCAGAATCTTACCACTAGTTGATACCACTATACCACATAGGGTAGACCATTAGAGTATGTATAGATACAATTGGAAGAAAATCATATGGCATTCAGTTGAGAATGCCATGTGATAGAGTAGAATTTTGTCAAGAATCATTAATATTAAGCTAAGTAGAAGAGTCGTCATGGTGAGGTTAGCTCTTCAATCATGATGACTAGGTAAATCTTAACAAGTTCATAGTGGGAATGGCTCCGAGACCATGATAAGTTTGTAATTAGGACAAGTACTTGGTAACAAATCTTGTAATAACAGTAAGTAAGTAAGTAAAAGTGTAGGTCTATGATAGAAGTCATAGGTATTATAATATTACGATGATTTCTCGATTAATTTAGTGAATACAATTTTGTTAGTAGTCTTGAGTGATTATGTTAGGGTAGTTTATGATATAATAGTCTTTAGTAGTCCCGAAATAAAGGTAAGAGGTTAGACAGAACCATAGTGAGACCACTTTGCTCAAAAATTATCCTGTTGCAACTGGGCAAATCGGGTAAATATTGAGATAAAGAGTAGTTTAACCCCTAAGTGCTAAGTATCACAAAGTAAACCTATACTAGGAGGTGTCATATACTACACATCTAAGCCTAAATTCTAGAGGTATTATACTCAACTACTATATTCCAGGCTTAGAATGATGTGTGTTATATGTACCACTTTTGGATTTCTTGTTTTTTCTTGGATCTTCTTGATTGACTAGATCTGTGCATGAAGTTTGACTTGATGTGCAAATGCATGTTGCATCATCAAGATATTACTTGATGTTGTAGATCTAGATAGATAAGGGAATTCGTGTAAGGGAGCGACGAGTTCCGAAGATCAAGATGAAGACTTGCATGAAGAAGGAAGCTAAACATAAGGTGTATCAACACTATTTTGAAGGATGGATCAATCCCAACTTATTATTAGCTGGCAGTAAGAAGGATTATTAGTGCAGAAAAAGGTGGAGCGCAGCATGAAGGAATGGACTTAAGTTCACTCAAAATAGGTGATGTTGCTAAGAAGCGAACGAAATAGTTGTACCAAGTTCATGGAAGTAACTTAAAAGGGTGCAAAGAAGAAGTCTTAGAACGAAAGTGGTATTCAATCTTTGACAACTCAGAGAGAATTCCAGCAAGAAGTAGAAAATCCGTAGGGTAATCCATACACTAGGAGGATCCGTAGCTAGTATCCCAGCGGTTTAGCTAATTAGGTCATCTTTGTATGATTTAAAGAGCATAAAACTTGGCCTAAGTTAAGAAAGACATAAAGAAGTATAAAATCAAAAGAAAATGACTTTCGAGACGTTTCGCAAAATCAGGTTTATCAGTGAGAAATAATGTCTGAGTAGATAAGAGTAAGACAAGTAACATTGGAAGAGTCATTTCGGAGATCCACAATTGTGTGGGTATACTGCAGATTCTTTCATGAGACCTTCTAGAGGTAAAATATAAGCTGGACAGAGACTGATATCCTAACTATTGAGTTAAGGGGTATTATACATGAAGTTTAGAGACCATTAGGAAACCCGAAGGGGGAGAGTAAACAATAAACACGGAAGTGTTGTTATCGGAATTTACATGTAAAGGTTGGATAAGATTTACTAGACGATGATAAGATTAAGCCTTATTCTCATAAGGTTATAAGAAGCCATCATTATAATGTATTTCCAAGAGTATGTCCGGATGAAAGATCGAAGGAGATATAATAGATTAAACCTAGTGGTCTAGTTCTAAAAGAAACAACTCGTAAGTTGTCCTTAAGAAGGAGGAGAGCATACTAAAATAGTTTAGTGTATAGTAGTAGGAAAAACTTATTAGATGGGAAAAAGTGTGTCCACAACCAATTCTAAATAGGACTATAAGGGCATAAACCCAAATAGATATAGTAAAAGGAACTATATGGTAAATTAGAAACGATAGTGGATATTGTCGGAATGAAGAGGATTCAAGGAAATAGATCTGGATACGGGATACTGCAATTATCCCCAATTGTGATCATAATGGAATTTGAGAAATGCGTGATCAATACAAGTTGACACCTCATTCCGAAATGTAAGAGAGTACGAACTTCGGGGACGAAGTTTATTTTAAGGGGGAGAGTCTGTAACATCCCAGCATTAGAGCTTAGAAATAAGCTGAGATGAGGTGTGTGCATTGCATTCATGCATAGAAAATCGGGATAATTTTTGCGCTTTTAAATAAAACTTGTCAAAGTGATTGAAGCTTCTCTTAACTTGGTGGAACTGAAGTAGATCATCAAGTTGATTGCGATGAGTTTCAATATGAACTTTGCTAAAACCCTATTTTTTGGTAGTATAATTTGATCTATGGGTAGATTAAATGTTATAGAGCTAAACCCCTAACACACTACTTAATAAGGAGTACTAGATCTTCTAGAGATCATGATATGGTATTCCATAAAATGACTCAAGAATGAATACTTAATCTTCTAAAGATTTTATGAAGGAACCATTTACAAGAAACCCTAGATACCAAGTTAAGATTATAACTGAAGTAAAGTAACTCAATAACTAAACCTTGATATACATGCTTTTCATAAATATTTATACCATGGACATCATTGTAGATCCCAAGCATTAACCTTTGTTACAAATTGAGTAGAAAGGGTAGTCAAGCCAAGACCATTCATCACATATCCTTGTTGTCATATTAACATATGACATTTCTACTTAACCAAGTCCTAGTGTAAATTGATCATTAATGTTGAGTAACCAATTTTTGTCCTAGCACTTAATAACCTTTAGCTTTGACCTATTATATTGACCTTCCAAAGACCTTAAGTAAATTAATAAGAAGGAGGAATTAGTTATAGTAGAGTGTGTCATCATCAATGGAATGTGATCCGTAGTGGTGATCAAACCATTTGATATGGGAGGAGTTAACTCACTCATGAGTTAATTAGAAGAAGTATTTAAACCCAAGAGTTTAGATAGTAATTATGAAGCTATGAGAAAGCTAGTAGTAGTATATAATCAAATGGTAATCTTGTTAAGTCAAGGGGGTGTAAGCTAAAGTAAGCTTCATTAACAATATAAACCCTATAAAGAGACCAGGTGTAGTCCAAGTCTATTACTTAGTTGATTATAGATCTTGATCAGAAAATTAGAAGCCTAAGCTTAGTATGATCAAGGGATGGTGGTCATTATTCTCAAGTCACTTGAGAATAGATGACTAGGTGCTGAAGAAAGGTTGTGAATATACCAAATTATACAAAACCCTAATAAGCTGAATCGTCTAGCTTGATGATGAGTAGTCAAGCTTGGGTATGATGAAGTATATAATATGAGTTGTATGGAGTAGTTGGAGGCATAGTAGCTCAACCAAGATAATACAAGAACAAACTTGTATTATGGAGAGTAGTACCATACCTATTCCATAGGATTGATATCACACGTGATATAGAGAGGATTGTAATCTTGCAAGCCTTGGAAGTAAATGCAAGGTGGATACAAAGGGAGTTAATGGATGTAGTTAGAAATAGCTACATTGATAGATTCATTAGTAGTAGCTAAGAAATGGAAGTTATATACTATAGAAGGATGAAGGAGGACTATTGTTCAAGTGGCATGACCATGTCATCATATGATGATGGATATGGTGGAGTCAGATGATTGACTTATTCAGGAAGATGTGATCTTTATGAATAAGATAAGGGAGATTTATAGAGTATATTTAGGAAAGGAGTTCCTTATCTAAAGATAAGCTTAGTGAGGTATTAAGGTATGAGTGCTTGAGAAACCTTTAACCAACAATATACCAAGCCATAAATAGAACCATGTCTACGTCTTTGTTTAAAACCCTAGAATCAAGTTAGCTGTGGAACTATTTTCTATTCCTAGGTAACCATTGAATAATACCTCTTGGACAAGTGAAGCTTCCAAGAGATAATTAGAGAACCAGATGAGTGTTTATGGATGAAAGCCTTTTCTGGTTTATTATCTTAAACCCTAATAGAAATCTAGACCCATGAACCACCAAGACCACATTAAGAAGTAATCTTTATAGCACACCGAGTTGAGATATCATTCAGGATTATAAATTCAGGATCAATCCTTAAACCTTAATCCCTAGCAACATTCACTAATAAACTTGAGGGTAGTGTATCCTCTACGGTCCATGGTAAGTGTGATATTAGAAACCTTGAATAAGTGTTGCTGGGCATTGAGATCACCTGTGCCACATGAATGATAATGGTTGTTCACCATTATATAATGAACTTCTATCAAAACATTAACCACACTTAAGATAGTAGTAAACAACTAGTTTAAGAAATGATGTATGCTTATTTTGGAAGTAGGAGGATGGTTATGAATAACATTTTAGTGGACCTTGATTAAAGGAACTTCCAAACTTTAAAGAACCTTAAAAATTCAAATCACCATATCATGAACCACAAGGTTTAACACCTTATTATGAATATATATATAAATCCTTTATGAGGATAAGTATGAATAAGATTCTATATACATCATTAACCATTTTAAACCATTATCATTACATTCATTTAGTGGAAGTAAAGATCATTTTATAAGGTCTTTATATAAGAAGTAATCTCTAAAATCCTAATACCCATTAATATTTTCTAATGAAAACAATCCTTTATATAATCATGAATAGTAAAAAATAATACTAAAAAGGAATGTCTAACCAACTAGTTACATTAACCATGTAGAACCCTTGTAGATTCACTAAGTTTGAGTATTTGAATCATTAAGGAAATTCAAATTTAAATTGAAAAGGGAAAAACATAAAATAGAAATAGAATTGGAAAAAGAAAAGGAGTTAGCCAGACTCCAGCCCACGGCGCGTTTCTTCCGCGCTTAACCGTCGCCCGCGAGCAACCTCACTGACCTCCCACTCACTCCGCTATGACTCAATACCAGCCCAGCCAACTTACCGTTTTGTCCTCGCTATCCTCATCGTCCACATCGCGCAGTGGCCAAAGCAGCTACGTGTCACGAGCGCTGCCGCTCGCCGGCATCAAGATCCTCGCCGTGGTTGCCATGGAAGGATAAGAATGCCACCGTGTTGTCCTTCCATCCTCATACTCTCACTCTCCCTTGCACCCTCTTTCTCTTTCTCTCTGTACACGAACTGAAACCCTAGCTCGTTGGGGATCATTGTCCTCGCCGTCTCTGGTCGCCCCGGGGCCCGCTGAAGCCACCACTGGATGCGCT
Organism: Avena insularis; assembly: GCA_023614405.1. Classification (NCBI taxonomy): domain Eukaryota; kingdom Viridiplantae; phylum Streptophyta; class Magnoliopsida; order Poales; family Poaceae; genus Avena; species Avena insularis. The sequence continues at coordinate 90,759,954 of CM042684.1, forward strand.
AGTGTGTCCTTGTTCGCCTCCGACCAAGCTCGCAAGCCGGTGCACCCCGAATCCGTCAGAATTGAGCTTGGCATCCCGTCGGCCACCGTGGCCATTGCCGTCAATTCGCCATCAACAGTCCACCCCAAGCCCCGTCGACCATGCTGCGAGCATCAGGGTGAGCTCAGGTTTCTCCCAGACCTCTCCAATCCATCCTTTCGCTGTAGATCGCCGTAGTGTAGTGCACCGTCATCGGCCGCTGCAAAGGATGGTCATCGGAGTACCTCCGGTGACCAAAAAGGGGCGACGACACCACCTTTAGGTTCCCCTCGATTCCTTTTGTCCAGCACCGCATTCCTCATTGCCCCGCGAGCCACCAATCGACGTGACCTTTCTTGACCTAGGAGCTCTGGCCGTCACTTACGTCACCTCATCGTCACGCTAGCGTCACTGACATCACCTCATCGTCACGCTGGCGTCACCCTCAGCCAGTTTGACTAGTCCACGGTGACGTGGCATTGGTCCCACTGGTCAGTGGCTTAGGGTGGAGGTAGGGTTGTATGAGGTGTATAATTATTTAGAGTGAGGCTAACGTCAGCAGTGACGCAATAAAACATTTAAATATTTCTTTTAGAATTTTAGAAAATTATTAAATCTTATTAAATCAATATCTTTTGTTTTATAATTCAAAAAAATATGTGTTATATATCAAAATGTTCAGAAAAATAAATTCTATAACCTAAACCTATTATCATATTTTCTTTTACAACTTAAATAGGATAATTCTTATTATTAGTAAATAACCTATTAAGGATTAATCTTTTAAAATATATATTCTATTATTGAAAATTCTTATACATAAGTATAAGATACCAAATTCTTAGAAAAACAAAATCTACATTTATAAACTTGTTTCATATATTTTTGTGTCACTTAAATAAATATTATTATTTATTAAGTCTTTATAAAAAGATAAAACTTATAAAAAATCATATTTTATTATTTAAAAATCAAAAAATACATATAATATATCAAAATGACCACAAAAATAAAATATACACATTAAGAATATCCTCTTGCACATTTGAAGTCAAATAAAGGTAAAAGTTTAATAAGTCTTGATTAAAACTATTTTCTAATATCTTAAAGGATTAAAAAATACATAAATCTTTACTTTGCCTTTGCCATTATTTGTTTAAAGTCTAAAAAGGAAATAACAAGTTCAATTGATGTTTAAGTGAAGTTAACATAGGTCTAACCGTTTTAAGATGTATTTACTAAAACTATCATCTCAAATTAAGTGTATCTTAATTTTCATAAAAAAAATTTATCAATTATAAAATCAACTAAAATGGTGTATTGCTTATCACAAGGCTTCTATTCACTTATAAAATCACCTAGGTCATATTGACTAATTCCTCTACTAGTTTAGAAAACTAATTAAATTTAAACCAAGTTCTTAAGTAATTAAAGTAATGCCTATTTTGTACTTATGAAGCATAACCTTAAAAACACACTAATTCCATAAAAGCAATGCTACTTGTATTCTACTTTTAGGAATAATTAAGAAGTAAATCACCTGTAACATGATGCCATCTTCCAAATATATAAGTCTCCACTTGCTAGTGGAATAGATATTCAAAATGTGAATTGTTTTCTTCTTTAATACTCATAACTGGTAAGAAAACCTTAAGGTGTTAGCTTTAAGTCTAAATGTTTTTACTTTGTAAAGTAACCTTTTCCTCAAAAGTTATTCTTTTAAGAAACATTGAAAGTAAGCCTTAAGCAATTCTATAAAGGCTCTAATTGATTAATAATCTTGCTTAAGAAATCTTTTACATACCATGCCCCATTTGAGTGATTTATTATTGCGTACTACTTGTTGTACCTACATATTGTTTCACACACTCTCACAAGCCTTAACAAGAAGCACATGTGTGAAGTTGGTATAAAAGTGCAACACATTCCAAAGAACTCATCATAAACTCCAAACCCTAGATCAGATACGATTATTCGAGGGATTTGTGTTTATGAAATTGCATTACATTACTTATGCATAATTGCATCGTGCTTATTTAAACATTAGTCCTTATTGGACCAATGATGTTGTTTACAGAATATGGATCTTCTAGTATCTTGAAAACCGTGATTGCATAATCTTGCAATCGCAAAAGGCAAGTTCACACTTGCTCATGTCCTTTGATTATTTTCTATGCTTATAACTCAACTATTGTCATCACCTGCATTTCAAAAAGGTCGAAAACACTATTTTCATTATTAACTGGAAGTATCGGTTATTGATCCAGGGTGATCAGCTAATCTATTATAAATGGCAATGGAAATGCCATTGTACAGGAATGTATCATCTAGGACTTAACAACCAATGTCGCTAGTAATTCTACCGTTGTATATTACGCGTTAACCATGAGATTTTGAATGGGACGGAGAAGTCAGCTATATTTTCTTCCTTTCGCATGGACGGATGACCTTATCATGAGGTTGTAGCTTCCTTGCGAGGACTCAGCAGATGGGTGGGAATCCTAGTTCCCCGCGATATTGGTCTCTAGACTTTCCGTGAGGGGATGTCGAAGGTATATCTGCTTATGTGGGGGTTGCCAGGGACATGATCTGCTCACTAGAGTCTCTAAGGGGTTGCCAGGGTTATATCTGCCTACATGGGGGTTAACGGAGGTAAATCTGCTTGGGGAGATTGTGTCTTCATGCGGGGTCATGGAGAGGGGCAGTAATTGTCTTGGATCATCTACTGGACCCCACATCAAGGAATTGTCGACAGGAATAAGCTACTCGGCTGTGCAAGAAGGATTTGGTCTCTCATGGGTAGAGTAACGCACCTCTGCAGAGTGTAAGAACTATGACATGTTACTCCCTGTTCCGGGAAGGAGCTACGAACACGGTAGGAAAGGAACTCCATGAAAGTTCTGGTCAACCTGTGAATGCTGTCAGACATAGTTTTCAGAATAAAAGCAACATTTGAAGAAATGTTTATGAAAACCTGCATTGCCTACGACCTTTGGTCTGTGGCTATAGAGATAGTGCATCATAGACTACTTTTTAGTGAACTTGCTGAGTACGCTCGTACTCAACCGTACCTTCTTAACCCTTGCTAGGTTCTAAGCTGTCAAAGACAACGTCAACATCTATTTCTCCTCAAGAAACCATCATCGATAGCTCAAGTTCTTCACTAAAGTTAATGAAGTCAACATATACATCAACCGAAGTGAAGATGAAGATCCTGATTAGATAGGAGTAGATACTCTAGCCATAAAACCTACTTTTGTAGAGCATTGCTTTAGTAGCAATTGCAGGCTAGATAGTTTAGATGCTAGTCTTATTAGCCAGATAGTTCTGAGTTATTATTTCTAGTTCTTCTTTGTAAGAAGTTTCTTCCTCTCTCTTTAACTTAGTGTATTCTCTGGATCTTTTGTAAAGAGTCTATATGTAATCTATAGTCATGTCTTGGACCTGCTGTGTTTTTGTTGTACCACTCTGTAACATCCCAAAACTTTAATCCAAGCTTATCAAGATCAAATCATCCAAAAATAGGGTTAACAAAAACTTTTCCAAATTTAAAATGAAAGCATTCATATGGGTATGCATTTAAAATAGGAGTTGTTTGAATTGCCATGATTGATTGATCCAATGCTTGTAAAATGTTTCTTAGGTGATTTAAACATCATCTACATCATTCCCAAACTTGTCCTAAAGAAAATCAAATCAAAAAGAATTAAAAGGAAGGAATGGTAATTTTGGCAAATTTAACTCTCATGCCTACTTTGGCTATTCCTAGTACTCAATTCTTAACAGAAACAATTCTTGATCTTTGCACCCCTTGCTAGTACACATAATGAGGTACCAAGGCCCACCTTTTGATCTGCTAAAACATTGTTAACTATTTTAAATGACAGTTTAAAATTGAATCTAATGCATATGCATAGATCACCCCTATTTCAAAAACCATCTATTTGAGCTCCACTTTCAAAACCCTTGCAACCAGAGACTACCTATCACTAGTGGAGATCACTCAGAAATTTTGAACTCAAAATTCAAAACGTTTTCTCTTGCGGCCATTTCATCAAACACATGGTAGGCAGAATCAAACACAAATAGCTAGCTCACTGTTTCTACAGAGTTTAGCCACCCATTTGACCACAAAACACTCCCTCTGTCTCCACTTGATCAAACCATGCCATTACCACCCCAACTCCTACACCCTAGTGGCCAGGCCAAGCCATGCCGAGCACCAACTCGCCGGCCAACCTTGCCCTCACCCCAACCGACCACCTCCTCCTTCCTCTCCATGTCTAGGAGGTAGCCAGCACCTCACCGCCCCTCTCTTTCCCCTGCCCGAGCCAAGTGCTGCCATGGACCACCGAGGAAAGCCTGCGCCCAGTGCCACCGCACCATGCCGATGCCGCCCGCAGAGCACGCTCTGTCCCCGTGTGCACAAGCCGCCGCTCGACTGCAGCCCGCGCCCACCGCTCCGCCTCGACCTGGCGAACACCCCAGACATCCCCGTTCGCCGCCCAAAGCCTCACAGCCACCGCTCGCCGTGGACACCGCCGCTTCGGCCGCGTAGAGCGCCACCTCGCCCAGACCGCGTGCAACGCCCCTACGGTCGCATTCAATTCCTAGAGCACCGCCAGGGAACCGCCCATCGATCGCCACCCCTAGCCATGCCTCTACCCCGCCGTAGCCTTGTCGCCGGAGTCGCCTGCCCATCCCGCTCGGTCTTACCGTCGGGCCTATAAAAGGAGCCCTCCCCAGCCTCTTCTCTCCACACCATTCCACTCCCCTCACCTCTCTGAACCTCACCCACCTCTAGCCAGAGCAAGTGGAGCAGCAGCTCGCCGGAATTGGAACCGGAGCTGCCGCCTCTGGAGGAGAAGGGCGCCGTTGATTTCGACCACCCCAAGCTCCACCGCAACCGCGCCTCGCCTCGCTGTCGTCTTCCACATCGTTTTCCCGCATCACCGACCCTGCTGGAGCCCTGGTATGCCCCAGTAGACCCCCACCGAGTCACTAGGATTCGAGCTCGCCGACGACCTGTTCGTCGTCGACGACGACCCTCAACCGTTGATCTCGCTTCTAATCGCACGGCCCACAGCGCGCATACCGTTTCGCGTGTTAAGTGCCGCTGACACGTGGGACCCCCCTGTCAGCTGAGCCCCGTGCCGCGGAGCGCCACTGGGCCAGCCCATTTCTTTTCCCACGCTAGCCCACCCATTCAAATCTGGATTTTTCTTTTTAGTTAAATCTAGTTTCTGTCCACTATTTCAAAATTCAATTCTGTGAGTTTGACAAATCCAAATAGCATGAAACAAATTTTGTCTTAAAGGTATTGAAATAATCTATCCAAGCCCGTTGGATTTATTTCAGTTAGAGTTATAGATCTCTCCTAATGAAAATAACAAAGCAGAAGCTTTTGCACCTTGCAACATTTTTATAAAATCAACCAAGTTAGATTTTGAGTTGATTCCAACTCTCAAAAACCACATTTCATCATATCTATCCAAATATGTAATAATATTAAGGTTTAAATGCAATGACTTTGGACTAGTACCAAAATAATGCAATATAGGCATTTCTAGTCATTTTAAATCATTAAATAATGAACTTAAACTAAAGTAATATTGATCCAACCTTTAAATATCATTCCCACATGTTAGAATATGTGGTGAGGACATGTGTCCACATGATCCCGTATTTTGGTGGTGAATATTAAATTTTAGTTAAAATTTCAATGAGTAGAAATTACTTTTCTAAAATAAAAAGGTTGAAACTATTGAATTAAACTTGTGATGCTTGTGATGATAATAGATCATCAATTGTGTGTTTTAGAATGCTACTTAGCCTAGTTAAGTATTGTTTGGTGATTGTCTACTCCCTATGTATTTATAGACGCTAGTACCGACCAAACTTTCGAGGAGGAGTTCTACCAAGAAGAAGAAGAAAACTTCAACCACTGCACCAACCAAGGCAAGCTATTGTTAGCAAGCTAGATTTAAACTAGATGGTTTAGCAAAGATGCCTTAAGCATGCTTTGATCACACCCCTTTAACTATTAGTACCCCAAGTCTTATTTACAAGTTTTACCTCCCTTAGTTCACACAAAGTTCTTTCCTTGTTTTGAAGGTAGCATAAAAAGTATAAAACTTGACCTACTTAGAAACCTTTAGATGTCATTCTATGGCATGAGATTGAACCCATATTTTCCACCTTAGTGAATACTCTTAACTTAGTATTTTAGAATAGATCAAAAACTTGAGTCACTCTAGATGGGAACACTTGGTGAAAATTAATTGTGAAAACCTTGGAATGATGAGTCATTCTATTGAGATGGTTTGACATGTGTTGAGAGACACAACTGGTTTACGATGATGAAAATGATGAGGCATGAGCCTTAACCCGTTTATAAAATTGATGGTTGGATTCGGATGCGATACCATTCCAAATTTACCGTACAACCACATTACCAGAGTTGGGTAAGGTTTAGCTGGAAGTTTATATGCATTAGTATTAGTTCCCTCACGGGAGAGGTTTGAGCTGAGGCTACCTCTCAATGTTGTCCACCTATGCAGTGCCCAAGATGACTGATGCTCATGGTTGGGAGGCCATGCTCATAAGAGAGGTGCTTGTACTAGGGTGTGTAAAGGGAAGGTTATGTTTGATTATCTGCATACTAAGTATGATGATTCAGGGTTATCCCTGACAGATGTATCGGATCTTGTGGTGAAAGTGTACCAGCTCTGCAGAGTGTCAAACTATTCTAATAGCCGCGTCCGCGGTTATGGACAGTTGGAATGGCCATACTGTTTCGTTGTCAGCTGTTTTCTAAATAACTTGACATGAATGATGAACTTTGACTTGACCACAACAGGGTTGTGTTGATGATTGTATCTTCCCAACTTAAGTGATTCTAGAACCTTATTTTATCTTTCTTTGCTTCTGAACTCAGCTTAGGTTCCAAACTTAACTTGATAGTTAACTTAGATTCAGTACTTTAACTTAGAATTATACTCCTTGCTAGTAGTAGTTTGCGAGTACTTAAAGAGTACTCATGGCTTTTGTCCCTGGCTATTATCATGGCCAGACTATGAAGGAGATTATCAAGATGATGGTCAGCAGGACGGCTATGATAACTAGGACTATCTGCCTTGGTCAGCATTGCCTGTGCCCCTGAAGATGGACCCCACCACTACGCTATCGTTTATTTCCGCTGCTTGTTGTATTAAAGACTGGATCATGAGATCCTTATTTGTGTAAAACCTTATGTATGGTTTGTAATGGATGATCTACTGTGATATCCAATCCGTTATGTCTCGCAAAAATGGTAATCCTGGGATTGCGAGGTATGGCATAACGGGCATCTGGGATTAAAAATCCGGGTGTTGACAAACTCTAAGGGATGTAATACTAGTGAACGGTGTTTCATTGGTGTTATATCAACGACTATAGTGTACTACATCATGCAGTGGTATGCTGGGTCACCGCACCGTGCATAGAGCTGCACGTATCAGACTTCCATGCCCCCTCCACGAGCGAAACAAAACCATCATGGGACTCCCACATCGCCTCGTAACAGAACACCTGAGGTTGCTGTGGTGTAAATGCTTGCTAGTCATGGAGGAGGATCAGCGAATGGTTAGAGGCCGCCACCATCAGGTGTTTGAGGCAAGTCACAGGGTGACGCACGCTCCAATCCGCAGTAGCTAGTGCTCGGTCTAGACGTACCTTGCAGAAAGTACCGCTTTCCACTTTTCTTTCAGAAGTCCACGGTGTCCCCTCATAACCCAAATCCATGAGCTCACAAATGTCCACCGTATCATGAAAGGCCTGTATATGGGTGTTGCTTAGATCGTGCAAACCCACATGTTCCTCCCGAAGAAGTACCTCGCTAAAATCACCAATGCACAGCCACGGTAAAGGGGAAGATGCCTTAATGAATTTCAGCATATCCCAATTCTTGAGGCGCTCACTAACCTGCGCCTCTCCATACACACAGGTAAGCCGCCAAGGATCCATAGAGGGAGGAAACATAATGGCATCAATGTGATATTGAGAGTAAGGTAAAATGTCCATCTTTATTTCATTATTCTAGAAAATCGCTAGGCTGCGACTGTGACCCTTACTTCTGACAGCAAAAGCATTGTCATAACCCAAGTTCCTGCTAGACTCTCTACCCTGGATTTATGGACTTGAGTCTCTACGACATACAAAATAGTAGGGGAAAACTCCCTCACAAAGGAGCGTAGTTCGTGAACTGTCCTAGCATTGCCCAGGCCACGACAGCTCCACAGGAAGGTACTGTCAACACCCGGATTTTTAATCCCAGATGCCCGTTATGCCATACCTCAAAATCCTAGGATTACCATTTTTGCGAGACATAACGGATTGGATATCACAGTACATCATCCATTACAAACCATGCATAAGGTCTTTACACAAATAAGGATCTCATGATCCAGTCTTAATACAACAAGCAGCGGAAATAAAAGATAAGAGTAGAGGTGGGGTCCATCTTCAAGGGCACATGCAATGCTGACGAAGGCCGATAGTCCTAGTTATCATAGCCGTCCTGATGACCATCCTCCTGATAGTCTCCTTCATAGTATGGCCATGAGAATAGCCAGGGATAAAAGCCATGATTACTCTTTAAGTACTCGCAAACTACTATTAATAGGTACTATAGTTCTAAGTTAAAGTGCTAAATCTAAGTTTAACTATCAAGTTAAGTTTGAAACCTAAGTTGAGTTCTGAAGAAAAGAAAGATAAACTAAAGTTCTAGAATCACTTAAGTTGGGAAGCTATTATCATAAACACAACCCTGTTGTGGTCAAGTCAAGATTCATCATTCATTTCAAGTTGTTTAGAAAACATCTGACAATGAAACAGTATGGCCATTCCAACTGTCCATAACCATGGACGCGGCTATTCGAATAGTTTGACACTCTGCAGAGGTGGTACACTTTCACCACAAGATTCGATACATTTGTCAGGGATAACCCTGAATCATCATACTTAGTATGCAGATAATCAAACATAACCTTCCCTTTACACACCCTAGTATAAGCACCTCTCCTATGAGAATGGCCTCCCAACCATGACCATCAGTCATCTTGGGCACTGCATAGGTGGACATCATGAGAGGTAGCCTCAGCTCAAACCTCTCCCGTGAGGGAACTAATACTAATGCATATAAATTTCCAGCTAAGCCTTACCCAATTCAGGTAATGTGGTTGTACGGTAAATTTGGAATGGTATCGCATCCGAATCCAACCATCAGTTTTATAAAAGGGTTAAGGCTCATGCCTCATCATTTTCATCATCATAAACCAGTTGTGTTTCTCAACACATGTCAAAACATCTCAATAGAATGACTCATCATTCCAAGGTTTTAACAATTCATTTTCACCACTTGTTCCCATCTAAAGTGACTCAAGTTTTTGATCTACTCTAAAATACTAGGTTCAGAGTGTTCACTAAGGTGGAAGGATGGGTTCAATCTCATCCCATAGAATGACATCTAAAGGTTTCTAAGTAGGTCAAGTTTTATACTTTTTATGCTACCTTCAAAACAAGTAAAGAACTTTGTATAAACTAAGGGAGGTAAAACTTGTCAATAAGACTTGAAGTACTAATAGTTAAAGGGGGTGTGATCAAAGCATGCTTAAGGCATCTTTGCTAAATCATCTAGTTGGTTTCTAGTTTGCTAAGCACTAAACTTGCAAGGGCTAACTCTGGGGTATTGCTAGCTTGCTAAGGGTAGCTTGCATTGTTAATGGTGGCTTGCCTTGGTTGGTGCAGTGGTTGAAGTTTTCTTCGTCTTCGTCTTGATAGCACTCCTCCTCGTAAGCTTAGTCGGTACTATCTTCTATAACAATACATACAGAGTAGACAATCACGAAACAATACTTAACTAGGCTAGATAGCTTTCTAATACACACAATTGATGATCTATTATCATCACCAGCATCACAAGTTTAAATCAATAGTTCCATTCTTTTTAATTGCGAAAAGTAATTTCTACTCATTGAAAAGTTAACTAAGCTTTAATATTCACCACTTAAAATATGGGATCATGTTGACACATGTCATCACCACATATTCTAACATGTGGGAATGAGATTTAAGGGTTGGATCAATATTACTTTGGTTTAAGTTCATTATTTAATGATTTAAAGTGACTAGAAATGCCTATATGGCATTATTTTGGTACTAGTCCAAAGTCACTGCCTGTAAACCTTAATATTATTACATATTTAGATAGATAGGATGAAATGTTATTTTTGAGAGTTGGAATCAACTCAAAAGCTAACTTGGTTGATTTTATAAAAATGTTGCAAGTTGCAAAAGCTTTTGTTTTGTTATTTTTATTAGGAGAGATCTATAACTCTAATTTAATTTAATCCAATGTGCTTGGATGTAGCATTTCAATACCCTTCAGACAAAATTGGTTTCATGCAATTTGGATTTCTAAAACTCTCTGAATTGAATTTTAAACTAGAGGACAGAAACTAGATTCAAACTAAAAAGAAAAATCCAGATTTGAACGGGTGGGCTAGCACGAGAAAAGACTTGGGCCGGCCCAGTGGCGCTCCGCAATGCGGGGCTCAGCTGACAGGGGGGCCCACTTGTCAGCGGCACTTAACACGCAAAACGGTACGCGCTATGGGCCCTAGGATTAGAATATGAATCTACGGTTGAGGGTCGTCGTCGACGACGAACATGTCGCTGGCGAGCTCGAACCCTAGCGGCTCGGTGGGGTCTGCTGGGGACATACCAGGGCTCCAGCGGGGTCGGCGAGGCGGGCAAACAAACTGGGAGACGACAGCGAGGCGAGGCACGGTTGCGGTGGAGCTTGGGGTGGTCGCAATCAACGGCGTCCTTCTCCTCCTGGCGCTGCCCGGCTCTAATTCAAGTAGCCGCTTCCCTTTGCTCCTGGCGAGAGGTGGGTGAGGTTCAGAGAGGTGAGGGGAGTGGAATGGTGGAGAGAAGAGGCTGGGAGGGCTCTTTTATAGGCCCGACGGTGATACCGAGATGGGCAATGGTGGCGACATGGCTACGATGGCGGGGTAGGGCATGGCGAGGGTGGCGATCGATGGATGGCACTGGGCGGTGTTTCTAGGCATTGAATGCAGCCAGGGGCGGTGGCATGCGGTTCTGGCGAGGTGGCGCCTGAGAGGCAGAGGCGGTGTCCACGACAAGCGGTGGCTGTGGAGGCTTTGGGCGGCCATGGGGGTGTCTGGGTGTTCTCTGTGTCGTGGCGAGCGCGGGCGGGCGGCTGTGGCTAAGGGGTGGTCTGAGCGAGGGGACATGCCTGGGGCGGGCTGCATGCTCGACCAGCTCCGGGCGCGGCGATTCCTGGCTGCTCTGCCCTCTGTCTCTAGCCTGAGGCTGGTTGGGCGGTGGAGGTGGACCACTGGCAGTGTGCTAGACACGGCGAGAGAGGTTGCAGAGGGGTGCTGCTGCAAGTGCACGGTCGGCCGGCGAGAGAGGGCTCAGCATGGTAGTGCAGTGCAGCTAGGGGGTAGGGAAGAGGCTGGGGTTGGTCTGGTCAGGCTTGAGGGGGACAAGATGATCAAAGCACATTGCAATTGCTAGACAAAAATCAACCCAAAACAGTATTAGTTAGGCCAATATGATCTTGCCAGCAAGGTGTTTGATGAAATGGCCGAAAGAGAAAAAGTTTTGAATTTTGGTTTCAAATTTTTTGAGTGATCTCCACTAGTGTTAGGTAGTCTCTGGTTGCAAGGGTTATGAAAGTGGAGCTCAAATAGATGGGTTTTGAAATAGGGGTGATCTATGCATATGCATTAGATTCAATTTTCAAATGGAAATTAAAATAAGTAAAAGAATGTTTTTAGCATATCAAAAGGTGGGCCTTGGTACCTCATTATGAGTACTAGCAAGGGGTACAAAGATCAAGAATTGTTTCTGTTAAGAATTAAGTACTAGGAATAGCCAAAGTAGTGTAGTGGATTAAAATGGCCAAAATGACCATTCCTCCTCTTTAATTCTTTTTGATTTGATTTTCTTTAGGAAAAGTTTGGGAATGATGTAGATGATGTTTAAATCACCTAAGAAACATTTTACAAGCATTGGATCACACAATCATGGCAATTCAAAACAACTCTTATTTTAAATGCACACACATATGAATGCTTTCATTTTAAATTTGGAAAAGTTTTTGTTAACCCCATTTTTGGATGATTTGATCTTGATAAGCTTGGATTAAAGTTTTGGATGTTACAAACCTTCCCCCCTTAAACAAAATCTTGTCCCGAGATTTACAAAGAAAACTAGGAACTAAAGAGATCTGGGAACTCGGTCCTAATGTAATCTTCTCGCTCCCAAGTAGCTTCCTCCTCGGTATGGTTGCTCCACTGAATATTGAGAAACTTGATGCTTCTGGTCCTGGTGGTTCTGTAGGCTTCTTCTAAGACACGGATGGGTACTTCCCGATAGGTCAGGTCATTGTTGATTTCCACAGCTCTGTGATCGATATTCTTGAAAACTTCAGTCTTCTCAAGCGCTTCCAAGCATTTGCGAAGTAACAAGATATGGAACACATTGTGGATGGTTGACATCTCTTCAGGTAGCTCCAGCTGATACGATACTTCTCCTCGACGGTTCAGAATCTTGAAAGGTCCGATATATCTGGGGGCTAACTTTCCCTTCAGACTAAAGCGTCGAGTTCCCTTCAATGGTGAAACCTTGAGATATACAAAATCTCCGACATTGAAAGTCAGGTCTCTCCTTCTCTTGTCAGGATAGCTCTTCTGCCTGGATTGGGCGGTCTTGAGGTGCTCATGGACTTTGTGAACTTTCTCTTCTGCTTCTCTAAGAATGTCGGGTCCAAAGATCTGACTCTCTCCTACTTGCGACCAATTCAAAGGGGTACGACACTTTCTTCTGTATAGGAATTCAAATGGTGCCATCTACAAACTAGCTTGATAACTGTTGTTATATGAGAATTCCGTAAAGGCGTGTCTTCCCATTTTGATCCGTATTCCAACACACAAGCTCTAAGCATATCCTCCAAGATCTGGTTGACTCTCTCAGTTTGTCCATCTGTTTGCGGGTGATACGCGGTGCTGACGTTCAACTTGGTTCCTAATCCTTCTTGAACTTTCTGTCAAAATCTTGAAGTAAACTGGGTTCCTCGATCTGATACGGTGGTCTTGGGGGTTCCATGCAGACTAACAATCCTAGCAATATACAGCTCTGCTAGCTTTGCACTCTGGTAGGTAGTCTTGACAGGTATGAAGTGGGCTACCTTGGACAGTCTATCAACAATGACCCAGATTGAGTCATTTCCCCTACTTGAAGTAGGCAAACCGGTGATAAAGTCCATTCCGATGGAATCCCATTTCCATTCTGGAATCTGCAATAGTTGCAATAGTCCTGCAGGTCTCTGATGCTCTGCTTTGACTCTTTGACAGATGTCACATTTGGCGATGTAGCTTCCGATTTCTCTCTTCATCTTGTGCCACCAAAATTGCTCTTTCAAATCCTGATACATCTTTGTTCCTCCGGGGTGGATAGAATAAAGAGTATCATGAGCTTCCTTCATGATAATTTCCTTCAGCTCTGAATCTGCTGGCACACAGATACGTCCTTTGTACCACAGTACTCCTTATTCGTCTTCGGTGAATCCAGGTACCTTGCCTATTCCAATACGATGTTTGATTCTGTCGATACTTTCATTCCCCTTCTGGGCTTCCTTGATCTGGCTAATCAAAGTGGGTTGAAGTTCAATGCTAGCTAGGAATCCTTTGCTAACTAATTCAGTCCTGAACTGCTCCAACTCCTCATACAAACTTGGTTGTTTCTCCTTGATCATGGTGTTAAGCCTACATGGGAATCTGCTAAGGGCATCCGCTACCACATTGGCTTTGCCAGGGTGATAGCGAATGTCAAGGTCATAATCCTTGATTAACTCTATCCATCTTCTTTGCCTCATATTCACCTCCTTCTGAGTGAAGATATACTTCAAGCTCTTATGATCTGAGTAAATCTCACAGCGATTACCCATCAGATAATGACGCCATGTCTTCAATGCTAGAACCACAGTTGCTAGCTCAAGATCATGGGTAGGATAGTTCTTCTCATGCTGCTTCAGTTGTCGAGACAGATATGCGATGACTTTGCCTTCTTGAATCAATACACATCCTAGGCCAATCTTGGATGCATCACAATACACATCAAACGGCTTCTTGATGTCTGGCATGATCAAAATTGGGGCTGATATCAATCTCTTCTTCAACTCCTGAAAACTGGCTTCACACTTGTCTGTCCATTCAAACTTCTTGTCCTTCTTCAACAACTGGGTCATTGGTCGGGCTATGCTCGAGAATCTTTCTACGAACTTGCGGTAATATCCCGCTAATCCGAGAAATGAACGGACTTGGGTTTGATTGGTTGGGGCTTCCCATTATTTGACATCTTTGATCTTGGTGGGATCAACAGAGACTCCTCCGGTAGACACAATATGTCCTATGAATCCTACTTCTTTCAGCCAAAACTCACACTTTCTAAACTTGGCATATAGCTGATGCTCTCTCAGGGTTTCTAGGATGATTCTTAGATGTTGCTCATGCTCTTCTTCCGACTTGGAGTAGATAAGGATGTCGTCGATAAACACAACTACAAACATATCTAGGAAATTCATAAAGATCTTATTCATGAGATTCATGAAATAAGCAGGGGCATTGGTTAATCCGAAAGACATAACTGTATACTCATATAAACCATAGCGAGTAGTAAAGGTGGTCTTCGGAATATCCGTTGCACGAATCTTTAGTTGGTGATAACCAGTCCTAAGATCAATCTTTGAGAATACCTGGGCTCCAGTCAATTGATCAAATAGATCCTCTATCTTTGGCAAAGGGTACTTGTTCTTGATGGTGACGTCATTCAACTTTCTGTAATCTGTACACAGACGATTCCCTCCATCTTTCTTGTCGATGAATAACACTGGTGATCTCCATGGTGATGCGCTTGGTTGAATCAAGCCTGTTGCTAACATGGCATCCAACTGCTTCTTCAGTTCCACTAACTCTGAGGGGTTCATGGTATAGGGTCTCTAGGCTATAGGTCCGGTTTCGGGGATTAGTTCGATAATGAACTCAATATCCCTATCCGGGGGCATACCTGGCAATTCATCTGGGAATATGTCGGGGTATTCACAGACTACTTTCACTTGGTCTATGGTGGGCAGGGCTACACTCTTGTTGCACTTGAATTGACGGGGTAAGGTTTCAGAGATATGCTCTACTGTTACTCTAGAACTACTGATCATGGTGATGGCTTTCTTAGCACAGTCTATCAATCCTTTATGCCTTGACATCCAATCCATACCTAGTACTACTTCCAATCCTTTGGTTCCAAGTACAACTAGGTTGGCATAAAAATCTATCCCATGTATTGTGATAGGTACAGCTTTGCAAATTTTTCTAGCTTTTGTAGTTGAACCGGGGATTTGAACTATCATGACATGCTTTAGGTTGGTTGGGTGAATCTTACTAGTGCATACAAATTCTTCGGTGACAAATGAATGCGATGCTCCAGAATCAAACAATACTCTTGCAAAAACTGAGTTGACAGAAAACATACCCAGCACTACATCTAACGCTTCCTAGGCTTCTTCTTCGTTCATGTGGAAGAGACAACCGTTGCGGTTGTGAGGGTTCCCTGGGGCAAATCTCCTTCCTGGTTGAACACGACGCTGCTGCTGAGCTGGGGCATTCACAGGTGCATTGGCGGCAGTCTTCTTGGGACACTCATTGGAGTAGTGACCCTTCACTCCACACTCGAAACAAGTGATCTGGGACTTATCCATGACGGCTACAGGCACAGCATTGCTGCCAGTTCTGGGTGTAGTGTTGTTGTTGTTGTTATTGCTTTTGGGAGGGGCACGGTTGAAATTGTTAGCATTGCCGGAGTGGTGATTGTTTCCTCCGGACTTCACATTGCCTCCACTACGGTTGGGGTAGCTTGGGCGAGGATTTGGGGGTCGGTTGTTTCTTGGTGCATATCCCGGGGAGGGGTTGGGATGGTACTTCTGGTGACTACTGGATCCAAACTGCTGCATCATATGACGCTTGCGGTTGTCGTTTGCCTGGTTAATCTTCCCTTCCATCTGAATGGCAGAGTCGACTAGCTCTTCGAGATCCTGGAAATGGATGTTGACGAGGACAGTCTGCATCTCATCATGCAATCCGTTCAAGAATCTCTCCTTATTCTTGGCCTCCGTGTTGATCTCATCCGGTGCATATCTGGCAAGCGACAAGAATCTATAACGGTACTCCACCACAGTCATTCTTCCTCGCTTCAATTCGCGGAATTCATCTCTCATCCTGTTGACAAGACCTTGTGGCACGTGGGTGCGGCTGAACTTGACTTTGAATGCTTCCCAGGTCATCACCTGGCCATGGTTCATATTGCGGATGCTATTCCACCAAGCTCTTGCATCTCCCGCCGGATAGTGGGTGGCGAAGAGAACTTTCTCGTTTTCATCAACTCCTGCAACTTCAAGGTTGTTTTCCATGGTCTGTAACCAGTCATCAGCATCTAATGGGTTCTCAGATTGGTTGAAGATTGGGGGATTTGTGTTCTGAATTTTTTTGAGTTTAGATCCATGGTGATCCTGATTTCCATGTCCTTCGTTGTTGAGAGCCATTTGGGAGATCTGCTGCAATGTTGCTAAGTTGGCTTGACGCTCGGCCCTGCTTGCTTCACGGTCCGCGATGAGATTCTGCAAGATCTGCAGCATTGGGTCCTGCGACGAGCTGCTCCCTCCTTAGTTTCCACGAGTCATCTAAAGACTGAGATAGATATAGGGGTAAGAGGGAATTTCTAAGGTTCATGGTTTTGGGTTTTCATAGCTAACACATTTAGTTAGACTCAGGTTTTTCCACTAACTTCACTTTCATTCATGCAAGCAAGAACACGATACAACACACACCACAACAATCAAAGGGGAAAACAGATGGTTTGAAGAACCATTCTACAAGCTACGATACAACGAGATGATACATCTCATGCTACGACAGTGCTCTAGTGCATCTACTCATCATCGATGAAGTCGGAGTCTTCATCATCAGTGTAGAAGTCCACAGCATCTTCTTCTAGAAAATCGTCATCGTTGCTGAGGTAAGAATCCATATCTCCCTGGATGTCTTCACCCTCATCTTCTTCTTCCTTGGCGGCAAGCTGAGCTTCCTGCTCCTTGACGGTCTTCTCGAGGTCGGCCACCTTCTTGCGAAGACAGGCGATGGTGCGATCCTTCTTTGCATGCTGGCGGCGAAGAGACTGGCGATCTTGGACAAGCAGTGCGAAAGTCTGGGCCTTCTGGTCGGCGATGGCACGGTTCTGGTTGGCTAACTCTCTGGCATTGTCTAGTTCCTGCTGTCTGTCATGAAGCAAGAAGTCAAGGTTCTCCACTTGACGCCTCAACTCTGGGTGACTTGGCATCTCCATCGGCATTCCCATGAAGTCACGTCTTGCATAGTGGGAAAAACGGGTTCCTTGGATCTTGTTGACGCTGAGGGCACATAGACATGCGAGAGCTTCATGCATTGCCCTGGCTAATCCATCTAGCCAGTTGTTCTCTCTCACGGAGAACTGAATTCTTCCAGAAGTTGGTGCTTCGATGCTTCCTCTAAGATCTGCGGTGACTAGCCACTGTAGATCTCCTCCTAGGGGTCCTGGAAGTTGAGCTCCAAGAAACTCCGGATGTGGGCGTCCCAGTAACTCCGACAGTGAATCCAGATCCCTCTCGAAGATCAGCTGACCTCCGTTTCCAAACTGGTAAAACTTGCTGAACTGAGTCTCCACCTACAAGAATTAAGGATGAGAAAGTTAGTGAAGTGATCAAGTGTGTCAAGTTTTAAGTAGTAATGTAAGAATTTTGAGGAACGTGAATTTTTGAGAAAGAATGAGTTCACAAGGGTAAGAGAGGAAATAGTTTTTTAGAAATACTCACTTTGGTTTTGAAACTAAGTTTTTTTTTGTTTGAACGTCCATTGTAACTAGGGTCTCCTATGCTCAGGATGGCTCTGATACCAACTTGTCAACACCCGGATTTTTAATCCCAGATGCCCGTTATGCCATACCTCGCAATCCCAGGATTACCATTTTTGCGAGACATAACGGATTGGATATCACAGTACATCATCCATTACAAACCATACATAAGGTCTTTACACAAATAAGGATCTCATGATCCAGTCTTAATACAACAAGAAGCGGAAATAAAAGATAAGCGTAGCGGTGGGGTCCATCTTCAAGGGCACAGTAATCTTGTGGCGAGATAGTCCTAGTTATCATAGCCGTCCTGATGACCATCCTCCTGATAGTCTCCTTCATAGTATGGCCATGAGAATAGCCAGGGACAAAAGCCATGAGTACTCGCAAACTACTATTAACAGGTACTATAGTTCTAAGTTAAAGTGCTAAATCTAAGTTTAACTATCAAGTTAAGTTTGAAACCTAAGCTGAGTTCTAAAGCAAAGAAAGATAAAATAAAGTTCTAGAATCACTTAAGTTGGGAAGCTATTATCATAAACACAACCCTGTTGTGGTCAAGTCAAGATTCATCATTCATTTCAAGTTATTTAGAAAACATCTGACAACGAAACAGTATGGCCATTCCAACTGTCCATAATCATGACGCTGCTATTCAATAGTTTGACACTCTTCAAAGGTGGTACACTTTCACCACAAGATTCGATACATCATCGGGGATAACCTGAATCATCATACTTAGTATGCAGATAATCAAACATAACCTTCCCTTTACACACCCTAGTATAAGCACCTCTCCTATGAGCATGGCCTCCCAACCATGACCATCAGTCATCTTGGGCACTGCATAGGTGGACATCATGAGAGGTAGCCTCAGCTCAAACCTCTCCCGTGAGGGAACTAATACTAATGCATACAAATTTCCAGCTAAGCCTTACCCAATTCAGGTAATGTGGTTGTACGGTAAATTTGGAATGGTATCGCATCCGAATCCAACCATCAGTTTTATAAAAGGGTTAAGGCTCATGCCTCATCATTTTCATCATCATAAACCAGTTGTGTTTCTCAACACATGTCAAAACATCTCAATAGAATGACTCATCATTCCAAGGTTTTCACAATTCATTTTCACCACTTGTTCCCATCTAAAGTGACTCAAGTTTTTGATCTACTCTAAAATACTAGGTTCAGAGTGTTCACTAAGGTTGAAGGATGGGTTCAATCTCATGCCATAGAAGGACATCTATAGGTTTCTAAGTAGGTCAAGTTTTATACTTTTTATGCTACCTTCAAAACAAGTAAAGAACTTTGTATAAACTAAGGGAGGTAAAACTTGTTAATAAGACTTGAAGTACTAATAGTTAAAGGGGGTGTGGTCAAAGCATACTTAAGGCATCTTTGCTAAATCATCTAGTTGGTTTCTAGTTTGCTAAGCACTAAACTTGCAAGGGTTAACTCTGGGGTATTTCTAGCTTGCTAAGGGTAGCTTGCACTGTTAATGGTGGCTTGCCTTGGTTGGTGCAGTGGTTGAAGTTTTCTTCGTCTTCGTCTTGATAGCACTCCTCCTCCTCGTAAGCTTGGTCGGTACTATCTTCTATAACAATACATATAGAGTAGACAATCACCAAATATTACTTAACTAGGATAGATAGCTTTCTAAGACACACAATTGATGATCTATTATCATCACCAGCATCACAAGTTTAAATCAATAGTTCCATTCTTTTTAATTGAGAAAAGTAATTTCTACTCATTGAAAAGTTAACTAAGCTTTAATATTCACCACTTAAAATATGGGATCATGTTGACACATGTCATCACCACATATTCTAACATGTGGGAATGATATTTAAGGGTTGGATCAATATTACTTTGGTTTAAGTTCATTATTTAATGATTTAAAGTGACTAGAAATGCCTATATGGCATTATTTTGGTACTAGTCCAAAGTTACTGCCTGTAAACCTTAATATTATTACATATTTAGATAGATATGATGAAATGTGATTTTTGAGAGTTGGAATCAACTCAAAAGCTAACTTGGTTGATTTTATAAAAATGTTGCAAGTTGCAAAAGCTTCTGTTTTGTTATTTTTATTAGGAGAGATCTATAACTCTACTTGAATTAAATCCAACGGGCTTGGATGGAGCATTTCAATACCCTTCAGATAAAATTGGTTTCATGCAATTTGGATTTCTAAAACTCTCTGAATTGAATTTTAAACTAGAGGACAGAAACTAGATTCAAACTAAAAAGAAAAATCCAGATTTGAACGGGTGGGCTAGCGCGGGAAAAGACTTGGGCCGGCCCAGTGGCGCTCCGCAATGCGGGGCTCAGCTGACAGGGGGGCCCCACTTGTCAGCGGCACTTAACACGTGAAACGGTACGCGCTATGGGCCCTAGGATTAGAATAGGAATCTACGGCTGAGGGTCGTCGTCGACGACGAACAGGTCGCCGGCGAACTCGAACCCTAGCGGCTCGGTGGGGGTCTGCTGGGGACGTACCAGAGCTTCAGCAGGTTCGGCGAGGAGGGCAAACGAACTGGAATACGACGGCGAGGCGAGGCACGATTGCGGTGGAGCTTGGGGTGGTCGCAATCAGCGACGCCCTTCTCCTCCTGCTGTGGCTGCTCCGGCTCCAATTCCGGCGAGCTGCTGCTCCCTTTGCTCCGGCGAGAGGTGGGTGAGGTTCAGAGAGGTGAGGGGAGTGGAATGGTGTGGAGAGAAGAGGCTGGGGAGGGATCCTTTTATAGGCCCGATGGCGAGACCGAGCGAGATGGGCGGTCGACGGTGGCGACATGGCTACGGCGGGGTAGGGGCATGGATGAGGGTGGCGATCGATGGATGGGTCCCTGGCGGTGCTCTATCCATTGAATGCAGCCGTAGGGGCGGTGGCATGCGGTTTGGGCGAGGTGGCGCTCTGAGAGGCAGAGGCGACGGTGTCCACGGCAAGCGGTGGCTGTGAGGCTTTGGGCGGCCAGCGGGGGTGTCTGGGGTGTTCTCCAGGTCGTGGCGGAGCGGCGGGCGCGGGCTGTGGCCAAGGGGTGGTCTGAGCGAGCGGGGACAGGGCATGCTCTGGGGGCAGCGTCGGCATGCTCGACCATCTCCGGGCGCGGCGATTCCTGGCTGCTCTGCCCTCTGTCTCTAGCCTGAGGCTGGTTGGGCGGTGGAGGTGGACCACTGGCAGTGTGCTAGACACGGCGAGAGAGGTTGGAGAGGGCTTCTGCTGCAAGTGCACGGTCGGCCGGCGAGAGAGGGCTCAGCATGGTATTGCAGTGCAGCTAGGGGGTAGGGAAGAGGCTGGGGTTGGTCTGGTCAGGCTTGAGGGGGACAAGATGATCAAAGCACATTGCAATTGCTAGACAAAAATCAACCCAAAACAGTATTAGTTAGGCCAATATGATCTTGCCAGCAAGGTGTTTGATGAAATGGCCGAAAGAGAAAAAGTTTTGAATTTTGGTTTCAAATTTTTTGAGTGATCTCCACTAGTGCTAGATAGTCTCTGGTTGCAAGGGTTTTGAAAGTGGAGCTCAAATAGATGGGTTTTGAAATAGGGGTGATCTATGCATATGCATTAGATTCAATTTTCAGATGCCAATTAAAATAAGTAAAGGAATGTTTTTAGCAGATCAAAAGGTGGGCCTTCGTACCTCATTATGTGTACTAGCAAGGGGTACAAAGATCAAGAATTGTTTCTGTTAAGAATTAAGTACTAGGAATAGCCAAAATAGTGTAGTGGATTAAAATGGCCAAAATGACCATTCCTCCTCTTTAATTCTTTTTGATTTGATTTTCTTTAGGAAAAGTTTGGGAATGATGTAGATGATGTTTAAATCACCTAAGAAACATTTTACAAGCATTGGATCACACAATCATGGCAATTCAAAACAACTCCTATTTTAAATGCACACACATATGAATGCTTTCATTTTAAATTTGGAAAAGTTTTTGTTAACCCCATTTTTGGATGATTTGATCTTGATAAGCTTGGATTAAAGTTTTGGGATGTTACAGGTACTCATTTCTCCCAGTGGTACTCCTCGCCGGAGCCCGCTGATCTTGCATTCTCATCGACCTTGTTCTTGGTGACCACTTTCTTGGGCTGCTGCTACTCCCTTGCAGATGGTGGTGGAGGAGGCGTGCGCTCGGGGGAATTAATTTGAAGCTATGGACCGATGAGCGGAAGAGGATTCCCAAGGCCCCTCTAGTGGCACGACGAGAGATGGAGGGCCGGCCCAAGAAGACCACAAGCGTGTAGTGGATAATAGGGTAGCAGCACAGAAAGAGAGAGAGGTATCATGTATGTTTAGAATTGGCTCCTGTAAGGACTACTCTCTTCCTCCTCCTCATGCATTCGTTCGTGGACTCTCTTATCCCAGCGTGATGCTGGGGAATTGTACCGGTACTTCAGTTTAAATCCATGAATTAGTGAGTGGCATCACATTCGGTATCAAGAGCCAGTAGATCTGAGGGTCTTTGCGAGTGAAATTTTTTCTCTGAAGTGCACCAAATATACAGATCACAATCGCGAGGAGAATCTGAGATCTCTAGTGAGGGTGAGTGATCCAGAGGCGATTCAAGGGCAGAGCGCTAGTGGTTGGTATCTCTCATAAAAATATCATCATCGTTCCTACCTTGCGGCAGTGGAGTGCTTGCGTGCATCTGAGGGCGACTGTGGAGCCATTGTGGCAGCGGTAGACTACTCGGTACAGATTGCGCGGAGATGGAGCGGTTGATCACAAATACATCTGTGGGTGGTAAAATCCCAGCTCAGTTGTGCGATCCGTGTATTATCGGCGGTGATGATTGAATTTGGCTCCGGTGGTGCAGGTGTGGGAGTGGATGGAGAAAGACGGCATGGGTTCATAGTTGTAGCACCCCGGTAAAATCACTACTAGAAGATCGCTTGGTGTTTCTCTTTTGTGCATCATCATGACCGCATGCTCATGTCATCATGCCACATTGCATTTGAGCATCATCATCATGCATATGTTTGTCTAAAACTATTTTGCAAAAGGCTATTTCTGTTTTCCAGATATCCCCTCTTTTCATTTCAAATCAAAACCCCAATCCTTCCTAATATTTTGTTTTGTCCAAAATCAATTTATAAAAGTCTTTTTAAAATAATATAATATCTTTTCGTGGGAAGCCAGGCAGCCAACGGCTAGGCCCGAAGGCCCAACCGGAGGCCACCCAGCCCACAGCCACCAAACCCTAGACCAACCAGAAACCCTAGCTACCTAAACCTAACTCCACCCCGCCGCCACACACTAGTGACAGCACCTGCCCTTGGGCCCGTTGCACCCACACGTATCACCCACCCGCGTGCGTTGCACCGCAACGGCTGCAGCGGCGCGCAATCCCGCACGTGTACGCCACGACGCGCCCCAGACCCAGCCTCACGTCCAGCCCCACCTAGCGGTACACGACGCGCACGCAGTGGCAGCGCCCGCACCTGTCCACCCCGCTCGCGTGACCCTCGGTCCCACCCCGCTCCAACCACGCGCTCCCCTCGTCCCTCATCTCCCCGACCATGCGCACCTCTATCCCCATCGCTGCTACCCTCCTCGATCCACCACCGCTGGTCCTCCTCCCGAGTACCTCCTGCACCCGCGCGTCCCTCCCCTTCGACCTTTGCGCCGCGCCAACCGCGTTGCTGCCTCTCGCCACGCCGGCCTCTTCCTCGCCTGCGGAGCGCCGCTGTTCGCGGGCCACCGTCACCGCTGCACCTTACCCTCTTCCTCCTGGAACCACCCTCGCCTTCAACCTCGCTCGCCGCGGTCGCCCTTTCCCAAGCTAGCGCCACCGGCGACCCCATCTCCTAAGCCAAGCCCGCTAGCCGGATCCCGAGGCCGCCAGCGACTGCCGCTGCCTGGGCCCTCCTCTCGTCTCCCCGTGTTCATCGGCCCTGCCTTGAGCCTCCTCCGCCTCGCGCGACCCTGCCGGTGTTGTCCTCCGCCACTGCTTGGCTCCCTTCCACATGGAGCCGCCTCCCAGCCTGCTCTCCGGCCGTCTGACCAGCGGCCCTCGCTCTCGTCTGCTCGCATCCTCGACCTGGAGCTCGTCCCCGTGACATTGACGTCCGACTCGGGCGCTTGCCCAAGCACGGCCCGTTTCCCTCTCTTTGGCGCTCTCCAGCGATCGTCGCCGTAGCGAACTCCTCCTAGCACTGCTTCCTTCGGCGTCTCCTTGTTGGTGCCTGAGATCGACGAGTTGGGTTGTGTGGTGGCAATTGACCCATTCTGGTAGTAGTTGTGTGTTGCTATTTTGGTGATGTCAGTGACGTGGTGCTATACCTCGCCTGATGTGATGTGACACTTCCGGTATGAAGCAAGATGTGGTGGTCTAGCAAGGAGGGTCGTGTGAAGATGGCGAAATATGCTACCTCGGCCACCCCAAGCTAATCTCGACAAGATCTTTAGAACATCCTGGCGGTCAAGATCGACCGCTGTATCCGACAAGCTCGACAAGACAGTCTGACACCATGGATCACATCAAGATCAAACCTGCAACCCTCGGAACGCCATGATCTACCACACGAATAAGATGTCCGAGGCCCTGAACCCGAAGTCCTCCTCCCCGAACGCTAAGGCCTCGTCCTCGGAGCCCGAAGATCGATCCTGCCGTCCCTAGGATCCGAACCCCTCCGAGACGTCAAGATCTATGAACCGAGATGTGTGACCCCTTTATCCGAGACCCCTATGTTTTATAATATGACATTATCAATTGTTGCATATTAAATTGTTCATGCTTGCATACATATCATCATGGGGGTTTGGGGCATTATGCCGATTCACCTCATAATTAAATATGGAGCACATATGCGGGATATTCTTGTCTATTAATGCCTCTATTTAATTTGCGTAGCAAACTTATCCAATGTTTTTCTTTGTTAATACAACATTTAAATTGTGAGGTAACTAAACAACATGAACCATCTAATTAATTATCGGGACCTCGATTCCTCTTAATATTGCCTAGTTGCACCGCACTTTTGCCATGGCATGCATCCTGCCGGATCTTTTGCTGTAGTATTAAATAGTGCATTCGGTGTTTCTTTTAGTGCTTTGATTCTTCGTGGATTAGGCCGTTGAGTTGATGTGAGTATCGACAAGTTCTTTAGATATGTATCTTCGGAAGTGTTTCCCAGGCGAGCATTCTCCCCCTTTCTACCTATTTTGTATTTACAGTTTTTACTTCCTCCTATTGATCTATTGCTATCCGTGTTGCGATGCTGTAGTTTCCGTGCACCATTTATATTCCTTGCAGCCTCTATATTGCCTTGGACACATCCTATTGCCTGTTGTTTGACAGACAGTCGGCCTTGCGAGTCGTAGATGCTTGCTCAGGTGTTGTTGTGCGTCGTCGATGTTCCACAGTTGTTGGGTGGTTGGCATATGCTTAATGGTGGAGATGATCATGACTTTAATTACAACTTGATATTAAAATGTTGGGAATAGATATAACTAATGCATAGGCACCGGTGGGCAATAGATAACATTTGGTTTTTAACAGCTCACTTGTGTCCCGTAGGTCTTGAGTACTTGATACCTGTTCCTTGACTATCGCACCATCCGCATGTGGGACCATGAATCCCCTTAGCCAGAGCTTGATTTATTTCTTATTTCTTGGAGTCACAAACTAGTTTGGGGCTTTATTACTATCCTGTACTTATGCCATATTTTACTGTTTTATTTACGATTGTGCGTGGAGCACTTGTACTGTTTAGGATGGCGGAGTGTTTTCGCGGTATCGACAAGCCCAGTCACACTTTCAGGTTCCCAGTCGTTTACAGCCATTGACGCAAACCTTAGGTCCGTCTCGGAGCCAGCCAACTTCATTGCGGGTAGCTTAATGGGGTGGCCCGCTGAAATATTTTATGAATCTTGTGATTGCTTTGTCGTGAAAGCCTCGTTGGGTTTTTATTTGGTTTTTCCGAGGTTGATCGTGCGTGTGTTGCTATTTGTGGATCCCTGCAGGGTAAATCTTTCTAAAAGCCGTGTCCGCGGTTATGGACGACTTGGAGCGCAGTATCTCGATCATAGACAAACATAACTAAAGTAGTGCTATAAATTTGACTTTTACATGTCTAGTAATCAGTTTCACTACAACGGAATGAGTAAATAAAAGTGCCAACAACTGCTAGAGTTGCGATATCTCTGGCTAATTGTATCTGACTAGTAAGTATTGCAACTACAATGGAATGGTTAACTAAAACTGCCCACTGCTTATGATATCAGGACGACTCACGCTATCTATATCTGACTAGTAAGTGCTGCAACTATAACAGAATGAATAAAACTATCAACTGTGTGAGTTTCTTGGTTTGACTTCCTCGTTTGGTCTCGAGGGAGAAATACCAGGACGGGTATGTTTGGTGTTAGTATAAGGTTGGTTCCGAATAGGTCTTTCTTATCTCTCTCTAATAGCCGACAGTTTATCGAGTCTCTATAGGTTGTTTAGTGCATGCTTCGCTGCCGCTTCAGTCCACCATACCTATGTAGGAGAGACCCACCGAATTCTAGCCTCGCCGTGTACTGGCCTCAGTACTGACGCTCCTCTTTTTCCTTTGCCCTTTGTCGGCACCCCTTTTGTTTTAGCAGATTTGAGATCGACGTCGTTAGCAGGGTTACCCTTCCGGCTTGGCCTGGGCAGGGTTATGGACGCCATTGGTTATTCTTCAGGGCTCTTAGCCCCATTTGTATCTTATCCGTACTCGGATGTTGTATCGTTTTCAAGGTGATTTGGATCTTTGTATTGTATATCTGTATTCTTGACTCTTTGAATCGTTGTTGTATATATATGTTCTGTGGGTTCCATCGTGGACTATTGTGTAATGTTATTACTTCGTTTTTCACCCGCACGCAAGTGTCTTGAATCGTTTTTATGCAGGTTTGGCAGGAATCGCTAAAACTTGCATAGGACCGATTTGAGGGTGTTACAATAGTCCGATCTAGCAGTGCTGAAGCGGCAGGGCGAAGAGCTGCAGAAGCAGTGCGGTGAGATGGCAGTCACCTTGAAGTCGATCAATGAGACACCACACGGGACGGGGGCTTGGATTCCATAGGTGGATGAGTCAATCAAGGGGATTAAGGACATGTTGACAGTGGTGGATGTCTGTTTGACAAACCTGGAGGTAGAATGGGTATCAGGACCGGAGATGCGTACTCTGGCAGCATGCATGGAGGATGGTGAGTTGCTCCACACTTTGAAATCTCTGAAGATAGTTGTACCGCCTCGTCCGGTACAGCGACAGGAATTTCCTCATAGACCAGTGAATTTCGATTTGGGGGAAAGTCTGGGGGCTTTGATGACATCGGGTACTACCTTGGGTCATGGTCTGGAGTTCATCGATCACGACCACCTAAGACAGATTTTCCCAAATTTGATGGTGACAACCCACAATGCTAGAAATCTGTGTGTGAGAAATACTTTGCGGTGTATTTGGTTGATCATGATACATGGTATAGTTTTGCCTCTATGCATTTCGTGGGTAATGCAGCATTGTGGCTGCAAACTTACGAGGCACGATGTGGACAGTTGGGAGGAACTGTGCATAGATATCCATGGGATATTTGGTAGAAATCAGCACCGCAAGTATTTGGAAGCATAGGAGAGATGTACACAGACACATGGTGTGGAAAAGTATTATCAACAGTTTAAGGCATTCAGACACAAGGTGCTGGTGCACAACAAGCACTACAATGAGGCTTATTTTGTGACAAAATCTCTGAATGGGTTGAAAAGAGACGTTCAGAGAGAAATCTGTCTTCACAATGCAAAGATAGTTGATGCAAGGTTGGCCTTGGCAGAGACGCGGGAGGCACTGAATGAAGAAATGAAGGAGTACTCACATTCTAAGTAAGGTGTCGATTACAGACACAAGTATAGTCGAATAGGGTTCCCTGACAAAGGCCTGATGGGCAGCATTCCTGATGAACATAAGAAATTAGAAGAGAAAACAACTGCCAAACCACCGTGGGATGAGAAGCTGCAATCACTGAAGAGTGAGAGGAGGGCCCGAGGCGAATGTTTCAAATGTGGCGATAAATTCCAGCCAAGGCACAAGTGTAGAAAATCAGTGCCTCTTCATTTGGTTGAAGAACTAATGGAGGTGCTACACACTCAATCGTCTGAAAGTGACACAGAAGAAAAAGGAGGCAGTGGTAGTGAGGAATCCTTGATGCATATATGTCCATGTGCATTGGCTGGTAAATCACATAGGAAAAGTATTCGGTTGCAAGGGGTAGTGAAAGGCAAGCAGATTTTGCCATTTTGGTGTTGATTGATTCAAGCAGTTGCGGTAGTTTCATCAGTGCAATGGAAACAACGCAGCTAGGAGTGCCAACATCAAAAGTGGAGGCAGTAACTATGGAAGTAGCTGATGGAGGAAAAGCAAGAATAACCACAGCAGTGCTAGAATTAACCTAGGAATGCCAGGGCACAAATTCACTAACTCTTTTAGAATATATAGCATACTATGTTATGACCTCATATTGGTCATGGATTGGCTACACAAGTGTGGGAAAATGTGGATTGACTGGCCAAATAAGAAGCTCCGATTCTAGCATGAAGGGAAGAGAATCACATGAAAAGGAATCAAAGATAATGAGAGCTGCAAGGCTATTTAGGTGTAGCAAATTTGGAAATTAGGTCACCAACATGCTTTGTCCCAGGTGATACATCTATGCCTAGTAGACGATAACTACGAACAAGAGCTGCTCCCGCCTGAAATCAAACAACTTCTGGCTGCACATGCATCATGTTTTGATACATTGACATTCCTTCCTCCCCATCGACCCTTCTATCATCGAATCAAGCTCATGCCAGGGGTCCAATAAGTGAACGTGAAGCCTTATCGATATTCTCCTCAACAAAAAGATGAAATTGAGCACCAAATAAAAGAGATGATTGCGTAAGGCATCCTCAAGCCACGTCAAAGTCCGTTTGCCTCCCATGTCCTGCTGGCAAAGAATAAATACGGGATGTGGCATTTTTGTGTTGATTACAGGCAGTTGAATGCCATCACAATCAAGGATTGCTATCCCATGCCCGTGGTAGACGAACTATTGAATGAACTAGCCGGAGCGCAGTTCTTTTCTAAATTGGATTTATGCTCGGGTATCACCAAATTCGGATGGCTGAACCTGACGAGCGGAAGATGGAATTCAAAACTCAAAGCAAACATTCTGAGTTTTGTGTGATGCCATTTGAGCTCACTTATTCACCGGCAACGTTCTAGGCGGCCCTGAACACTATCTTCGTGCATCTGATTTGCAAGAGCATGTTCGTGTTCATGGACGATGTGTTAATCTATAGCAAGACCTCGTCTGAGCATGTCGGTCGCCTTAAGGAAGTGTTTCAATTACTCGATCAGAGCCAATTATATCTGAAGAAGACAAAGTGCTCTTTCACCCAGCGCTCTTTGGAATACTCAAGGAACATCATCAATTCGAATGGTGTCGCCACCGATCTGGCCAAGATATCAGTAGTCAAGCACTGGTCCCAGGAAAATAACATCAAACAATTGCGAGGATTTCTGGGGCTGGCAGGATATTACAGGAATTTCATTCGCCAATTTGGGGTAATTAGTCAGCCATTGATGATGTTGTTGAAGAAAAACATTTCGTTCGTGTGGTCGCCCCAGGTCAACGATGTCTTCTTGTCCCTCAAACATCTATTGATTCGGGCCCCGATGCTAGCACTACCCAATTTCACACAGGAGTTCTTCATGGAGACTAATGCATGTGCCATAGGTGTGGGCATAGTTTTGATGCAAAAAGGTCATCCTCTGGCTTTCTTCAGCAAGGCGCTAGGACCCAAGAACCAGGCCTTATCAATTTATGACAAAGAATGCTTAGCAATCTTGTTGGCTATAGAGAAGTGCAAATATTATCTATAGCATGGGCAGTTTATTATCCACACAGACCAAAAATTCTTGATCCACTTAGGGGAGCACAAGTTTAACACAAACATTTAGCAGAAGGCATTCTTTTGTTTGTTGGGCCTGCAGTCCAAAATTGTGTACAAGAGAGGATCTTCTAATGTCGAAGCTGATGCTCTATCTAGGAGACCTATAGACATATGTGCTATTTTGGTAGTGAGACCTAAATGGATGGAGATCATCATTGAAGGATATATGTATGATGAGAGAACAAAAAAAGTGGTATACTGAACTCAGTTTAACTGCCAAAAATGACCAAGGATTCACATTGGAAGAGGGGATCACTAGGCACAAGGACAAGATATGGTTGGGCACAAATGTTGAAGCACAACAGGAAATCCTCACATCCTTGCACAACAGTGGATTAGGAGGACATTCTGGTTCTTTGGTCACATACCACAAAATCAAGCAGATATTTTGCTTGGCCAGCCATGAAGCAAGATGTATCCAAGTCTGTCTCTCAATGCACCACATGTAAATAGGCTAAAGGTGAGCACATAAAATACCTAGACAATTTACAACCCTTGCACATTCCTCCAGAGGCT
Organism: Avena insularis; assembly: GCA_023614405.1. Lineage (NCBI taxonomy): Eukaryota > Viridiplantae > Streptophyta > Magnoliopsida > Poales > Poaceae > Avena > Avena insularis. The sequence continues at coordinate 90,790,470 of CM042684.1, forward strand.
TGGCACTCGGTAGGGTTGGATTTTATTGAAGGGTTACCTCTATCTGGAAAATTTGACACAATTTTGGTGATAGTGGATAAATTTCACCATGTATCGATACAATTCCTCAGCATCATGCTAGGATGAGAGACTCAACAAACAAATTCGTGAGGAGGAGGAAGAGAGTAGTATTTATAGGAGCCAAGTATGAACATACAATTTGATACATCTCTCGCTGCGCTGCTACCCTATTATCCACTACACACCCATGGTCTTCTTGGGTCGGCCCTCCATCTCTTGTCGTGCCACTAGATGGGTGTTGCAAAGCCGCTTCCACTCGTCAGTCGTAGCTTCACCTTAAGTGCTTCAGCTAGATGTAGTTCGTAACATTACCCCCTCCTAAAGAACTAGCTTGCCCCTAGGCTGGTGCATGCGGAAAAGCATCGACAATCGAGTACACATGCTCCCAGGTGTGGAAGTTCGATGGCATACCTGCCCATTCGATCAACAGTTGAGGAACTTGTTTAGCACCTCGCCTGATGAAGCATTCCCCACAAATGTGCGATGGCTGGATTTTTTTTGAAAGGAATGCGGTAGGGGAAGCCCCTGCAGCAATTTTGTTTTATAAAATAATAAGAACTCAAATATGTATCCATGAGGACTTGAACCTGGGTGGCTAGGTTATACATCAAATTCCCTAACCAAGTCATCTAGGCTCACTTCTTCATGGGTGTCCACGAGTGCCATCGGTAGTTCTGGACTAGCGACCTGCCCTGGGCGAATTTCCTTCTTCAATTGAGAGACATGTATCACCGGGTGGATGCGAGCATTCTCCGGTAGCTGCAACTTGTATGATACATTTCCCACTTTACTGATGATTTGAAATGGCCCAAAATACTTGAAGCTTAGGTTCTGTGATCCCTGCCTCTCCACCGACACCTAGACATATGATTGCAGTTTGAGGTACACCCACTCCCCAACGTTGAATGAACGTTCCTCAGCCTGTTCTTGTCTACCTGTAACTTCATCCGTCGTTGACCCTTTCCTTGAGCCATGCGTCCAAGTCATTGTTACCTGACGGATCCCCTTGCTGGAATCCAAAATGCCTTGGTTTCCCTCCATATAATGCTTCAAATGGCAATCTACCCAGAGCTGAGTGAATGGATGGGTCGTACCAATACTCTGCCAACGAAATCCACTTCGACCATTTCCTGGGATTAGAATGAGCAAAGCATCTGAGATATGTCTCCAAACATTGATTCAGCCTTTCTGTCTAATCGTCAGTCTGCGGGTGATAGGATGAACTCATGTCCATTCACTACTAGATATTACATTTTAGCCGAGGGTCAAATTACCGTCGGAAATTTTAGTTAACCATCGGATACATGTATACCTGACAGTACACTGTCGGAGATCTCCTGTCGGCTATGCTCGGTCGGCCATTACACTAATAGCCGACAGTACAGTCGGATAATATATTTACCTACAGTACAAAGACGACGGTGAGCCGTCGGGCAAGCTATGACCACCAGCTGCATCACAACACTTTTAGCCGAGGGTTACCCATCGAGTATTACTTTTTCGACAGTTGTTGTCTCCTGTCGGTTTTCTTGATAGTTGATGGTATATTGGACCGGTCGGCTTAGTTATAACCAAGAGGGGAGACAGACCGTGAGTAATATGATTACTGAAAATGGCTACATCCCGTAATTCATTCCAGTAGCTGAGAGGTCAAACCATTACTGATGGTCTATAGTCCCAGTGAGAACATTTTGTAATTAAGAAGTTTGCTTCACCATGGAGCCTTAGTCACCCCATGGTGCTTTCGAGAACAATGAATTGTGATACACGGTGAAAAGTTTTTTGAATATTAACATTTAAAAATTCTCATAACTACACACAACCACACATAATCAAAGAACAAATATCATGTTCATCAGATCCTCATGAAGTATTTGATCCATCTAGGAAGTGTCGTACAAAATATAATGGTTCAAACATTTTGCATAATTAAGCTAAAATTGTCCAAACTTCAGAACCTCGCTTTGTTGCATGACTTGAAGGTCGTCACTACACTCATCGCCAATCCTCACCACCATCACTATAGATATCAGTACCCATCACGATATGGATCATGGCGCTCATTGCAATAGCCATCATAATAACCCTTGCCATAGAGATAATCTCCCTGGTTGCCATAGGTGTCATCCTCATCATCATGATCAATCTCACGACTCAAATTTCCTGCAGTATTGCTTCCCATTCCCTAAGAAATAAGACTGGTTGTAAGAGATGAAAAATAATGTAATATTGTTGAAATATATTTGAGCTAGATAGACCAACTTAATTGTTCTGGAATCATCTACACAGGGACAAACTTAATCATGTGTTAGTATTGGAACTAATGCAAGTGTACAACAAGTACAAGTGCACCAGTACTTCACTCGTCTACTAACCATACATGCAGATACGGCAAATATTTCAGGTCATGTCAGTCTAGCAATTGCATTTCAATTTAATCACTCTAATTATGCTAGCAGTTACTAAGAATCATGTTGTTTACCAGCCAAGACGTTTTAGGAATCTACTTAATTTCTCCGCAGCAGCTAGAGGAGTTTGCATAAAGAATGAAATACAAGAGACTAACTAAAGAACGGTAAATATTTTGACAATTCTAAAAAGATATTACAGCAGTTTAATTATGTACTTGTGTAGCACCTTTGAAAAGTGGCCATTTCGGATAAGCTAGCTCAGTCAATTTTTAAATGGCTGATTGCAACCTTTTAGTGTCAACTATAAATTGCCATTCCAGTGTGCCATTAAGCTGAACTGATTCACTGCCAATGGCGCCATCTACCATGGCAAAACGACCATGTCACTTTTCCCTTGTCGGTTCATACGTAACCTAAGACAAAGGAACCATGACCAAGTCAGCATCTTCGCATTCATCTGGACAATAGCGTCATCATGTTGTTCATGTAAATACAACATTTCAGGTTTGTGTATATGCATATACAAAATTACCAAACTAGAAAGCTAGTGATAGATTAACTATAAGTGAACAAAGGAATTTGACATGCACAAAATCTGACAAACAAACCACCGGGTTACATACGAAAGAATGACATGACTTGCAAATATATTCAAAACAGGACGGGACAAACTTAAAGGACTTCAGAATTCTGTGATAGAGCAAATGTACAGAAAGCTCACATTAAAAAGCCGGAAGGGATAAATTTTGGCTTCTTTCTACGTCCGATACCTTTGCAAGTATGCTCCTTTCTTCAGAGCAGTGCTGGCCTGCAGTAACAGTGGGAATAAGGTTGTATCTAGCATCAAATATCAAGTGTCAAATAAATATTCTACCAAACTAGATCAGAAAAACACGCTCTGAAGTGCCCATTATTGTTTCCTTTTTTAACTTGGATTTCAAGCAGTCCAGGTAAATTTAGAAATGGAAAAGGAACATGATATTATAAGGCTGTAATACCACTCAATTAAGATGAGAGAGATCAATCGAGGATAAGTACACAGTTCAAGACAATGCTTGAATAATTTCATGGAACAATTGCAAAACATTCAGGAACATGTATTAAGTTGTACCTCGTGTGTCTCCGGAGGTACAAATATAGTACCGGATCGGTATAGTACAAGAGCTAGCTGAACTCACAGAGAGGGCCTCGATCTCAAGCCCATTTTGTAACTTGTAGCAGGTTGGGAGAAGCCAGCGGAGAGACGTGGCCCCTGGAGCAGTCCACTGCCCCGACAATCTCGTCGTCCCTCCGCGCGGCCAGCAGATGGGACAGCTGGGATCTGGCAGACACCACTGGCTCTGGCTGCCTCAGGGTGCGGCTGATGCTGTTGCGCAGGTCTAAGCAGATGGCAGTTCGATCTAGGGTTAGGTGTTGGGTGAGTTTTAGGCGGAGGCTGGAGGAGATAGTTGTATGAACGGAGAGAGCACATGGAAAGGAGGCCAGATTTGTGTAGATAAATGGACGGGCCCCCGGCCACCCATGTTGGCAGATCAGAGCAGCGGCATGGCCTGGAGAGGGAGAGCTAGAGGTTGAGGGCGAATCAATTTTGGAGGAGAAAGACTAGCTGCGGTTATGGGATATTTAAGATAGAACGTGGTGGAGGCTATCGCACTAGTCAATCATCTGTTTTGGCCCTTGCGCGTGCAAAGGGCGCACAAATACGCGCGATAAAGACACAAAGTTAACAACCGGTCGGTCACTCGGTTAGACGTCACTCCCCCTTGAAATGTTCAAAAAATGAATCAATCGCAGGTCTCGACAAGATCACTAATCTCAAGTCTCAACCATGTGAGCAAAGTATAGATTGTATTGTATATTACGTTTTGACACATTAACTCATGAACATATGGTATAGACTAAAAACATAGACAACAATACACCACAGGATGTTGATACTCGGTCATACCCCAACACGGACCTTTATTTGCCCCTCCTTCAATTGAATAACATAACCGACTGTCAACCTTTATCGTCAGCTATTACAATTCTTCCTCGTGTATTGCCATTTATTACCGAGGGTTATAAATCGACCGTCGGATATTGTCATGTATACCTGAGGGTTACTTATGAACCGTCGGCTATGTAACCTAATAACCGATGGTGGAAAATACACCGTCGGGTATTATTATAAACCGTAAGTTATTACCCGTTGATAGTCCACCGTTGTTTTCTAACCGTCGGTTATTTTAAAACACCGTCGGTTAGGCCAGATCATAGGCGAGCGGTTACCTAAAACCGTCAGCAATTAATTGCACCGTCGGTCATTAGAGTAATAGCCGACAGGCCGTCGGCTATTAAGATTCACAGTCGGAAATAAGGGGATTTCTAGTAGTGATTGTTGTTTCAGCCAACCTGAAGAGGTTCTGCCAAAATCTACTGGTGAATACCTTGTCCAGGTCAGAAATCGGCACTTGAGGCATACTATGCAGTCGATATACATTGTCCAAGAAGAGTTGTGCCACCGAGGCAGCAGATAATGGGCCATCACATGTCAAGAGTGATAGAACTGTAAGGTGCTTCCGAAATTAACAAACTCTTTATTACTATCATGTGACTTTCCTTCATGTCGATTACGTGGGCGGCACTCGAAAGTTTGGCATGTTGTGATAGGAGCTGCTAGAAGCTATCGACTTAAGGTTAGAAACTCGTGAAGCGAGTAGTGTACTCGGAGCCAAATATGGGAACTCGGAGGGACGGTAAGTCGTGTCCGTGTGGTCATCAACGTGGTCACACACTTAAGGGGTACAAAAAACCCATTGGATCCGAGTGCAACAGAACCTGCTCAGAATGGATCCGACTAGAACTGGGATTAGAGTCATATGTCGGTTCCCAAGTGTTGGGATCCCAAGAGGTTTTGGAAACCAGAACAACCAGCATCTCCAAGCTCAAGTTGTGCAACTAACAATCCACGGCTCCAACTGACAATTAGCGACTCGATGTTCATATGTGACGCTTGGACAGACTGTTCGTGGGATCCGCAACGATCTGTTCCAGGGATCGATGGAGGAGTAGTAGTATGACTACACCCAGGGCCGGCCCTAGGGAGGGGCAGGGTGGGCAGCCGCCCAGGGCCCCAAAAATTAGGGGGCCCCACCCCAGGTATACACTTGATAAATATTGGATGAAAAAAGGTCATAGGCCAACGTTTAACTAAAAAACTCATATGGGCCCTACGTATTTTACATGTGAGCTAGCTGTGAAAGGCCCAGGGACAAGGAAACTTGATCGTCGCTGCTTGCTGGTTCGCTACGGAAAGAATCAATCACAGGAAACACGCATGCTATCGATCCCAATTCCCAATTAATCCCATCGTGCAGGCGGCGCCCTGGTGCTCCTGGAACATCGCCCTTCAGCCTCAGGCGGTGCCCCGTGCGGCCGTGCCCAGACCGACGACAAGACACGAGTGTGCCGCGTGCGGCTCCTTGAACTTACGCGACGGCCGACGACCTTTGAACGCGATCGGCGATTCCAACTACCGGTAACCTTCGCGAATTTAGCACGCTTCTTATTCCTAAATTTCATCTAATTATGTATTGTTGATTGTCAGTTCATCGACTCGTCATCTCGCCGATTTGTTTTTAGGCCCCTGATTGCGATCGCGAGAACACCAATCCGAGGTATATCCGTATATTCAATATTCTACTTGGTACAATCACATGATGCCCTCATCGTTGATACCCTACAATATTTGATGTATTTTTTTCAGCATTGTGGTCTACCATATCATGTCCTCCTCTTCGAGGAAGTGTCCATCTGGTCATGCTAAAAGGAAAAGAGCAAAAGAGGTGGCTGCCTTGGTACAGTCACAGAGAGGAGATATCCACAAATTTTTCAAGGCTAATTCAGGTGCATCGGTAAACCCAAATGATGAGTTGGCGATAGTTGCCGTGGAGGAAGATCAACCAGCTAATGGAAATGTTGAATCTGATCAGCAGGAAGAAAATATTGAAACCAACATTGGCGATAGCAATGTAAGTGGCTCTAAGAATGTAGTTGATTCATCTGATGCACATACTAAGTCTGCTAGTGTGGATGAACAACCGGTTAATACTTCTGATATTTATGATCCAAGAAATTGGGATAATCTTGATAATAAAGCAAGAGACATCTTAGTTGAGAAAGGACCTGTGAGAGAGGAAGAAATGGAGTACCCTCTAGACGGTGCATCAAGGCATTTTTCATATTCTCATTACCATAGGGATTTAAGGAATGGAGAGAAACATGATAGAAAATGGCTTGTTTATTCAAAGGTTGTTGACAAAGTTTTTTGCTTCTCTTGTAAGATCTTCAAGTCTAGCACTAGCAGGAGTCCGAGTTCATTAGCACGTGATGGATTTAGAAATTGGAGGCATATTAGTGAGAAGCTTAAGGAACATGAAAATAGCGTCGAGCATATTAATAACATGAACAAGTGGAATGAATTGAGGGTTAGACTACGGAAGGAGGAAACTATTGACAAAGAATTGCAGCATGAAATTACAAAGGAGAAAGAACGGGTGAGGCAAGTTTTGTTAAGAATAATAGCCATTGTGAAATATCTTGGTAAACGCAACTTGGCTTTTCGAGGAAAGAGTGAGCAGCTTTACAAGGATGATAATGGTAATTTCTTAGCTTGTGTTGAGATGGTTGCAGAATTTGACATGGTAATGCGAGATCACCTTAGGCGTATTGAGAACAATGAAATTCATTATCATTATCTCAGTCATAAAATTCAGAATGAGTTGATATCTCTTTTGGCTTCTAACATTACACGTTCTATCATAAAAGTTGTGAAAGAGACCAAGTATTTCTCTATTATCCTAGATTGTACCCCTGATGTTAGTCATCAAGAACAAATGACTTTATTAGTTCGATGTGTTAATTTATCTAATGGAAAGATACAAATTGAGGAGTACTTTTTGGGGTTCTTAAAGGTGGATGACACTTCTGGCTTGGGGCTTTTGAAAGTATTGCTTGATTCTATGGAATCATTTGACCTAAATATTGACAATATAAGGGGTCAGGGCTATGACAATGGTTCCAATATGAAAGGTAAACATAAAGGGGTACAATCTAGGTTACTTCAGATGAATCCAAGAGCTCTATATATGCCATGTGCTTGTCATAGTCTGAATCTTACTCTTTGTGATATGGCAAAATCATGTGGGAAAGCTATTTCATTTTTTGGAATTATTCAACGCATATATGTCTTGTTTGCTGGTTCTACAAAGAGGTGGAGTGTCTTGCTTAAACATGTTCCTAGTTTAACTGTGAAATCATTGTCCAATACTCGTTGGGAGAGTCGAATCAAAAGTGTTACGGCAATAAGATTTCAAGTTATGGAGTTAAGGTCTGCTTTGCTTGAGTTACGTCATTCTTCTGAGGTTGAGCCTAAGGATAAAAGTGATGCAAAAAATTTATTTGACGCACTTGGCAATTTTGAGTTTCTAGTTGGTATGATCATCTGGTATGAGATTCTTTTTGCAGTTAATAAAGTTAGCAAGATGTTGCAATCGCCAGGCATGTGCATTGACTCTACTTTGAAGCAAATACAAGGTATCAAACTATATTTTCAGAATTATAGAGACGAGGGGTTTGCTACTAGTTTGATCAACGCCAAAGTTATTGCAACTAAAATGGGTGTAGAGGCATTTTTTCCAGTAAAACGTCGTGCTACTAGGAAGAAACAATTTGATGAAAGTATTTGTGAAGAAGAAATTCTAGAAGCTGAGAAGGCTTTTCAGGTTAAATATTTTTTTGTTGTGGTTGATATGGCGATAACTTCTTTGGAGGATAGATTTGAAGAACTCATGGTGTTTAAAGATATATTTGGTTTTCTATTGAGCTCGGGCACCTTGAAGTCGCTAAATGATGATGAACTTCAAGAGGGCTGCACAAAATTTGCAAATACTTTCTCTCATGCTGGTTCATGTGATGTTGAGGTATATGATCTTTTTTCTGAATTAAAGATGATAAGATTCACCTTGCCAAATGACGTAATGTCTGCTATGGAAATTTTCGAGCATGTCAGAGAAGTTGATTGTTATCCTAATATCTCTATTGCTTACCGCATCTTATTTACTGTGCCTGTGACTGTTGCATCGGCTGAAAGAAGTTTTTCAAAGTTAAAATTATTGAAGAACTATTTGAGATCCACAATGTCTCAACAGAGGTTAAATGGTTTGGCAACATTATGCATCGAGAAGAAATTAGTGGATGACATCGACATTGACCCCATCATAAGTGAGTTTGCATCGAGGAATGTTAGAAGAAATTTCTAAGGTAATATGTATAAATTGTTTAATATGTTCGCACTTATTTTGAATATGTTTAAGGCTTATTGAGAACATATATATATTACACGTATAATATTCATTGGTATCATTGTGATGTCTATATTAAGGGCCCCAAGTTTTAGTCTCGCCCAGGGCCTCCAAAATCTCAGGACCGGCCCTGACTACACCTGTGACACACTACATTGACTTTAATTTCCACATATGCAGGCCATGTTAACTTAGAATGTTCCTCACTATTCATGGTAGACATTTTAATTACTGCTAGTGTAGCATGCGATGTGACAAACAATATTTTTTTGACACAAATGCAGTGGAGAAAGGCTCGCTACCTTTGTCATTTTATATTTTTAAAAATGGCTATGTACGGTGTTACAACTTATTAAATACTCATACAATATCCAGCTAGGACTACATTCCTTCCTTTATGCTTGGCTTTTCTCTATTCATAGCTAGGTTGACAAAAGGTTTAAATCAAGCAATACAAGTTTGTACATCTGGATAATTATTATAAAAAATAGCATCATTTATTTGATTCCATAAGCTCCAGCATCCAGTGATTAAAATTTCCATCAACAAGGCATTCAAATATATTGTTTTGGATTCCTCAATCAGGCTGTTGATTTCAAGATCAGTGTTCATTCATATCCAATGGCCCACCACAAACTCTGACTAAAGTTGCATTCAAAGAATAGATGCATAATACTTTCTTCAGGGCATGTGTCACATGATATACAATTAGAGAATTCCACATAATTTTTTTTCTTTTTCCTCATGTCTTTGGTGTTCAATTTCCCATTAAGAAGTTGGGCAAAGAATTTTTGTCTAGGTATATTGCAGGTTTTCCAAATATCTAGTACTGGCCGAGGTGTATTGTGTTCAGCAATTAATGTTTTGTAGACTTTTCTTGTTGATTATATATTGCCTCATCTAAAATTCTATTCATCCTTTTCATTACTGAGTTGCAGAGATTGTATTTCCTCCTGTAGGTTATTCATTTGGTCATGGGCAATAGTTGATAATGGAACTAAAACATATCATAGGAAAAAGTTATATCCTTCTCAATAGATATATTGTCCTCTTTGCCAAAAGAGTGCAGATGTGGATATGTTTCTTCGCTGATTACATCTCCCATTTATATTTCCGTAGTAAAACAATATTTGCTCTTTTAATTAACTTTGCAAGTAGTGGGTTCCTTGAATAAATCAAACAAGGAAAGGCAATATTTCCACCAAAATGATCACTTAGCTTTAGAAGCAATGAGGTACTTGAACATTGTTGTAATGTGCTTGTCATACCAGATTGACCCATGGGATGTCGTGTTGATTGTAAAATTTATGAAGATTCTTCATTAATAGTCCCTTGTCACTCAGATTTATAATGGCTAGGACTTCCTTATTCTTTGAGTCTACATATTGTTTCCCAATCTGCAAGACATTTATCCTGCTTCTTGTTTTCCTTATTAGCCCATAGCCATAGGAACTCACTGCCACTCTTCTAAAAGTTAATGAAGATAATAATTGGAACCTTGAATGAACACACTGCAAACAATAGCATGGAATTTATAACAAGGTTCAGTAGTGTCAGGCTGCCAGTATAGGACATCAAAGAGGAAATCCCAGATAACCTTTTATCCAATCTTGACACCGGATGCATTATATCGGCCACACAAGGTCGGGTTTTCCCCAGTGGAAGACCCAAATAAGTGTAGGGCGGGATCTCCACTTTGGAGTCAAATGATTCAGCTAGGACCTGAGCTTCTTCATTATTAATAGGTGAACACTACCTATCAAAAGGACGATGTGAAGCCAATCTCGAACTGATCCAAGTCTGTCCATCTCGCCTCCATCGAACGACCCATCCACCTCTCCTTGACCCCTTCCGTTAAACACACATGTGCCAACCACAAGACTTCTGGCTAGTTAAATCGTTTGTGTTTTCCTCCCCCAAATCATCGTCAACCTCACGTATCCACCACGCTGGAGCGCCGCATCGCAATAGCAGGTCGTGGTGCTCATCAACCGCACAACTAGGATCCTCTCCCCTTGCGCTTCCTCGACCTCAACCTTTTGTTGTTCCTCCAACACCCTCACCAAATGCACCTCCTGCTGCCCCGCGTTAGATTGATGTCGCCGTAGTAGGAAACCGCCATGCCCATTACCACCAGCAGGGTTTGCTTCACCAGGGATATGGTTCTCGACTCCTTTGATGATCATGTTCTACAACAATACATGCACCGCACTGCAGGGATCTAATCCTTGATTTATCCTCTGACCTAGTCAAACCCCTTCCCCGTCTATTTTGTTGTGCTCAAATCTAGCTATAATAGGTATTAAATTATGCTTCCACCTAAATGGGTTATTTTGAGATAGCATGAAGCATCTTCTTCATAGCATACTTTTTTTCTTCTTCGAAATGGGGAGTAGAGCCCCGGCCTCTGCATCGAGCGACGCACACTATTAGAACCACAATGTTTGACAAAGGCCATTACAAAGATCATACAAACCTAAACCGTCAAAACAAAACACCGAGCAAAAACGATAACCGTATCGCCAATTCCGCAATAAGATCTATCAAACACCTATCTATCTATTTCGACCCCGCCCAATGGTCACTCACACTATTGCCACCCGCCAAGAGAAGCTGGAGCGCCTTGGCGCCGCAACTCGAACTCAAACAAAAGGAGCCCTAGAACCGCACAACATATCCACGGAGCGACGCCCACGCACACGCTCCGGATGTCGCTGCCTTCACTATCATCCACCAACCATCTTCAGCATGTAGATTGATGTGCTGACTCTTGCCACAACAGCCACCGACACCACCACGGTGCCAAGCAGCACCCCCCCCCCCCCGCGCGCTAGCCGCTCCACCTCTCCTGCCACTTCCAATGCTGCTCCATAGGCGATGCTCCCAGGAGAGAATGCGATACCGACACCACAGCACCGTCATCGCCCGATCCGAAGATCTTAGGGTTTCCCCCGGAGTAGCACGATTGAGGTCGACACAAGGTGCACGTCGATGCATTCATCAAGGCAACGACGTGGTAACGCCGCCATCGCCTGCCAATGGCTCGGTTTTCACCGGCACCTAGGTCTCCCCGCCTCGCTGCTGGGACTGGAAGACGGATCGTGAGATCTGCTAATCCAGCCACAGGCCGGCCACCTTCGACGGAGAAGATGTCCACCTCTACCAAACCCAGGGCCTCCACCCCGGGCGCCCTCATGATGCAAAGTAGGCCGCAGAATACCTCCGGACGACACCGACCGACGTTGAGGAGGTGAAGACGTCACCGATCTAGGAACCCTAGATCTCAACACCATCCGCTGCCCCGCCGACCAGGGACCACTGCCGTCAGAGCTCACTGGCCGCCGCCCACCCTCCATCATTGCTGGAGATCCGCTGGAGTGCCACCACCGATGCCTGGATCTCGAGCCTCCGCCGCCATGGAAGCGACGTACGCAAGAGCTAGGGCCCCACCGCCGCCGCGCCGCTGGAGCTTTGTCCGGCGACGGAACTGGCGGCGGCTAAGAGGAGGGGCGTGCGGGAGGGGGTGGCTGGCTGGGGGCGAGGGTGGCGACCCGGTGCGGCGGCGGCGGCGCTGCACGGAGTCGGGAGGAAGAGGGGGTCGGGAGAGATTACATATCTCAAAGCAGATGAACTATGTGCCCGGTCCCATGAACAGTTTCCAGATTTATCCAGATCCGTCCCTTTCATAGCATACGTGCTTCTTTGTATTTATGTTTCTCTTTGTGCAGATGGTCTATGTAAATAGTAAGCCTGCTCCTTGCTTCTGAAGCTTGTTTTTTATTTCCACTATTTTTTTTTGAATTTAAATAGTTCTTCATGCTTCCTAAATTTTCCATATACATGTCACCACCTCAAGCTTTTGTCCACGTGCTTCCACCCAACATGAGTTTTGTCGGGATTTCACAAAATATTTCCCCGATAATAGCTTAAGTTCTTCACATGTATTGTATATTTCTTTCTTAAATAAAGATAGTTGTGGAAATGGAAGCAGGCTTCCAAAGCTTGTGTTTTTATTTCCATTGCCAGTAGCATTTCAAACACAACCTCATGCTTCCTACATCACACATATACTCCCTCTATTTAGAAATACTCCCTCCGTCCCAAAATAAGTTACTTGAGTTTATTTAGACTGTATGTATCTATATACTAAAACATGTCTAGATACATCCGAATCTAGACAAATTCACGTCACTTATTTTGGAACGGAGAGAGTATAAGACATTTTAGCTTTGTGAAACGAATGTATATAGATGGTTTTTAGTGTATAGGTTCACTCCGAATCTATGTACAAAAGTTGACTAGATACATTCGTTTTACAAAGATAAAATATCTTATATTTTTAGAGGGAGGGAGTACATGGCAATATGTATCAAATCCTTTATCGGAAACACGGTTCCGGGGACCTTTTGGATCTTGGTTCTATACTGCTTTATTTGGAATCATAAGCTTCGTCTAATCTAATCTCGTTGCAAATGTGCCACTATTGTACTACAAATGTGCATATATATGCACTTCTATATGAATCCTTGGACCTATACATGTGCTTTATTATTGTAATTGCCACTCACTTACTTCTGTAATACAACAATTTTTTAACCCTTCATTTTCCATGCATCCACCATGCCAATGTTTGTTTTTTACTACCTAAGTTTGTGCTTCCAAAAATCTGAAGTATGATTCTTTGTTGATTACTACCTAAATATCTGTTATATGTTGATCCAAATTCTACAAAGTATAGACCAACTTCTGACGAGTGGAGCGAGGCCCGTCGCCGGGAGTCTGAAGTTGGCCCACACCGTGCCCAGCGGAGACGCAGTGCAAGTGCGGGGCGACAGCCCCGTGGTAATGGGTATGGATCGTCGAAGACCTAGGTTTCCACCGATATATAAACCCCTTGTAAGCCGCCGGTTGGGAGAGTTGCATCTGTGAAATCCCCGGCGTTTGTAAACACTCCTCGATATAGTGAAGTTTCGCTGGCTGGCGCCCGTGGTTTTTTCCTCTCTTTGTTGGAGAGGTTTTTCCACGTTAAATCTGTGTCCCCCTTGCTGTGTTTTGTTTTCGTTCTTCGTTATCTTCTTGTCGCAATTGTAACAAGTGGTATCAGAGCAACCATCTCCCTGAACAAACAAAGCAAATACTTTCGGCGCCAATAGCCACTTGGGCTAATCAGTTAAACCAACTAAGTTCGAGCAAAGCTCAAACTTAGCAACAGGAACAGGTTTAGTCATCATATCAGCAGGATTATCATGAGTGCTGATCTTGCATACCTTTAATTTACCTTGAGCAACAATGTCTCTAACAAAATGGTACTTGACATCAATGTGCTTAGTTCTCTCATGGAACATCTGATCTTTTGTAAGGTATATGGCACTTTGACTGTCACAAAACAAAGTAATGCAAGAATCATCTCCACAAAGCTCAGCAAACAAACCTTTCAACCAAACAGATTCTTTGCAAGCTTCAGCAATAGCCATGTATTCAGCTTCAGTAGTAGATTGTGCAACAACAGCCTGCAATGTAGCCTTCCAGCTAACAGCACAACCTCCAACATTAAACACATAACCTGTGAGGGATCTTCTCTTATCCAAATCGGCAGCAAAATCTGAATCCACATAGCCAACGAGTCCCTCACCGGTCCTGCCAAACTTCAAACAAGCATTGGAAGTGCCAAGAAGGTACCTGAAAACCCACTGAACAGCCTTCCAATGTTCTTTACCAGGATTAGCCATGTATCTACTTATCAAACTCATAGCATATGATAAATCAGGATGAGAACAAACCATGGCATACATCAAAGAACCAACAGCACTAGAATATGGCACCTTTGACATGTACTCAAACTCTTCATCAGTAGTAGGACATTGAGAAACTGACAATTTAAAGTGAGGAGCAATAGGAGTACTAACTGATTTGGCATCATCCATATTAAAACGATGAAGAACTTTCTTAATGTAACTTTGCTGACTAAGAAATAACAAACCAGATTTTCTATCTCGGGTAATCTCCATACCTAAGATCTTCTTAGCAGCACCAAGATCCTTCATCTCAAACTCACTACTTAGGTGTGCCTTCAAAGTAGTGATTTCTTTCATGCCCTTGGCAGCAATTAACATATCATCAACATATAGCAGCAAGTATATAGGTGACTCATCAACAAACTTGATATAAACACAACTATCATATTTAGACCTCTCAAAACCATGTGAGATCATAAATGAATCAAACCTTTTATACCACTGTCTTGGAGATTGCTTTAAGCCATAAAGAGACTTCTTTAATTTGCACACAAAATCCTCTTTACCAGGCACTATGAACCCTTCTGGTTGGTCCATGTATATTTCCTCATCAAGCTCTCCATGCAGAAAAGCAGTCTTGACATCTAACTGCTCAAGCTCAAGATCACGCATAGCCACAATACTAAAGAAAGTACGAATGGAACTATGCTTCACAACTGGAGAGAACACATCATTGTAATCAATACCTGGAATCTGGCTGAACCCTTTTGCTACTAACCTTGCCTTGTACCTTGAAGGCTCTTTGGGAGATAGACCTTCCTTTTTCTTGAAGATCCACTTGCAGCGGACCGCCTTCTTTTGTTTAGGCAAGCGCACAACATCCCATGTGCCATTTTTCTCAAGCGATTGCATCTCTTCTTGCATAGCAGATACCCACTTCTCGCGATCAACGGATGCAATGGCTTCATTATATGTAGCAGGTTCAGAATTGTGCTCCACCTGTTCAGCACAACTCAAAGCATAATGTACAAGATTACACTCTTCAATTAAACGACGAGGTGGAACTATGTTACGTCTCGGTCTATCAGCAGCAATAGATTCCTGTGGCTGCTGCAAAACAGTAGGTGAGTGTTGAACAACATCATCATCAATATTTTCCTCATGAGTATCATCAACAACAACATTATTATCAACAGTTTTCTGCAGGTGCTCCACCTGCACACGAACTCCCTCCTCCAATAGCAACAGGAGAGGGATCTGGCAAGCTGTCATGATACATAACGGATTCATTGAAAACAACGTTCCTACTCAACAAAATCCTTTTTGTTTCAGGGTTCCATAGTTTATATGCCTTAACTCCTGAACCATAACCAAGGAATATGCACTTGACAGCTCTAGGCTCTAACTTTCCATTATCAACATGAGCATAAGCGAACCCAAAAACTCTCAACTGTGGAATAATCAGCGGTGAACGACCATACCTCAATAGGAGTTTTCTTCTCAAGTGGAATAGAAGGTGACTTGATGAGGTAACACTGTTGTGTTGGCTGCTTCAGCCTGAAACGCCTATGCATACCGCATTAGACAACATACAACGAGCCCTCGAGAAGATGGATCTGATCATGCGTTCAGCAACGCCATTCTGCAGAGGAGTATATGGGATGGTGTGATGCCTGATCATGCCATCGTTACTGCAAAACTCCTCAAACTCATTAGAACAGAATTCCATACCATTGTCAGTACGTAGTACCTTTACCTTCTTCTCAGTCTGTTTTTCAACCATAACTTTCCACTTCTTAAAAGCATCAAAAACATCAGATTTATGCTTCAGAAAATAAGGCCACACCTTTCTTGAGTAATCATCAATAATAGTAAGCATATAATTAGCACCACCAATAGAAGTCTTAATGGACGGACCCCATACATCAGCATGCACATAATCTAATATGCCTTTGGTGGTATGAACGGAAGCATTGAATTTAACTCTTTTATGCTTACCAAAGATGCAGTGCTCACAGAACTCAAACTTACTCAAGTTGCAACCATCAATCAGCTCTCTCTTGACCAACTCTGCCATGCCTTGTTCGCTCATATGCCCAAGACGCATATGCCATAGATGTGTTTTACCACAATCATCAGAATCATTAGAAGTAACAGCAGCAGCAATACCAGGCAAAGTGCTACCTCTAAGAACATATAATTTAGCAGAATTCATATCACCTATCATGTGAATAAGAGAACCTTTTGATACCTTCAGAACTCGATGCCCACCGGCATACTTGTATCCATCAACGTCCATGGTACTCAGGGAGATCAAATTTCTGGCCATGCTTGGTATGTGCTTCACCTCACTCAACGTGCGTGTCACGCCATCATGTGTCCTAATCTTAACAGATCCAACACCAACGATATGGCATGGGTTGTCATTCCCCACACACACAAAATCTCCATGCCCAGACTCATATGAACTGAACCAATCTTTGTTACAGCAAATATGAAACGAACATGCAGTATCAAGTATCCATTCATCATCACGAGAAGCACAAGCAGCAAAAACAGCTAAGCATTCACCATCAGAACTATCAGAAACAACAGCAGCCTTACCATTGCCTTGATCCTTATCTTTCGGTTGGTAAGTACCGTTCCTTTTCTCCTTATTCTGCAGCTTCCAGCAATCATCAATAACATGATTAGATTTCTTACAATACCTACAGAACTTGTCCTTTCCCTTGGACTTCGAACGACCTCTGCCGTCTTTGCTCTTATCTCGGTTGCCATGGTTGTTAAATCTACGCTTTCGGTCCTGCCACGAACCTGCGAGCTTCAGCCTTGGAGGACGCCATCACTGCACCATAGATTTCATCTTTTCCTCCTGTTTGAGGGCATCTTGCACTTCATCAAGGGTTATCTTCTCACGGCTCAACAACATTGTATCACGAAAGTGTGTATAAGAACTAGGCAGCGAGCATAAGAGTAATAGGGCTAGATCCTCATCATCATATTTTACTTCCATAGATTGCAAATCAGAAATAATCTCTCTAAAAGAGATAAGTGATTCATTACCGATCCACCTTCCTGCAATCTATAGAACAACTTCATCTTCACATGCATCTTCTTGGTTAGATCCTTTGACATGCGATCGTTCCAGTTTTTCCCAAAGGGCGCAGCAGATTTCATCTCCATTACTTCTGCAAAATATTATTGGGAGATGAAGTTGAATCAAAGACAAAGCCTTACGGTCCTTCCGCTTCTCTTCAGCGGACCAGGTCTTAGCATCCTTTTCACCGAATCCATCCAGCTTCATCCAGATCAGAAGTTTGGGCGAGAATCGCCGCATCTTCACCTGCCACAAGGAGAATCTTGAGGTGTAGTCCAGATGTGGAAGATCGAACTTCAATGACGACATGTAGCAAACCATATATTAGAACCACGAGCTATGATACAACTTGTTACAATAGCTAAAATAAGATAACGAAGAACGAAAACAAAACACAGCAAGGGGGGATATAGATTTAACGTGGAAAAACCTCTCCAACAAAGAGAGGAAAAAACCACGGGCGCCAGCCAGCGAAACTTCACTATATCGAGGAGTGTTTACAAACGCCGGGGATTTCACAGATGCAACTCTCCCAACCGGCGGCTTACAAGGGGTTTATATATCGGTGGAAACCTAGGTTTATATATCGGCCCAAGCCTCCCGGCGACGGGCCTCGCTCCACTCGTCAGAAGTTGGCCTATACTTTGTAGAATTTGGATCAACATATAACAATATCTGCTACGTGCTTCTACTATATTGAAGTTTTGCGCCTTACAATACAGACCCTTATTATCCACATGGTTGAAGCATGACAAGGAGCTAGACCATTATGTGTCCTCAACGTCCGTGCTATAGATACATGTTGAAAATATGTTCCAGAGGCAATAATAATAATATTATTATCATATTTCTAGTTCATGTTACATGTTTATACTCCATGCTATAATCAAGAGTAAATAATAGTGCTAGATTGTTTCGGCTCAAACAGCTATCTACGTTGTTCCAACTCTTTTCGGACGTGGGATGGACGCCGAGGAGGACACACGACGATGTCGCAATGGAGCATTGCTATCCCGTGAGGCGGGTCCTGCTGCGGTCCAGGGCTAAAGATTACATACCGCGGCCGGTGTACCGCGCGCCGTCGTACCCCGCGCCGCTGGAAGGTGGAATCGCACACACGACATGGGTCCGTCGTCAGCGTACGTGGGTTGGAACATGCGCGATGAGAGGCATTCCCTTCACGGCAACACTCCACACCCGCTAGGTTGCAGGGCCTGCTGAGAGACGACATGGCACGTCAGAAGGCATGACAGGATCATTTTCTGGCGGTGGAGAGCTGTCTTCGCACAGAAGGCATGAAACCGGCTCGGGATCGATCTCTCAAGAAGTCGGACACACGCCAAGACCCGCACGGACCGCCTCCGGGCTGGACATGATCGCGGAAGAATAATCTGAGATGGGTCTCTCTTCGGAGTTTGCCACCATAGAAATCAATAATTCAAGGCCCGCCCAAACCGCCCTGTACAGGATATAATGGTGGAAGACCAAAGCAGATCCGCTTGGCTCATCCAAGTGTTAGAGAAGCATAGGGTTACACTTCGTGGCTACCGTAAGTTCCCATGATCTGCCGCGCTGCGTCCAAATGCCATGCAAAACCCCGCGTGACTTCCTAACCAGGTGGCTTAGGTTGAAAAACTCCGTCGTGCGAATCTCTGACAAAAGGGCCATGCCTCACTTCATTGAAGGACTTGAACAAGGCTCACTCCTCTGGAAGTTTCTAAGGTGGTAGGAGACTGCCCGATTATTGACTCTCAGCCAAGTGATTGCGACTGTTAATAGTTACGTCGAGGCTGACACAATTGCTCCGGGATCCTGCTCTGCTGTTGCCAAAAAAGCAAGTTTGTTGGTTACATTGCTTCAGAATTAGGCTCTACCTCCGAAATGACCGACAATAACTCTGACTCTGTCCTAGACACACTCTATGCTAACATCGGAAATATGGACTGTGGCAGTGAGCCACCCAACTCGGAGGAACTTGACGCTTCCATGAGGGTGATCGAGGAGGAGATGGATCGTGAGGAACGCAATGAACAAGCAAAGGATACCCACCAAGTGTTGGTGGCCTTCACAGAAGAAAACAAAGGTGTCGGAGCGGCTCCGCCAGCAGTGGACAACACCGGAAGGGCAGAGGCTGCAGGTAAGAACGATGTAGATCCTACAGATCTGGTAAGGGCCATGCCTCCTCCGGCTATTCCTCCACAGCTAGTGTAGGAACGACCGGAGCAAGCACTGCCAATCAAGCAAATCCTCCGCCACCGCCATCAATCTCGGTGACAGGCAATGTCTTTGTTACTCTGGCCGACAAAGTGATATACGACGAAACTCTTTTAGAGCCAGTGACCATGGATCATATCCGGAACATTGTCCATCTCGATGAGAAGCGCCAAGATATCCTGGCGGAAGCCAAGTGCATCACAGAGCAGAGCGCTCAGCTTAACAAGGACCTCACCAAGCCACATGAATCCATTAAGGCGGCAATAGCAATGGAAGCATAGTACAAAAAGTTGCTGGCACAACAAAAGAAAGCACAAGATCCCCTCAAGTCGTCCGAGACCCTGGTGTTCGAAGAAACTTAGGCTGGGGAAAGGATAAGAAAGACAAACCAAAGGCTACCCCCTACATTGAAAAAGAGGGGAAGCAAGTCATGCCAACCCCCGCCCTAAACATGGTCGTCGCCAAGAACCTGCTAGAGAAGGATAGAACACCCGTGGAGGTTAACCAGGTCTATGATTTAGTCGCCAGGGTTGTCAAACAACACGAGAAGGCCACCTCACAGAGGCTCGAGACCAAGCCAGAGTTTTGCCAGTCTAGCGCTCGAAATAACCACAAGCCGAGATCTCCAACTCAGCAAATCAGAGACGTACCTCCAGATGTCGGATAGGGAACAAACTTCACAGAGCGAAGGTGGAGGGACGCGTGGAATCGGGATGATTCCATCCCGATATCCTCCAGTAATAGAGCCAAGGAACACCACCACCGCTCACCGGTACCTCCCCGACAATCTCGACGAAATAGAGAGGCACCACCTCCCCACCATACGAGCATGCCTCCTCCTAGAAACCCACAGGGTGGCATATCCATACGCGATACGGAGCACATGGGCACTATGGTAGAGAGCACAATGCTAATGAAGGTCGAAGGAGCAATGCTCCGAATAATCAAGATGGCCACGGTGGTTCCCAAGGAAGAATAAGTAAGAGGACTGATCCCGTGCCACCGCCATCACCGCCGCCACCACCACCAAGAATCCACCATGGCACAGGGTCTCGTAGGACTCGCCCTTAATGGCATAACTCTCCTCCCCATGGCGGAGAGCATAATGCTCCACCATCAAATCCCTATGATGCACGTCACCACCTCGATGAACTCCAGGAAGCTCGGGAAGAACCCTACCTGGGTCCACGATGTTTTGGCTCAGTTATCCGGCCAAAACCTTACCGCAAGGGTCTCCGGATTGACAAGACTATCAAGCCCTACGATGTCACAGCCCGTCTAGCTACATGGTTGCAGGACTACTGCGAAGCGATAGCAATCGCAGGGGAAACCACAATGGATTGATGACTTACCGGAGAAATCCATCTGCAATTGGTTGGACATGCATGAGGTGTTCACCAAAAATTTTGAGCGTATGTATAAGCGTCCCTACACTGTCAGTGACTTACAATGGTGTGTATAGGAAAACGACGAGTCATCTTGGAACTACCTATCCCGTTGGCTCGACATGATTTTTTTTGGACTGGAGTACATGATCAAACTTTTATGGCCACCTTCATTGACGGTTTGGAAAGAGGATCTCTTCTCCGGCATATGCTGAAGCGCACTTAGGATAAGGGCAAGATTGATCTCAACGCGATGATATCCAAGGCTAGGGAATTTGCCACCGCTGATGATGATGCTCGCGATGCTCTACCTATAGTTGCCATCCCCAACCAAGCCAAGAAAAATACCAATAACAAGCGGAAGAATCCGCCCAGAGAAAAGCGAGTGGCCGACATGGTTTCCATGATGTTCGCAGGCAGAGGCGAAGGCGGACATCATGGATGTGGCCGAGGAGATATTCGTGGGTAGTAGCGCACTAGTGAAGCTATACCTGATACACCTCATGTTCCCCAAACATATGAGGAATACCCAGATATGCCGTGCTTCGTGCACATGGACACCAATGGTAAGTCCACCCACTCTAACTACAATTGCAAGTTTGTCGACGATCTAAAGGAGGACCCTGAGTCTGGCTACAAGCAAAGTCGAAAGAACAGACCCCGTGGAAAGGACAAGGGTAAGAAGGAAGACAAAGAGTCCAAGAACAGACCCCGTGGAAAGGACTAGGATACTATTGGCCACCCTTCCCAAAGTACCTCAGTACGTGAAGTGGTTAAAGATTATAGTTACTTGGGACCGAGAGGATCATTCAGATCTCATCCCAATAGAGAACCAGTATGCCATGGTCATCAACCCATTGATTGATGGCTACGAGTTCACCAAGTGCCTCATGGATAGTGGAAGTAGCATCAACATCATGTATGTCGATACACTGCATAAGATGAACTTGCATGAGACTCAGCTTAAGTGGACCAACACCGTGTTTCATGGGGTGGTTCCTGGTCGGCAGGCTCAGTCCCTTGGAGGCAATACCCCTTAGGTCGCTTTTGGTGATGTTAATAATTACCGCCAAGAGAAGATGACCTTTGAGGTGGTACCTTTCAAGAGCGTATACCACGTCATTTTTGGACGCGACCTTTTCCATGCTTTCCACGCACGACCGTGTCACGTCTACAACAAGCTCAAGATGCCAAGACCTAACAGTATCAGCACCGTTGTTGGAAGTTTCAAGAAGGAAAGGGAGTGCGAACTAGGAGAAGTAGATCATGATGAATCAGTACTCTACGGTGAAGAGTTCAAGGAGACCCAGAGCTAGGTCGATGCACGGAGGTGCCAGCTTCAAAGAAGCAGATATCTGATTCTGAACCTGCATTCAAGGTAGCCATCAAGACCAAGCCAATGCAACTTCTTGAAGGAGATTCCTCCAAGACCACTGCCATTGGCACATCACTGGATCCCAAATAGGAAAACACGCTCATCGAGTTCCTCCCTGATAATAAGGCCATTTTCGCCTGTCAACCTGCCGATATGAAAGGTGTACCTAGGAAACTTGCCGAGCGCAGCTTAAATATCAATCCTAAAGCAAAATCGGTGAAACAACCACTACCGCGCTTCGGTGATGAAAAGCGACGCGCCATTGGCAAGGAGCTACCTAGGTTACTAAAGCTAATTTTTTATGGGAAGTGACCCACACCGTGGGTGGAAAATACCGTGCTTGTACCTAAGAAAGAGACCAAAGTTTTAAGAATATGTGTTGATTACACCGCTTGAACAAAGCATGCCTGAAAGATCTGTTTGCTTTTCCTCGCATTGACCAAGTCATTGACTCGATGACTCGCTTGGAACTTTTGTGTTTCTTAGATGCATACTCCGTATTCCACCAAATTAAGATGCGCGAGTCAGACCAACTGGCCACTTTGTTCATCACACCTTATGGAATGTACTACTATGTCACGATGCCCTTTGGGTTGAAAAACACCGGTGCTACATAACATCAGACAATGCAGCATTTCCTACATGACCAAATCTGTCGCAACTTACATGCTTACGTGGACGACATTGTGGTGATATAAAAAAATCAAATGATCTCATCGCCGACTTAAAGGAAACCTTTGGTAACCTCCGAAAATATAACATGATGCTTAACCCTTTTGAAAGAGCATGTGTTCCCCCATGTGTGGTTTTGATAATTAATGGCAATCTTTATGAACTTATGTTACTTGTAGGATTTTTCCATAGGCAATGCTTGAACCATATGTAGGCTTCAAGGTTGGGAGAAGAATAAAGTGAATAAGATCAAGTGATGACCAAGGTGTTCAAGTAGTGATCCAAAGATTGTTCATGTGAGAGTTGAGCCTATGGCAAGTGTGTCTTGAAGAATAAGGTGGAGTGATATCTCTTGTGTACCTTCAAGACACCAACATGATAAAGAAAGAAGAAATGAAGTGCAAGTTCAAGACGAGCCATCTCGAAGAGATCATTTGCTTGAAGCTTGTCATCCTATGGTGTTCATGGACATGTGAATATATGCCCAAAAGAGAAGCTCTACCATAGTGGAGTATGAGGGAGTAGTTTGCAAGTCTTCACCAAGTTAGAACAATCAAGAAAGGTGTTCCATCTTGAGGTAGACAAGATCGTCGTCATCAAGATCAAGTGGAATATGCACAAGGCAAAGGTATGTTCTTGATAGGGTTTCCTTCTTAACTGGTCTCATGGTGTTAGTTGTAGAGACTGGTTTATAGGAGAGATAGCCGTACTATCAAGAGGGGCTCTCGAGTGAGTAACTTGATCATATCCTTCGGAGAGAGCACAAACCTTTGCATACTTGGCATCATCTTTGTTGGATCTTATTTGGTTCTTATACATGAGAGGATTTTGATCTTATGTTAATCTTCATGACAAGCTTAAGTTCATCGAAAATAGATTTCATATGCATTATCTATTGCATTTTCAATACTAGAGGTTTTACCGGTTGTCTTTTATAGCCAGGTTAAACCTTTCATCATTTGGTTCTATCCTCCCTTTATGGACTATGATGGTTCCCTACATGACCTTGTAGAGATTTTTTCCTCTTTAAAACGAGCCCAAGATCATCAAAATCGAAGTCCGAATGCAAAAGTTATGGTTTGTTTTGGTATTATTGTTTCTGTCAGTTTTGCCTTGGCCGGAATGTCCGGGTGAAAACGCTAGATGCTCCGATATCGCGCAAAAATCTCAGATTTCAGTCGTGTGGTTGCATTTAGATGTACAAATCAGATACCACCCGGAAACTGGCCGGAATATCTGGCCCGCGCGCTCCAGAGCTGTAGCGGTTGGATTTTGGAGGACCTATATAAGGGGCCTTTCTTCCCCAACGGTTATCTACCCATTCTTGCAAGTTTTCCCCTCCATTATTGACCTTCTTGATCTTTCTATCCCTCAATCCCTCCTATGATTTTTGCATATTCTTGAGGGATTTGAAGGAGTAGATCTAGATCTACAACCCCAGCAATCAATATCTCCTCTAAGTGAGGGGAACATATTGGTATCTAGATCTTGGTGTCTTTTGTGGATTTCCTCCATTGATCTTCCTCTCTTATTCTCCCATAAGCTTTTGTAGCTTTTGTGAAATTTGGGAGTGAAGGACTTTAGCACTTCTTGTGTTCTTTCCATTGCATTTGGTGCATTGGTTTGAGTTCTCGGTGAGGATTTGATCGGGTGAAAGGTGAGAAGCTTTTTACTCTTGGGTTCTTGGAACCCTAGACGGTTTATTTGTGTTTTAGGTTTGAGGATTCTTGGGGACTCCAATTAAGCTGTGGAGCTTTCCCCAAGCTTGTTTGTTTGGAGCCTCCAATTGAGTTGTGGAGAAGTGCCCCAAGCTTTGTGCGAGGTTACGGATTGCCATCGACAAGTGCACCAATAGTGGAGGGTGGATTGATCCCTTTGGGGTGAGGTTCACCGGAGAAAAAGGAGGCCTTTTGCGGCGTTGGTGGTTTCAAACCACCCCCTCTCCAAATGAGACATACTCCCTTGTTGGGAGGAACTCGGTAAAACATCATCTTCTCTGCGTGCCTTGGTTATCTCTATACCCGATGAAAGAGCATGTGGTCCCCCATGTGTGGTTTTCGTAATTAATGACAATCTCTATGGACTAATATTTGCATTAAGTTGCACTTGTAGGAATTGTCCATTGGCATTGCTTGGAGCATGTGTTGGCTTCAAGGTAGAAGAAATGAAGAAGAAGCATTGTCCAAGGGCTTTGGGCCTATTGGAACCTTGTAGAAGAAGAAGAATAAAGAAATGAATATCAAGTATGTCTTGAAGAAGTAGATGGAGTTCCTCATGTGTATCTTCAAGACATCATCCAATTGGAGTTAGAAGAAATGTTGTGCAAACTCAAGATGCACCATATCTATAAGATCTCATGCTTGAAGCTTGCCATCCTCGGTGATCATGGGTCAATGAATACAAGGTTAAAGAAGAGGTTTCTGCATGGTGTATGGGGGAGCATGTTTCAAGTCTTCATCATTAAAGATCAAGGAAGAGCAATCAAGAAAGGTGTCCATCATGAGAAGGACAAGATTGTCTACATCGAGCTCAAGCGGATTGGTCAAGGCAAAGGTACTATCTTGATAGTTTTTGCCTTTTTCCGGTCTCATGTTGTTGTTGGGAGATCGGGTTTAGGATAGATAACCGTACTTACAAGAGGGGCTCTCGAGTGAGTAACTTGATCATATCCTTCTAAGAGAACTCAAACATTTTCATGCCTGGCATCATCTTTCTTGGTTCTTATCCATGAGAGGATTTATATCTTATGTTAATCTCCATTACAAGCTCAAGTTCATCAAAAACGAATTTCGTATGCATTCTCTATTGCGTTTCCGATTTGGAGGTTTTACCGGTGTATCTTCTATGGATAGGTTAATCCCTTCTCATTTTATTCTATCCTCCCTTTCTGTACTATGATGGTTCCATGCATAATATTGTAGATCTTGTTTTCCTCTTCGAAATGAGCCCAAGATCATCAAAATCAGAGTCCGGATGCAAAAGTTATGATTGTTTCCGTATCGGTGTTTCTGCTAGTTTTGTGAGGGCCGGAGACTCCGGGGTTCGCACCCCGGAGACTCCGGCCCAAGTTTCGTCCCAGACTCCGGGGGGTGTACAGAGAGCTTCTGGAGGCTGCCCAGAGTCCTGGCCAGAGTCTTGACCCCAGAGACTCCGGTCCTAGGGGTCGGGGACACCGGTCCTGAAGTTGACTGCAACGGCTAGTTGGCGTGGGAGGACCTATAAAAGGCCCCCATCTTCCTCCATGGGCTGGTTGCTTGCTCTCTTTCTCTCTCTCCTCCATTGTTTCTACCTTCAAGAGCTTTCTTTTCCTCTCAATCCCTCCCATATTTCTTGAATCTTGTTGGGGGATTTGAAAGAGGATATCTAGATCTACAACTCGACCAATCCATATCTCCTCTATGTGAGGGGAACATCTTGGGATCTAGATCTTGAGGTTTCTTTTGTGGATTCCCTCTTTTGTTCTTCCTCTCTTATTCCCCCAATTTCTTTAATAGCTTATGGGGATATGCCGAATGGGGTATGCCCTGCAGAACAATCCGGGTGGGCCGAAGGCCTTGCGAGTGGGATTGTAAGATGGCGACTGGAACGCAACTGAGAAGAAGGCCTGGCGACTAGAGACTGAAGACCCAAGAGCATAAGTGAAGCCCAGTCGGATTAGGTCAAAAGCCTCCAAATCCATAACTGCTTCGGTTGTATATTGTAAACCCTAGAGTGGTACCCCTATATAAGCCTCCCTAGGGTAGCTTAAGCACTTATATTCCATCATACACCCCTTCGAGCGACTCGCTGCTTAGACACCGAGCTCGTCATCCCTGTAACTCGCTCTCCATCAATCTAATCTAGCAAGAGTAGATCTTTACCCTTCGGGGGGCCAAACCTGGGTAAATCCATGTGCATACGCCCCCAACTCGCACCATAGATGGCCGCCAGCTCTTGCTCCCGATTATATCAATCGCTGCCCATGGCAGTGACTGCCATGGCCATTCCCACAATAGTGGCGCCCACCATGGGGCCTGGCCGATCTGGGCTGAGTTTTGCGGCGATATCCTACACACCAGTCGATTGGCTGATCTCCACCGGCCGCATGATCGCCACCGGTGGGATCTTACAGATCCTTCCTAGCAACTATATCCTGGCATCGCGCCCAATCACGCACAGCGCAGTGATGCCAATCGACACCATCAGCTTGTTCATCGGCTTCACCGATGCGGTCGACCTAGCGGGAACGACGACCGTCGGTGGAGCACCACCACACCGCGATCTTCTCTCGGAGGAGCAGGTCCGCTCCATCAACCGCCTCGCCACCGAGTATGACTCGACCACTAGCAACACGGTCGGGGCTGACACCACCACGGACGACACAGCTCTCCATGACGATGCCGACTCCGTGACCCCTGCTTCGGTCGACGGATCCATCACCGCAGAGTCATGAGAGGACTCCATCACGCGGTTCTCCAACCCTGAGGACTTCGAGGATCCTTCCATCCTCAGGATCTTTGACTCCGACTCTGGTTCGGAGTCCCCTGAGGACTTGCGCGCTAGATCCAATCGCTTCAACACGATCTACATGGCGGGCAGCACGACTGCCTGATAGGTTGTAAACATATCTATAAGTTTTGATGTTCCATGCTTGTTTTATATCTACTTTCTTATGTTTTGTACACACTTTGGAGTATTTTTACACATTTTCTGGAACTAACCTATTAACAAGATGCCACAATGACAGTTGCATGTTTTCTACTGTTTTTGGTTTAAAAAAATCTAGTAAGGAAATATTCTCGGAATTGGACCGGACAAAAGCCAGAGTCAATATTTTACCCGAAGCAACACGGAGTCCGGAGGGCATACGAAGAGGGGAACCAGGGCGGCCACACCCTAGGGTGGCGCGACCAGCCCTAGGCATGCCGCCACCTGGTGTGGGCCCCTTGGTGCTCCACCGACCTTGCCCCTTCGCCTATAAAGACCCCTCTGGACGAAAACCCTAGGGACCCGATCAAAATTCCAAGAAAGAGTCTATAGCCGCCGTCATCTCCATCCCTAGATCAGGAGGGATCTGAAGCTCCTCCCGGCACCCTGCCGGAGGGGAGAGATCACCCTGGAGTCCTTCTTCATCACCATGCCTGCCTCCGGTGTGATGCGTGAGTAGTTCATCCCTGGACTACGGGTCCACGTAGTAGCTAGATGGTTGATTCTCCTCCTTTGTGCTACCATGTTTAGATCTTGTGAGCTCCGTTCATGATCAAGATCATCTATTTGTAATCCTACATGTTGTGTTTGCGGGGATCTGATGGATATTAAGATGCTATTTCAGATTGATTATTGATTCTATCTTGTCTATGTTATCTGTGATCTTGCATGCTTTCCCTTGTTAGTAGCTATCTTGGCAGAGTAGATGCTAGCAACTCCAAGAGGGAGTATTTATGCTCGATAGTGGATTCATGCCTCTAGTAATCTGGGGAAGTGACAGAAATCTCTAAGGTACTAGATGTGCTGTTGCTACTAGGGAGAAAACAACAATCCTTTGTTCATGGAGCAATCGTATTGTTTACTTTACACACTTTTCTTAATGCAATTATCTATTGCTTGCAACTTAATACTAGAGGGGGTTCGGATGATAACCTGAAGGTGGATTATTAGTCATAGATGCAATTGGATTACGGTCTATGTATAATGTTGTAATGCCCAATCAAATCTCGTAGGAGTCAATATGATTAGTATATGCATGTATGCTTTCTCGATGTTTGTCAATTGCCCCGCTGTAATTTGTTCACCCAACATGTCATCTATCTTATGGAGAATCACCTCTAGTGAACTATGGACCCCGGTCCATTCTTTTACCATCAATCTACAATCTACTATTTACTATTTACTGTTTACTATTTACTTTCTGCAAAGCAATTACTATCTTCCACACAATACATTTAATCCTTTGTTTCAGAAAAACCGGTGAGATTGACAACCTCACTATAAGTTGGGGAAAGTTCTGTGGTTGTGTTGTGCAGGATTCCAAGTTGGAGACTGATGACCCACAAGTATAGGGAGTGTATCGCAGTATTTTCGATAAGTAAGAGTGTCGAACCCAACGAGGAGCAGAAGGTGCTGGCTAGTGGTTTGGAGCAGGAATTCTCTGTAAATACTTAGCAAACGGATTTTTAGGGGTTTTTGGTAGTGCAGGTAAATAAAGTATGAGTAAATAAAAGACAATAAGAATAAATGCAGCAAGTGGCCCAATCCTTTATTCAGCAAAGGACAAGTCAGTTGTATTACTTAAGATGACCAAACGTTCTCGAGGACACATGGGAATTCTGTCAAGTGCTTTCACTTCATATAGTTGATTAATCTTCTTTAGTTTGCTAAGTGTTGTGTGGGTGAACTTGTGCTAATGCACCGACCTTCCTAGGACTAATACATACTTGTGATTATACCCCTTGCAAGCATCCGCAAGTACAAGACATTAATTAAGGTAGAAACCTAACCACAAGTTTAAACTCTAAGACCCTGACATCCCTTGTGCAATGGTTTCCTAACGGGGTTTAGGTTTCTGTCACTCCGGCAACCCCTACGATTAGTAGCCAAATACACAATGCATTCCCGTAGGCCCATATAGGTGAAGTTTCATGTAGTCGACATTCACATGACACCACTAGAAGAAGTACACCACAACTTAAATATCAAACTATTGAATCGTTCTCAACACAATTCCACTACTAACAACATGACTTCTCCCATGTCCTCAAGAACTAAACGAACTACTCACAAGACATCATATGGATCATGATCAGAGATGAAATAATGGTGTATAACAATCTAAACATAAACAATAATTCAATGGTTCACTCAATAGCATCAACTACAAGGAGTAATCAACACCGAGAAAGATTCCCCTAAGAACTATGCAAGATTCAACCCAATTGTTATAGCAGTATGGAGGTGGTGATGATGGTGCTGGTGGAGATGATGGTGGTGATGATGATGAAGATGATCCTGATGAAATCCAGCTTGATGGTGGTGTTGATGGCAACGATCTCCCCTCTCCGGGAAGGAATTCTCCCGGTAGAATTCTGTCTGCCGGAGAGATCTTTCTCTCTCGGTGTTTTATGCCCCGCAGAGGCGGCGGAATCTTTCTATGGTCGCTCCCTGAGTCTTAGGGTTTTGGGAGGATAATATACGCCAGAGGGGAGAGCCAGGGGTGGACTAGGGCGGCCACACCACCTGGTGGCGCGGCCTAGGGTGGCCTGCGCCAGGGGGTGGTGTGGGCCCCCTATGGCCCATCTCTGCTTCTCGTTTTGGCTTTCTTCGTCTTCCGGAAAAATAGAATTTTCCATGTATTTTCTCGGATATTCTGATCTTCGCAAATTTTGCCTCCAAATAGCACCTTTTCCATCAGAATCCTAACTGCAGCGGTCCATGCCCCCAAAGTCATCAACCATGCAAAAATAGATGAAATAACATAAGTATCATCTCTTAATATGAAATATATCAATGAATAACAGTAAATTATGATTTAGAATAGTGATGCAAAATGGACGCATCAACTCCCCCCAAGCTTAGACTTAGCTTGTCCCCAAGCGAAACTGCACTCAATAAACATGACCTCAGGTTTATGCAGTGAAGAGTCGATAAAAGAATACAGACAAGAAGCATCACATTCATCAATACATAAGTCATAGTAGAAGACAACTCACTATTATATAACTTAACTTTCAATAAGTAAAGGAAACACAATAAATATGCATAAAGTAAATCATTATTGGTAATGGCAAACTTTAGCTCTTGGTTGAAGAATTTGCTGGAGTTCACAAATAACTGGTTTGCAATGATAACTTTCAAAGTACTAGACACTAAGATAAGAGCAAAGTGCAAAACAAGGAACGTAAGAAACATGATTGAATAAATCATCATGTGAATGAATGAAACACAACAACTCAAAATGCTTACTGAGGTAGAAGGAATAGGTTTACTGACTCAACAAAAAGATAAAAGAAAGGCCCTTCGCAGAGGGAAGCAGGGATTTCAAGTTTCATAAAGAGCTTCCAAAAATTATGGTACTTACTAGCTTTCAGGTCTCATTGCCCCTATCATAAGCATCTTTAGGTGATTAAGGTTAAAGTGACACAACTAAGAGGATATGCTTGACAAGTTATAAGTTGAAATCTCATGCCCCTTACTTATGAGTATCGAACCTCATGCTACTCAACTTCAGTCACAAGTAAGCTCTTGTCATTGTAAATACATATGTATCATAAAGAACCGCCAACGGGGTACCCCTTGCACATGATACAGGAGCTATCCCATAATCTTAATGACAAGGAAAGCAGACAATGAGCATCTCAACGATCCTTTTATTTGCTATTTGCATAGGTTTTTATTGAGGATGCTTCATAGAGTGCTCATTATGGTTATGCTGGAAGTTTCCAACATGATTAGGCATGGCTTAGGCTAGCGGCCCATGCGTTTCTCTAACACACATATAAACTCCATGATCTTACAAGTTCCCCTTTTATTTCACACCACGGGGATCCATAAGCAAAAGAATCATGATATCAACGGAATATAAGTGCAATGTTGAAAGCGTTCCCCATGATACATTGTTCTGCTAACTTCAAATTATAAAGCGCAAGCATATACGCAACAAAGATGGACACAATGGTTCAAGTATTAATTGCAAGAAAATAAAGTGTGCCATCGATTTCGTGAGAGCTTTAATCACTAATTTTCACATAACAAGTTTAATTTGGAAGGTAGATAAAAACAAGAATTTACTTGGAATAGCAATAATGCTAGTAGGTAGGTACGGTGGACACAAATGGCATAGGTTTTGGTTTAAGGAATGGATGCACGAGAAGCATTCCCTCTCAGTACAGGGTTTTGGCTAGCAAGGCTGGGTAGCAAGCATAAGAGTTGAAGGAAACAAACAAACATACAAGTGATAAAAACAAACATGCAATATTCCTTGGAAGCACAAAACATCCTAACTAGAGAATACTAAACTTATGAGCAAATCAAGAAAGAAAGATGATGAAATTATATTTCTTTAAGAGTACTTTTATCTTTTTCATTCGACTCTCAAAATAGTAATGCTACTGACCTAGCCAGGTTTGCCAAAACCAACTAAATTAACTCAATGATCCCAAAGTGATACCAATACCAACGACAAGATCAATCATATAACCATGAATTGAAAACTAATACAATATATGCAAAAGAGAAAATGATAGAACTTCTCATTAATATTCCATAACGGCAACTCACACCAAGGGATACATAGATATCTCACAAGAGGGGGGACACTTCCATAATGCAAACCATCCTACACGATAACTTCTCTATTCATGATATGACTCTACTAAAAAGGTAAAATGATAGAAGATAGTGATATGATACCGCGACGCTCCCCCAAGCTTGGAACAAACCAAGGGGATGCCAAAACCTGATGACGAATTACTCCTTCAGTGGTGGTGGTATTCTCTCGTCATCGTCCGACTTCCAAGGTAAGGGATCCCCATCAACAAAAGACATCATGGTCTTCAGCATCCTGAAACTTGCAGCAACACTTATGCGTTTAAACCTAACCTTGTACTCACAGTTTTGATTTTGAACGTGGTAGAGCTGTGCTTGCAGTTGGTTGGTTGTTTGGTGGAGTGAGAGAACTTCATCCTTAAGCTCAGCAGTCTCCTTTTGGTGCTCGGCGATGAGTTCAGAACAAATCTTATGGATGATTTCCACTTCGCGTTCCACCATCTTCTTGTACCTAAAGACTTCTTGCTCCAGCGCTTCCATCCTGTCCTCCAGACTTCCTTCACCTTTAGGACCTTGAACCTCTTTTGTCCGAACCTCCCCATCTTCAAGCAACAACTCCTTGGGATGAATTTTCAACTCTCTCATGTATGGGTTGATGATATCCGCTGAGGAATCTTCCTTGGCTGATCTAGAGGAAGACATTGTGGCTCCAAATCTGGGATTCTACCTGTCAGAAACAGATCGAAATGAAAACACGACGAGAACACGATATACGAACCTCGGGGGATCCGGGGGATTATATATTACGAAGTTTTACAACAAAAGGAAGGTACTGGGAGAAAACGGGTCGGAGACAGAGGCCGAGGTGGCCACACCACCTGCTGGCGCAGCCAGGGGGGCCCGCCCCAGGGGTTGGTGTGAGCCACCCTGGCTCCGTTTCCGTCCCTCTTTTGCTTCATAGCTTTCCTTGTTGGATAAAAACTGCAAAAATATAACTGGACAGAATTTTTGCGGAACTTTTCTTACCAGAACTGTTACCTATTCGAAAACAGACTCTGCAGGTCTCTGAATTTGGTCTTTGATAATTTTTTCCGGAGTTATAACTTGAAAGCATCAACATCTTCATTGTAAGAATCTCCAGCAATATAGTGCTTGAGTCGCTGCCCATTCACCACTTGTGTAGTGTCATATTTTAAAGAAGAAATTTTTATCGCTCCTGAACGGTACACTTCTTCAATAACGAAAGGTCCTTCCCATTTTGACAGTAGTTTCCCTGCAAAAAATCTGAGACGAGACCTATACAATAGAACTTTCTCACCAACATGGAATTCTCTCTTAAGTATTCGCTTGTCATGCCATATTTTAACTTTTTCCTTAAAGAATCTAGCATTCTCATATGCTTCACTCCTCCATTCATCCAACGAACTTAAATCAAATAATCTTTTTTTCACCAGCAAGCTTACAATCTCTATTAAGTTCTTTAACTTCCCAATAAGCTTTGTGTTCTAATTCTAAAGGTAGGTGACAAGCTTTCCCATAAACCATTTTATAAGGAGACATCCCCATAGGGTTTTTATAGGTAGTCCTATAAGCCCATAAAGCATCGTTCAACTTTTTAGCCCTGTTTTTTCTAGATCTATTAATAGTCTTTTGCAAGATGGATTTAATTTATCTATTTGATAACTCTACTTGCCCACTAGTTTGGGGATGATAATCTGAAGTGATTCTATGATTAACATCATATTTAGCAAGGGTCTTTCTAAAACCACCATGAATGAAATGTGAACCTCCATTAGTCATGAGATACCTAGGCAGTCCAAACCTAGGAAAGATAACATCCTTAAGCATTTTTAGAGAGGTCTCCTCGTCAGCACTCTTCGTAGGTATAGCTTCTACCCACTTAGTGACATAATCAACGGCAACAAGAATATGGGTATAACCTTTCGAGGGAGGAAAAGTACCCATAAAGTCAAATCTCCAGCAATCAAAGGGTTCAATAACTAGAGAGTAGTTCATAGGCATTTCATTGCGTCTAGAAATATTACCAACACGCTGACAGTCATCACAAGATAAAACAAATTTTCTTGCATCTTTCAAAATGGTAGGCCAGTAGAAACCTGATTGTAACACCTTTTGCGCAGTTCTATCTCCTGCATGATGTCCTCCATAGGCACTACCATGACATTTCCGCAATATCTCCTTTTGTTCATATTCTGGAACACATCTTCACATAATACCATCCACTCCTTCTTTATATAAATGTGGGTCATCCCAAAAATAATGCCTCAAATCATAAAAGAACTTCCTTCTTTGCTGAGCTGTGAAAGTTGGAGGCAAATACTTGAAGATAATAAAGTTAGCATAATCGGCATACCAAGGGCTCCCTCGCGAGCTTACCCCTACTGCAGCCAACTGTTCATTCGGGAAACTATCATTAATAGGCATAGGATCAAAAGAGATGTTTTCCAATCGAGATAAATTATCAGCTACAGGATTTTCAGCACCTTTCCTGTCTACAATATGTAGGTCAAACTCCTGTAAGATTAGCACCCATCTAATAAGCCTAGGCTTAGCATCTTTCTTCATCATAAGGTACTTAATAACAGCATGATCAGTATGAATGGTAACTTTTGAGTATACAATATAAGGTATAAACTTATCACAAGCAAAGACGACGGCTAGGAATTCTTTTTTCAGTAGTAGCATAATTCCTTTGAGCAGCATCAAGAGTCTTACTAGAATAATGGATAACATTTAACTTTTTATCAATTCGTTGCCCAAGGATAGCACCTACAACAAAATCACTAGCATCACACATTATTTCAAAGGGTAAACTCCAATCAGGTGGTTGAATGATAGGGGCTGTAGTTAAAGCCTTCTTTAGAGTTTCAAAAGCTTCCTTACAATCATCATCAAAGACAAAGGGTACATCTTTTTGAAGAAGATTAGTGAGGGGTTTTGATATCTTAGAGAAATCTTTAATAAACCTTCTATAGAAACCAACATGACCAAGGATACTACGAATACCTTTGATGTCTCTTGGACAGGGCATTTCTAAATTGCCTCAACTTTAGCTCTATCAACTTCTATGCCTCTTTCAGAAACCTTATGTCCAAGTACAATACCTTCATTCACCATGAACTGGCATTTCTCCCAATTAAGAACAAGATTAGTTTCTTCACATCTCTGCAAAACTTTATAGAGGTTGTGCAAACAATTATCAAAAGAAGTTCCATAGACGGAGAAGTCATCCATGAACACTTCCACAATTTCCTCACAAAAACCATGAAAGATAGCAGGCATGCATCTTTGAAAAGTAGCGGGAGCATTACATAAACGAAAAGGCATACGTCTATAAGCATAGGTTCCATAAGGGCATGTAAAAGTAGTTTTTTCTGGATCTTGTTGTTTAAGAGCAATTTGAGAGAAACCAGAATATCCATCAAGAAAACAAAAATGGGTCTTTTTAGACAACCTTTCTAATATTTGATCAATAAAAGGAAGTGGGTAATGATCTTTCTTAGTAACTTTGTTAACTTTCCTGAAATCAATGCACATTCTATAGCCTACTACTATTCTTTGGGGAATAAGCTCATCATTATCATTAGGGACGACGGTAATTCCCCTTTTTAGGAACACAATGAACAAGACTAACCCATTCACTATCAGCAATAGGGTAAATAATACCGGCATCAAGGAGTTTCAATACCTCATTCCTTACCACTTCCTTCATCTTCGGATTTAAACACCGTTGGTGCTCTACTACGGGCTTTGCATCTGGTTCTATATTGATAGCATGCTGACATATAGTAGGAGAAATCCCTTTTAAATCATCCAGAGTGTAGCCCATAGCCCCTCGGTGTTTCTTCAGTACCTCCAATAACCTTTCTTCTTCCTTCCCTAAAAGTTTAGAGATAATAAGAACATGATATATCTTATTATCATCAATGTAAGCATATTTACGATCATCAGGTAGAGGTTTTAGATCGAAGACCGGATCCTTTTTAGGTGGCAACGTGGTAGCAAATCTTCTACAGGCAAGTTGTGCTTAAGAATCCTAGGTTGACGACAGAGAATCTCGTCAATCTCATTTCTTTCTTCCATGAAGATTTCACTTTCATGATCTTCCATAAACTGCTGCAAAGCATTGTTAGGAGCAAGAGAAATAGAAGCAAGTTGTTCAACTCTTAAATCCTTGTTATGGGTTTCATTTTCACAAGGTTCTTTAGTAAATTTCGAAAAATTAAAATCATAAGATTCCCCATCAAATTGAGTCAAGATTTTCTCCCTTTTGCAGTCTATAATAGATCCACAAGTACTCAAGAAAGGTCTACCAAAAATGATGGGATAAGTTCTACTAGCAGCTGAACCAAGTACTAGAAAATCAGCAGGATATTTAATCTTACCACAAAGAACTTCTACATCCCGCACAATACCAATTGAAGAGATGGTCTCTCTATTAGCCAGGTGAATAACCACATCAATCTCTCCAGTTCACAGGGACTGATTTCATGCATAATTTCTTTGTAGAGCTCATAAGGAATAACACTTGAACTTGCACCAATATAACATAAACCATAATAGCAATGATCACCAATTATAACAGAAAGCACAGGGACACTAGCCCTTTTAGTTCTATTAGGATGTGAGACAATATTAGAAGCATCCTCATAAAAGACTATGTGTCCATCTTCTACACTTTTAGTGACAAGGTCTTTCACAATTGCTACAACAGGTTCAATGTTTATTTGTTCATCACAATTTACAGTTCTCTTTGCACTTTTATTGATTACACTAGTTATCATAGGATGATCCTTTACCTTATCTGGGAAGGGTATTTTCTCGATATAATGTTCAGGTAGGATGTGATCAATAGTGCAAAATTCAGTACTCCCAACAGGAACACAATCAACAATATCTTTATAAGGTGCATGGTACTTGTTCCATCCCTTTTTTGGAATTTCAATATAAGAAGAAAAAGCCTTAAAACAATTTGTAATAACTTGAGAATCAAGACCATAAGCATTGCTAATATTTTGAAAGTCATCAGTTCCCATAAAAGATTCAATGCATTCATAGTCGTAATTTATACCTGACTTTCTTCCTTTGTCATTCTCCCATGCTTCAGCATTGTCTTGAATACGGTCCAGAAGATCCCATCTAGCTTCTTCTTCCATGCGTGTAAATGATCCAGCATAAGAAGCATCCAATAAATCCTTATCATAAAGAGAAAGCCTTGCATAAAAGTTATTGATAATAATATTGTTGGGGAGCTCATGAATGGGACATTTGAGCATTAGTAACTTCAATCTCCCCCAAGCTTGAGCTGTACTCTCTCCACCAAGAGGCCAAAAGTTATATATTTGATTCTGATCTTTATGAATCTCACTAGGAGGATAAAACTTTGAATAAAAAAGAGGTACTATTTCCTCCCATTCAAGAGCTTGACCATTCTTCAACAGCTTATACCATTCTTCAGCTCTTCCTTTCAGTGATAATGAGAATAACTTCTTCCTAACTTGATCTGTAGTAATACCTGCACACTTGAATAACCCGCATAATTCGTGTATAAAGAGCAAATGATCACCGTGATGGACAGTTCCATCTCCAACAAAATAGTTATCCATAACACGATCAATAATTCTTGTAGGTATTTTAAAAGTATCATTCTCAGCAGGTGGTGGTTCATATACTACCTTAGAAGTGGTAGTAGCATTACGAAATAAGAAACTCAGCGAATTATCCATATTGAATTAAAGCAACTAACAAAAGTAAACAATACTCACAGTAGAAGTTTCCTCTACCAGTTCCACTCTCCAATAGCGCTTCACTCCCCGGCAACGGCGCCAGGAAATAGTCTTGATGACCCACAAGTATAGGGGGTGTATCGCAGTATTTTCGATAAGAGTGTCGAACCCAACGAGGAGCAGAAGGTGCTGGCTAGTGGTTTGGAGCAGGAATTCTCTGTAAATACTTAGCAAACGGATTTTTAGGGGTTTTTGCTAATGCATGTAAATTAAGTATGAGTAAATAAAAGACAATAAGAATAAATGCAGCAAGTGGTCCAATCCTTTATTCAGCAAAGGACAAGCCGGTTGTATTACTTAAGATGACCAAACGTTCTCGAGGACACATGGGAATTCCATCAAGTGCTTTCGCTTCATATAGTTGATTAATCTTCTTTAGTTTGCTAAGTGTTGTGTGGGTGAACCTGTGCTAATGTACCGACCTTCCTAGGACTAATGCATACTTGTGATTATACCCCTTGCAAGCACCCACAAGTACAAGAAAGTAATTAAGGTAGAAACCTAACCACAACTTTAAACTCTAAGACCCTGACGTCCCTTGTGCAATGGTTTCCTAATGAGGGTTCAGGTTTCTGTCACTCCGGCAACCCCTACGATTATTACCCAAATGCACAATGCATTCCCCTAGGCCCATATAGGTGAAGTGTCATGTAGTTGACGTTCACATGACACCACTAGAAGAAGTACACCACAACTTAAATATCAAACTATTGAATCTTTCTCAACACAATTCCACTACTAACAACATGACTTCTCCCATGTCCTCAAGAACTAAACGAACTACTCACAAGACATCATATGGATCATGATCAGAGATGAAATAATGATGTATAACAATCTGAACATAAACAATAATTCAATGGTTCAATCAATAGCATCAACTACTAGGAGTAATCAACACCGGGAAAGTTTCCCCTAAGAACTATGCATGATTCAACCCAATTGTTACAAGGGTATGGAGGTGGTGATGATGGTGCTGGTGGAGATGATGGTGGTGATGATGATGATAATGATCCCGATGAAGTCCAGCTTGATGGTGGTGTTGATGGTGACGATCTCCCCTCTCCGGGAAGGAATTCTCCCGGTAGAATTCTATCTGCCGGAGAGATCTTTCTCTCTCGGTGTTTTCTGCCCCGCAGAGGCGGCGGAATCTTTCTATGGTCGCTCCCTGAGTCTTAGGGTTTTGGGAGCATAATATACGCCAGAGGGGAGAGCCAGGGGTGGACCAGGGTGGCCACACCACCTGGTGGCGCGGCCTAGGGTGGCCCGTGCCAGGGGGTGGTGTGGGTCCCCTGTGGCCCATCTCCGCTTCCCCTTCTAGCTTTCTTCGTCTTCTAGAAAAATAGAATTTTCCATGTATTTTCCTGGATTTTCTGATCTTCATGAATTTTACCTCCAAACAGCACCTTTTCCATCAGAATCCTGACTACAGCGGTCCATGCTCCAAAAGTCATCAGCCATGCAAAAATAGATGAAATAACATAAGTATCATCTCTTAAGATGAAATATATCAATGAATAACAGTAAATTATGATATTGAATAGTGATGCAAAATGTACGTATCAGAGACAACACCTTGGGGTTGTTTCCTTGCTCCTACTGGTTCGATAACCTTGGTTTCATAACTGAGGGAAAACTTGTTGTTGTGCTCATCATACCTTCCTCTTGGGGTTCCCAACGAGCTCATCATATTTTGAGCCAACAAGCAGCTATTTTCTGGCGCCGTTGGCGGGGAGTCAAGGATAGCTTCACAAGGGGAGTCCTTCATAACCGATCTCTTTACTTTATTTTTTTGTCTTGCTTAGTTTATTTCTGCTTTGTTTGCTTGTTTCTTTATATCAAAAACACAAAAAAATTAGTTGTACTAGTTTGCTTCCTTTATCAAAAACACAAAACAATTAGCTATTACCTCGCTCTTATCTCACCATGTTAACCCCTAAGTTCACCCTGAAAGACCTTTCAATAGGTAGTGGCTCTATAATTGGGAAAGATAATATTGAAGAATTCTTTAATCATGTTAGAAAGCATGAGGATATTGAGGATAGATCCCTAGCAGAAGTCACTCCAAATTATGAAATTGCTGCAGCCTCTTTAGTTCACATGTTGGAAGCTTGGTTTGTTAACCTTAACCCCATAATGCAAGTCATGTTTCTCAAACTTAAAGATATTGAGGACACTGAAAAGAGAGATTTTATTCTAGAAACTTTGTCTAAAGAATTCTATGATGTGGTTAAGGAAGCTAGAAAAGTATTTGATCATTTTAATATGCTAGGCTCATGTGTAGATGTTATTGGTACATGAGAAAAGATGGACAAAACCAAACCTAAAGATGGGGAGGAAATTAAGACACCGATACCTTTTAAACTTGTAGGAATACATGAAGCCTTAGAAAAGAATTTTGATTGGATTGTTCCTGAAAACCCGTTTGATGAAAATTGTGAACCCAAGAGCATTGAGAGAGGATCCTATATAACTTATTTGGATGAGATACCTTTCCTTGTTGAAGATGTTTCTGGTATTGATCTTAATGTTTCTTCATTTGAGAATACTTGATTCTTGCTTCTTATGCCTAGCTCAAAGGCGTTAAAGAAATGCACTTATTGGGAGATAACCCAAATTTCGTTAGGAATATTT
Source organism: Avena insularis (assembly GCA_023614405.1). Classification (NCBI taxonomy): domain Eukaryota; kingdom Viridiplantae; phylum Streptophyta; class Magnoliopsida; order Poales; family Poaceae; genus Avena; species Avena insularis. The sequence goes on from CM042684.1 coordinate 90,831,444, forward strand.
TGTTGAGTCTTGGAAGTTATTGCTTCGGTAATAACCTCTCCTTATCATTTTTGTGTGGTTTTTGTGCCAAGAGTAAACTCTAATGAGAGAGAAGTAAGATTTGGGAAAGTTGCTGTCCCGAAACAGATTTTTGTGCTTCTCTCTAAAAATTCGTGAAAAATCTCTGTATGTCGAATTGAGCTGTAATTTTTTGTGCTTCTTCCCCAGGTTGTTATATAACTTTTGTTAGTTCAACACTTTTCGATTTGAGCAACAGAAGGTCTTCGAAAAAATCGGTTTTTATCTGATGGTCTGTTTTGACAGATTTCTGCCATTATTTGCATTTGCCTCTTAATCTCTTTCTCTTTGAGTTCTCTTTGATCACTTGAACTTTTTAAAGGAAGTGCTACAATATCTTGTGTTTTAATGGAAGTTTTACTTGTGTTGAAACTGAACCAAAAGACTTATTATCTTGAGTACACTAATGTTGCTAATGAAGATTGTGTGAAGTTTTGTATAAAGAAAATTTTAAAGTGTAGGGAAGAACAATGTGATAAGATGAAGTATAGACAAAAGCTTAAGCTTGGCGATGCCACACGTGTTACCCAAAGAAATATTCAAGAAGTACAAGCGTCAAAGCTTGGGGATGCCAAAGGCATCCCCTTCTTCATCAATAAACATCTCAGGTTTCTTCCAAACACTTCATTTTTATTGTTTCATGCACAGTTGTGTTGTTCTTGGAGCGTCTTTGTTTTTGTCTTTAGTTTACATTTGCTTAGTTTGCTTGAATAAATTGTTTGGACCCCCCGTATTCATTCGTTAGTTTTCAAATAAGTTAGTTTGGATTGGAAAAGAGTAGGAAAGGTTCATGCTTATAAGTGGTATAAAAGGAGTCTTGTTTTGAACTGTGGCCTAGGCTTTTTCATGTCATGCTTGATATTATTTTGGCTTTATGCTTAGTGATTATTGCGGTAGCATGAATTTTTACAAACAGTTGAGATTGCTTAATATGTCTTGAAAGAATCATGCGTTTTTAGCATATAAAAGCATAATATTGTGGTATTCTCCTTTAATGCTTTATTTGGGTTGACTTGGCACATGCTCACACCATGTTAAGACTATACCAAGTAACCATAGCCTCTATGATCATTTAGTTTTCGACTTTTAATATCACTTTATGCTTTAATTAATAATGTTTTGTCGCTTTGCATGATTATGGCCATTATTTCTCTCTTAGTTGGTCGCTCCCAGTCTTTTGCTAGCCTCCATACCAAGTATGAGTTCCACTCATGCATCCAACTCGAAATAAAACCAAGTTATTCCAAAGAGTCCACGATACCTACCTATTAGCATTTTCCATTCCAAGTATATTCATGTTTTTATCTACCTTCTGAATTAAACTTGTTATGTGAAAATTAGTGATTAAAGCTCTCACGAACTTGATGGCACACTTTACATTTCTTGCACTTAATAAACTTGAACCATTGTGCCCGTCTATGTTGCGTATATGCTTGCATTTTGTAAGTTGTGAATTAGCAGAACCAAGTTGTCATGGGGAACGCTTTCAACATTGCACTTTATTTAGTTGATATCATGTTCTTTTTCTTATGGATCCCGGCGGTGTGAAATGAAAGGGAAGCTTGTAAGGCTCATGGAGTTCATATATGTGTTAGAGAAATACCTGGGCGGCTGGTGTAAGCCATGCCTAATCATGGTGGAAACCTGCAGTGTAACCATAGTGAGCAATCTATGAAGCATCCTCTATAAAAAAACCCTGTGCAAATAGGAAAGAAAAAAAGAAGAAGAAAAGAGAAAAAGCCTATGCAAATAGGAAATAAAAGGATTGCTGAGATGCTCATTGTATGCTTGCCTTGTCATTTTTATATGGGGAATCTTCCGTATCATCGGGCAAGGGGTACCCCGTTGGCGGTTCCCTATGATACACATGTACTTACAATGACCAGAACTTACTTGTGACTAAACTTGAGTAGCATGATGAACGGTACTCGTAAGTAAGGGGCATGAGATTTTTAGCTTGTAACTTGTGAAGCATATCCTCATATTTGTTCACTTTAACCTTAATCACCTAAAGATGCTTATGATAGGGGTAATGAGAGCTGAAAGCTAATAAGTACCATAATTTTTGGAAGATCTTTATGAGACTTGAATCCCTGCTTCTTATTATGAAGGGCATTTCTTTTACTTTTTATGTTGAGTCTCCATGTTCTATCTTTATGCACCTATCAAGAGAGTATAGTGGTCCTTCTTAGTTTAATGTGCATTGTCCCAAAACTTTTTGATTGATTCATAACTTTGATATTGCTTGTTCTTAAACTATTGGTATCTAGTCACCCTTATGAACTTAGAAGGTGTCCTATGCATTTATGTTTTGCTACACTATGAGGGACAAGCTGAATACCATTCTCATTATGTTTTCTATATGTGAAACAAACAAACGTCTTTCAAAGCATTGTTATTCATAAATCTTTTGTTTGTACCTTTTCATGTTACAACATAGTTGCTATGTCTTAGTGTTAGAACAATATCTTTCATGCTATGTTAAAGTACTATGATCCCAACTATCAATGTTTTACAAATACCTTGATCAAGATTGTGATGGTGCATGTCACCTCAGAAATTATTCTTGCTTTTATCACTTACCTACTCGAGGACGAGCAGGAGTTAAGCTTGGGGATGTTGATACGTTGTAAACGTATCTATAATTTTTGATGTTCCATGCTTGTTTTATATCTATTTTCTTATGTTTTGTCCACACTTTGGAGTATTTTTACACATTTTCTGGAACTAACCTATTAACAAGATGCCATAGTGACAGTTGCCTATTTTTTGCTATTTTTTGTTTCAGAAAAGCTAGTAAGGAAATATTCTCGGAATTGGACCGGACAAAAGCCAAAGTCAATATTTTACCCGAAGAAACACCCTAGGGTGGCGTGGCCAGCCATAGGCGTGCCACCACCTATTGTGGGCCCCCTGGTGCTCCACAAACCTTGCCCCTTTGCCTAAAAAGACCCCTCGGGACGAAAACCCTAGGGACCCGATCAAAATTCCACGAAAGAGTCTGTAGCCGCCATCATCTCCATCCCTAGACTAGGAGGGATCTGAAGCTCTTCCCGGCACCCTGCCGGAGGGGAGAGATCACCCTGGAGTCCTTCTTCATCAACATGCCTGCCTCCGGTGTGATGCATGAGTAGTTGATCCCTGGACTATGGGTCCATGTAGTAGCTAGATGGTTGGTTCTCCTCCTTTGTGCTACCATGTTTAGATCTTGTGAGCTCCGTTCATGATCAAGATCATCTATTTGTAATCCTACATGTTGTGTTTGCGGGGATCCGATGGATATTGAGATGCTATTTCAGATTGATTATTGATTCTATCATGTCTATGTTATTTGTTATCTTTCTTGCTTTCCGTTGTTAGTAGCTATCTTGGCCGAGTAGATGCTAGCAACTCCAAGAGGTAGTATTTATGCTCGATAGTGGGTTCATGCCTCTAGTAATCTGGGGAAGTGACAGAAATCTCTAAGGTACTAGATGTGTTGTTGCTACTAGGGAGAAAATAGCAATCCTTTGTTCATGGAGCAATCATATTGTTTACTTTACACACTTTGCTTAATGCAATTATCTGTTGCTTGCAACTTAATACTGGAGGGGGTTCGGATGATAACATGAAGGTAGATTATTAGTCATAGATGCAGTAGGATTACGGTCTATGTATAATGTTGTAATGCCCAATCAAATCTCGTAGGAGTCAAGATGATTAGTATATGCATGTATGCTTTCTTGATGTTTGTCAATTGCCTCGCTGTAATTTGTTCACCCAACATGTCATCTATCTTAAGGAGAATCACCTCTAGTGAACTATGGACCCCGGTCCATTCTTTTACCATCAATCTACAATCTACTATTTACTGTTTACTTTCTGCAAAGCAATTACTCTCTTCCACACAATACGTTTAATCCTTTGTTTCAGCAAAACTGGTGAGATTGACAACCTCACTATAAGTTGGGGAAAAGTTTTGTGGTTGTGTTGTGCAGGATTCCAGGTTGGAGACAACACCTTGGGGTTGTTTCCTTGCTCCTACTGGTTCGATAACCTTGGTTTCATAACCGAGGGAAAACTTGTTGATGTGCTCATCATACCTTCCTCTTGGGGTTCCCAACAAGCTCATCGTATTTTGAGCCATCACCACCCCGCCAGATCCATTCTCCACACCGATCCCGGCAACTGCCATGGCCATGGAGGTGGAGGAAGCCCGCCTATGACTAGAGGAGGCGCAGCGCAGCTAGCCGAGCGCGAGAAATTCCGCCTCGAGCGGGCAACGGTGCAGGAGCTGTCACTCTACCACCAACACCGCATCAGGACCCGCCTGAACGCCAACGTCCAGGGCCGCGTCCTGAACTTCAACGACGAAAGCGACCCCGCACGCACGGCCGAGCGCAAATACTGCGAGAACGCGCCACCAGGTGGAAGAAACCGACCACCACCCGGCGCACCGGTGACTTGGGCCCCACCACCACCCATTGGTCGCGCGCCCCCACCGGACCAGCCGTGGATCATAATCTCGCCACAGGCCTGCGACGCGAATGGGCTCCCACTATACTCCACTCCAATGGACAACGTCATCGCGGCCGACACCGCAGTCGCCCACCTTGACATCCAAGGAGAGGGCACGCTGCAGATCTAGTATGCTAAGTCCTTACTCACCAGGGCCGTAGAGCAGCAAGCCGCGGGAGTCAACTCGCGGGGGCAGATGTATTCCCGCTCATCGGCAAGCAGGGTAGCCTCAAGCGGCCCTCCAACCATCGCCAACACCGTCAACTGCCCACCACCCCAGCCCCTGGTGCATCAGCCACAGGCCGCCAACCCTGCGCTCTCCACCAACGAGCCACGGCCGGTAAACAATACGGTCACCGCCAACGGGCAACCCATCGACGCTCGAACGCACATCGTCAACAATCAGGCTTGGCGAGCGTGCCAGCCCAACGACTTGAGGCACACCCTCACCAACCGCGGCGACTCTGAACCCAGGGGCTCGCTAAGCCAAGTCGGCCCCCAGTGCTTTGGGCCTATGATGCGAGGCGAGAGTACCCCGCCAACTTCAAAGCGCCCAAGGAGATCGAAAAGTATGACCCCACGTACGACCCAACGGTGTGGCTGGATATGTACCTCATAGCGATGGGAATCGCTGGCCACACCGACCTGCTAGCTGCTCGCTACTGATACATTGCAAATGTATCTATAATTTTTGATGCTTCATGCTTGGTTTTATCCACTTTCTTGTGTTTTGTCCACACTTTGGACTACTTTTCATATGATTTATTGGACTAACCTATTAACAAGAGCCATAGTGCCAGTTGCCTGTTTGCTGCTGTTTTTGGTTCCACGAAAGTCAGAAAATGAATATTCTCGGAATTGGACGAGACAAAAGCCAAAGTGCCTATTTTTCCAGAAGACTCCAGGGCGAATCACGAGAGAGGAGGGCCGAGGCTGGCCACCCCCAGTGGCTGGGCCTGGCCGCGCCAAGGCATGGTGTGGTGGCCCCAGGCACCCCCTCGGTCTCCCTCTTCGCCTATAAGAAGCCTTTTGACCTAAAAACTCTGGGGGTTCGACATTTTTCTAGAAGAAGTTCCATAGCACCGCCACCACCGAAGGGAAGATTCGGGGGATAGAAAGTCTCTATTCCGGCACCCTGCCGGGATGGGGAAGTGCCCTCGGAGCCATTTCTATCGATCTCCACCATCATCTCCATCGACCATCCATGTTTCCCCCATCTATGAGTGAGTAATCCACCGCTGTAGGCTATGGGTATGGTAGGGATTGGATGAGATCGTTCATGTAATGGCATCAGATTGTTAGGGTATGGTGCCTAGTATCTTTTATTAGTGCTTTTTGACTTTGTTGCAACTTGTTGTGCTTAATGCTTGTCACTAGGGCCCGAGTGCCATGATTTCAGATCTGAACATGTTATTGATTCATTATGATAGTATTGTTTCTGGTCTTATCTACAAGTTGTATACACACGTTGTTGTCCGGAACCTATGGCTCCGAAGTGATAGAAATTGGGATAACTGGAAGGGAATGGCTTTGATGTGAGGATCACATGTGTTCATGGAGTGTTAATGCTTTGCTCCGGTGCTCTATTAAAAGGAGCACCTTAATTGCCAATAGTTCCCTAGAGGCCCCGCTGCAAATGGGCTGGCAGGACAATAGATGTTGTGCAAGTTCTCATTGCGACCACGTATGACTATATATGGAACACATGCCTAGAATTGTCTAGTACTTGGATGCTTTATCTTATTTATCTGCAATTGCCCTATGCTCTGATTGCTATGTGAATTGTCTTGTCCATGCAACGCCCGTCCATCCATCCCTATGCCTACCGCACTCGAATCCCACTATTTACTGCTTTTGTTACTACTGTCTTTGCTTTACTACTGCTGTTACTTTACTATTCCTACTACAAAACTATTGCTACTCATATACTGCTGTGAGCAAGATTGTTTCCAGGTGCAGCTGAATTGAAAACTCAGTTGTTAAGGCTTATAAATATTCTTTGGCTCCCCCTGTGTCGAATGAATAAATTGGGTTTCACTTCCCTCGAAAATACTGCGATACACCCCCTATACTTGTGGGTCATCAAGACTATTTTCTGGCGCCGTTGCCGGGGAGCATAGCTTTATTTATCAAGTCCACTTAGATTCACTATTGTTCAAGCTAAGTTTATTTTCTCCTTGTTTGCTTGTTTCTTTATCAAATATAAAAAAAAAGGTAGTTCCTACTCTAGTTGTTATTTTCGTTGGTCTGTTATTGTCTTGACTTATCATGCTTGTTGTCAATGGTTGGTTTCTTTCAAACTGAATCTTATTGGCAAGGTGGGTTCACGGAAGATGAAAAATATTATTATAAGGAACACCACTTGTCACAAAAATGGAAACACTTATGGGGACAAATTGATAGATTCTACACCATTGCTAGAAACGTTTGCTCTACTTATAATGTTACTTATTGCTTTGATAAATCTTGTTGCTGTAGGAGGTACAAACACCTCCCTTTTCAATGTGAGTATAATGAAAATGTTACCATATCTTCTTATGTTAAAGGAAATTATGACTTTTATGATGTGGAACAAATTGAAGAATTTATTGCTTGGAAGGGTGCTTTTGAACTTGCTAGTTTGCTTGAAAATATTGATGATTCACCTTACAAATATGAGGTTTATGGTATACTTCAATTTTGCTTTGATAATTACAAGGATGAAAATGTCTATATTCTTGAATATTTTAATAGATGCTTTCCACAAATGGAAGAGACTAATGCCTTGCAAGATCCTATGAAAGAAGAAATTGATGAACCTGAAATCTCATTAGATGAAAAAGAGAAGGAGAGTGATGAACAAAAGGAGGAAGAATGGATTAGCTACCCATACCTACCTTCAAATGAGAGTAACTCTTTATCCCTTACATTATTTGATTGTCCCCCATGCTTACTAAAGAAGGATGAATGTTATGTTCCTGAGGATTCTTTTGAAGATGTTTATGATAAAGCTCTAGTGCTTGTAGATCATGAGAAGCATGCTTTATGTGATAGTTATATTGTTGAGTTTATTCATGAGGCTACTGAAAATTATTTTGAGAGAGGAAAATATGGTGGTAGAAGTTTTCCTGGTATTGAAACACCTCTCTTTGTGCTGAAAGTTTTGAAGTTACTCTTGTTTTATCTTCCTATGCCTGTCACTTTGTTCTTTGTGAATCTATTTGCATACACGATTCCTATGCATAGGAAGTGGGTTAGACTTAAATGTGTTTTGAATTTGCTTCTTGATGTTCTCTTTTACTTCAACTCATATTTCTTATGAGAGCATCCTCTCAAACTTTTATGCCTGAAGATGATAATATGTCTACTATTCTTGGGAGACCTTTTCTTAAATACTGCTGGAGCTGTTATTAATTGTAATAAAGGGAAGGTGACCTTCAATGTTAATGACAAGGAACATACTATTTATTTCCCCAAGAAGATTGATAGACTTATGGTTTTGAATTCAATTGAACATGTTGAAGGCATTCAAGTTGGAGAAATATATTGTCCCATACCAAGAGAAAAATGTGAAACTATTATGATTGGGACCATTGCTATCAAGGTTGAGGTAACATAATCATTATTGGAACACAAAGTTTTGTCTCATATGAAATTGTTTTGGTAACAAGACCTGATCAACCTTGTTAACAAAAGGATTTCATTGAACAAAACAATGTTTTCACCATGATTATCTCCGCTTACTTCTATTTTATCCATTTTCAGTTTTTGCTTTTGCCTAACTTAAAGGCGTTAAAGAAAAGTACTTATTGGGAGATAACCTAAAAGTTTTAGATGAGTCTTGGATATTATTACTTCAGTAATAACCTCTCCTTATACTTTTTATTTGCTTTTTGTGCCAAGAAGTAACCTCTAATGAGAGAGAAGTAATGATTGGGAAAGTTGCTGTCCCGAAACAGATTTCTGTGCTTCACCATAAAAATTCGTGTAAAATCTCTGAACGTCTTTTTGATGCATGAAATTTTGTGCTTCTGCCCTAGGTTGTTATCTAACTTTTGTTAGTTCAACACTTTTTGATTAGAGCAACATAAGATCTTCGAAAAAATTCGTCTTTACCTGCTTGTCTGTTTTGACAGATTTCTGTTATTTTCTGCATTTGCTTCTTGTTGGTTCCTCTTTGAGTTCTTTTAGAGAATTGAGCTTTTTGAGGGAAGTGCTACAGTAGCTAGTGTTCTAATGGAAGTTTATTTGGTGTTATAACTTAACCTTAAGACTTATTTATCTTAAGTGCACTAATGTTGATAATAAGATTGTGTGAAGTTTTCTATGAAGGAAAAATTTCAGCTGTATGGAAGGAATGAGTAATGAGATGAAGAATGGACTAAAGCTCAAGCTTTGGGATGCCACACGTGTCACCCCAAGAAATATCCAATAAGTACAAGCGTCAAAGCTTGGGGATGCCCAAGGCATCGCCTTCTTCATCAATAAAAATCCCAGGTTTCTTCCAAAGACTTCATTTTTATTGTTTCATGCATAGTTGTGTTGTTCTTGGAGCGTCTTCTGTTTAGTTTTTGTTTTGGTTTTTCGTTTGCTTTGTTTTCTTAGTTTGCTGAATAAATTGGTTGGACCTCCTCTTTCATACATTGGTTTTCAAATAGTTTGGTTTGGTTTGGTTTGGTTTGGAAAAGAGTAGGAAAGCTCATGCTTAAGTGGTAAAGAGAGCTTGTTTTTGACTGTGGCCTATGCTTTGTCATGCCATGCTTGATATTGTTTTGGCTTTATGCTTAGTATTCTTTGATGTAGCATGACTTGTTATAAACAATTGAGATTGCTTAATGTGCCTTGGATGAATCATGCGTTGTTTTAGCATATTAAAGCATAGTATTCTGGTATTCTCCTTTGATGCTTTACTTGGGTTGACTTGCCACATGTTCACACCATGTTATGACTATCCCAAGTCACCATAAGCATTTATGATCCTTTAGTTTTCAACTTGTAGTATCACTTTATGCTTTGATTAATGATGTTTGTCGCTCTGCATGATTATGGCCATTATTGTACTCCCGTTTGTCGCTCCCTTACTATTGCTAGCCTTCACTTACACTGAGTATGTTTTACTCAAGTTTCCAACTCCCTAAACCAAATATTTCCAAAGTGTCCACCATACTTACCTATTAGCATCATTTGCTACTTCCATGCATATTCAATATGCCTTGTTTTCTTCCGAATAAAATGCTTGCTTGTTATGAGAAAGTTAGTTAGTAAAGCTCTGACGAACTTGATGGCACACTTTCTTTCCTGCACTTAATAAACCTGAACCATTGTGAACTCTCCATGAAAGTTATATGCTTGCTAATTATAGGCTAGGGATTAGCAGAACCGTGCTGTCATGGGGAACGCTTTCAACACTTGTAAATATATTCCCAGTTGATACCTTGCTCTTTTGTTTGCGGATGTCGTCGCTGTGAAATAAAAGGAGAGCTTGTAAGTCCATGGAGTTATGTATGTGTGTTAGAGAAACGCCTGGGCCGGTGGTCTAATCCATGCTGACATGGTGGAAACCTGCAGCGTAACCATAATGATATCTATGAAGCATTCTTCTTATAAAAAAAGAGAGATAGCTATTGAGAAAAAGAAAAAAAAGAGATTTATGAAAAGAGGAAAGAGAGAAAAAAGCACCATTTTCCCATGGTAAATAAGAAGATTGCTGAGATACTTATTGTCTGCTTGCCTTGTCATTTTTATATGGGGATTCTTCCGTATCATCGGGCAAGGGGTACCCCGTTGGCGGTTCTCAATGATACGCACATACTTATGATGACAAGAACTTACCGGTAACTAAAGTTGAGTAGCATGAGGAGCGGCCCTCGTACTCAAGGGACTTGGGATTTTCAGTTTATAGTCTGTCAAGCATATAACTCAGATTGGACCTCACTTTCACCTTAACCACATTAAAGATGCTTATGATAGGGGCAATAAGAGCTCAAAGCTAATGAGTACCATAATTTCAGCATTTGGAAGCCTTTCAAACTATTCAAAACCTGTTCATTCCCTTGTTGAGTCTCCACACATTCTATGAGCACTTTCTTGAGAGCATAGTGGCCATTCTTAGTTCTATGTGCATTGTCCCAAGACTTGTTGATTATGCATACCTTGATATTGCTTGTTTTAAACTATTTGTATCTAGTCACTCTTGTAAACTTTGAAGGTGTCCTATGAATTTATGTCTGCTACTCTATGAGGGACAAGCTGAATGCCACTATGCTATGTTTTCTTTATGTGAAACAAACAAACGTCTTGCAAAGCATTGTTATTCATGAATCTTTTGTTTGTGCCTTTTCATGTTGCATCATAGTTTCTATGTCTTATTGTTAGAACTTTGTCTTTCATGTTATGATTGAAGTACTATGATCCCAGCTTTGAATGTTTTACAAGTACTTTGGTCAAGTCTTTGATGGTGCATGTCACCTCAAAAATTATTCTTTCTTTTTATCACTTACCTACTCGAGGACGAGCAGGAGTTAAGCTTGGGGATGTTGATACATTGCAAATGTATCTATAATTTTTTATGCTCCATGCTTGGTTTTATCCACTTTCTTGTGTTTTGTCCACACTTTGGAGTACTTTTCATATCATTTCTTGCACTAACCTATTAACAAGAGCCATAGTACTAGCTGCCTGTTTTCTGCTGTTTTTGCTTCCAAGAAAGTCAGAAAATGAATATTCTCGGAATTGGACGGGACAAAAGCCAAAGTGCCTATTTTTCCAGAAGACTCCAGGAGCCAGAATACGAGACGGAGGAGGGCCAGGGGCTGGCCACACCCCAGCAGGCAGGCTGGGCCGCGCCAGGGCATGGTGTGGTGGCCCCAGGCACCCCCTCGGTCTCCCTCTTCGCCTATAAGAAGCCTTCTGACCTAAAAACTCCGGGGGGTTCGACGTTTTTCCAGAAGAAGTTCCGCAGCACCGCCACCACTGAAGGGGAGATTCGGGGGACAGAAAGTCTCTGTTCCGGCACCCTGCCGGGACGGGGAAGTGCCCCCGGAGCCATCTCCATCGATCTCCACCATCATCTCCATCGACCATCCATGTTTCCCCCATCTATGAGTGAGTAATCCCCCGCTGTAGGCTCTGGGGATGGTAGGGATTGGATGAGATCGTTCATGTAATGGCATCAGATTGTTAGGGCATGGTGCCTAGTATCTTTTATTAGTGCTTTATGACTTTGTTGCAACTTGTTGTGCTTAATGCTTGTCACTAGGGCCCGAGTGCCATGATTTCAGATCTAAACATGTTATTGATTCATTATGATAGTATTGTTTCTGGTCTTATCTACAAGTTGTATACACACGTTGTTGTCCGGAACCTATGGCCCCGAAGTGACAGAAATCGGATAATCGGAAGGGAATGGTTTGATGTGAGGTTCACATGTGTTCACGGAGTGTTAATGCTTTGCTCCGGTGCTGTATTAAAAGGAGCACCTTAATTGCCAATAGTTCCCTAGAGGCCCCGCTACAAACGGGCTGGCAGGACAAAAGATGTTGTGCAAGTTCTCATTGCGAGCACGTATCACTATATATGGAACACAGTCCTAGGATTGTCTAGTACTTGGATGCTTTATCTTATTTATCTGCAATTGCCCTATGCTATGATTGCTATGTGAATTGTCTTGTCCATGCAACGCCCGTCCATCCATCCCTATGCCTACCGCACTCAAATCCCACTGTTTACTGCTTTTGTTACTACTGACTTTGCTTTACTACTGCTGTTACTTTACTATTCCTACTACAAAACTGTTGCGACTGATAAACTGCTGTGAGTAAGATTGTTTCCAGGTGCAGCTGAATTGACAACTCAGTTGTTAAGGCATATAAATATTCTTTGGCTCCCCTTGTGTCGAATCAATAAATTGGGTTTCACTTCCCTCGAAAATACTGCGATACACCCCCTATACTTGAGGGTCATCAGCTACCTCCCCCTGATGATGGAGGGTGTGACCCGGCAATGGATCAACACCCTCCCCGCCGACAGCATCGACTCGTGGGAGGAGATGCGGGGCGCCTTTGTCAGGCACTTTGAGGGCTCCTACACCCGCGCCACCACCATTGAGGACCTGGAGCGATGCATCCAGGGGCAGCGCGAGTCGACCCGCCACTGGATCCAGAGGTGGCAGGAACTGTGGATCAATGCCTTCGGCATTCACCCGGACACCATGATTCACTGCTTCAAGAACGCGTGCCGGTAGGAACCCCTGGTCCCTAAGATCAAGAGGGTCTACCGGACGCTCGACAACATCCCCAAGCGGTACGTGGAGGAGGACCCCAACCAGGAATCTGACGACGAGTCGGGAGGAAGACGCCGCACTAGCGGCCACGACAACGGGCGATAATGCGACATGTGCTACAGCAAAACCCGCCTCACCGGCAAGCGCCGCAGTGACGAGCGAGTCGACTTCATCGCTAACGCCAGTTATGGCCAACACAGTCCGAAGAACTTCCGCCACGACGGAGGAAACTACCACGATAGCGGAAACTACCGCACCAACAACGCGACGAAGCCGAAATTCTACCCCGCCGCCTTGCTCAACCAGCCCTGCGTCTACCACAGCAGGGAGGGGAAACCTGCCACCTACACCACCGCGGACTGCCATTCTCTAAAGGAGATCGAAAAGGCAAGGCGAGCAAGGGAGGACCCCAACAACAACCCACCAAGGGACAACGGTAATGCCGGCGGGTTCAGAAATGCCCGTCGGCTCGCTACACACCTTCACCAGGCTCGACACCAAACGCGAGAAGAAGGTGCCTGCCCACGCGGTCGCCATCAACGCGGTGACCACTACTAGGAAAAAACTTATCTGTGGCGCATGGAAATGCATCTTTTGTGGCGCATATCCTAGTCGCCACTATTACCTCGCCACTGATAACTGCTTCCTGTGGCGCATATGGATATGCGCCACAGAAGTCAACTTCTGTGGTGCATTTCCTCATATGCGCCACATGAATATGTTCAGTGGCTCATTCCTTCATATGCGCCATAGAAAGCATATGCGCCACTGACTATATTTATATATGCGCCACTGACTATATAACACGTATTCAAAGTAAAATACGTTCCTAGTGTATAATCAGGTATTTATACAGGATTTATCCAGATGAGTATAAACAGTACATTGCACAAGTAGTAGATGCATGAAAACTGACATATATATATAATACAAACACTTAGAGCCCGATCGAGATACATATATAGTGTCAAGTGCCAAATACAAAGTTCTTATCATCTCACATTACAAATATGAAGTGGTCACCGCCGCCTACACTAGGATGGTGAGCAAGAGCATGAGCCCGACCAATATCTTCATCCGGTTCTTCTTCCACAGGTGGTTCCTCCACTTGGTTACCGCCTCCTCTCTAGTCGCGTATCCTTTGTAGATGTTGCCGCTGAACTTGTTCACTTGTTTGTGACAATCCTCCCACTCCTCATAGGCTCCTAGAACCCTACCCATGTACACCACATACCACCTCATTGCCATCTCTATAGACGGCAAGGCATATTAGTAAAAATACTACGAAAAGAATTAATAAAGGGTTCACATCCATATATATATGTTCACAAAATATAAAACAAAGGATCCATAAACCTAAAAGATAGCATCTCGTGATCATCATAGAAGTAATAAGTTCAACGTCAACACGACCACAAGATAGTTTAAGTGTAACAACAATGACCATTTCGACCAGAAGATAGTAAAGTTTATGACAGACACACTACAGCAGGCGTCCATCGAGAATATACACACACTGGATCATGCTAGAGGCACACATCGATCACGAAGACTTCTTCTTCTCGCTCGGCTTCGGGAACGGTAGATAGCCCTCTTTCGTCATCCACGTCCTTGTGTCACCCTGCTTATGGAGGCATTCTTCGATCTCCCTCGTACTCAACCCTCTGGTTTGTTGTAGGCCCCCCTTGTGTTGACATCTTCAATGATGATTTGCGACAACTTCTGCTGAATGCGATGGAAGTCTTCTCTAAGATCATCATCGTTGCTTCGCGCCAAAGTTTTAGCCCATCCTTGGAGACTAGATGGCAGCGTTAGGTTCTGGCAATCCCGAACATTGCCTTTAAGGTGATAAAGGACGTAGAAGGCCTCCTTGGCACCACTAGTAGCCGGCTGCTTGACGCAGGGGAACTCGAGCACGTGCTTGAACACGTGTTTGCCATCCTTGATATATTCCCCCTTATCTACGAAGGTGCATCCCTTCTTGGCATAGCCCTCGAGAGCCTCATTAAGAACACCCCTTATTCTGGTGTAGTCTTTCTTCTTCGTCAAACTCCTAGAGCCGAAATACATGGCTAGCGAATACCTTGGGGCAAGGACGATGAGTGTGCAGTATTGGTCTCTACGCAACACAATTGGAACGGAATGTTGGAAAAAGAGCAAAGGAAGAAATTTATAACAAGTGCATAAGTTACGGCGGCGATGAGCGAGTGTGTACTTACTCGGGAAAGAAAGGCAAAAGAAGTGTGTCCTTCCTCTTGTTGTCCACCATGAACTTATCGAGGTACACCGTCGCCTTGGTCCGTGTGTCTAATCCTTCGACCAACCGGCTGTCTCACATGTAGCAGGGATCCACTATCGTGATTTCTGGGGTACTCTCTCTCTTGATCTTGATCGCCAGATTGAGCGCGTATAGGCGCACCAAGTTATAGTCTAGCCGTTTCATGAGAAAAAGCTTGAATATGTCCTCGTACACTATGAAGAATATATCCGCAGGGGGTTCATCAACGAAGCCCACGTCTAATGGCACCTTGGTCGTGAAAACTGGGTAATTTGGATCTTTGTCTTTAACAAGGATGCCTTCTAGTGTCTTGACACCCTCATGCAAAGTTAACATGGGTCCAACCGCGATGTGGAGCATTTCTAGAGTCAATATCGGATCACCAGCTACATGCACTCGGGGCAAGCCATATTGTGTGGATGGTATGATGACAGCGTCCTGAGCCCGGATCCTGTTCGGAAGAGGCTGGCTCGCACCCTTCTTCTTCTTCTTATTATTATTATTATTATTACCTCTCTTCCTGTGCTTCTTCTTCACAACAGTGTCCTCCACTTCCATCTGCTCATCGGCCGCCTTTCTGAGTGTGTTGGGGCTGAAAACCAATCCTGGTTTCTCCTATGGTGGATCGGTGGCCGGAGGCATCTCTTGAGATAAACCATGGAAGACCAGGCGCTGCATGCATGTATTGGGCCGACCAGCTTGATGGTCGCGAGATGTGAAGGGTTCTTCATCCACAAAGGCATATACAATCCTTTGTCGGTGCCGGTGTTGATGAAGTGGTCAACATTGACCAATTCATAATCATCATGGGTGCCATCATGTGGTGGTGGTAGCGGGGGCGACAGCAGTTGCGGCACAACGTCTTTGCTATGGGGCAGTACACACGCTGCCAAGAGTTGCTGGTGACGGCTGGTGGTGGCGACAATGGCAGTTGCTGGCTTCCGAGGTGGTGGTCGGGTGATCGATCGAGAGGTGGTGCTAGTGCTCCCCCCACAAGACGAATCTGGGTCTTCGGCCATGCCAAGGGCCAGTTGTAACATTCTCCAAGGGTCTTGTGTTCGTCGGCTCCTTGAGGTTGAAAGGGGGTCCATGTCATTGCACCCTGGAAACACCCGAGCCAACCTGACCCTCATCACGTCATCATCCATTGGATTGTTGTGCATCATGCGGCTCGTTGGTTGTATGAGAGTGCCCTTGACAACATCCTTCAACTCACCACCGGCATCTTTAAGCAGGAGTATGCAAGAAGTGTCCTGAGGCAAAACATGTTGTTGGCATCATGAGATGGCAGCAATCATGCATCAAAGATAAAGGAGATGACGTGCACTAACTAATTAGTTACCTTGGTGATGGTGTGGAGCTCGGCTAATGTAGAGACATGGCCGATGCCGGCGGCCGACCTATCATCATCTGCATTCTCCTGCTCGGGTGCCTCACGAAGCACCACCGCCGTCGGCTACACCTTATTGGTATCTTTGGCGGGAGGGGGTGTCGGTGTGACCAAAACGAGCGGCTGCGTCCCGGCGTTGATGGCCAGTGGGGTCACTAGGTCCGGCGACACGTTAACGTTGATGCCCGAGTTGCCGCCGCTTAAGCTGGGCAGATGTATCGGCCCCTGTCGACCTCCGCATTCCAAGCAGTAAGCCCCTCGAAAAACTCAGGGGGGATCATCGCGTGGAGCTTCTCTTCCACTAACTTGTCCACTATTTTCTCGTCCACTTCCTTCTCCTCTAGTGTCTGCACCTTCATCTTCAGCTCTTCAACAGCGGCTTTATCCTTTGCTACTGACTGGTTCTTCCTCTCCCTTCTTTTCTTGGCGTCTTCTTTGTAGTACTCCTTGAACTTCATGCTCGTATCGAAGCCGGACAGACGGCCAACTGAGGACGGCGGAAACCCCTAGTCCCTCTTCTTGTAAGCATTCGTCACCCTGTTGAAAACTGTGTCCCACGGCTCCGTCAAACCCTAGGACGACTCTTTGGAAGGAGCGTTCAGTTCATCCTCCTGCAAAGACAAGGAAAGGTGAACCCATTTAGATTCTTGGCTTCATTATTTTAATTCGAACGCAATAGACTTGAGATCGATGATAAATTCATTACCAACTTCTTCTCGAATTCCTTCACCTCTGGATCATCGGTGATGAACTCCCCTGTTTCCTTATCCATGTAGTAGCGGGCCCGGACAAATTGCCTAAGCCGCAAGTCCGTGATTTTAAGCCAAGGGTTGTCTTTACCAAGGCGTTAAAGCTCGGCATCCTCCTTGTCCCAAATGGCATGTTTCCCTCTGTAACCGCCGCTTCCAAGGTGGTGGTTACCTAAGTTCTATTCCCGCATAGTCCTGCCCCAGTTAGTACAATGTATAGCGTCAGCGGTAGCTATATCCGCCTTGAATATCTTAAACTCCTCTTCGTCGAGCATCGGGATTTTCTTACTAATAACCTCCCAGCTTTCACCTTTGTCAATGCTATTCTTCACCTGGGTTTTCCAGCTGATCAAGGCGTTGCTCATCTTTGTGAGGGCTAGTTTGTTCACCGGGTTCTTTCTCTCCAGGTTTCTAAACCGCTCTAGGAATCTGTATCACTTGTGAAGCTTCTTAAGGAGGTTATCGACCAAAGCTGCATTGTCAACATGTCTGATGTACTTCTTGTTTATCGACATGCTTTCCCGGATGATGCACCCGAGTTGGAGGCCGTACCCTTTGGCAAACGCCTCTGGCGCAATGGGTTGGCCACTTTCTGTGACCTCAGTGAACTCATCGCAGATGGTGGCGAGCACTGGCACCTTCCGATCCTTCTTTTCCTTCTTCTTCTTCTGAGAAGCGGCCGGGTTGCTGCTACCACCATCCGTGCGCTCGCCGCCATCTGTGCGGGTGCCGCCATCGGTGGTGTCATCCTCTTCGCCGCCGCCTTCACTAGTTCCATCATAGTCGTCTTCGTCCCCCTCGTAATCAGGATCTCCTCCCTCATTGCCCCCAACAGCTCTGGCGACGGTTGCCTCCTCCTCTGGTGGCGGTGTCATCCTCATCGCCTCCTCCTCCTCCTGTTGGGACACCCACCAGAATTACTCGTTGGCCTATCTAGCTTATTCTTCGACACTCATGTGCTTAGAAGGGCCGGCCTCGTTGTTTCCCGACATGTTTGCACTACTCTATTAAAAAGAGGCAAAAAGTTAGCACAAATCTCGGCCGAAAAATTTGGCATGACCTTTGCTAATTTTTTGACCTAGGAGTGCACATTTCTCAACCGAAACGGAAGTGAATTGACATTTCAGGAGAAATGGGCAACTCAAATGAAATCCTTGCAATACAAAACACCCCATCCCCATATTGACAGCCCCATCCCCATATAGCAGCACCATATAACAACACCATATGACAACACATGTAATAGTAGCACCATATAACTGCACTAGAATTAGTGTTAAAAACTTAAGATGAATCCAGATGTATCAAATTCAAGTTATCTGCAAGAAAGAGGTTACGGATTTAGAAGAACAAGCTATAGAAGATAACCAAATCACTAGAAGGATGAAGTAACAAGCTACAAAGAGCTGCATGGTAAAAATTCCTTAAGATCATAAACTAGATCATGCATCTTCTATTCTTATTAGCTTGAGAGGAAAGTATAATAAATGCATACTACATAAATAAGTAGTGTTGTTGGACAACAATCAGATTTGTCCAAGAGGAATCAATCAACCACATCCATACTATTTCAGGATTAGATCATGTATGCACATGATCTAGTGAACACAAGCAACCAAAAACTACTAATCTTCAACTGAATTAAGTTAGGGGGCTAGGATGGGCCACTTTGCACTTGCCAACACAAACAACTCCTAGAATTTACAGATGTGTAAACAGAAAATCAAGAAACCATTCAAATGAAGAAGCAAAGCTATCAAACAATCTCTTAAAAATTGAAACACCACTGTAATAAGCCACACTAAAGAACCCTCAAATTAAAGAATATTTTATATGTTTATTTGATATCATGTATACCTCAAGAAATTCAACTCCATGAAGTAATAATTTATAAGACAATAGAATAAGACTAGTGTACCATTTATTTGCATGGTTTTGATTAAATAGTTGATTTCATAAATAATTGGAAACTAACAAAATGAATTATACCACATCAGATGTTTGTTCTATGCACTCTTGCACATCACATATACATGAAATCAGGGTGTGCACATTTTACTGGTACACTATATGTTATTATGTATTAAGTGGAGTATCTATTTATACATACATCTAATTCTAGAACTTAGTTAGGAACATTAAACATGCATGATATGAAAATTATATAACAAATCTAAGTAGTCATCTAAAAATTACAACACCAACAGTAGCATGTACTCTAGAAAATCTAGCACTATGAGAGATAGATCCAACTATCAAAAGCTATGGTAATGATCAGATATTTGCACCTCCATAGTACAGTTTACTCAAATTTGGTGAATGCAAGGCAATCTGTTTTCTGTTTCACAAGTTTTCTGTTTCGACCACAGCAACGACTTGTGATATCCTATCAAATTCACTAAATACAGAGGCAATACAAACTGATTGTTGAAATTCACCAGCATTTTACCAATCCATGTTTAGCAAACTAATAGTACAGAGACAGTACAAAGGAGTGTGGTGCATATGGCCACACATGTTTAGCAAAATTGGTGCATTAACCAATCCATGTTTATCAAACTGATAGTACAGAGACAGTACAGAGATAGTACCAATCTCAGTCAATAATGAAATGGGGTAAAAGCTCAATTTAGAGTTCAGAGGGGGGGTGGGGCGAACCGTGTGCGCTGCTGCTACGGTGGTCGATGATGACAAGGGTGGCGGGCCTCCTCCTCCTCCTATTGCGGACGGGGTCCGGTGTGGCGGTAGCGGGCTTCAACGAGGAGCCCCTTCTCCTCCTCCTCCTGTTGTGGACGGGCTCCGGCGGCTCCTCCTCCACGGGATCTAGAAGCTCCTCCTCCATGCTACAGGGCTCTCCTCCACGTACAGGTTCGCCAGTAGCGCTAGGCTCCAGGGCGGTGGATCACGGTGGCTCCGGCGACAGCGGCGCTAGGGTTTGTCTTGGCGACGACATAGACGAATTTGGCTAAGTGTGAATTGGATCGAGAGAAAGAAGGGGGATTAGGGGGACAGGCCGAACCGTTTATTTGGCTATGTGTGAAAGTTTTGTGGTGCATTCCCACAGAATGCGCCACAGAAGTCAACTTTCGGACATAGTACAAAACAGCGCGGCGTCATATTATGACAAGATCACATACTTGTCCTAGTGGTCTTGCTCGCTAGCTCTCACCAGGGGCAACCAGGTTTGAATCCTGGTTGTCTCACACTTTTTTTCCTTTTTAAAAATATTTTTAATTACACACATATGCATATTTATTCAAAAAAAGCAAGAACATATACATACATGCATATTTATTCAAAAAACCCTCCCGAATCATATATATATATATATATATATACATGTGTGTGTGTGCTTGTCACACACAAATGTGAATTTGTATACCCACACGAATATCACATTATATGTTTTAGTCTCTAACTAATACCCACACTAATATCACATTATATCCACACGAATTAATACACCGAAAAGTCACACAATTGCTAGCGTCTCTTCACAATCTTCTTGCCCTTTTTTGTCGCGGTTGAATACTTTAGCCCATGCACTTTGAGATTTCTTCTTGTGAATGGACAACCTTTAGTAGGTAGTGTGGTATTCCTTCTTACTTTAGTAGTAGTAGGCATGTCGAAGTACTTGTCGAATTCCTCTTCGATCTTCGGGTCGCCGTTTTTGTCGAAGTTTTGCTCGTTGGCGGCTCCTTCCATTCCGATGATGCTCCTCTTGCCCCTCCTAACTACAACACGGTTGGGCTTTGACAGGTCGGTAATAAAAAGCACTGATCAACTTGGCAAGCGAGTACCCAAGGCTCATATTTTGCGGAGGCGTTCTTCGTCGATTTGGCATCTGGTATAACCATTGTGGTGAAATACCGGCCTTATTTTTCCATGTTCTTGGCCCATCTAACACGGAACATCAGTACGATCTCTCCACAGTAGTCGAGCTCCCATATCTCCTCGATCCTTCCGTAGAATCTTTCCACGATAGTAGTCTCGTCATCGGCGAAGGATAACATAGTTACTCCTGAGTTTTGATATTTGCTATTCCTGTCCTTTTCCTCTGTGTAGAATCTGTAACCATTTATGTCGTATGATGATAGGTCCTTAGGTTGTGCCCTGGGCCCTGCGACAAGGAGAATATGAGTTTTTGATCTTCTGTAGAAGGCGTCTGTGGGGGATTGTCCAGTTGCCTTTTCTTGAACCAACCCGTGAAGCTGGAGTTCTGCTCTCTGCTTACGTCTCCCTTTTTCCTCGGCCAGCCCTGGTCGACGTACTCCTGCTCAATTAAGCTTTTGTGCTCTTTGACCCAAGGGCCGACCACTTCAATGTGTTGTAGCGCGACTCGGTGTGCCCTGTCAAAGTCGGTGTGTCGACCATCAATGCCGGCATGCAGTGAGCGGCAGCCCTCGCGGTGACCATATACACCGAGCGTGCCGAGGTGCTTCTTGGTGCGTATTCCAACATCCTCGTTCTCGGTGGTTAGATAATTCTGGCAGAAGGAGATGCACTCGTAGATCAGAAAGCCCTTGGCTATGCTTCCATCTGGACGGGACCTGTTGTGAACGAATCATTTGGTGACACCGTTTAGCCTTTCAAATAGCATCATGTTGTGCAGGAATGTCAGCCCGAGCTAGATGATGTCATCCACGACATGTACAAGCAGATGCTCCATGATGTCGAAGAATGTGGGCGGGAAGTAAATCTCAAGATCGCATAGTATCATCACGATCTGTTCATGTATCCTGTCGAGCTGCTTCACACCGATCGACTTCCTAGATATGACGTTGAAAAAGTTACAGAGGCCAAACAGCGTCTCACGGACATGCTCATCCATTATCCCGCGAATTGCAATGGGGAGTATCTGCGTCATCAGCACGTGACAGATGTGAGACTTCATACCACTAAACCTCTTCTTCGCCACGTCCAGATATCTTCTTATCTTCCTCGAGTAACCGTGAGGAACTTTCACTCCTAGGAGGCACCTGAAAAACTGCTCGAGCTCCACCAGACTTAGAGTAAAGCAGGCAGCGCAAAGCACCACCTCATTCTTCTTAACTCTTTTGCGGCGACCTTGAGTACCTTTCGTCTGATCATCATCATCATCATCATCATCATCATCATCACTATCAGGATACTAAAGATCTTTCTTAATGCCAAGCAATTTAAGGTCCTTTCTTGCTTTCGGCCTAGCCTTGGTCCTCTCCGGCATGTTCAGTAGAGTGCCAAGCAGACTCTCGGTAACGTTCTTCATGATGTGCATTACATCGAGGCTATGGGGAGTGTGGAGGACCTTCTAGTACGACAGGTCCCAGAAAATAGACCTTGCTTTCCATACACCTAGCAGCGACTTTGTCCTCGGTTGTTTTTCTCGGTGCAGGGCAATCTACCCAATTATTCAAAAGCTCCTCGATTTCTTCGCCGCTCCTCAGACGTGGGGATCTTTTGACCTCGTCCTTACCATTGAACAGGTCACCGCGTTTTCTCCACGGGTGATTCATGCGGAGCCACTTTTGAGTACCTTGGAACACGGTTTTCGAAGACCCGGGATCCCTTGGTAGCTCAAGATGCGGTGTCTCATCCATGCACTTGACGCATGCATTATGTCCTTGGTTCACCTGGGTCGATACATATGCGTAACCAGGATAGTCATACACCGTCGTCAGCAACGCGGCTCTCAGATGGAAATATTCTTTAGTGTAGGCGTCCCACGTACGGGCCGGCGTCTCCCACAAGCTGGCTAACTCCTCTCTCAACAGCCCGAGATACATATGCATATCGATACCTGGTTGTTTCGGCCCCTGAATAAGAATTCTCATGTGTACGTACCTTTGCTTTGTGCACCGCCACATGGGGAGGTTGTACGGCCATACAAACACGGGCCAGGTGTTATGCGTGCTACTCTGGTTTCCAAAAGGATTGGATCCATTGGTGCTCATACCCAGCCTGACGTTCCTTGCATCGCCCCCGAACTCTTCGAACTCGATGTGTAATCTATTCCACTGGCTAGCGTCTGAAGGGTGTGTCAGGATCTTGCCCTTCTCTGGATCATCTTCGGGTTTCTCCCTTTCCGCGTGCCATTGCATGAGCTTTTCTTCCTTAGGATATACGAAATATCGCTGTAGACAGGGGGTGATAGGAAGGTACCATACCACTTTTTGAGGAACATTCTTGTACCCTCTCTTGTACCGTCGTTGGCCACACACCGGACATGTGGTTCTATCCGCGTACTCGTTCTGATAAAGTGCACAATCATTGATGCATGCGTCGTATTTAATGTGTGGTAGGTCGAGAGGGCACACGAGTTTCTTGGCCTCCTCGATACTTGTTGGCAATGTGTTCCCCTTAGGTAGTCGGTCGTGCCAGTATTCCATGTTCACGTTGAAGCTCACATCGGTCCATTTGTGTTCGGCCTTTATCTCCGGAGCCTTGAGCGTTACACTCAAACGTGTATCCTCGGGGCGACACCCAGGATACAATGGAGTCATCCCGTCTACCTACATTTGGGTCAGCTTGGCTTTCTCTCTAGTTGCAGCTTTGTCGTTGCTCGTCTCCTTGAGGAGCAGTTCTTGAACATGAGGGTCCTGCAAGGCCGAAGTTAGCAGCGTCTATGTGTTCGCGTCTTGTCCTTCTTCATGATGATCATGCCAGTCGACATCTCCTTCATGATGAGCATGCCTGCCAGTATCTCCTTTGTCATGATGATCATGCCCGCCGGCATCTCCGTCGTCATGATGATCATGCCCGGTAGACTCTTCGTCATCTCGCCCGCCCATGTCTTCGTGACCACCATGTCATGACGGCGCCTCATTGAGGTCGCGCATGAAACCGCACCTGAGCAGGTGACCCTCCAATTGTACAGAATCAGGGTCGATCCAGCACTGGAGTTTGCATGTTAGACATGGACATCTTATCATAGTCTTGTTGTTTAGAATCATGTCCTCCTTCGCGTCTTTCTTGTACCTAGAAATTCGACCTTCGCTCATCGTGAGGACCATGGTTGCCTGAGCGGTCAAAACAAAGAGTATAGGTTAGAACCACACCATATGCACACACACATGCATTAATTCTAGCCGGAAAAATTCGGGATGACCTTTCCTAAAATTAGGACATATGGGTAGTGCAAAAATTTGCTGAAATGGAAATAAATCAACATTTCGGAAAACATCCATGCACCATACCAGCCGGGACAACAACAAGCAAGCAACACAAAACTTCCTCCCAACGCAAACATTCATGCACCGCACAAGCATCATCTCACGATGCATCGCACACACACCGCCCGCGCGACAAGCTTCACCTACATGTTCATGGCCAAATACTCACCTAATAGACTCAATAATAGCAAGACGAGACCGCGCGATGAGAGAGTGTGGACAAATAGATCTACAAGTTGGTGGAGAGGAAATTAGTAAACAAATAGAGATGTGAGAGACAAAAGTAAGGAACTTTTAGATCTACAAGTTGGAGGGTGGCTTCCACTTACCAATCTGTGGACTAAACTAGGTTTAGTTAAAAGAAAATGGAGAAATTATGGGCAAAATGGGGTGGGAGGGAGGAGGACGACGAGTTGGGAGGAGGTAGAAAGGAAGAAGAGATGTGAAATGGGTGGTGGTGGATAGATAGATTCGGAGCTTGCCACCTTTTTCACATGGATCTGGACGCCCTCATCTGTGGCGCATATGGCAGAAATGCGCCACAGATGCTCAAACTTCGGTGGCGCATATGGCAATATGCACCATAGAACAATGTGGTGCAGGATAAAGTGGTGGGACCCAGGTTGCTTTTCTTTGGCGCATGTGTGGATATGCGCCACAGAAGTCAAACATATTTGTGGGCATATCCACACATGCGCCATAGAAAGTGGGTCAAATAGATTCCGTGGTGGGGCCCGCCTCCATGTTCTGTGGCACATAATGAAATATGCGCCACAGATGTTGCCTCTTCTGTGACACATATCTCATTATGCGCCACAAAACTTGGATCGCCCCACCCTGGCTGGCGGGTCCCACCTAACTTTTGTGGTGCATGTTATATGAAATGCGCCACAAAAGTTTCTAGTATCTGTGGCGCATATTTCCTAGTGCGCTACTGACAAATACCTGTGGCACATGGTTTTACATATGCGCCACAGAGTATCTTGTCTACCTATAAGCTGTTTCTTTGTAGTGGACCCAAGATGACATCCCCCGCTTCCTTACCTGGTCTGAGCAAAGCATCACCTAGAGTCGCCAGGACCACGCGCCCAGGATCGAGTCGCCCTGGTGGTCAGGCCCGAAGTGGCCGACTACTGGCTGCCCAAGACGCTGATGGACAGCGGAAGCTCCATCAACATCATGTACTTGGACACATTCAAGAGGCTGCACCTCCTGGAGTCAGCGATCAAGTCGACACTCACCACTTTCCATGGCATCGTCCCCGGTCAGAAGGCGTACCCGATTAGCAAGGTGACGCTTCCAGTCACCTTCGACACACAAGCAAACTTCCGCACCGAGCGGATCGTCTTCGAGCTGGTGAACTTCAGCAACCCTTACCACTGCATCCTAGGGTGCTAGCCGTTCACCAAGTTCATGGCGACCCTGCATTACGCCTACAACATGATGAAGCTCCCAGGGCCAAGAGGCATCATCAACGTCACGGGCGACCCTGACTTGTCCATGAGTGCGAAGACAAATTCGCCGAGCTCGCTGGCGCCGTCATCACCGCGGAAACAAACCACGCAGACGAGCTCGCGAAATAGATGAGAAACATCGACAAGGACGACCCCACCATCCTGAAGAAGCCAACCGCCGCGAGTTCCACCTTCGAGGCGACCGTGCACACCCACACCGTCAAGCTTGTCCCAGGCGAGTCCAGCCAGACGGTCACAATCAGGGCGCACACGAGCCCCGCATAGGAAAGCACGCTCACCGGGTTCCTACGTGAGAATCGAGACATCTTTGCATGGAAATCATCCGACATGCCTGGTGTCCCAAGGGAACTCACTGAGCACAAACTCAACGCTGACCCCAAAGTGCGACTAGTGAAGCAGTCGTTGCGGCCCTTCAATGAAGAGCGCTGCAGAGTAATCGCCGAGGAAGTACAACGCTTGCTAGCCTCCGGCTTCATCCGGCCCATCAAGTACTCCAAGTGGCTGGAAAACCCAGTCATGGTCCTGAAAAATAATAACACCTGGAGAATGTGTATTGATTACACCAACCTCAACAGCGTCTTCCCGAAGGAGGAGTTCTTCCTACCGCGCATCGACCAGATCATCGACTCGACCATGGGATAGGAGTCGCTGTGTTTCCTCGACGTGTATTCTAGCTACAACCAGATCAAAATGGCAGATGATGATGAGGAGAAGACGACGTCCATCATGCCATTCGGCTCATTCTTCTACACGCCCATGACGTTCGGCCTCAAGAACACCGGCATCACCTACCAAAGGTGCATGCAGGAATGCCTCACGGACCAAATTGGCCGCAACATCCACGCCTACATCAACAACGTGGTGGTTAAATCCACCCACCAGGACGACCTACTCACCGTCCTGGCCGAAACCTTCACAAATCTGCAGAGGTACAACATCAATCTAAACCCAGGAAAGTGCACCTTCAGCATCCCCACCGAACAGCTCCTGGGATACGTGGTCTCCAAGCAGGTCATCGAGGCAAAACCCACCAAGATCGACACCATCACGCGGCTCAGAAAACCCGAGTGCCTGCGTGGCGTCCAGAAGTTGGTCGGGCGAGTCGCGGCTCTCAGTCGCTTCATCCCCTGGCTCGGAGAGAAGGCAATGGCCCTCTACCACCTGATGCGCAAGAATCCCATGTTCCAATGGGATGCAGAGGTGGACAACACACTCAAGGCACTCAAAGAAGTGGTACTCGCGGCTCCACTACTCGCCGCCCCAATCGACAAAGAGCCAATGCTCGTCTACATGGCGGCCTCCACTCGAGTCGTCAGCGCGGTGATGGTCGTTGAACGACCAGAAGAGGGCAAGGAGCGCCCTATTCAGCGCCCTGTTTACTACATCAGCGAGGTCCTGACGGACTCAAGGCAATGTAACCCGCAGTACCAGAAATTGGTATACGCGGTATTCCGAGCCCAGAGGAGACTCCCCCACTACTTCTAGGAGCACCCAATCACAGTCGTCTCCTCCGCGCCGTTGCAAGATATCATCCGCAACCGCGAGGCGACTGGGCGAGTCGCCAAGTGGGCCGTCGAGATCGGCGTTCACAACATCAAGTACGAGCCACACAAAGAGATCAAATCGCAGGCCCTGGCCGATTTCTTCGCTGACTGGTAAGAGGCACAACAGCCAGAGAAGCTCCCCTACCTCCATTACTGGTCCCTCCACTTTGACGGCTCCAAGAACGCCGATGGCGCCGGGGCCGGGGTCATACTGACCTCCCCCCAAGGGAGACAAGCTCCGCTACGTGCTCCACCTCGATTTCAAGCCCTACACCAACAACTTGGCTGAATACGAGGCCCTCCTTCACGACATGCGAGCCGCCAAGGAAATGAACATCAATAGGCTATGATGCTACGGTGACTCTGACCTAGTCGTCGGCCAAGTCGCGGGGACCTGCGATGCCGTCTCCCCAACAATGATAGCGTACCACCAAGCGGTAGACCAGCTGGGAGGGTACTTCACCGGATACTCAGTTGAGTGGATCGACAGGCGCAAAAACAAGGAGGCACGCCCTCTCCCGCATCGGGTCGGCCCAGCAGACACCGCCTGCAGGAGTCTTCCTTGACATCATTCACAAGCCTTCGGTCTCCCTGCCAAAGGAGATCGACATCGGGATACCATTGCAGCTAGAGCCCACCCTAGTCGCCATGGTCATGGAGCCCAACGACTGGACTACACCATACGTTGCCTTCCTCGAGCATAAGGTCCTCTCAAGCAACAAAATGGAAGCATGAATGATAGTGCGCCGTTGCAAATCCTTCATCATAATCAACGACGAGCTCCACAAGCGCAGCGTGACCGGCGTGTTCAAACGCTGCGTACAACCAGAAGAAGGACGCAAGATCCTCCAAGAAATCCACGCCGGCGACTACGGCCATCACGCTGGCGCCAGATCGCTGGTCGCCAAAGACATGCGACATGGCTTCTACTGGCTCACCAAGCACGCCGACGCAACCGACATCGTCCAACGGTGCATCGGGTGCCAGAAGTACACCAACCAGACGCATCTCCCGGGTTCGGCACTCAAGACCATCCCCATCACCTGGCCATTCGCCGTATGGGGCATGGACATGGTCGACCCGTTCAAGAAGGCCCCATCAGGATTCACCCACCTCCTGGTCACGGTCAACAAGTTCACTAAATGGGTCGAAGCCAAACCGATCAAGAAGTGCGATGGCAAGACTGCCACGAAGTTCCTCCACGAGCTCATCTACTGGTACGACTACCCGCACAGCATCATAACGGACAACGGCACCAACTTCGCCAAAGGCGCCATGGCAGAATTCTGCGAGGAGCACAACATACGGCTCGACCTCGCCTCAGTCGCCCACCCGGAGTCGAACGTCCAAGAAGAACGTGCTATTCAAAGTGTCCTCCATGGGCTCAAACTTCAGCTTTAGGTGCCCCTAGAGCAAACTCCAGGATGCTGGGTTGAAGAGCTCCCCTCCGTAATATGGGTCATTCGTACCTCCATCAACCTCTCCACAGGATTTACACCCTTCTTCATGGTATACGGTGCTGAGGCCGTAATGCGAACCGACATGGAGAAGGATTCGCCTCGAGTCGCTAACTACGTCGAGGCGGCAAACGAGGTCGCCTGCCAAGACGGAATCAACTAGATCGACAAGGCACGTGACCTAGCTTGCTCCTGCACCCCCATCTACCAGCAGGGACTCCACCGCTACCATAGCCGCCGAGTTTGGACCCGCACCTTCGAGGAAGGTGACCTGGTCCTACGATTGGCCCAAGACAAGAAGGGCATGCACAAGATCTCCCCCATGGGAGGGGCCATTCGCCATAGGGCGAGTCCTCGGCAACGATGCCTACTACCTCATCGACATACGAGGCAATGGCCAGCTCAAGGTCAGGAGGCCATGGAATGTAAACCTCCTATGAAAGTTCTATACATAGAACTCAAACCTGTACTCAACTAATATATAATGAAATCCATTCGGATCGCACAAATTGTGTCCACTCGCCATATTCTTGTGCCATTTGCACTCGTACATTCAACAATATGCTACCTACGGAAGTCAACCCTTGGTCGAGCAACCAGAATGGCTAAGTAGTACGACCCAAGGGCACCGGTGATATTTGGGCCATGTGTTATCCACGAACACGCTCACCCTGGAGCCACCATCAGAGTCGCCTCGCTCGACTGGCCTACCGGGCCAAGACGACCGATAAACGCTTCTCACAATGACCTATCCTCCCCATCCTCGCGCAAAGTGACTCGAACGGTTAAGTACCACGCACGGGGACTCCACAACACGAAAACCTCACGCGGCTCAGGAACACACCAAATAAGAGAACTGCCTTGGACTCGCCACACGACTGGCTCTCCGAGCCAAGGGCAGAGACGCGTTACAAACAACGTATCAGGTCCTATGATGGGCACGTGCCTAGAACGGCTAAGTATGACGCTCGGGGACTCGCCTAAACCGACCCTGCTTGTGCCTGGGAAAACAGCTAAGTACAGAGCCCCCTCAGAGTCGCAAGGTGATTGGCCCTACGCGCCATGTCAAACAAAAACTCAAAGCAAACACACATGCCCATAATGAGTTATACCCCATTAAAGGGCGGACGCGCTCGGGGACTCGCTCAAATAAAAATCAACATATAACATACTTGACCATGCATTGCGAGTCGATTGACCCCCCTTCCATTCATATGTGTTGTTCAAATTACAAAGTGGCCACTCGGCATAATTTACAAAAGCCCCCTAGGGCAGCGATCTATTATGCAGGCTCTGATGAAGAAGCGCCGCCACCGCCCTTGACCCAGACGATCGGCACCCACGGATTCGTTGGATACGTCGTCAGCGACTTCAACAATGTTGAGGAAGGCTGCTCCGACTTCAGGTCGTGATGCTCCGGATCGGGGTCGCCCGGTGCCACCACCGTCTCCTGGTACGGCAACAAGTCCCCCATCACCAACACCCGATCTGCGAATGGAGCAGCCTTGGCGGTCAGCCTCAACACCTCCGACATCTCCTCCGAGCCAGTCGCCGAAGGCTAGCCACTGGTGACGTCGTCGAGGTCGAAGTCTTCAGGGGAAATGCGCAAGCCCCAGGCTCAATGCCGTGGTGGCCCCGTGCCTGAAGGCTGAATGCGCCATCCACTCCACAACGGTGGGCGCCTCCTCCAGATAGAGCCATAGTTTAGTCAACCCCCTAGGTATAACCTCGGCGGGGGACATCCCTTGAAGCACGCCTAGATGCACAACGCCGAGGCGGTGGCCGCGTTCACCACCATGGTCACGCATTGTGAGGCGTCGAAGGTCTGCACCACCGGATCTCCTTGTCCTATCAAAGCTGCAATGTCAGACACCCAATGTCACTATGGACTCACCCACTCGGGGACTCACCGCATATCAAAGGGAAGAGCAACCACTCACGAAGGAGTTTCCGGCAGTTCTCTGTCACATGCTTATCAAGGGCAGCAAGGTCACCCTGCAGCCCAAGGATGATTGAATCGGCAGCCTTCCTCTCCTCCTCCACCGTGGCGACTGCGGCCTTGGCCCTCTCTTCAGAAGAGATCATCGACGCCTTCGCCTCCACCAACTCCTTCACCAACGAGTCGATCCGCCCCTTCGCCACATCCAGTTCCGCAGCTGGGACGTACCCTTCACGGGCCTTGGCAATAGCAACCGGAAGACCATCTACAAAGCAGGAGAAACACAATTCAGTCTTGTGCATGCAACAACATCCCAAGCTCGCCAAGAAGAACAACAACTCACCAGCAATTTCTTGGAGTCGTCGGTTGGCCTCCTGCGCCACGCGTAGGTCACGCTCCAGGCGTTCCTTCGCGGCTTGCTGATCTAACGACTCCCTCTGCAGGCCCTATGGATAGAAAAACAGTCAACAACCACACAATTTCAAAGTGCCTACCCGCTGAAATTCAGCGACTAGACACTCGGGGACTGGACGACTACAAATTTAAGTGCCTAGACGCCGAGATTCAGCGACTAGACACTTGGGTACTAGACGACTACAAATTTAAGTACCTAGCCACTGAGATTCAGCGACTAGACACTCAGGGACTGCCGACTAGTAGAAATTCAGTGCCCGACCGCTGAAATTCAGCGAAAGGCACTCGGGGACTGGACATACCTGAATGGCGGCACCAAGCATGCCATGAAGCTCGCTGGCGTTCGTTCAAGGAACTACAAAGGAGGTGCGCCCGCGACGAAGCGCAACACCCTCATCGATGATCTCTGGCATCTGCGGAGATTGGTTCTCTGCCACGAACGGAATCCCCTTTGCCATCAAGCGCGAAAACAACGTAGATGCCCTCATCGGAGAACTAGCCGTTGGGACCAATGGTTCTGTTGATGGAGCCCCCTTAGCTGGTTCCGATTGGGCGACCTCCACCTCCTCGACACCGGCAGCAGGGTCATTCCCCCCGGTGATGTCCTCTGCTGCGGCATCGTCAACGTCTCCTTTCTGCTTCTTCGTGCCCTCAGCAGACGCGACCTTCGCAACAGGCTTCCTCTTCCTGGGGGGATCAGCCTCCTCTGTGGTGACGACGAGCGGAATTTTAGCCACCGAAGGGCGACCTATCTTCTTGGCGCCGGACCTGCGAAATCACCAAGGTCAGCAAAGAAATCATGCAAGAAAACACCCAAGAATAGAAAGGAAAATTCGTGACTCACTTGGTGACTGGAAGAACACGTAGCCCCGTGTTGATGTGGGCAGGTTTATCTAGCTCCGGGCCCAGCTTGCGCGAGAGACCCTTCTCAAAAACATTCGCGACCCATGACACCGCGGGCTTCTTTGATGATGAAGCCGCGGTCGCAGGAATTTCTGGCCCGGACGACGCGGTCGTCTCTGCTGGTTGTGGCAACCTTGACGCTGTAGCTTCAGTAGCTCTTGGCTCCGACGTAGCCGAAACTATTGGCGCGATCGCCGCGAGCGGAACTTCCACCCCCACCGCTGCGTCCGCAACTTTCGATCCCATCATCGGAGTCATTTCCTCCGGTGTCGGGGGGATTATCCCGGGTACCCCGAAGACGCTCCAAACACACTCCAGACAGTCAAAAAAGGCAAAAGTAAAAAAAGAAATAGCAGCAGATTGCATCCTAGGCCGACTGCATCCCTCCAGCCGGCCCGCAACCGTGCCAGCGAGCCTCTCCCCCGACTGGACCTGTTCCCCCGTCCGGCTGGGCCGCCCCAGCCGGCCCACTACCGCTCCACCCAGCCTCCCGGGCTGGGGCATCCTCCATTCGGCACTTGAGGCCGCGCCCCAGCTGGACCAGCCGTCCGCCCGCGTGGGCCGGTTCCCCGCTGAGGACCCCCTCCCGAGCCGGCCGGCTCTCTCCGGATGGGCCGGCTCCGCGATCTCGGCCCACCCCGGCTCCGCCATGCCGCCTCCCGGCTACCGTCCTCCCGCTGGGCTGGATGGCCCATTCGGTCACTGCCCCGCCCAAGCTCGTGGGAGCGTCCTCGCTCGCCAGCACCTCCAGCTAGGCCTCCCTGCATCGCCCTTCGCCTCGGCTGGGCCTGCCGCGCTCCACGGGCTGCCTCGCTGCCTCCCTAGCCGGATCGATCGGCAGGCTCCCTGGCGGTCGCTCCCTCCAGGCCGGTTGATCTCTCCTAGCCGAATCGATCGGCAAGCGCAATACCAGCTGCAACTACTACTCTATCGCTACCCAGCGACACATTGGATCCCTAGAGAGACGTACGAGAAGATAAGAAGAAGGACAACGAGAGGACAACGGACAAGACTGAGAAGACAAAGCCCATACCAATTTTATCAAATGATGTAACAAATAGTCTAGCACTATGCATGACCCCTTGTACTACTAGATGACACATGCATAGTGTAGTTAGGCAAGTGGGTCCCAGCTTTGTCCCTTGGGCCACCTTTATAAGGCACCAAGGAAGGGCCTCTTTCTCACAGGGACACGTTCACAGACAGGCTCCATTCCATCGATCGATCAGAGAGAGCTAGCTCTCTGCTAGCCAGCTCACTCCCAGATGCACACACGCATACACACATAGATAGACATAGGTTGGTCAGTGTGCATTGATGGCTCAATGCACGGTGCCCAGAAAAATGCTTGATGGCGGTGTTGATGTAGAGCTCGTTGGGACCCCAAGAGGAAGGTATGATGAGCACAGTAGCAAGTTTCCCTCAGTTATGAAACCAAGGTTTAATCGAACCAGTAGGAGCAAGGAAACACCCCAAAGGTGTTACTAGCTGAGCTTTGGCAGGGCACACTACCGGTGCTAGTAGCAACGTGGAGACTTGCACAACACAACCACAAAACTTTGTCCCCAACTTGCGATGAGGTTGTCAATCTCACCGTGTTATGCAGAAAACAAAGGATTAAATGTATCGAATGGAAAGAAGTAAAAGTTTGCAGAAAGTAAACACAAAGCAGTAAACAGTTTATAGATTGTATGTAAAGTAAAAGGACCGGGATCCATAGTTCACTAGAGGTGGCTCTCCTTGATAGATAACATGCTGGGTGAACAAATTACAGCGGGTCAATTGACAAACACCCAGAAAGCAATACATGCATATACTAATAATCTTGACTCCTTTGAGGCTTGATTGGGCATTACAACATAATACATAGACCGCCATCCAACTGCATCTATGACTAATAATCCACCTTCAGGTTATCATCCAAACCCCCTCCAGTATTAAGTTGCAAGCAGATTGTTGCTAAACGACCTGCGTGTAAAGTAAACAATACGATTGTTCTATGAACAAAGGATTGTTGTTTTCTCCTAGTAGCAACAGACATCTAGTACCTTAGAGATTTCTGTCACTTCCCAGTTACGAGGCATGAACCCACTATCGAGCATAAATACTAACTCTTGGAGTTGCTAGCATCTACTTGGCCAAGATAGCTACTAACAATGGAAAGCATGCAAGATCACAAATAACAAAGACATGATAGAATCAATAATCAATCTGAAATAGCATCTCATTATCCATCGGATCCCCGCAAACACAACATGCAGAATTACAAATAGATGATCTTGATCATGAACGGAGCTCACAAGATCTAGAGATGAAAGCACAAAGGAGGAGAACCAGCCATCTAGCTACTACATGGATCCATAGTCCAAGGATGAACTACTCACGCATCACACCGGAGGCTTGCATGGTGATGAAGAAGGCCTCCAGGGTGAATTCCCTCTCCGTGGTGCCGGGAAGAGCTTCAGATCCTCCGGTATAGGGATGGAGATAATGACTCTGAGACTCTTTCGTGGATTTTTGATCGGGTACTTAGGGTTTACGTCCTGAGGGCATCTTATAGTCGGAAGGGGAGGCCGAGGGGGTGCCTGGGCTGGCCACACCACCCCCTGGCGCGGGCCAGGCCTAGCCGCACGGCCAGGTGGTGTGGCCGCCCTCTGGCCCCACTCTGTCTCGTATTCTGGCACTTGATGACTTCCGGAAAAATAGGCACTTTGGCTTTTGTCCCGTCTAATTCCGAGAATATTCATTTTCTATCTTTCCTGGAACCAAAAACAGTAGAAAACAGGCAGCTGGCACTGTGGCTCTTGTTAATAGGTTAGTCTAAGATATCATATGAAAAGTACTCCAAAGTTGAAACAAAACACAAGAAAGTGGATAAAACCAAGCATGGAA
The DNA here is from genome assembly GCA_023614405.1 of Avena insularis. NCBI lineage: Eukaryota > Viridiplantae > Streptophyta > Magnoliopsida > Poales > Poaceae > Avena > Avena insularis. Next base: position 90,866,450 of record CM042684.1, read on the forward strand.
CATCAAAAATTATAGATACATTTGCAATGTATCAACATCCCCAAGCTTAACTCATGCTCGTCCTCGAGTAGGTAAGTGATAAAAAGAAAGAATAATTTTTGAGGTGACATGCACCGTCAAAGACTTGATCAAAGTATTTGTAAAAACATTCAAAGCTGGGATCATAGTACTTCAATCATAACATGAAAGACAAAGTTCTAGCAATAAGACAAAGAAACTATGATGCAACATGAAAAGGCACAAACAAAAGATTCATGAATAACAATGCTTTGCAAGACGTTTGTTTGTTTCACATAAAGAAAACATGGCATAATAGTATTCACCTTGTCCCTCAATAGAGTAGCAAATATAAAAGCACAGGACACCTTCAAAGTTCATAAGAGTGACTAGATACAATAGTTTAAAACAAGCAATATCAAGTTATGCATCAATCAACTAGTCTTGGGACAATGCACATAGAACTAATAATGGCAACTATGCTCTCAAAGTAGGTGCATAAAGATAGAAGGTGGAGACTCAATATAATGGTCGAAGAAAGGCCTTTTGTAAAATGAAGTAGGGATTCAGCTCTCATTGCCCCTATCATAAGCATCATCAAGTGATTAAGGTTAAAGTGAACAAACTGTGGTGTACATGCTTGACGAAGTATAAGTTAGAAATCTCATGTCCCTTGTGTACGAGGGCCGCTCCTCATGCTACTCAAGTTTAGTCAACGGTAAGTTCTTGTCATTGTAAGTATATGTGTATCATAGAGAACCACCAACGGGGTACCCCTTGCCTGATGATACGGAAGAATCCCCATATCAAAACAACATGACAAGCAGACAACGAGCATCTCAGCATTCTTCTTATTTACCATGGGAATATGGTGCTTTTTTTTCTCTTTCCTCTTTTCATAGTATCTTTTTTTTTCTTTTCTCTTTTTTTCTCAATATAGGACTCTTTTTTTATAAGAAGAATGCTTCATAGACAGCTCATTATGGTTACGCTACAGGTTTCCACCATGTCAGCATCGATTAGACCAGCGGCCCAGGCGTTTCTCGAACACATATACATAACTCCATGGACTTACAAGCTCCCCTTTCATTTCACACCGACGACATCCATATACAAAAGAGCTTGATATCAACTAGGTACAAGTACCAAGTGCAATGTTGAAAGCGTTCCCCATGAAAGCATGGTTCTGCTAATTCCCAACAAATAAGTGCAAGCATATACAACACAAAAGACACAATGGTTCAAGTTTATTAAGGGCAAGAAAAGTAAAGTGCACCATCAAGTTCGTGAGAGCTTTAATCACTAGTTTTCTCATAACAAGTTTAATTCGGAAGGTAAACAAAAGCATGAATATACTTGGAATAGCATAAGCTAGTAGGTAGTTATGGTGGACTCTTTGTAATAACTTGGTTTAGGGAGTTGGATGCATGAGTGGAACTCATACTTGGTTGTGGAGGGTAGCAAAAGACTGGGAGCGACAAACTAAGAGAGCAATAATGGCCCTAATCATGCAGAGCGACAAAACACCATTGATCAAAGCATAAAGTGATACTATAAGTGGAAAACTAAAGGATCATAATGGCTATGGTGACTTGAGATAGTCATAACATGGTGTGAGCATGTGCCAAGCCAACCCAAATAAAGCATCAAAGAAGAATACCACTATACTATGCTTTAATATGCTAAAACAACGCATGATTCATCCAAGACACATTAAGCAATCTCAATTGTTTATAACAAGTCATGCTACAATAAAGAATACTAATCATAAGGCCAAAACAATACCAAGCATGGCATGACAAAGCATAGGCCATAGTCAAAAACAAGCTCTTTTTACCACATAAGCATGAACTTTCCTACTCTTTTCCAAACCAAACCAAACTATTTGCAAACCAATGTATGAAAGAGGGGGTCCAACCAATTTATTCAGAAAACTAAGCAAACAAAAGCAAACGAAAAACCAAAACGAAAACGAAAAAGAAGACGCTCCTAGAACAACACAACAGTGCATGAAACAATAAAAATGAAGCGTTTGGAAGAAACCTGGAATTTTTATTGATGAAGAAGGGGATGCCTTGGGCATCCCCAAGCTTTGACGCTTGTACTTCTTGGATATTTCTTGGGGTGATACGTGTGGCATCCCCAAGCTTGAGATTTAGTCCATTCTTCATCTCATTACTCATTCCGTCCATACACCTAATTTTTTTCCTTCATACAAAACTTCACACAATCTTATTAGCAACATTAGTGCACTTAAGATAAATAAGTCTTAAGGTTCAGTTCTAATACCAAATAAACTTCCATTAGAACACTAGCTACTGTAGCACTTCCCTCAAAAAGCTCAATTCCCAAAAGAACTCAAAAAGGAACCAACAAGAAGCAAATGCAGAAAATGGCAGAAATCTGTCAAAACAGACCAGCAGGTAAAGACGAATTATTTCGTAGACCTTCTGTTGCTCAAATCAAAAAGTGTTGAACTAACGAAAGTTATATAACAACCTGGGTCAGAAGCACAAACAATTACAGCTCAATCCGACATACATATCTCTCTCAAGAATTTTTACGGTGAAGCACGAAAATCTGTTTCGGGACAGCAACTTTCCCAATTATTACTTCTCTCTCATTAGAGGTTACTCTTGGCACAAAAAGCAAATAAAAAGGATAAGGAGAGGTTATTACTGAAGTAATAACTTCCGAGACTCATCTAAAATTTTTGGGTTATCTCCCAATAAGTACTTTTCTTTAACGCCTTTAAGTTAGGCATAAGAACCAAAGAAAGAATCAAGTGTTCTCAAATGAAGAAGCATTAAGACCAAATTTTGTTTTCATAGGAGAAGCAAAAGAAATCTTTTCTCTCTTTTTAGGGAAGTTTTCTATACCTTTCTTGAGTGGGAGTTAATATTTAATGGTGCCTTCTTTCATATCAATGATGGAACCAACAGTTCTAAGAAAATGTCTTCCGAAAGTAATAGGACAAGAAGCATTGTATTCAACATCCAAAACATAGAAATCAACGGGGACATAGGAATCTTTAACCATAATAAGAACATCATTAAGACTCCCCATGACTTTGTTTTTAACATTATCATCAAGTGGGACATTCAAATAGCAATCTTCAAGAGGAGGCAAATCAAGCATATCATAAATCCTTCTAGGCATAATAGAAACACTACTATCAAGATCACACAAAGCTTTGAAGTCAAAGTCATTCACTTTCATATTAATGATGGGTTCCCAACCATCTTCTTGTTTTATAGGAATAGAAGCTTTATGTTTCATCTTTTCTTCTTTAATCTTTATGAGAGCATCAGTAATGTGTTTTGTAAAGGCCATGTTCATAGCACTAGCATTAGGACTTTTAGCAAGCTTTTGTAGGAATTTAATAACTTCAGAGATATTGCAACCATCAAGATCAAAGTCAAATTTATCATCTAAAGTAGTAGAACTATTACTAGGCTCAGCACTAGTGGTGGTAATAGTAGAAACACTAATGTTTCTAGCAATTTCATCTTCTCTTTCCGACATAGCATGTAATTCAGCTAATAGTCTAACATTTTCATCAATTCTTACTTGTATGGCATTAGTAGCTGCAAAGGGATTCTCATTAGTTTCAGGTTTAGCAGCCATTTTATTCAAAGTAGATTGAGCTTCAGCTAATGATGCTATATTTCTTTCAGCATTAGAGAGTTTTTCGTCAATAGTTTTATTGAAAGAAGTTTGTTTACTAATAAACTCTTTAAGCATAACTTCAAGTTCAGAGGGAGCACTCTTATTATTGTTGTAAGAATTTCCATAAGCATTACCATTGTTGGGAGGATATGGCTTATAATTGTTGTTACCAAAATTGTTCCTATAAGCATTATTACCATAGGAATTGTTGCCAAAATTGTTATTTCTTATGAAGTTCACATCAACTTGCTCTTCTTGAGCAACTAAAGAGGCTAAAGGAACATTATTTGAATCAATATGGGCTTTCCCATTAACAAGCATAGACATAATACTATCAATTTTATCACTCAAGGAGGAGGTTTCCTCAACAGAATTTACCTTCCTACCTTGTGGAGCTCTCTCAGTATGCCATTCAGAATAATTAACCATCATATTGTCCAAAAGTTTTGTTGCAGCACCCAAAGTGATGGTCATAAAGGTACCTCCAGCAGCAGAATCCAATAGGTTCCTTGAAGAATAGTTCAATCTTGCATAAAAAGTTTGGATGATCATCCAAGTAGTCAGTCCATGAGTGGGACAATTGTTTACCAAAGATTTCATTCTTTCCCAAGCTTGAGCAACATGCTCATTGTCAAGTTGTTTAAACTTCATTATTTCACTTCTCATGGATATAATCTTAGCGGGAGGATAGTATTTTCCAATAAAAGCATCTTTGCATTTAGTCCAAGAATCAATACTATTCCTATTTAAGGAATTCAACCATTCTTTAGCTTTTCCTCTCAAAGATAAAGTAAACAATTTCAGCTTAATAATATCACCGTCTATATCCCTATGCTTTTGCATCTCACAAAGTTCACCAAAGTTATTTAGATGGGAAGCAGCATCTTCATTACTAATACCAGAAAATTGCTCTCTCATAACAAGATTGAGTAAAGTAAGTTTTATCTCAAAGAAAGTATTTTCAGCCATAGATGGAGCAATAGGTGTGCTCATAAAATCATTGTTGTTGGTGCTAGTGAAGTCACACAACTTAGTGTTTTCAAGAGTAGTCATTTTTTTGGGTTTTCAAATAAGAAAGCAAACTAGTAAAACTAATTTTTTTGGGTTTTTGAAAAGAAAGCAACTTAGTAAAACTAATTTTCTTATGTTTTTGAATAACAAAACAAGCAAACAAAGCAAAAAGAAACTAAGCAAAACAAAAACAACAAAGTAAAGAGATTGGTTATGAGGGACTCCCCTTGTGAAGATGTCCTTGACTCCCCGGCAACGGCGCCAGAAAATCGCTTGATGGCTCAATGCACGGAGCCCAGAAAAATGCTTGGTGGCGGTGTTGATGTAGAGCTCGTTGGGAATCCCAAGATGAAGGTATGATGAGCACAGCAGCAAGTTTCCCTCAGTTATGAAACCAAGGTTTAATCGAACCAGTAGGAGCAAGGAAACACCCCAAAGGTGTTACTAGCTGAGCTTTGGCAGGGCGCACTACCGGTGCTAGTAGCAACGTGGAGACCTGCACAACACAACCACAGAACTTTGTATCCAACTTGCGATGAGGTTGTCAATCTCACCGTGTTTTGCAGAAAACAAAGGATTAAACGTATCGAATGGAAAGAAGTAAAAGTTTGCAGAAAGTAAACACAAAGCAGTAAACAATTTATAGATTATATGTAAAGTAAAAGTACGGGGATCCATAGTTCAGTAAAGGTGGCTCTCCTTAGATAGATAACATGCTGGGTGAATAAATTACAGCGGGGCAATTGACAAACATCGAGAAAGCAATACATGCATATACTAATCATCTTGACTCCTCTGAGACTTGATTGGGCATTACAACATAATACATAGACCGCCATCCAACTTCATCTATGACTAATAATCCACCTTCAGGTTATCATCCGAACATCCTCCAGTATTAAGTTGCAAGCAACAGATTATTTCTTTACGAACTGTTTGTAAAGTAAACAATACGATTGTTCTATGAACAAAGGATTGTTGTTTTCTCCCTAGTAGCAACAACACATCTAGTACCTTAGAGATTTTTGTCACTTCCCCAGATTACCAGAGGCATGAACCCACTATCGAGCATAAATACTAACTCTTGGAGTTGCTAACATCTACTTGGCCAAGATAGCTACTAACAACGGAAAGCATGCAAGATCACAAATAACAAAGACATGATAGAATCAATAATCAATCTGAAATAGCATCTCAATATCCATCGGATCCCCGCAAACACAACATGCATAATTACAAATAGATGATCTTGATCATGAACGGACCTCACAAGATCTAGACATGAAAGCACAAAGGAGGAGAACCAGCCATCTAGCTACTACATGGATCCGTAGTCCAAGGATGAACTACTCACGTATCACACCAGAGGCTTGCATGGTGATGAAGAAGGCCTCCAGGGTGAATTCCCCTCTCCGGCAGGGTGCTGGGAAGAGCTTCAGATCCCTCCCGATCTAGGGATGGAGATGACGGCGGCTACAGACTCTTTCATGGATTTTTGATCGGGTACTTAGGGTTTACGTCCCGAGGGCATCTTATAGTCCGAAGGGGAGGCCGAGGGGGTGCCTGGGCTGGCCACACCATCCCCTGGCGCGGGCCAGGCTTGGCCGCGTGGCCAGGTGTTGTGGCCGCCCTATGCCCCCACTCCGTCTCGTATTTTGGCACTTGATGACTTCCGGAAAAATAGGCACTTTGGCTTTTGTCCCGTCCAATTTCGAGAATATTCATTTTCTGACTTTCCTGGAACCAAAACAATGAGAAAAGCAGGTAGCCTTTGTGGCTCTTGTTAATAGGTTAGTCCAAGAAATCATATGAAAAGTACTCCAAAGTTGGAACAAAACACAAGAAAGTAGATAAAACCAAACATGGAACATCAAAAATTATAGATATATTCGCAATGTATCATGCATTTAAGATGCAGCTAGAGAATACAGCTCGAGGAGCACTTGTAGCCCATATATCGCTCATAGTCAGATCGGCAGGAGTAGGAGTTTTACCTCACCACGAGGGCTCCGAACCTGGGTACTTCCTGCGTCCAGCTACTCTTGCTTGTATCCAATCCCGCCTGCGGACGCCGTCGATAGCTTCTCTGCTAGTCCCCACACCTCTATCTAACCTTCTTAGGTACTACCGTTCCCAACACAACGACGGTTGGCGCCCACCGTGGGGCAAGATGGCTTCGACCAGAGTTCCATTCCGCATGGGACCACCTCGACTTCATCGGCACCGACACTGCTCGAGTTGCTCGGGGGCTCGCCGCCTCCATGCCGTCATCACCGACACTGCTCCGTCAAGTCTCTTGGGGGCTCGCCGAGTCGCTCGGGGGCTCGCCGCCCTCGCCACGCCGTCGTCACCGACTCCGCGCCTCCAAGTTCCTCGGGGCCTCGCCACCGTCGCCGTGCCGTCATCGCCTCCGCCTCGCCGAGTCTCTCAGGACCTCACCTTCGACTCCGTGTTGCCGCCAGCCTCGCCGTCGCCGCATCCACAGCAAGTTCTGACCGTGCGCGTGCCCCGGTGCGCCATCCCGGCCGTCCTCCCGCGGCGACGTCCACCGCAGCATCTCCGCGAGCGCCGGAAGATGAACCTCCTCGTCCCTGCGTGGGCCGCGCCGCCGCCGTTCCGCGCATGTGTGCACGCCCTCCCACGCCTGCAGCACGTCCGCACGGCTCGGGCTGCCGCTCCAGCAGCAGCCTCTCGCGCGCCTGCCGCGAGGTCTCGCGTACCCCCGCACACCGCAACGCTCGCCTGCAGGCACCCTTGCACCTCTTCCGGCTCCGGCCCCTGCCGCGACGGTCGCCCGCCCCGTCGCTCGAGCCTGCGCCCGCAGCGTCCGTGCGGCTCCGGCCGCGCCTCCGTGGCTCCCCATCTCCTCGCGTCCGCCTCCGTTCGTGCGAGCTAGCAACAACAGAGCAGAAAGGCGGCAGCAGCATGCACGCGCAGCGGCAAGCGCGCGCGTCTTCTCCGGCTGGGCCTCCGCAGCTACCTCTGTCTCCCCCCGCGCGCGTACGACCGCCTGTCGCCGTCGTGGCCGCTCCTGGCCGCGCGCCCGGCTGCGTCCGCCGCATCTTCTCCGCCTGCGACCACCGCCCTCTCGCACGCCCGTGGCCACGCTCGCGCCACCGTCCGCCTAGCAGGCTCCCGCGCGCCCTCCCCGGCCGGCTCATCCGCGCCCCGCCGCTGTGTCCGCCTCTGCCCCGCAGCTCCAAACCGGTTGCGCGCCCGTTCCCGCCGCTCGCCGCAGCACCCCCGCCGTCTGTAGCCGGCAGCACCTTCCTGCGTGCGTGACTTCTATCCAGTTGGGGAAGAGAGGCCCCAGGTAGGAGCCGTACCCGGCTGGAAAAGGTAGAGTGAGGAAAAAGAAAGAGAAAAGTTAAGATGGCTGGGAGGTTGGTCGGTTGAGAAAGGGCAAGAAAACAATGAGAGAAAAAGTAATATCGAAAGAAAAGAGAGTAAAAACAGTCAAGCTAGAAATAAGAGAAGTAAAAAAGAAAGAGGTCCGGTTGGGTGAGTTTGGCTGGCTAAAAAATGGAAAGATGGCCAGCCGGTTAGAAAAAAATGTAAGAAAAAAAAGAGTGGTGGAGTTGATGGGCAGGAAGAGTAACCGATTGGAGAAAAAGAAGTCAGTTGAAAAGGAAGAAAAAAGAATCCGGTTGGTGCCTACCGGTTACAAAGAAAAAAGAGAGAAAAATTCGGCCGAGACAAAAAGGCAAGAAAAAATCCCGCTACGTCAGTCCGGCTGATCCCGTCCGTATGTTGGACTCGCCCGGTTCGGACCTGTTCCGGCTGAGTCGGGCCGACTCCGCGCATCTTCATCCCGTTTAATGGTCGGTTGGACCAGCTGTACCCTGTTCTGGCTGGGCCAGGCCGGCTCGGCGCGTTTGGCTATCTGGGTGGCTAGGGACCGAATCCGGCTACGCCACGTTTGGTTGCCTGTCTGGCTGGAGCCAGGCTATCCGACTGGAATGCCAGTTGGACCGTTTCAGCAGCCGCAACGCCTGCGGAATCGCGTCTTCGACCCGACTACACTGACAACTATGATGTGAGTGTTTTTTCGACCCCGAGCAACCCTCGAAGTCTCGTCAGATATTGTTTTCCTTCCTGCTTTCAGTTTTCCGGCGTCGACAACCCCTACCCGGGGGCTCGCCGGTTGGCCCGGCCTGCTAAACCCGTAAACCGACGGAGTAGTGTGCGATCGTGTCAGAGGCCCACTCCTCGTCTTAGCTACAGACCGCAACCCGGCTGTCCGGCTAGCAAGAGCAAAAGCCCGAGGCATCCCACATGAAAAACGGCGAAGGGTGCGACAGATCGAACGTTCCGGCCTTGTGCCTAGTTGGTATTTTCCGGCTGCTCAGCCGCCAGTACCGTGCGCAATGTACTGTCAGCTCCCCCTTCGGTTCCGACTCCAGACCGCAACCTGGCTGGCCGACAAGGACACAGCGTAAACAGTAGAGCGCACGAGAAAGTGACTACGTGTTCAGAGAAGCACGAGCTAGTTATTGAAAAATAAAACCATTATCCGGTTGATAGCATGTATACTATATGTTGATGTACTGACAATCAATTCTGTTTGTTTGTTTTGGCACGACTGCACCGAGTCGGATTTCAAGGGCATTTGAAGATTCAAAGCACCTGGCATCGCCAGCTACTTCGAATCTCGGGGGCTACACCCACCGGGTGCGCTGACGCGCCCCCGGTGTAATCAAGTGCTCTGGTCGGGCTGAAGGCATTCAGCCAGATAGTACGTTCGAGGTGTCGAAAAGAGCAAGATATAGAAGATTCACAACACCTGTCTCCATCAGCTACTCCGAATCTCGGGGGCTACACCCCGCGGGTGCGCAACTTCATCTACAACGACAACGTCAAGTTTTTGTGGAGCTCCGGGTGAAATTAGCGCGTGCTCATGGGCTAGTGTTGGGGGGATTATCCCTAGGTACCCCAAAGATGCTCCAAACGCACTCGAGACAGTCAAAAAAGGCAAAAGTAAAAAAAGCAATGATTGCATCACAGGTATGCGTCCCTCGATCGGCCCATAAGGCGCATGAAACCTCTCCCATTGGACTTGTTCCTCGTCGATTGGCCGCCCAGTGACCCACTACCACTCCACCCAGGCTCCCTGGCTGGGCCATCCTCCCCGGCTAGGCCATCCTCCATTCGGCCCTGGAGGACGCTGATGACCCACAAGTATAGGGGTGTATCGCAGTATTTTGGATGGAAGTGAAACCCAATTTATTGATTCGACACAAGGGCAGCCAAAGAATATTTATAAGCCTTAACAACTGAGTTGTCAATTCAGCTGCACCCGGAAACAATCTTGCTCACAGCAGTTTATCAGTAGCAACAATTTTGTAGTAGGAATAGTAAAGTAGCGGCAGTAGCAAAGTAAAGACAGTAGTAACAAAAGCAGTAAACAGTGGGATTCGAGTGCAGTAGGCATAGGGATGGATGGACGGGCATTGCATGGACAAAACAATTCACATAGAAATCAGAACATAGAGAAACTGCAGATAAATAAGATAAAGCATCCAAGTACTAGACAATCCTAGGCATGTGTTCAATATATAGGTATACGTGCTCGCAATGAGAACTTGCACAACATCTTTTGTCCTGCCAGCCCGTTTGCAGCGGGGCCTCTAGGGAACTACTGGCAATTAAGGTGCTCCTTTTAATAGAGCACCGGAGCAAAGCACATTAACACTCCGTGAACACATGTGATCCTCACATCAAAGCCATTCCCTTCTGGTTATCCCGATTTCTGTCACTTCGGGCCATAGGTTCCGGACAACAACGTGTGTATACAACTTGCAGATAAGACCAAAAACAATACTATCATAATGAATCAATAACATGTTCAGATCTGAAATCATGGCACTCGGGCCCTAGTGACAAGCATTAAGCACAACAAGTTGCAACAAAGTCATAAAGCACTAATAAAATATACTAGGCACCATGCCCTAACAATCTGATGCCATTACATGAACGATCTCATCCAATCCCTACCATCCCCATAGCCTACAGCGGGGCATTACTCACTCATAGATGGGGGAAAACATGGATGGTCGATGGAGATGATGGTGGAGATCGATGGAGATGGCTCTAGGGGCACTTCCCTGTCCCGGCAGGGTGGCGGAACAGAGACTTTCTGTCCCCCGAATCTCCCCTTCGGTGGTGGCGGCGCTATGGAACTTTTTCTAGAAAAAGGTCAACCCCCCCTAGAGTTTTTAGGTCAGAAGGATTCTTATAGGCTAAGAGGGATACCGAGGGGGTGCCTGGAGCCACCACACCATGCCCTGGTGCGGCCAGGCCTAGCCCGCGCCTGGGGGGGGGGTGTGGCCAGCCCTTGGCCATCCTCCTTCTCGTATTCTGGCTCCTAGAGTCTTCTGGAAAAATAGGCACTTTGGCTTTTGTCCCGTCCAATTCCGAGAATATTCATTTTCTGACTTTCCTGGAACCAAAAATAGCAGAAAACAGGCAGCTGGCACTGTGGCTCTTGTTAATAGGTTAGTCCAAGAAATCATATGAAAAGTAATCCCAAGTGTGGACAAATCACAAAAAGTGGATAAAACCAAGCATGGAGCATCAAAAATTATAGATACATTTCCAATGTATTAACATCCCCAAGCTTAACTCTTGCTTGTCCTCACGTAGGTAAGTGATAAAAGAAAGAATAATTTTTGAGGTGACATGCACCATCATAAAATTGATCAAAGTATTTCTAAAACATTCAAAGCTGTGATCATAGTACTTTAATCATAACCAGAAAATAGTGTTGATGACCCACAAGTATAGGGAGTGTATCGCAATATTTTCGAGGGAAGTGAAACCCAATTTATTGATTCGACACAAGGGGAGCCAAAGAATATTTATGAGCCTTAACAACTGAGTTGTCAATTCAGCTGCACCTGGAAACAATCTTGCTCACAGCAGTTTATCAGTAGCAACAGTTTTGTAGTAGGAATAGTAAAAATGTAGTAGTAAAGTAAAGACATCGAATAATAGCAATAGCGATGTGCAGTGGGATTCGAGTGCGGTAGGCATAGGGATGGATGGACGGGCGTTGCATGGACAAGACAATTCACATAGCAATCAGAACATAGGGCAATTGCACATAAATAAGATAAAGCATCCAAGTACTAGATAATCCTAGGCATGTGTTCCATATATAGTCATACGTGCTCGCAATGAGAACTTGCACAACATCTTTTGTCCTGCCAACCCGTTTGCAGCTAGGCCTCAAGGGAACTACTGGCAATTAAGGTGCTCCTTTTAATAGAGCACCGGAGCGAAGCGTTAACACTCCGAGAACACATGTGATCCTCACGTCAAAGCCATTCCCTCCGGTTATCCCGATTTCTGTCACTTCGGGGCCATTGGTTCCGGACAATAACGTGTGTATACAACTTGCAGATAAGACCATAAACAGTACTATCATAATGAATCAATAACATGTTCGGATCTGAAATCATGGCACTCGGGCCCTAGTGACAAGCATTAAGCATAACAAGTCGCAACAAAGTCATAAAGCACTAATAAAAGATACTAGGCACCATGCCCTAACAATCTGATGCCATTACATGAACGATCTCATCCAATCCCTACCATCCCCATAGCCTACAATGGGGGATTACTCACTCATAGATGGGGGAAACATGGATGGTCGATGGTGATGATGATGGCGATGATCTCCTCCAATTCCCCGTCCTGGCAGGATGCCAGAATGTAGTTTCTGGTGGTGTTTCGTGGAATCTGGTGGTGGCGGCAGAGGCGGAACTCCTTCTGGAAAAACGTCGAACCCCCTGAGTTTTTAGGTCAGAAGGCAACTTATAGGCGAAGAGGAAGACCGAGCGGCAGCCTAGGGCGGCCAGACCATGCCCTGGCACGGCCAGGCCAAGCCCGCGCCTGGGGTGTGTGGCCAGGCCCTGACCCTCCTCCATCTCGTATTCTGGCTCCGTGAGTCTTCCGAAAAAATAGGCACTTTGGCTTTTGTCCCATCCAATTCCGAGAATATTCATTTTCTGACTTTCCTGGAACCAAAAACAGCAGAAAACAGGCAGCTGGCACTTTGGCTCTTGTTAATAGGTTAGTCCAAGAAATCATATGAAATGTACTCCAAAGTGTGGACAAAACACAAGAAAGTGGATAAAAGCAAGCATGGAACATCAAAAATTATAGATACATTTGCAATGTATCAACATCCCCAGGCTTAACTACTGCTCGTCCTCGAGTAGGTCAGTGATAAAAAGAAAGAATAATTTTTGAGGTGACATGCACCATCAAAGACTTGATCAAAGTATTTGTAAAACATTCAAAGCTGGGATCATAGTACTTCAATCATAACATGAAAGGCAAAGTTCTAGCAATAATACAAAGAAACTATGACGCAACATGAAAAGGCACAAACAAAAGATTCATGAATAACAATGCTTTGCAAGACATTTGTTTGTTTCACATAAAGAAAACATAGCATAATAGCATTCAGCTTGTCCCTCATAGAGTAGCAAATATAAATGCATAGGACCCCTTCAAAGTTCATAAGAGTGAGTAGATACAAATAGTTTAAAAAAAGAAATATCAAGTTATGCATCAATCAACTAGTCTTGGGACAATGCACATAGAACTAAGAATGGCCACTATGCTCTCGAAGTAGGTGCATAAAGGTAGAACGTGGAGACTCAATATAATGGTAGAAGAAGGGCCTTCATAGAAGGAAGTAGGGATTCAAGTCTCATAAAGAGCTTCCAAAAATTATGGTACTTAATAGCTTTCAGCTCTCATTGCCCCTATCATAAGCATCTTGAAGTGATTAAGGTTAAAGTGAACAAACTATGGTGTACATGCTTGCCGAAGTATAAGTTATAAATCTCATGTCCCTTGACTACGAGGGCCGCTCCTCATGCTACTCAAGTTTAGTCACCGGTAAGTTCTGGTCATCGTAAGTACATGTGTATCATAGAGAACCGCCAATGGGGTACCCCTTGCCTGATGATACAGAAGAATCCCCATATCAAAATGACAAGGCAAGCAGACAACGAGCATCTCAGCAATCTTCTTATTTACTATGGGAATATGGTGCTTTTTTCTCTCTTTCCTCTTTTCATAATCTTTTTTTTCTATTTCTCTTTTTTTCTCAATATAGGACTCTTTTTTTATAAGAAGAATGCTTCATAGACAAATCATTATGGTTATGCTGCAGGTTTCGACCATGTCAGCATGGATTAGACCAACGGCCCAGGCGTTTCTCTAACACATATACATAACTCCATGGACTTAAAAGATCCCCTTTCATTTCACACCGACGACATCCATAGACAAAAGAGCATGATATCAACTATGTACAAAGTACCCGTGCAATGTTGAAAGCGTTCCCCATGACAGCATGGTTCTGCTAATCCCCAACAAATAAGTGCAAGCATATACAACATAGATGACACAATGGTTCAAGTTTATTAAGGGCAAGAAAAGTAAAGTGTGCCATCAAGTTCGTGAGAGCTTTAATCACTAGTTTTCTCATAACAAGTTTAATTTGGAAGGTGAACAAAAGCATGGATATACTCGGAGTAGCATAAGCTAGTAGGTAGGTATGGTGGACTCTTTGGAATAACTTGGTTTAAGGAGTTGGATGCATGATTGGAACACATACTTGGTTGTGGAGGCTAGCAAAAGACTGGGAGCGACAAACTAAGAGAGCAATAATGGCCATAATCATGCAGAGCGACAAAACATCATTGATCAAAGCATAAAGTGATACTACAAGTTTAAAACTAAAGGATCATAAAGGCTATGGTGACTTGAGATAGTCATAACATGGTGTGAGCATGCGCCAAGACAACCCAAATAAAGCATCAAAGGAGAATACCACTATACTATGCTTTAATATGCTAAAACAACACATGATTCATCCAAGGCACATTAAGAAATCTCAATTGTTTATAACAAGTCATGCTATAGCAAAGAATACTACGCATAAAACCAAAACAATATCAAGCATGGCGTGACAAAGCATAGGCCACAGTCAGAAACAAGCTCTCTTTTCCACTTAAGCATGAACTTTCCTACTCTTTTCCAAACCAAACCAAACTATTTGAAAACCAATGCATGAAAGAGGTGGTCCAACCAATTGATTCAGCAAACTAAGAAAACAAAGCAAACGAAAAACCAAAAAGAAAACGAAAAAGAAGACGCTCCAAGAACAACACAACAGTGCATGAAACAATAAAAATGAAGCGTTTGGAAGAAACCTGGGATTTTTATTGATGAAGAAGGGGATGCCTTGGGCATCCCCAAGCTTTAACGGTTGTACTTCTTGGATATTTCTAGGGGTGACACGCGTGGCATCCCCAAGCTTGAGCTTTAGTCCATCCTTCATCTCATTACTCATTCCTTCCATACACCTGCAATTTTTCCTTCATACAGAACTTCACACAATATTTATTAGCAACATTAGTGCACTCAAGATAATAAGTCTTTAGGTTCAGTTCTAACACCAATAAAACTTCCATCAAAACACAATCTACTGTAGTACTTCCCTCAAAAAGCTCAATTCCCCAAAAGAACTCAAAAAGGAACCAACAAGAAGTAAATGCAAATAAAGTTAGAAATCTGTCAAAACAGACCAGCAGGTAAAGACGAATTTTTTCGAAGACCTTCTGTTGCTCAAATCAAAAAGTGTTGAACTAACAAAAGTTAGATAACAACCTGGGGCAAAAGCACAAAAATTCACGCCTCAAAAAGACGTTCAGAGATTTTACACGAATGTTTACGGTGAAGCACAAAAATCTGTTTCAGGACAGCAATTTTCGCAATCATTACTTCTCTCTCATTAGAGGTTACTCTTGGCACAAAAAGCAAATAAAAAGGATAAGGAGCGGTTATTACTGAAGTAATAACTTCCAAGACTCATCTAAAACTTTTGGGTTATCTCCCAATAAGTACTTTTCTTTAACGCCTTTAAGTTAGGCGTAAGCAAAAACTAGAATGGATAGAATAGAAGTAAGCGAAGATAATCATAGTGAAAACATTGTTTTGTTCAATGAAATCCTTTCGTTAACAAGGTTGATCAGGTCTTGTTACCAAAACAATTCCATATGAGACAAAACTTTGTATTCCACTCATGATTATGTTACCTCAACCTTGATAGCAATGGTCCCAATCATAATAGTTTCAATTTTTTCTCTTGGTATGGGACAATATATTTCTCCAACTGGAATGCCCTCAACATGTTCAATTCAAAACCATAAGTCCTATCAATCTTCTTGGGGAAATAAATAGTATGTTCCTTGTCATTAACATTGAAGGTCACCTTCCCTTTATTACAATTAATAACAACTCCTGCAGTATTTAAGAAAAGGTCTCCCAAGACTAATAGACATATTATCATCTTCAGGCACGATAGTTCAAGAGGATGCTCACATAAGAAAGATGAGTTGAAGTAAAAGAGAGAATCAAGAAGCAAATTCAAAACACATTTAAGTCTAACCCACTTCCTATGTATAGGAATCGTGTATGCACATAAATTCACAAAGAACAAAGTGACAGGCATAGGAAGATAAAACAAGAGCAACTTCAAAACTTTCAGCACATAGAGAGGTGTTTCAATACCATGAAAACTTCTACAATCATATTTTCCTCTCTCATAATAATTTTCAGTAGCCTCATGAATAAACTCAACAATATAACTATCACATAAAGCATGCTTTTCATGATCTACAAGCACTAGAGCTTTATTATAAACATCTTCAAAAGAATCCTCAGGAACATAACATTCATCCTTCTTTAGTAAACATGGGGGACAATCAAATAATTAAGGGATAAAGAGTTATTCTCATTAGAAGGTAGGCATGGGTATCTAATCCATTCTTCCTCCTTTTGTTCATCACTCTCCTCCTCTTTTTCATCTAATGAGATTTCAGGTTCATCAATTTCTTCTTCCATAGGATCCTGCAAGGCATTAGTCTCTTCCATTTGTGGAAAGCATCTATTAATATATTCAAGAATATAGCCATTTTATTCCTTGTAATTATCAAAGCAAAATTTAAGTATACCATAAACCTCATATTTATAAGGTGAATCATCAACATTTTCAAGCAAAGTAGCAAGTTCAAATGCACCCTTCCAAGCAATAAATTCCTCAATTTGTTCCACATCATAAAAGTCATAATTTCCCTTAACATAAGAAGATATGGTAACATTATCATTATACTCACATTGAAAAGGGAGGTGTTTATACCTCTTACAGCAACAAGAGTTATCAAAGCAATAAGTAACATTATAAGTAGAGCACATGTTTCTAGCAATGGTATACAATTTATCAATTTGTTCCCATAAGTATTTCCCTTTTTGTGACAAGCGGTGTTCCTTATAATAATATTTTTGATCTTCCGTGAACCCACCTTGCCAATAATATTCAGTTTCAAAGAAACCAACCATTGACAACAAGCATGATAAAGAAAGACAATAACAGACCAACGAAAATAATAACTAGAGTAGGAACAATTTTTTTGTATTTTTGATAAAGAAAAAAGCAAGCAAAGCGGAAATAAACTAAATTTGAACAATACTGATTCCAAATGGACTTGATAAATAAATCTATGCTCCCCGGCAACAGCGCCAGAAAATAGTCTTGATGACCCACAAGTATAGGGGGTGTATCGCAGTATTTTCGAGGGAAGTGAAACCCAATTTATTGATTCGACACAAGGGGAGCCAAAGAATATTTATAAGCCTTAACAACTGAGTTGTCAATTCAGCTGCATCTGGAAACAATCTTGCTCACACCAGTTTATCAGTAGCAACAGTTTTGTAGTAGGAATAGTAAAGTAACAGCAGTAGTAAAGTAAAGACATCAGTAACAATAGCAGTAAACAGTGGGATTCGAGTGCGGTAGGCATAGGCATGGATGGACGGGTGTTGCATGGACAAGACAATTCACATAGCAATCAGAACATAGGGCAATTGCAGATAAATAAGATAAAGCATCCAAGTACTATATAATCCTAAGCATGTGTTCCATATATGTCATATGTGCTCGCAATGAGAACTTGCACAACCTCCTTTGTCCTGCCAGCCCGTTTGCATCGGGGCCTCAAGGGAACTACTGGCAATTAAGGTGCTCCTTTTAATAGAGCACCGGAGCAAAGCATTAACACTCTGCGAACACATGTGATCCTCACATCAAAGCCATTCCCTCCGGTTATCCCGATTTCTGTCACTTCGGGGCCATTGGTTCCGGATAACAACGTGTGTATACAACTTGCAGATAAGACCATAAACAATACTATCATAATGAATCCATAACATGTTCAGATCTGAAATCATGGCACTCCAGGCCCTAGTGATAAGCATTAAGCATAACATGTCGCAACAAAGTCATAAAGCACTAATAAAATATACTAGGCACCATGCCCTAACAATCTGATGCCATTACATGAACGATCTCATCCAATCCCTACCATCCCCATAGCCTACAATGGGGGATTACTCACTCATAGATGGGGGAAACATGGATGGTCGATGGAGAGGATGGTGGAGATCGATGGAGATGGCTCCGGGGGCACTTCCCGTCCGGCGGTGCCTAACAGAGACTCTTGTCCCGAATCTCCCCTTCGGTGGTGGCGGCGCTGCGGAACTTTCTCTAGAAAAACGTCGAACCCCCAGAGTTTTTAGGTCAGAAGGCTTCTTATAGGCGAAGAGGGAGACCGAGCGGGTGCCTGGGGCCACCACACCATGCCCTAGCGGCCAGCCCGGCCAGCGCTGGGGTGTGGCCAGCCCCTGGCCCTCCTCCGTCTCGTACAGCTCACAGAGTCTTCTAGAAAAATAGGCACTTTGGCTTTTGTCCGTCAATTCGAGAATATTCATTTCGACTTTCTGGAACCAAAAACAACAAAAAAGCAGGCATTTGTGGCTCTTGTTAATAGGTTAGTCCAAGAAATAATATGAAAAGTACTCCAAAGTGTGGACAAAACACAAGAAAGTGGATAAAACCAAGCATGGAGCATCAAAAATTATAGATACATTTCCAACGTATCAACATCCCCAAGCTTAACTCCTGCTCGTCCTCGAGTAGGTAAGTGATAAAAGAAAGAATAATTTTTGAGGTGACATGCACCGTCATAAAATTGATCGAAGTATTTCTAAAACATTCGAAGCTGGGATCATAGTACTTCAATCATAACATGAAAGACAAAGTTCTAACAATAAGACATAGCAACTATGATGCAACATGAAAAGGCACAAACAAAAGATTCATGAATAACAATTCTTTGCAAGACGTTTGTTTGTTTCACATAAAGAAAACATAGCATAGTGGCATTCATCTTGTCCCTCATAGAGTAGCAAATATAAATGCAAAGGACACCTTCAAAGTTTACAAGAGTGACTAGCTACAAATAGTTTAAAACAAGCAATATCAAGGTATGCACCAATCAAATTGTCTTGGGACAATGCACATAGAACTAAGAATGGCCACTATGCTCTCAAGAAAGTGCTCAAAAAATATGTGGAGACTCAACAAGTAGAAGAAAAGGTTTTGAATAATTTGAAAGGCTTCCAAATGCTGAAAGTATGGTACTCGTTAGCTTTGAGATCTCATTGCCTCTATCATAAGAATATTTAGTGTGGTTAAGGTGAAAGTGTGGTCCAATCTGAGTTATATGCTTGACAGACTATAAACTGAAAATCCCAAGTCCCTTGAGTACGAAGGCCGCTCCTCATGCTACTCAACTTTAGTTACCGGTAAGTTCTTGTCATCGTAAGTATGTGCGTATCATTGAGAATGCTAGCAGGTACCCTTGCCCGATGATACGGAAGAATCCCCATATCAAAATGACAAGGCAAGCAGACAATGAGTATCTCAGCAATCTTCTTATTTACCATGGGAAAATGGTGCTTTTTTTCTCTCTTTCCTCTTTTCATAAATCTCTTTTTTTCTCAATAGCTATCTCTCTTTTTTCATAAGAAGAATGCTTCATAGATATCATTAGGGTTACGCTGCAGGTTTCCACCATGTCAGCATGGATTAGACCAGCGGCCCAAGCGTTTCTCTAACACACATACATAACTCCATGGACTTACAAGCTCCCCTTTTATTTCACACCGACGACATCCGCAAACAAAAGAGCAAGGTATCAACTGGGTATATATTTACAAGTGTTGAAAGCGTTCCCCGTGACAGCACGGTTCTGCTAATGCCCAGCCTATAATTTGTAAGCATATAACTTTCATGGAGAGTTCACAATGGTTCAGGTTTATTAAGTGCAGGAAATAAAGTGTGCCATCAATTTCGTGAGAGCTTTACTAACTAACTTTCTCATAACAAGCAAACATTTTATTCGAAAGAAAACAAGGCATATTGAATATGCACGGAAGTAGAAAATGATGCTAATAGGTAGGTATGGTGGACACTTTGGCAATATTTGGTTTAGGGAGTTGGAAACTTGAGTAAAACATACTTAGTGTAAGTGAAGGCTAGCAATAGTAAGGGAGCGACAAACGAGAGAGCAATAATGGCCATAATCATGCAGAGCGACAAAACATCATTGATCAAAGCATAAAGTGATACTACAAGTTGAAAACTAAAGAATCATAAAGGCTTATGGTGACTTGAGATAGTCATAACATGGTGTGAGCATGCGCCAAGTCAACCCAAATAAAGCATCAAAGGAGAATACCACTATACTATGTTTTAATATGCTAAAACAACGCATGAGTCATCCAAGGCACATTAAGCAAGCTCAATTGTTTATAACAAGTCATGCTACAACAAAGAATACTAAGCATAAAGCAAAAACAATTTCAAGCATGGCATGACAAAGTGTAGGCCACAATCAAAAACAAACTCTCTTTACCACTTAAGCATGAGCTTTCCTACTCTTTTCCAAACCAAACCAAACTATTTGAACACCAATGTATGAAAGAGGGGGTCCAACCAATTTATTCAGCAAACTAAGAAAACAAAAGAAACAAAAAACCAAAACAAAAACAAAAAAGAAGATGCTCCAAGAACAACACAACTGTGCATGAAATAATAAAAATGAAGCGTTTGGAAGAAACCTAGGATTTTTGTTAATGAAGAAGGGGATGCCTTGGGCATCCCCAAGCTTTGACGCTTGTACTTCTCGGATATTTCTTGGGGTGACACGCGTGGCATCCCCAAGCTTGAGCTTTAGTCCATCCTTCATCTCATTACTCATTCCTTCCATACGCCTGAAAATTTTCCTTCATACAAAACTTCACACAATCTCATTAGCAACATTAGTACACTCAAGATAAATAAGTTTTAAGGTTCAGTTCTAACACCAAATAAACTTCCATTAGAACACTAGCTACTATATAACTTCCCTCAAAAAGTTCAATTCCCCAAAAGAACTCAAAAAGGAACCAACAAGAAGCAAATGCAGAAAATGGCAGAAATCTGTCAAAACAGACCAGTATATAAAGACGAATTTTTTCGAAGACCTTCGGTTGATCAAATCAAAAAGTGTTTAACTAACTAAAGTTAGATAACAACCTGGGGCAGAAGGACAAAAATTCACGCCTCAAAAATACGTTCAGAGATTTTACACGAATTTTTACGGTGAAGCACAGAAACCTGTTTCGGGACAGCAAATTTCCCAATCATTACTTCTCTCTCATTAGAGGTTATTCTTGGCACAAAAAAGCAAATAAAAAGGATAAGGAGATGTTATTACTGAAATAATAACTTCCAAGACTCATCTAAAACTTTTGGGTTATCGCCCAATAAGTACTTTTCTTTAACGCCTTTAAGTTAGGCAAAAGCAAAAACTGAAAATGGATAAAATAGAAGTAAGCGGAGATAATCATGGTGAAAACATTGTTTTGTTTAATGAAATCCTTTTGTTAACAAGGTTGATCAGGTGTTGTTACCAAAACAATTTAATATGAGACAAAACTTTGTATTCCACTAATGTTTATGTTACCTCAACCTTGATAGCAATGGTCCCAATCATAATAGTTTCAAAATTTTCTCTTGGTATGGGACAATATATTTCTCCAACTTGAATGCCCTCAACATGTTCAATTGAATTCAAACCATAAGTCCTTTCAATCTTCTTGGGGAAATATACAGTATGTTCCTTGTCATTAACATTGAAGGTCACCTTCCCTTGATTAGAATAAATAACAGCTCTTGCAGTATTTAAGAAAAGGCCTCCCAAGAATAATAGACATATTATCATCTTCAGGCATAATAGTTTGAGAGGATGCTCTCATAAGAAATATCAGTTGAAGTAAGAGAGAGCATCAAGAAGAAAATTCAAAACACATTTAAGTCTAACCCACTTCCTATGCATAGGAATCGTGTATGCAAATAAATTCGCAAAGAACAAAGTGACAGGCATAGGAAGATAAAACAAGAGTAACTTCAAAACTTTCATCACATAGAGAGGTGTTTCAATACCATGAAAACTTCTACAACCATATTTTCCTCTCTCATAATAATTTTCAGTAGCCTCATGAATAAACTCAACAATTTAACTATCACATAAAGCATGCTCTTCGTGATCTACAAGCACTAGAGCTTTATTATAAACATTTTCAAAAGAAACCTAGGGAACATAACATTCATCCTCCTTTAGTAAGCATGGAGGACAATCAAATAATGTAAGGGATAAAGAGTTACTCTCATTATAAGGTAGGCATGGGTAGCTAATCCATTCTTCCTCCTTTTGTTCATCACTCTCCTCCTCTTTTTTCATCTAATGAGATTTCAAGTTCATCAATTTCTTCTTCCATAGGATCCTGCAAGGCATTAGTCTCTTCCATTTGTGGAAAGCATCTATTAAAATATTCAAGAATATAGCCATTTTCATCCCTGTAATTATCAAAGCAAAATTTAAGTATACCATAAACCTCATATTTGTAAGGTGAATCATCAATACTTTCAAGCAAACTAGCAAGCTCAAAAGCACCCTTCCAGGCAATAAATTCTTCAATTTGTTCCGCATCACAAAAGTCATAAATTCCTTTAGCATAGGAAGATATGGTATCATTATCATTATACTCACATTGAAAAGGGAGGTGTTTATACCTCTTTCTGCAACAAGATTCATCACAACAATAAGTAGAATTATAAATAGAGCACACGTTTCTAGCAATGGTATACAATCTATCAATTTGTTCCCATAAGTGTTTCCCTTTTGTGACAAGCGGTGTTCCTTATAATAATATTTTTATTCTTCCGTGAACCCACCTTGCCAATAAGCTTCAGTTTCAAAGAAACCAACCATTGACAACAAGCATGATAAGGCAAGACAATAACAAACCAACGAAAATAACAACTAGAGTAGGAACTACTTTTTTTTGTATTTTTGATAAAAAAACAAGCAAACAAGAAGAAAATAAACTTAGCTTGAACAATAGTGAATCCAAGTGGACTTGATAAATAAAGCTATGCTCCCCGGCAACGGCGCCAGAAAATAGTCTTGATGACCCACAAGTATAGGGGGTGTATCGCAGTATTTTCGAGGGAAGTGAAACCCAATTTATTGATTCAACACAAGGGGAGCCAAAGAATATTTATAAGCCTTAACAACTGAGTTGTCAATTCAGCTGCACCCGGAAACAATCTTACTCACAGCAGTTTATCAGTAGCAACAATTTTGTAGTAGGAATAGTAAAGTAGCGGCAGTAGCAAAGTAAAGACAGTAGTAATAAAAGCATTAAATAGTGGGATTCGAGTGCGGTAGGCATAGGGATGGATGGACGGGCGTTGCATGGACAGGACAATTCACATTGCAATCAGAACATAGGGCAATTGTAGATAAATAAGATAAAGCATCCAAGTACTAGACAATCCTAGGCATGTGTTCCATATATAGTCATACGTTCTCGCAATGAGAACTTGCACAACATCTTTTGTCCTACCAGCCGGTTTACAGCGAGGCCTCTAGAGAACTATTGGCAATTAAAGTGCTCCTTTTAATAGAGCACCGGAGCAAAGCATTAACACTCCGTGAACACATGTGATCCTCACATCAAATCCATTCCCTTCCGGTTATCCCGATTTCTGTCACTTCGGGGCCATAGGTTCCGGACAACAACGTGTGTATACAACTTGCAGATAAGACCAAAAACAATACTATCATAATGAATCAATAACATGTTCAGATCTGAAATCATGGCACTCGGGCCCTAGTGACAAGCATTAAGCACAAGAAGTTGCAACAAAGTCATAAAGCACTAATAAAAGATACTAGGCACCATGCCCTAACAATCTGATGCCATTACATGAACGATTTCATCCAATCCCTACCATCCCTGTAGCCTACAGTGGGGGATTACTCACTCATAGATGGGGGAAACATGGATGGTTGATGGAGATGATGGTGGAGATCGATGGAGATGGCTCCGGGGGCACTTCCTCGTCCCGGCAGGGTGCCGGAACAGAGACTTTCTGTCCCCCGAATCTCCCTTTCGGTGGTGGCGGTAGCTTGAACTTTTTGGAAAAGCGTGAACCCCGGAGTTTTTAGGTTAGAAGGCTTCTTATAGGCGAAGAGGCAGACCGAGGGGGTGCCTGGGGCCACCACACCATGCCCTGGCACGGCCAGGCCTAGCCCGCGTCTAGGGGGCGTGTGGCCAGCCCCTGGCCCTCCTCCGTCTCGTATTCTGTATTCTGGAGTCTTCTGGAAAAACAGGCACTTTGGCTTTTGTCCCGTCCAATTCCGAGAATATTCATTTTTTGACTTTCCTGGAACCAAAAACAGCAGAAAACATGCAGCTGACACTGTGGCTCTTGTTAATAGGTTAGTCCAAGAAATCATATGAAAAGTACTCCAAAGTGTGGACAAAACACAAGAAAGTGGATAAAACCAAGCATGGAGCATCAAAAATTATAGATACATTTCCAATGTATCACCCCTTTGCGACAAGTTGAGCTTTTCGAACGGTCACATTAGCATTCGTATATGTATTTTTCTTAAAAATCCATTTATTTTCCATGGCCTTGCGGCCTTCCGGAAGATCTACCAAGGTCCAAACTTGGTTCTCATACATGGATCCTATTTCGGATTTCATGGCTTCTAGCCATTTTTTAGAGTCAGCACTATCCATAGCTTCTTTGTAGTTTGTAGGTTGTTCCTGTTCATCTAGGATGACAGACATCACAAGGCCACTATACCAATCTGGAGTGGCACGAATTCTTGTAGACCTGTGAACCTCAGGAGTTTCGATGTTGTTGCTTTGATCATCATCATTGGGATCTTCCTCCATGTGGGAGAGCGGTTTCGGAACAGGTTTTGTTGTGCTACTCGGAATTTGGAGAGAAGGGTCAACAACTTCATCTAACTCAATTTTCCTTCCACTAACTCCCTTATCAAGAAACTCTTTCTCAATAAAGGTGCCGGTTTTTGCGACAAACGTTTTGCCTTCGGCCTGGTTGTAGAAAGTATACCCAACGGTTTCCCTTGGATATCCCACAAAGATACATTTTTCCGATTTGGGTTCGAGTTTGTCAGGCTGCAGTTTCTTGACGTAAGCCTCACAACCCCAAACTTTGAGGAACGACAATTTTGGCCTCTAGCCATACCATATCTCATGTGGAGTTGTCTCCACGGATTTGGATGGTGCTTGGTTTAAAATAAAAGCAGCAATTTCCAACACGTATACCCAAAAAGACACAAACAAATCAGTTAAAGACATCATGGACCACACTCTATCTAATAGTGTTCGGTTACGTCGTTCCGACACACCGTTACGCTGTGGTGTTCCAGCTGGCGTAAGCTATGGGATGATCCCACAGTCCTTCAAGTGCATGTTAAACTTATAACTCAAATACTTGCCTCCCCGGTCTGATCAAAGATGCTTGATTCTATTGTTAAGTTGATTCTCTAGTTCTTTCTGAAATTCCTTGAACTTTTTAGAGCTTTCACATTTGTGCTTCATTTATCTACTTAAGTTGTCAGTAAAGGTAACAAAGTAACAATAACTATTGCATGTTGAGACGCTCATTGGTCCACATACATCCATATGTATGATTCCCAGTAGGTCTATAACTCTCTGCATTGTCCCGGAGAATGATGTCCTAGTCATCTTTGTTGGAGATATGCCCAAGAGGCAATAATAAAGTGGTTATTAATATATCTTTATGTTTATGATAAATGTTTACATCCCATGCTATAATTGTATTAACCGGAAACATTAATACTTGTGTGTTTTGTAAACATAAAAGAGTCCCTAGTAAGCCTCTTGTTAAACTAGCTTGTTGATTAATGGATGATCATGGTTTCCTGATCATGGACATTGGATGTCGTTAATAACAAGATCATATCATTAGGAGAATGATGTGATGGACACACACCCATAGTAAGCATAGCATAAGATCAAGTCATTAAGTTCGTTTTGCTACAAGCTTTCAAATGCATAGTAACCTAATCCTTCGACCATGAGGTTATGTTAATCACCATCACCGGATGGGTACTTTGATGACATCAAACACCACTTCATAACTGGGTGGTTATAAAGGTGTCATTGGGTATTCTGAAAGTATGTGTTGAAGCGCATGGACCAAGATTGGGATTTGTCCATCCATATGACGGATAGATATGCTCTGGGCCCTCTAGGTGGAATGTCATCTAGTTAGCTTGCAAGCATGTGACTAGGTCACAAGGGATGACATATCACGGAACGAGTAAAGAGTACTTATCGATGCGAGGTAGAACTAGGTATGGAGATACCGACGATCAAACCTCGGATAAGTAGAATATCGCGTGACAAAGGGAATTGGTTTCATATGTTAATGGTTCTATCGATCATGAAGTCATCGTTGAGTATGTGGGAGCCGTTATGGATCTCCATATCCCGCTGATGGTTATTGATCGGAGAGGTGTCTTCATCATGTCTGCATATTCACGAACCGTAGGGTGACACACTTAAGGTTCGAAGTTGTTTTAAGTAGATATGGAATATGCGTTGGAGACCGAATGTTGTTCGGAGTCTCGGATTGGATCTGGGACATCACGAGGAGATCCGGAATTGTCCGGAGAATAAGATTCATATATTGGGGATCATTTTCTATGTTAGGAAATGTTCCAGAGTATTTGTATGGGGATTCTAGAAGGTTTCGGAATGTTCCGGAAGGTTCTAGTAGTTTTCTTGGAGTTTGCTTGAAAACAAAGAAAGGATCAAGGAGTCTTTGTGGGGCAAGACACGGATTCATGGGGGAGGAGGATTCCTTCCCCCCTCCCAATCCGCCGGCCAAGGAGGGAGGGGAGTCCTACTAGGACTCCCCCTCCCATGGCGCCTCCCTCCTTTAAATAGAGGGGAGGGGGCGCCACCCCCTAGAACTCTCCCATAACAAACCCTAGCCGCCGCCTCTCTCCTCCTCCTTCGCTCTGCTCCGGCTTAGGCGAAGCCCTGCAGAAATCTATACTCCACCACCACCACATCGTCGTGCTGCTGGGATTCCGTGGAGAAGATCTACTACCTCCGCTGCTCGCTGGAATGGGGAGAGGAAGGTCTGCTTTGACTACGCCGCGTGTGACCAGCTGAAGCGCTGGAGCAGCTGCAGGAAGGATCGTCTACTCGATCTTGATATCGGCAAGTGATCGACTACATCAACCACGAGATCCGATCTCGTAACGCTTTCGGGTCTACAAGGGTTAGTACAGATCTATCTCGTTGCACATGTCTAATAGATTAGATCTTGGCTTTTATCTAGATTAGATCTAGGTTTTGTTCGTTCTTGCGGTAGAAATTTTTTGTTTTCCATGCTACGAACCCATCAGTGGTATCAGAGCCGTGTCTATGCGTAGATCTGTTGCACGAGTAAAACACAATGGTTTTGTGGGCGTTGGTGCTCGTGCCGTCTTTTGCTTTATGTACTTTGCATCTTGCGGTATGGTGGGATGAAGCGGCTCGGGCTAACCTTACATGTCATCGCACATGAGACTTGATCCACAGTTGACGTGCAACTCGTATTGCACAAGTGGCTTGCGGGTGTCTGTCTCTCCCATCATAGTATAGATCCAATCTACACTTTGCACTTGATAGCACTTGTATCAACGTTGTGGTTCAGTTTCGTAGGTAAGATCCGTTCTTATTCGAAAGCCCCAAACCACGTAAAACATGCAAAGAAAATTAGAGGCGTCTAACTTGTTTTTGCAGGGGTTTTGTGATGTGATATGGCCATCATGTGATTGTGATTATATTTGATGTATGCAATGATCCTTGTTGTAATATGGCAACCGGTAGGAGCCTAATGGTTGTCTTTAATTATGTTAAGACCTGCGTGTCTATTCATCTTGTAATAGCTTTATTCCAAGTAGTTGTAATAGTTTCTAGTGATGATGGACAACCATGAGGCGGCGCCACTGTCCTTGACGCAATGCTGGTGATGATGGAGATCATGTCCGTGCTTTGGAGATGGAGATCAAAGGCATAAGAAGAAAGGGCCATATCATATCACACTAATTATGAATTGCCTGTGATATTAATCCTTTATGCATCTTGTATTGCTTAGATCATGACGGTAACATTATAAGATGATCCCTCTCACTAAATATCAAGTAATAAAGTGTTCGTCCTTAGTAGGCACCATTGCTAAGACTCGTCGTTTCGAAGCATCTCGTGATGATCGGGTGTGATAGATTCTACGTGTGCATACGACGGTGCAAGCCAGATTTGCACATGCGGATACTAAGGTTAACCTTGACGAGCCTAGCATGTACATACATGGTCTCGGAACACGGAATACCGAAAGGTAAAGCATGAGTCATATGGATGATATGATGAACATGTTGATTGTTCGCCTTTAAAGCTACATCATCTCACGTGATGATCGGACTTGGTGTAGTGGATTTGGTTCGTGTAATCACTAAAACAACTGGAGGGATGTTGTTTTGAGTGGGAGTTCATTTGTAATTTGGATTAGTCGAACTCAATTTATCATAAACACAATCAAAGTGAATTTGCATAGTTTGTTGTAGTCATTGGCATCCGTTCACCACCTTACGCTTAGTTATAGTTGAGATAGTGGAACTATAGAAATTCTGGATATTTGCTTTACAAACTGGTATCGTATTGTTTTGAGTGTCAATCTAAAGTTTAGAAGTCATATTGCAAACTTTCAGCAAACTCCGTTTACTCTGTGAAGTTTAATAAACAGTATTAAATCAAGAGTAACAATTCCAGTGTTAGTATCTAATGTATCATGTTTGCCTCCATGATTCTTGATACTCAAAAGATTGTTTTTAATATCAAGTTTATCTAAGAGCTGAAAGCAATGTTTCAGAAACCATCATATGTGAAAGGTATTGCGATATCTAAAACAATGTGTTGGTTACAACATGATAGAGTATATGTCCTCATATTTGATGAGAATTTGTGAAGGTTGGAGACGCTGGTCGTCCTAATCCTCCAAAAGGTTTTGGAAAAGAAACATTATACTCGCAATTCACCTTTGTAAGCTATAGCAGCTTGATCATGAAAGTTGTCATGATAAGGATGAATAGAAGATGTAAGTAAAATGTTTACTACACTAAAAGATTACTAAAGAATGGAATTTTGAAAGAATGACAAACATTTGATGAAGGTGATCCACTTCAAAGTGCAAGTTCAAAGGTATTAGTATTTGACTATACACACTTTGTACTGTGTGTCATGTGAATGACACCACTATTGATGTTGATAGATTCTTTTAAAAAGAAAAGGAATTGTTGAAAGAGAATCTATAAAATATTTGGCAGAAAAGAGAAGATTGGAGATGTCCAACTTAGGTATATAGAAGATACATGTTATGGCTGTATTCCTTGGTTGTTAAACAATGTGGTTCTGCGATATTGGATACCGAATTGGTTGGTATGAAGTGTCATACAGGACAACACAATTCATGAACTGCAATGGCCTAAGTAACTAGCAAGAGAATATGTGATGATGTTCATCGAAAACAAACAAAGGGTTGTTGTGTTGCTCGTTAACATCAAAGCTTGCCTTCAAGATTTATTTCAATAATTGTTATTTTGATCAGGTATTATGACGACAAAAGGTTGTTCAAATAATTACCGTATTCCATAATAGATGGATGATATACAAGTCTAGTTGGAGAAATAACGACCATAAAACTAATGCTAAAATGTCGCAAGACAAATGATTGAAAGATCACTTGCGAAGTGACATCGCCGTTTAAATTATATTGAAAGGGATACATGAAGAAACTCCATGTTGATGGATTTTTTTGGAGTCTTTGATTTTGATCAAATGACGCTTGTGATACTTTCCTGGTGATAATTAAAACTCCGTTCGTACGCCAAACGAGGAACGGACGACTAACTGATTGGAATTTGTACATATTGATGTATATAGTCCATTATGTGTAGTCGTGGGCGATGGATTTCAACTTCATATGCTTTCTCCGAAGATTTGAGTGAGTATATGTATATACCTACTCAATAAGGAAGAAGTATGAAACATTTGAAAATGTTCAAAGACTTTCAAGATGAAGTGGAAAATCATTGTAACAAGAAAATAAAAGTTTATGATTGGATCATAAAGAAAGATGTTAGAGTTACAAGTTTAGCAAAACACCTAAGATTTGAGGAATCGTTCCATGGATTTGCATTTCCCAAAACACCATAGGAGTATGGAGTGTTCGAGATATGTAATGAAACCTTGTTTGACATGGTAAGATCAAAGGTGTCATTTATAAAACTACCATTATATTTTAAAGATTAAAGCTTTAGTGACTACCGCTTTTACACTGAAAAGAGCTCCATCGTGATCCGTTGAAATGACACCATATAAGTCATGGTTTGGGATAAAACCCAGGTTGTCCTTTCTTAAATTTTTGGTATGCTAGGCATAAGTAAAATGTTTGCAACCAAAGACGGATGAGCATGTCTTTGTAGGTTATTTCGAATAACCATTGGGTATTCCTCCATAACACCGAAGACAAAAGTGTTTGTCGCTTAGAATGTCGAGTTTCTTGAGAAGGAATATTTGGTGAAAAGTTAAGTGGGAGGACAATAGAACTTTGACAAGGTTGTTGAACCTTGGCTAATATGTGCTGAGTTGCGCAGCGTCGGTAAGTGTCCCGGAGGCAGCAATAATGCTCATGGCTCACGTGCCTCAAAGGATGTGGTCACGGGGATCTAAGTTCCTATTGAACCAAGTAGGTCGGGTAAGTAATCAAATGCCAAGATTTGAGAGTTAAATCATTGTTGTTTGACAATGATGAACCGACTACATGCAAAGAAGCAATGATGGGCCCTGACTTTGTTAAGTGGCTTGAAGCCATAAAATCCGTGATAATTCCATACATGAGAAATCAAGCTTTGAATTTGAAAGACCCTCTGGAAAGGTGCAAGACCTTACAGTCGTATATGGATCTATAAAGAAATAGACATGGATGTTTCACATCTATGAAATAGTCGACATGTCGGAAAGAGTTTACGACAATGTTCAAGGAATTGACTATGATAAGATTTGATCTTTCATAGCGATATTTAGTCTGGACGGATTAATGTAGCAACCACTACATATATTTTGGTATATGGTAGTTGAACAAACAAAACAAGTTCTTCTAACAGAATGGTTACCTAGGATGTGTCCATGACATGATCCAAAGGGTTTTGTTAATTCAAAGGATGCTAAAAGAGTATGCAAAACTTCAATGGTTGAAGTGAGCATCACGGAGTTGGAATCTTCAGCGTGATGAAACCATTAAAAGGTTTAATTTCATCAGAGACGATGAAGATGTTTGCATTTTGCAAGAAATTAAGTGGGAGAGATAAGACATATTTCTAATACATTATGTGAAAGACATATTGTTGATTAGAAATGATGTATCTTTTATTGACACAGGTTAAGAATTTCATTTTGATGAAAGACTTAGGCATAACACAAGAATTAGGCATCAATGTCTATATGGATAGATTGAGGCGCTAATATGGTTTTGCCAAATGTACATAGATAAGATGTTGAATGAGTTCAATATGGAAAGAACAAGAAAGGTTCTTGACGCGCGGAAAGGACTGAATCAAGATTCATGTGTGTTGACACGAGATTCAAGTGTTTTGACACTTGGTGAAATCACAAGAATATTTTGATCAATCATTCTTTGAGATGTACACATCCAGATACGTCCTATGCTCTAAATGTTATGAGTATATACCAGAATGACTCATAAGATGATCACTGGACAATAGTAGGGATATTCCTATGATCTTTGGAAGAACTAAGAATATATTATTTATATAGTGGTAACAAATAATTCATTGTAAATTGTTGCATTGATACTAGTTTTGTCACAAATTAAGTTTATCTCAATTTAAACTATGGGTGGCACAATGTAATGGAAAGGAAGTTCCATAACGGATTTGGTTGAGCACCAAAGTTAAAACATTATGACAGATACTACAACAAAAGGCTAAGTATATGACTGCTATTGTAGCAGCAAATGAGGGCATTTGCGTCAAGTAGTTTGTTATCAAACTAGGTGTGGTTCATAGCGGGATAATACTATGAAGATACATTGTATGACAATTGTATCAACATGATTTAATCCCAAGGAACTAAAGGTCTCACCAAATGACCAAATTTATACAATGCCATCTCATTGGAGAATGAGTAATGCGTAGAGACGCAAGGACATACAAATACACACGGACCTGGAAGTGTCAGATCCGAAGATTATGTTTACCACTAGCAATAGTGTCTATACAACACCAGAAAGCCATAGGTGTTGAATGCACAAGTTTTTTAACTAGATTATTGACTCTAGTGCAAGTGGGAGACTGTTGGATATATGCCCAAGAGGCAATAATAAAGTGGTTATTATTATATCTTTATGTTTATGATAAATGTTTACATCCCATTCTATAATTGTATTAACCGGAAACATTAATACTTGTGTGTTTTGTAAACATAAAAGAGTCCCTAGTAAGACTCTTGTTAAACTAGCTTGTTGATTAATGGATGATCATGGTTTCCTGATCATGGACATTGGATGTCGTTAATAACAAGATCATATCATTAGGAGAATGATGTGATGGACACACACCCATAGTAAGCATAGCATAAGATCAAGTCATTAAGTTCGTTTTGCTACAAGCTTTCAAATGCATAGTAACCTAATCCTTTGACCATGAGGTTATGTTAATCACCATCACCGGATGGGTACTTTGATGACATCAAACACCACTTCATAACTGGGTGGTTATAAAGGTGTCATTGGGTATTTTGAAAGTATGTGTTGAAGCGCATGGACTAAGATTGGGATTTGTCCATCCATATGACGGATAGATATGCTCTGGGTCCTCTCGGTGGAATGTCATCTAGTTAGCTTGCAAGCATTTGACTAGGTCACAAGGGATGACATATCACGGAACGAGAAAAGAGTACTTACCAATAACGAGGTAGAACTAGGTATGGAGATACCGACGATCAAACCTCGGATAAGTAGAATATCGCGTGACAAAGGGAATTGGTTTCATATGTTAATGGTTCTATCAATCACGAAGTCATCGTTGAGTATGTGGGAGCCGTTATGGATCTCCAGATCCCGCTGATGGTTATTGATTGGAGAGGTGTCTTCATCATGTCTGCATATTCACGAACCGTAGGGTGACACACTTAAGGTTCGAAGTTGTTTTAAGTAGATATGGAATATGCGTTGGAGACCGAATGTTGTTTGGAGTCTCGGATTGGATCCGGGACATCACGAGGAGATCCGTAATTGTCCGGAGAATAAGATTCATATATTAGGGATCATTTTCTAAGTTAGGAAATGTTCCGGAGTATTTGTCTAGGGATTCTAGAAGGTTTCGGAATGTTCCGAAAGGTTCTAGTAGTTTTCTTGGAGTTTGCTTGAAAACCAAGAAAGGATACAGGAGTCTTTGTGGGGCAAGACACGGATTCGTGGGGGAGGAGGATTCCTCCCCCCCTCCCAATCCGCCGGCCAAGGAGGGAGGGGAGTCCTACTAGGACTCCCCCTCCCATGGAGCCTCCCTCCTTTAAATAGAGGGGAGGGGGCGCCACCCCCTAGAACTCTCCCATAACAAACCCTAGCCACCTCCTCTCTCCTCCTCCTTCGCTCTGCTCCGGCTTAGGCGAAGCCCTGCAGAAATCTCTACTCCACCACCACCACCACACCGTCGTGCTGCTAGGATTTCGTGGAGAAGATATACTACCTCCATTTTCATTTGGAGCAGGGAGAGGAAGGTGCCTTGACCGACTCATGCGTGTGACCGACTGCGGAAGCGCTGCCGGAACACGGCGCCGGAAGGATCGTCTACTCGATCTTGAGATCGGCAAGTGATCGACTACATCAACCACGAGATCCGATCTCGTAACGCTTTCGGGTCTACAAGGGTTAGTACAGATCTATCTCGTTGCACATGTCTAATAGATTAGATCTTGGCTTTTATCTAGATTAGATCTAGGTTTTGTTCGTTCTTGCGGTAGAATTTTTTTGTTTTCCATGCTACGAACCCATCAGTGGTATCAGAGCCATGTCTATGCGTTGATCTATTGCACGAGTAGAACACAATGGTTTTGTGGGTGTTGGTCCTCGTGCCGTCTTTTGCTTTATGTACTTTGCATCTTGCGGTATGGTGGGATGAAGCGGCTCGGGCTAACCTTACATGTCATCGCACATGAGACTTGCTCCATAGTTGACGTGCAACTCGTATTGCACAAGTGGGTGGGCGAGACATCTACAATGGATTTGCAAAGTGTTTAGACCATTTTCATAATAATGAGTTCAAGTTTTAATTGTACTATCATACTTAAAACAAAAGAACTCCCACTCAAACGAACATCCCTCCACTCGTTTAGTGATCACATGATCCCAATCCCCTGCACCTCCCCCGATCATCACGACCATCTGTGCAGTATCAAAGGTGGACATTCCCTAATATTGATCGCATCAACCATGTGATTCATGCTCGACCTTTCGGTCTCCTGTATTCTGAGGCCATGTCTCTGTAACATGCTAGGCTCGCCAATTCTAACTTGTGTGTATTCGCAGTGCAATATGGCATACACCCACTATATGCGAACGTAGATATGTCTTACACCCGCTCATCACGGCCTGCCTCATACAGAAAAACTTTCTTGGTGGTGCACACACAAGGGGAATGCGATTAACTGGAATACTATGAGGGATTATCTTATTATGCTATCATCAAATATATAATTATATCAGCACAATAAGTAATACTTCATAAAGTAAAGTGTTATGACGTGGTTATAGCACCCTGATCATCATCAATAACTTCAACGAAAGTTTCATAAACTCAGCATTGCCATATCTTAACACATTCCCTATGCAATAATAAAGATAGACGCCTCTATATTATCTATTTCAAGTTTTACACGGCTTTAGGGCTTTCTTGGTTCTTATCACATGGTTCTTATCGGCATAACTCCTTCAACTTATTAAGGAGCAAGAAAATATTATTTTTCAAAAGAATGAACATGAGCGTGAGTATGCTAACGAGATTACTTATCTAGAGAGCTCCCTTGGAGAAGAACAAACCACCAAAGAATCTCTTGAGGAGACCTTTGCTCTAGAACTATCTAGAGTAAAGCAAAACCATGATAGAGAACTTGTGGTGGCAAATGTTCTCAAAACTAGAAATGATGAACTCATAGTTGCCCATGCTAAACTCGTTGAGGATTTTAAGCACCTCGAAAATGGCTCTCGGGTCATTAAGAGTGAGCTCATCAAACTCACCGAGTCACATGAGCAACTTAAAGCTTCATATTCAAAAATCTTGCAAAGTTTTCCTCACCTCTTGCTACTATTGATGATGCTTGTGCTACTAACTCTATTTCTTGTGAAGCATCAATGTTCATGGAGAATGTTGAGCTAAAGGCTCAACTTGCTTTGCTAACTAGCAAATATGGGATATTGGAGGAAAGTCATGTTAAGATCTCAAGCTCGCATTAGGATCTTCTAGTCTCCCATGATAGGCTAAAGTTAGCTCATGAGGCTTTTGTGTCAAAGGTAACATCTAGTGGGCCTCATGTGGACATTATCACTATTTCTACTCCTAATGTGATATTGCCATGTGCTAGTTCTTGTAATTCATCCTTGCATAACCATACTATATCTTGTGATGACTTGCATTCCGTGCCTTGTTGCTCTAACAATGAAAATTCTACTTCCTCTACTACTATTGTTGTTGACACTAACCATGTAGAGGAAATTAGAGAGCTCAAGGCTCAAGTCACTTCTTTGAAGAATGACTTGAAAAAGGGTCATAAAGGAAGGCCACACTTAACCACATCTTGAGTGTTCAAAAATCCCCCAATGACAAGAGTGGACTTGGATTCAACTCCAATATCAAGAAAAAGTCCACTAACAAGTTGAAGCACAAGGGTAACAAGAAGAATGGCCAAGATCAAGCGAAGTATTTGGCTAACATTATTTGCTTCAAGTGCAAGGAAGAGGTCATCATGTTAGATCTTGCCCATTGAAGAAGAAGCCTCTTTGTGTGAAGCAACAAGTGAAGTAGCCTCAAGCTATACCTTAAGTTGTAGATGGGCCTCTTCCTAAGAGGACTACTGGATCTCTTCCTCAAGTTGTGGCATCACCTAAGAAGAAAGCGAGCAAGAGAAGGGGCGCATTTCTTACTCATGCATTAGTGTTATCTCCTCATCCAACCCTATCTTGATTGATGATGCTTATTCTCTTCGTAAGGATGAGGTTGGCAATGTGTTTGCCAAATTTGTTAGTGCTCAATGTGGTGTCAAAAAAAGAACCATTTGGGTTGCCAAGCCTATTGTGACTAACTTCTTAGGACCCAACTTGGTTGGGGACCAACAAGCCAAAACTTGATCAATAGGTGATTTTGGAGGACAATGGAGACTTGGTTTCATCATGTAGAACTGAGGGATCTTCATTTATTATATTTGTCAAGCCAAGTAATGTGGATAATATTGCCTCTATTATATTTCCAATATTCCTCCTCGCGGTAACATCTGATTAACTCATTACATTGAAAGTTACTCGCCCCTTGTACATGTGTTGGTTTTGTACCTTTAATGTTTTTGTACATGTTGTGCTTATCACTTAATTATCTTGAGTTATCAAGTTTATTTGTGTTCGTTGGTTTGCACACCATGTATGTGTGTTTCTTGTGTTTGAGCTATTATTGAATTCAATTTATATCTTTTTGGCTCTTGTGAGAGATTAATGTACTATCCCATTTTGGGGGAGTGTTATGCTTGGGCATTCCACAATCCTAAAAATGTGTGTACATGAGGAATACCACTTAGTAGTGATATTGCAATATTATCTAGTATCTATGAGGTATGTCATCCTCATGAGAAATTTAAGTTCTATAATGTCCATTAATTATCTCTATTTTTGATATTGTTGCCTCGTGTTGAGATTTATGGTTATCACATTATGGGTGAGTCATATGCTTAGTGCATATTACGAGCCTAGAAAATGTGAAAAGTCGAGGTTGTGTCACATAGAATTGATATTAATAATTATCTAGCTCCTATGTGACACATTTTCTCAAACAAGTTCAATGCCTTTGTTTCTCATATTTTGTATCTTGTTTGTGAGAGTGTTTCTTGATATGTGTTTCCTCATATTTGTATCTCTATATCCACACGGAAACCATTAGCTTCAAGCTATTCTAATCACTAGTGATTGTGTGAGTATTGGAAGCTACCAACAATTTCTTTTGAAGCATCAAACTTAATTCTTATACATTGTTATATGCTTCTTAGTGTGAATATGATCTTGAATATCCTTGTGAACTACCTCGGGAAGATTTTCCCAATACTTCTTGTACTTGGACAATTAGTACTAGATTAATGGTAGAAGTTATTGATCATATTCACTTTGGCCTTTGCTTAATTTTGTACTATCTCTTTCCAAGAAAATGTTTTGCGTTGTCTCCCAAGCTTTCCTTGCCTCTTATGGATCTTCTTATTTTATGAGTATCCTAGTGTGTTTTATTTATTGAAGGTAGTAGTGATGATCTCATTTGTGTGCATTTTGCATTCAAAAGCAAAATTCTATATAATGTACTACTTATGGGTGGGCTTTTCTATATTATTTAGAACACTCCTTTATGTTTCTTGCCTTGATCCATATCATGCTTTATGTTCTTGCAAGTTCGATCTTTTCGTTTTGGTATTTTGTGCCATCATGAAAAGTATTGAGAGTTTGGTTTATGTGTTGGAACCTTGCTCTTTTGAGAGTTGGTTTTGTCTCATTCCTTGTTTCGTGTTTTGACCTTTTTAGAATGAGATAAATCCTTGAGCATTTGTGTTTTTATCTATCTTTTGATTTTTGGCTTTTGCCTAGTTCATTTGTTGAACTTATGATCTTTCATGTGTTGATGGTTCTTTGCTACAATTTGGACACCGTTTGTCATGTCACACTCTTGTGTGTACTGTGTTGGTTTACTTGGTGTTTTTGTTCAAATTATATCTCTTTTTTGGTTTTTGAAAGCCTTGTGGATGCATATTTACTACATGTTTATATTATGGCATGCTTGCTTTCTTTGATCCAATATATAGGAGAAACTCCACCAAATCACATTGGCTAAGGTGTGCATGAAATTCAATTTCATATCAATATGCACATATTTATGTGGAGTACCTCCTATGTATTATAGTTGCTCTAACTACTCTAGACCCAATTTTTTTGGGGACCATTTTGTACTTAAATGTGTTGTAGGTACATTGGTGATATATTGGATGCTTGTCTCTCAAAGTTTGAAGAAGTGGTGTGTTCATGGAAATTGGAGGCAACCTATAGGATGATCAACGAATTCATTTCCTCTACATCCTACCAATTATATATCGGTAACAAGTATCCCTTTCTCATGCATACACATATTGCTTCCAACCTCTCGTAGGTTGCTTCGTGGCATGATCTCTCTTATATTTGCAAATATTGTTGTTCGGGTTTTGGTCGTATTAGATAATCTTATTGCAAATGTGAGTATGTTGAGATGAGTGCATATTAGAGGGACTATACAAAATCATACATATGATTCACCTTACCAAATATGTCAACCTAGCAAGTTCATTGCCTATATCTTCCTCAATCTCTCTCATGTGCAATAGCGAGAATTTGCAAATTGAATACTTCCTATGTGATACTTGTTGCCTTTCTCCATATATTCCAACCATCTCCTTTTCCCTTGGTGATTGTTGTAATGTATGTAGTGTGTTGGTGTGTGAAGCTCATTAATGAACAATAAGATAATATTGTGCCTTTGTCCATGCTTTCAAGCAAAAATCTTATTGGTATATGTTATGACTTCATCTTGCTTTCTATATGCTTTCTTTTATATCTTCTTTGTGTGTTCTTGTTTCTTTATGGGCATATGTCTTTGTGATGTTATCAACTTAGAAACTTATACACACAAGAGAAGATAATTTGTTAGTTGATAT
This sequence comes from Avena insularis, assembly GCA_023614405.1. Lineage (NCBI taxonomy): Eukaryota > Viridiplantae > Streptophyta > Magnoliopsida > Poales > Poaceae > Avena > Avena insularis. The sequence continues at coordinate 90,905,495 of CM042684.1, forward strand.
TGTATTCCTTGGATACCACAACTTATTCCTTTTTGATTCTTCGGTGACTTCCAAATTTATTTTCCTATGAGTGCTTGTTCCTTTTGTTTGCAACTTCGGGCACTCATATTTGTTCCCTCATGCCTTGTATTGTTAAATGAATTTGGATGAGTGAGGATTCCATGATTATGCACTTTGTTCCCAAATGCAATTATCATAATTGGTGCATAATCTTTGGGGAGCTCACCTAATTCATTTAATAATGCTCAATTGTCTTCTGTCTCATTTGTTGTGTTTTAAATGCTTATGGGGGAACGAGGATTCCAAATTTGTGCATGATGCATTCAAATGCAACTATTCTATTTGTGCACAAATCTTGTGGAGCTTCTCTATTTTTATTTGAAACACGCATTTAATTGTATCATAACATCTTGTTGTTTCCATCTGATCTCGCTTGTTGTTTTCAATTGGTTTGTCGGATCTTGTGATTGCTTGGGTCATTTGTTGCTGCTTCTTTTATTTTTGTTTACCTTGGCAATCTTTGGGTCCTCAATATAGTTCTATTTCGTCCCAAGTATTCATCATTGGATATGTGCAAATGCACACCTTTGGAGGAATTATCACTATATTGGCCTTCTAGAACTTTTCACCCATTTTGGCAATCGATGCCAATGGGGGAGAAGTTTTAGAGGGTTTAAGGGAAGTTGGTTTATGCTTGAGTTTGTTCTTAAGCATTAGCTTGTCATGCTCTTGAATCTTGTTGTTGCTTAGCATGTGGTTTATATAGTGGAAACTCCACCAATGTTTATGATTGGCAAATATGCAATGAAAGTGAAGTTCATCACACATGCATAGATTGTGGGGGAGTTTTCTCTATAAATGGTGATGGTACCAATATCACATACTTGTTTAGTATTTGATATTGGTGATACCATTTATTGTTAAAATTCCTTATATAAACCCTCTCAAAGAGATTGTCATCAATTACCAAAATGGGGGAGATTGAAAGAGCATGTGAGCCCTGATACGTCGTAAACGTATCTATAATTTTTGATGTTCCATGCTTCTTTAGTATCTACTTTCTTATGTTTTGTTCATACTTTGAGGTATTTTTATACATTTTCTGGAACTAACCTATTAACAAGATGCCATAGTGTGAGTTGCCTGTTTTCTGCTGTTTTTTGTTTGAGAAAAGCTAGTAAGGAAATATTCTAGGAATTGGACCGGACAAAAGCCAAAGTCAATATTTTACCCGAAGCAACACAGAGTCCAGAGGGGATACGAAGTGGCGCACTAGGGCGGCCACACCTGGTGGCGGCGTGGCCTGGGCGGGCGCACCACCGGGGGATGTGGGCCCCCTAGTGCTCCACCAACCTTGCCCTTCCGCCTATAAAAGCCTCTAGTGACTAAAACCCTAAGTACCTGATCAAAATTCCACCGAAAGAGTCTATAGCCACAATCATCTCCATCTCTAGACCAGGAGGGATCTGAAGCTCTCTTCGGCACCCTGCTGGAGGGGAGAGATCACCCTGGAGGCCTTCTTCATCACCATGCCTACCTTCGGTGTGATGCGTGAGTAGTTCATCCCTGGACTACAGGTCCATGTAGTAGCTAGATGGTTGGTTCTCCTCCTTTGTGCTACCATGTTTAGATCTTATGAGCTCCATTCATGAACAAGATCATATATTTGTAATCTTACATGTTGTGTTTGCGAGGATCCGATGGATATTGAGATGCTATTTCAGACTGATTATTGATTCTATCATGTCTATGTTATTTGTGATCTTGCATGCTCTCCGTTGCTAGTAGCTATCTTGGCCAAGTAGATGCTTGTAACTCCAAGAGGGAGTATTTATGCTTGATAGTAGGTTCGTGCCTCTAGTAATCTGGGGACTAAACAACAATCCTTTGTCAATGGGGCAATTGTATTGTTTACTTCACACACTTTGCTTAATGCAATTATCTGTTGCTTGCAACTTAATACTGGAAGGGGTTCAGATGATAACCTAAAGGTGAATTATTAGTCATAGATGCAGTATTATGTTGTAATGCCCAATCAAATCTCGTATGAGTCAAGTGTAGGGGTTCCGCGTATGAAAACAATAATTTTTACCCTACGCCCCTGAACCCCTAATACTGCCAGGATCTCTGTATTAGTAATACAGTAACATGAGGGGCTTTTCGTGAACTTACCCTTGAAGACCGAAAAGCATTGTCAATTCTCAGGAGAGCATGGTTGATGTAGACAAGCCGAAGCCGACCTCAAGGTCGTGATGAAGTCCTTGCGCTTCTGTGGCTCCAACGACTTGAGGTCTCAAGTGCGACACCTCACGGGGAGTTACACACGTCCCGTGCCTGACGATGACTCCCGCTTCCCCTATCCAGCAGCAGTTGCGGAAGTAGAGCTCCTAGATCCAAATTCTGCAGCGCGACGGTGCTCCGCGGTGAAGATGTCTCTCGATCGCGCAGTCCGAACTTGGGACCACGGTCACGAGTGAGAGAGAATATCAATTGGAGGTCCTCCCAAAAGTGAAAAGACCTTTATTGAATATTGTGTGTATTTATCTGGCTAAATACCCCCACTATATATAGGGGAGAGGAGGTACTACATCCCTCAAAGTCCTGGGGTGGGACTAAAGGAGAGGAGGGGGAGGGCAGCCACCGGTCGACCCTAGTGGGCCCCGCACGGGGGGGGGGGGGGGCTAGGCACAGCCGGCCACCCCCTTTGTCCCTTCTCCCTCTCTCCCTTCCCTAATGGGCCCTCTCCCCTCTGGGAATTTGCCCATTAAGCTTTTTGACCTTTGAAATTTATTTTCTCTTTATTAAATAATTATGAATAAATGATTAAATAAATATTTAACATTCATTCATATATTATTCAACCTCTGTGGCTATGGAACACTTCCACCTCCACTCCGGACATCCTCCGGACTTACCGAAACCGTTCCGGTTTTATCTCTACTATTCTTCGGTAATTCTACCAATCCTATAAACACTCTCTAAGCATCATCAAGCCCTTAAGCATGATACCCCATGATTCGGGAACACTCCATACATGGTCGGGACACTCCCGCAACAATGATCGACAGAGGGACCTGGATGGCCATGTGACCCCTGTGTGTTCCACAAAGATCTTTTGTCGTTTGAACCGGGACAGTCGTGTCTTATTCCCTTTGTCTCTCAATACTTGTATTGCCCGAGATCTGATCAATGATATCACCATGTCGTGTTCAATCTCATTACCGAACAATTCTACTTCACTCGTTCTGACAAGTGATATCCCTGTGATCAAATCACAAGTTGCGCAGCTATTGGATATAACTTCTCCGAGTGGGCCCTTGAGTATCTTTCCGTCATGTGAACGAACAAATCCCGCTCTTGACATATATTGCCTCTATGGTTTCCTCTGAGTACCTGAACACACCTTTATAACCACCATATTACCAAGTGGCGCTTGATGCTATCTAAGCACTCCCGGGAGACAGTGATTGATATAGCCTCACGATCTAAGGAATAGTCTACAAGGATCCATTTCTAATCATCGTAACTGGAACTCCGTGACATGATCTGGTCACGATGTTTAGGTTGGGTATTGGTTCATCATCTCATTCACGGAATGAGTTGACTCCATTTCCAACTGGCATAAATTCCACATGATCAGGAAACATGATCATCTGTTGACCAATGAGCCAGTGACTAGAGTTTCACTAGGAACCCCTGGTTTTTTGTATATCACACATGTATTGATGTTTCCACTCAATACAGTTATAGCATGATATAAAACTTAATCATAAACTATATGAAATATGATAATAGTCCTTATTACTATTTGTCTCTAGGGCATATTTCGAACAGTCTCCCACTTGCACTAGAGTACAAATACATTAGCTGCATTTGTTCTTAATCATTGGCACCAGAACCGGTACCCTGAACATGCTTTCTCATGGAAGAGGTTGTCTTGGGTCTGTACTTTACAGTCCCAAATCCTTTGCAACTTACTAATGTCACCTTGATTGACATTAATACTTTATCATCACATGATAACATCTGTGTGTATGCATAAGCTATGGCGGCTAACGAGGCCTGATTCCAGGAGCCTACAGTGACTTTAGATCAACCTCGAGGGCTTTCTCATGGGCACTGTGCCCTGGGACACATCATTCTATGTTAAAAGCGAACTAGCCCTGCCATAACATTATACAGCACTTTAGATTGTACCCTTATCTATTATTATAAATGTATTCATCAAAACACTAGTGCACTCTATACAACTTTCGATGTTTTGTTCACCTCGCTTCCTACTTGACATTAATCGGTATTTACAGGAGATTCCAACATATTCCCTTATAACATAACCCTTTATGTTTTAAGATATGTCATCCTTTATGGACTTGGAAAATATGTCTACAGTTCTATATTAGACACTGTGGACAAACTTAGCTCAACATTCTGTGATTTGAACTTAATCACTTTCAAACATTCCTTATTGGATTACATATTATGTTAAGTTATCATCATGGTTTTTTAAGATAGAACCTATGTCTCAACATAGAGGATGATGATCATCCTTTTCTTTCTTTCAACCATTCATGTTTAAACTTAATACTATTCCTAACTTGAGTTATTAAGGACTAGTTCCTTAATTAACTTCTATTCCGAAACCCTTTTTAGAATCCCTTAAGGAATACTACATAATTCATAATACACTTATTATCAATTTCTACACCTCATAAATCATTATTTATTGGCACTTGCACTTTTATTCTTAATGTGTCGAATACACACTTAAGAATCACTCCTATAAGCATGTTCCTACCATATTTGGGTATGAGTCAGTACTCTTACTCAAACTATGTTCCTACATATTTGAATTTAAGACTTATATTGCTCCCACTCAAAAATATGTCATTCACATATTGTTTTAAGAAGACTTTCATAGATCCCACTCAATTTCATGAAAATTGCATATCTACTCACTGTTTTGAACAACTTCAAAATCCTTTGATCAAATATCAAACTTGGAGATTTACTATGAGATACTAGTACTTTTACTAGTTTTAAATCCACTAGACATTTAGCACACTTGAATCAAATTCATTTGAATTCGTCCAATACTTGACAAATTGTGCTTTTGTCATTCACCCCTTTTCCACTATGGCTTTGCAGTCATTTGGGAAAATTCAAGTAACCACTTTTACTTATGAGATTCAGCAACGAATTGCTTTCTAATCTCAAGTGAATTTTACTTCTAGGATTTCTCATAATTCTAGTTTACCATTATTTCCTTAGTAGTTCGTAGGTATGTCATATTCCAAGAATGATGACAAATGATTCAAAAATGTCTCCATACTAGATATGGATTACATTTTGAATACTACTTCATGTAGTGAAAACACCAGTGGGGAAAACACAATGATCATTATCATTGATTCTTTTCTGTTGTGAAGAGAATCGTTCAGGAACGTTGTCCGTTGCGCTTCTCAACACTCTGATGCAGGGATTTGAATCGACATTGTGTTTTTCACTATCTTCCATTTGCTCCATAATCGAGAAATATCACTTAAAGTGAGCTTTCTCAAGAATGCACCAAAATCCAAGCAATACAAGTTTTTCTTCTCTTTTGGTTTCAGCTATGGATTTCGTATTCAAAGTTTCCAATGAATACTCTACAAGGACTTATTCGCTATTGTTTTGGTTATATCGAATAACCCCAAAACTTTTACAATGATCCATACCAGATATGGAGCCGCTTTCACGAATTCAAATGGTTCACTATATATTCTAATTGAGTGCTAACTATTTCTAACTAATGGTTGCTACATCTATACTACAATGATTTATTTGGTGCCATCGATTCACCCACTTTGATATCTAATATCACATTGTGATGCTTTGCATTTTGACGTTTCAAAATGCTTAGCATTCCACAATTTCTTTTATGCCAATCTTATAAAGCTGAATTTCATTACTATTGATCAAATCATAGTAATTAGATTCTCTTTTATATTTATAGCCTTTGTTGATGAAACACTTTGATCATATCAAATAGTTTCATACTTATATTTCCTTTGGTAAACTACTTTACACATTTAAACACTCGTATAATGATAATCACCATTTTCGTTAAAACACAATACATAGAATATGTATTTACTTTCAACAATTCATTAAACACTTTGTATTCAAGTAATACACGGTGTTCAAGTTATTTTGCCAAACTTAGGCATGATTCATATGTGATACGAAAACAAGTGTCTTTCACATATTATCCATAACTTTGAATTTTAAACAATGGTTTCATTCATTAATGAATATATCATTACGTTGGGTATTTTTAAAGACATTTCAATATTTTACAAATGTTTATGTATTATCAATTAGTTTCAAAACAACCAGGATAATTTACATATAATCAAACAAGACATGAACACAAATAGAAATCATTCATAAAAGTAGAACAACTGTTTGTTACAAACTGATACGAATAACCGTCTCACAAAGTGTGAGACACACTAAAGAAGTTCATAATATTTTGATTACAATAACTATCCAAAACATAAACTAAAGAAGTTCATCATCATCCTCGCCATCAACACGCAACGTCACCTCCTCTCCAGCAAGCACCTCTCATGCAGAAGGACCTGTTTTCAGCAAAACAAAACAAGTATCAAATATGCTTAACACTGCAAATGTGTTCGCAAGATTATAACATTTATAAAATTGTATATCAAATATATACCTTTCTCATTGATGACCTCAGCGACAACAAGTTCAACCATCACATTCCTGAGATGTGATACGAACCTGTGGAATTCCATTGATTCCGCGTCGCCTCTCATAATGCATGTCCTGACTTGTGTTTGGTAGCTTGGTGGCAACGACCGTAGCACAATGCCATTTGCAAAAGAGTCCGTCATCCAGCTATCCAGGAAGTATGTAGGCCTCATGGACACATCATGCATGCGCTCCAAGTGGTCGTCAAGCGATGAGTTTTCTTCCATCTTAATGGAGAGGAAATCTCCCATCAGCTCATGCTCCCATATGCGTGCTTGTTCTACGAAATGTGTCCTAAGCTGTAGCATTACCATACGAGGGTTGACATCACCCATGAAAGGCCACAGCTCGTCCACCATTCTGAAATGCATTGTAATAGAAATGAAGGAGGCCATTTCCCGATGGAGATAGCGGTGTTCTCGCTGCTCTGGGGTCTCTAAGTCAATGGGCTGATCCAAATCCATACCGTTGAGTATGTAGTCGACCATGTCATTCTCGCTAAGGAGAACGTGGAGACGCGCAACCCATATAGAGAAGTTTGATCCATCTAATCCGAGCTTCTCTCCTTCTAACTAATAATCGTCAACAGGAAAGGTGGCATCAGGGAGATATTTTCTACATTTACAATTGCAAAAAGGAATTTAGACTAAGTTTATAATTAAACGAGTTAATAATAACTCCACTCAGAAACACCTATCCCCAGAAGGGTTCCTAGTGATAACACGACCCCTATCAGCTACATCTCCCCCGATCATCACGGCCATCAATGTGGGTTCAAGGGTGGACGCTAAACGTTGGTCACATCATTCATTCGACTCGTGCTCGATCTTTCGACCATCATTGTTCCAAGGCCATGTCTGTACATGCTAGGCTCACCAACTCAACCTTAGTGTATTCGCTGTGCAACATGGCTTACACCCACTGTATGCGAGGGTAGATATGTCTAACACCCGATCATCACGGCCTGCCTCATACCGAAGAACTTTATTGGCGGTGCACACTAAGTGGGAACACAATCATTGGTATTTTTAATAGGGATCATCTTATTAGGCTACTGTCGAGTACCTAATACTAGCACATGCGATGTGATATGGTCCTTCACGTCGTGATCTCCATCCGTCGTCACCGGATGCCGGCGACAGGGTTCTGGCGCCATAGACACCAGGGTACCGTTGTCATTCCGGCGTGGTAGTTTGTCATCTCCATGACTATCTACTACTACGTAACATAAGGTAATCACTTTACCTTTGACACAACCATATCAAAAAGCAACACCCCCTTGCAAAACAAAGTTAGACGCCTCTACTTTATCTTTGCTTGTTTTATGTGGCTGAATGGGCTTTCGCACAAGAACCATTCTTACCTACGAACTTTCCGCACAACGCTGATCAAATAGTTGTCTCTACTACACCACTTTCGGGGCCCTCCATTGGAAATGGTATACCAACTAATGCGAGAGAGACTGCCACCCCCCTAAGCCACTTTATACAGTACAAGCCGTATGTCAAGCGTGGACCAGTCCCGCGAATGAATGCGTAAAGTCGGTTGGGGGGCGCTTCATCAAGCATTACTGCGGTATACACAAGTACACGTGGGAGGGTAACAACTAAAATATCAACGCCCACACGCTACATCTCGTGTGTTCTAGCCATACTAGCATTACTACACATAGATCTAGCTCTGATACCACTGTAGGGGTTCCGCGTATGAAAACAATAATTTTTACCCGACGCCCCTGAACCCCTGATGCTGCCAGGACCTATCTATTAGTAATATAGTAACGGGAGGGGCTATTCGCTAACTTACCCTTTAAGACCAAAAGCTTTGTCAACGCTCAGGAGAGCGTGGTTGATGTAGACGAGCCGAAGCCGACCTCAAGGTCATGATGAAGTCCTTGCGCTCTTGTGGCTCCAACGACTTGAGTGCCTCAAGTGCGACACCTCGCGGGGAGTTACACATGTCCGGTGCCTGAAGATGACTCCCGCTTCCCCGATCCAGCAACAGTTGTGGAAGTAGAGCTCCTGGATCCGAATCCCGTAGCGTGACGGTGCTCCACGATGAAGATGTCTCTCGTTCGCGCAGTCCGAACTTGGGACCACGGTCACGAGTGAGAGAGAATATCAATTGGAGGTCCTCCCAAAAGTGAAAAGACCTTTATTAAATTTTGTGAGTATTTATCTGGCCAAATACCCCTACTATATATAGGGGGAGGGGAGGTACTACCTCCCTCAAAGTCCCGGGGTGGGACTAAAGGATAGGAGGGGTAGGGGAACCCGCCGGCCGGCCCTAGTGGGCCCCGCGGGGGGGGGGGGGGGGCTAGGCCCAGCCGGCCATCCCCTTTGTGGGCCACCCTGGTCAGTGAGGTACTGTGAGGATACTCGGAAAGTATATCCCCAACAGCAGCCCCCGGAGGCCTCCAAGATCCAAAGTCGGATTCATCATCATCTAGCTTGATCTTTCGGCTTGCAGAATCTTGAAGGGTTCTTGAAACTTCAAAAGAAAAGATACGATCCGGGTCTCAAAAAATGAGTCAGACCTATGAATATGTTATTCGGGTTTCTAGCTCGAAGTTCAAACTAAGACGAAACTTGGTCTCTGACGTAACCTGACACTAGTCATGGTCAAGTCACATCACTGACAGACACTTCTTGTTAGCATGACCGTTGGTGCGTCCACCTTTCGCGGAACCGAGGCACCATTTCAATCCGTGCGTGGAGATCGAGGCGGCGTAATCATCGCGTGGGGGTTTCCCAGTTCCTTCCATGACGCGTGTCACGTTCACTATAGCGTTTACACGAATCTTGACACGGCCGGTGGATATAAGCGGTGAGGATCCTATTCCTCATCTCTCCTCACCATCAGTTTCGCCGTTTCCTTCTCCCCTATGCTTCCCACGAACCTAGAGCTCCTCTACTCCCTAGAAATCTCCAGCGCCGCCCATCCAAGGTCACCGGTACACCAACAAAATGGCTTCTGCATCATCTTCCAACACAGCGGCGACGGTGGCAGCACGGAGAAGGAGAGCAATCGTGGGGTTTGGATCCCGTGCATCCTCGACGATGCCAAGCTCCGCATCATGGAAGAAGAAGGGCTCCTCCGCACCGGCGACTGGTGGAGCGGCTTCGGCGAAACCATCCCCAACCCTCGCGACGACGAGCGAGTGGACTTAGACACTCACCTTGACAGAGGTCTGAGCTTTCCTCCCTCAGATTTCTTTTCCGAGGTCATAGATCATTACGGAGTTCATCTCCATCATCTCCCCCTGGACTCCATCTTAGAGATGAGCGCGTATGCATCCTTGTGCGAGGGGTATCTCGGCATTAGGCCGAGCCTTACTCTCTTTCGTTATTATTTCCATGTCCGGTGAAATTCCATTATTGTCGGTAATCCTTACATTCCCGGTACTATTAGTTTTTCGGTTAGGCGAGAGCGCGTCTATCCTCGGATTATGGCCAGTGAGTCGGTCAAACAATGGCTTTCGTCGATGGAGCTGCCACGCCCCAAGAGTCTTGGGACGCAGATGCCCCGGCTCTCAGTGATGATCTGCTTCTTTCCAAGAGGCGGATCGAGTTTTTGATGAAATACAAGGGCCTGAGAGGGTCCGATTTAGTTCACTGCTGGGTGGCATGCCGGATCCAACCTGTTCAACATCATGGAGAACGACTGATGCACTCCATCATGTCGTCGAAGAAGGATTCCCTCCGAATCAGCCCCAAGGCCTACGAGCCAAAAGATTATGTATGCCAAATCAAATGGCTGATAAGGGAGCGGATTGAGAGGAAGATTCCGGAGCTGTCCTTGGACATGCATACGTCGGAAGATACCGTAGTGCCGGTAAGCTTCCAGCAACAACTTTTATTATGTGCTCATCTTTATGTTATTTCGCAATACTGAGATATCTCTTCTTTTCAGCTTGCCGACCTCCCCAAGTCAGAGCTTGCTCCGGTCGAGGGATATCCTCCAGAGTTTTCTCAGGATGAAGGAGAGTTGGTTCCACTACCGGATGTTATTCCTCAAAAGCGCAAAGCTCTGACAGTGGCCATTGGCACAAAGGAAGTGCCCGTTGTGAAGAGGTAATCTTTCCTCACAAGGTCTTTGTATTATTGGTCTTAATTCTTTCCGAGATGTAACGTTCCATGTTCTATTACCTTCTCAGAGCTAAACATCTCACCAAGGGCAAAGGGAAAGGGGTTGTCTCGAAGCCTCTATGCTAGTAGAAGCTAAATTTGACTTCTCCTGCCGGAGCTCCTTCGACTCCTGCCCCTCATCCTTCTACAGCACCGGAGATTACTCCATCTCCTATTGTTGCAGAAGATCCGGCTCAACCAGCAGAGCTAGTGATCCTTGGATCACAGACTGACGTCACCATGGGTAACTCAAGTTTTGATAAGGGTGAACCCTCTTCGGGTAATGATACCTCGGTAGAGACCTTCGCCGACAATCTCCTAGACAATCCGGGACTTGCCAAACTTGGCTTATCTCGGAAGTCTGTGGAGGAGATCCAACGGCTAGCCGGGCAATGCCTGCAAGCCGGACTACCTCTACGGAAGAAGAAGCACAAGAAGCAGAGGATATCAAGCATTCTGATCTTCTTGAACAAGTTCGTCTTCCCGACAAGAAGCTGAGGACCGGCAAGCTTCCAACTGTGCTAGTGGTCCCCCTAACCCTCTCCGAGAAAGTTGACACCAAAGTGAATACGAGTTTGAACAAACACACTCACGAACAATATGTAAGTCGGACTTCCAACTCCCATTTTTCCTTATTTCATATCCTATCCTCTAGCCCCCAAGCATGAATCTGGACTATCAAATCCGGTTTAATGCTTCCTTAGGATGCCAAAGAATGAACTAGTGTAGCCCCAAGGCTCGTGCTGATATTAGTAAAAATATTAGCCCGAGTCTTTAGTAGACTTCTGACTCTGGGTATTCTGACTTACAGAAAGTATGTTCCTATAACCAGGATTTATTGAAGAATGTTTGCAACAAGTGGAAAGAAATCAAAGCTCTCAAGCTTGAAAATGCAAAATTGAAAGTTTCCAAGGATGAGGCTGAATGTAAACATTCCAGAACTCAAACCTTGTCTTGTATTTCACAGTCGAATTTTTTTTGTTCAACTTTTGTTCTTTTGACTATAGCACTGGTAAAGCAGTGTTGTGCTATGATTGAAGAGGACGAGAATCTTAAAACCCTGGTGGTGGAAAACAAGGAACTCCGCCAAGAGCTGGATAAACTTAAGGATGATCATGAGAAGAGCATTGCTCAAATTCTCGAATCCACCTCCATGGCCACCGAGGAGCGTGATCGTAAGATTATGCTTCAAGATAAGAAAATTTTGGATCTTAGCAATGATTTGTTCAGAGAGAGGGACATTGCCGAGGCACTCCGGGCTGAACTCCAAGGTCTTCGGGAAGAGAAGGCCAAAGTTGATGATGTCATCTTTCGTATGTTTCCCTTTTTCTGACTTATCTTCATCTTCCGACTCTTTGGAGTCCGGATTTATTTGATTAACCCCTTTGCATGACATGCGTAGGTCCTCTGAACTTACTGGACTCAGCCTCTGCCTAATCTCGCACCAGCCGGCTTACCCAAGTCTGTGATCTGTTGCATGACTTCCGCCAATCCATCAAAGATATTGGCGAAGTTCTCAAGGTTCCGGATATGCATAGCATGTCCGGCTTTGAAGTGCGAGATAAGGCCAAAGAGATGCCGCAGCTTGTCCAGGACTAGAACATGTCCTACACGCGAACTGCAGCGCATAACGCTCTCACCATGGTTATGAGCCACCATGGAAACATGGAAATCTGGCAAGTAACCAGAGGGTACTGCAAGGTGGATGAAGATGGACAGGATCAAGACATCAAGGCTATCATGGACTCCTGCGCCAGATATGGGTGCCATGTAGCTGACTTGACCAGCTACGATACTCCCTTCTTCACCCGCGTGAACACGCCATCTCCGCCTTCCGAAGAAACAGCTGAAGTTTCCGACGATGATCAAACCATATCAGATTTGAACATCTCGGAACATTATCAACACGAGGCTGATGTATCCAGCGAGCCGACAGCTCTTACCTCTCCCACTGCATCATAGAGTATCAGAAAGAACAATGTGTTATTCTGAAAACAATTTGGGTCTGTAAATAAGTAGTATGATACTTTTGCTAGTGCTAAGCTTTATTCTATCTATTCAACACTTTTGGCTTTAATGTTATGTGCCTGAAATGTTTGCATAAGCACTTGTATTTTTTGTCTGCACTTATCGTTTATCTGGCTTTCCGCCTCGTCCCTTTCGTGAGCCGGTCAACTTTTAGCATGGAAACTTTGCCGAGCAACAGAGCTCAATTGCTAAACCAGTTTAAACTCAAAAATAAATCCGGCCTCCGGTACCAACAATTCACTACTCGGAAAATGCCCGCATCCAACAATCAGACAAATAACCAAAGCACATACTATAAAATTTAGATTTATACCCGAAGGTAGCAATTTTAGAATCGAAAATCTAAACCAGAACAAACATGAGCATAAAGTACTTTCAAGTATTCTGGGATTTTCGACTGTGACATGGTCATTCGGAAATAAGATGGTAAAAACTTCTCAGAAAGAATTTGAGGCAACCAAAACTTTATTTCTTATTGAACATGTACACATATATGATTACAAATAAAAATAAACTAAGAATAAAAGGGACGTAGCTGAGCAATATTCCATGGTATGTCTAATTCATCCAGGTTTGTACTGCCTCCAGCTCTCTTTCTCTTCTTAGTAGTAGGTCTTTCTTTGACTGGCCGCATATCAGTTAGGTAGTATGAACCATTATGCAATACTCGACTAACTAAAAATGGCCCTTCCCATATTGGGGAAAGTTTGTGCTTTCTTTGCTGCACAAGCCGGAGAACTAAATCGCCCTTATTGAAAGACCGGTTTCTGACTCTCTGGCTATGATACTTGCGTAACTTCTGCTGATAGGCTGTTGATCTCATCTCAGTAACGACGCGAACTTCTTCGACTAAGTCAAGATCATTTTGTTCGGCATCCTCTTCAATATACACGGCCACTCTAGGAGAAGTGTGAATCAAATCACTAGGAAGAACTGCTTCTGCGTCATAGAACAAGAAGAAAGGTGCGTATCCGGTTGACCTGTTTGGAGTTGTTCGCAAACTCCATATTACAGAAGGTAATTCCTCTGCCCAAGCCCCCGCAGCACGTCATAGTGGTGCTTCGAATCTTGGTTTTAGGCCTTGTAGGATTAAACCATTTGCTCTTTCGACTTGTCCATTAGCTTGCGGATGTGTGACTAACGCAATGTCAAGCCGGATATTTTGTTCATTGCAGAATTCGGCAAGTTCTCCCATAGAGAAGTTACTCCTGTTGTCCGTGATAATGCTATGTGGATAATCGTATCGGATTATGACATCCTTGACAAATCTTCTAGATGTTGCTCCATCACAACTAGTGACGGGTTCAGCCTCAATCCATTTGGTGAATTTATCCACCATCACTAAGAGGTGAGTAAATCCACTTGGAGCCCGTTTAAACGGTCCTACCATGTCAAGCCCCCAGACCGCAAAAGGCCATGTTATAGGTATTGTTTGCAGCTGATCAGCCAGAACGTGAGCTTGTTTGGCGTATTTTTGGCAGCCCTTGCACGTCTTGACCAGTCGTTCGACATCTGCCTTGGCTGTAAGCCAGAAAAAACCGTGTCGGAAAGCTTTTGCCACTAGAGATTTGGCTACAGCGTGGTGACCACACTCGCCTTCATGGATCCTTCTTCCGGAGATACACAACGCTAAAAGACCCCATATGCACTCTGCTTATAGAGCTCACCACTAATTATAGTGTAGGATTTTGCTCGTCGGACGATCTGCCGGCTCAGAGCTTCATCTTCGGGTAATTTTCCATCTACCAAGTAATCATGGTAGGGTTGAGTCTAGCTAGGAATCACAGCCAGAATGCTACTAAAGGTGAGTCAGATTTGGTCGGATATTCCTCATCCACTCCTTTTATAGAGGGAACTTTGAGGTGCTCTAAAAAAGTGTCATCCGTGACCTTTTTCCGGGCAGAGCCTATTAGAGACAGTGCATATGCTTCCTCATTTTCTGTTCGAGTGATGTGTTGAACTTGAAACCCTTCAAATGATTTAGATAGTTCATCCACGACATCCCTATATGTCGCCATGTGCTTGTTTGCCTTACAGATATCCGACACTTGTTGGGGAACAAGATACGAATCTCCATAACACATTAAATGTCGGATGCTGATATCCTTAGCAATCCGGATTCCATGTAGTAATGCTTCATACTCGGCAATGTTATTTGTCATCGTGAAGTGTATCTGCAATACATAGAAAAGTTTATCTCCTTGGGGTGATTTGAGCACCACGCCAGCCCCTGAGCGCCTTAGATCCGTCAAAATGCAAGGTCCAGTATTCTAACTCTGGCAGGGTCATATTCGTCGTTGTCTCTGTGCAATCAGCGACAAAGTCAGCGAGGATTTGGGATTTGATTGGTGTACGAGGCTTGTACTCAATGTCGAAAGCTGAAAGCTCTATGCCCCATTTGGCGCGCATCTTGTGGCGTCACTATTGTTGATTATATCTCTGATGGGAGTTGTGCTCACCATGGTAATTGGATGTTCCTGAAAATAATGTCGTAACTTACGAGATGCTAAGAACACACCGTAAGCCAGCTTTTGATAGTGCGAATACCGCTGTTTTGATTCAGTTAAGACCTCACTGAGATAGTAAGTCGAATGCTGCACCAGGTGTTCCTGATTTTCCTCCGGTCTCTCCACCACCATGATGATACTGACAACCTTGTTTGTCACAGCGAGATAGAGCAACATCGGTTCCTGTGGTACCGGTGCTGCGAGGATGGGAGCTGATGAGAGTACTGCTTTTAGGTCTTGTAGCGCAGTGATGACCCACAAGTATAGGGGGTGTATCGCAGTATTTTCGATAAGTAAGAGTGTCGAACCCAACGAGGAGAAGAAGGTGCTGGCTAGTGGATTGGAGCAGGAATTCTATGTAAATACTTAGCAAATGGATTTTAGGGGTTTTTGATAATGCAAGTAAATAAAGTATGAGTAAATAAAAGACAATAAGAATAAATGCAGCAAGTGGCCCAATCCTTTATTCAGCAAAGGACAAGTCAGTTGTATTACTTAAGATGACCAAACATTCTCGAGGACACATGGGAATACCGTCAAGTGCTTTTTCTTCATATAGTTGATTAATCTTCTTTAGTTTGCTAAGTGTTGTGTGGGTGAACCTGTGCTAATGTACCAACCTTCCTAGGACTAATACATACTTGTGATTATACCCCTTGCAAGCATCCGCAAGTACAAGAAAGTAATTAAGGTAGAAACCTACCCACAACTTTAAACTCTAAGACCCTTACGTCCCTTGTGCAATGGTTTCCTAACGGGGGTTCAGGTTTACATCACTCAACCCCCCTACGATTAGTAGCCAAATACACAATGCATTCCCCTAGTCCCATATAGGTGAAGTGTCATGTAGTCGATGTTCACATGACACCACTAGGAGAAGTACACCACAACTGAAATATCAAACTATTGAATCTTTCTCAACACAATTCCACTACTAACAACATGACTTCTCCCATGAGAACAAAACAAACTACTCACAAGACATCATATGGATCATGATCAGAGATGCAATAATGATGTGTAAGAATATGAACATAAACGATAATTCAATGGTTCACTCAATAGCATCAACTACAAAAAGTAATCAACACCGGGAAAGTTTCCCCTAAGAACTATGCAAGATTCAACCCAGTTGTTATAGAGGTATGGAGATTGGTGATGAGGGTGATGGTGGAGATGATGGTGGTGATGATGATGATCCCGATGAAGTCTAGCTTGATGGTGGTGTTGATGGTGATGATCTCCCCTCTCCAGGAAGGAATTCCCCTGGCAGATTACATGCGGAGAGATCTTTCTCTCAGTGTTTTTGCTTGAGGCGAGAATCTTTCTGATCGCTCTCCGAGTCTTAGGGTTTCAGGAGGATAATATCGCCCGGAGCGAGGGGTGGACGGGCGGCCACACCACACGGTGGCGCTAGGCTGGCCAGCGCCAGGTTGGTGTGGGCCCACATGGCCCATCTCAGCCTCCTTACGGCTTCCTTCGTCTTACGGAAAAATAGGATTTTCCATGTATTTTCCCGGATTTTACGATCTTGTAATTTTGCCTCCAAACAACACCTTTTCCATCAGAATCCTGACTGCAGCGGTCCATGCTCCAAAACTCATCAACCATGCAAAAACAGATGAAATAACATAACTATCATCCCTTAATATGAAATATATCAATGAATAACAGTAAATTATGATATAGAATAGTGATGCAAAATGGACGTATCACGCAGGTTCAGCTTCGTTGGTACGGATTTCTTGGTCTTTTTTAAGAGCTTGTATAGTGGTGCGGCTCTTTCACCGAGCCGGCTTACAAACCGACTGACTGCGGCAATGCAACCAGTTAGTCTTTGAACGTCCTTCAGGCGAGTTGGGCTGGAAATATTGAGTATAGCCTTGATTTTGTCCCAGTTTACCTCTATGCCTCTTTGAGACACGATAAAACCTAACAATTTTCCGGCTAGGATCCCAAAGAAACATTTCTTCGGGTTAAGCATTATGTTGTATTTTCGTAGATTGGCGAACGTTTCCTTCTTTTTGGACATCATCGCAATATCGTCCAGATATGCATGTACATTGCGTCCGATTTGATCGTGGAGGCAACGCTGCATAGTGCGTTGAGCCCAAAGGGCATCATAAGGAAACATAAGCTTCTGAAGGGGGTTATGAATGAAGTTTTGACTTTGTCGGATTCCTTCATCCTTACTTGGTGATAACTAGAATATGCGTCGAGAAAACATAAGAGTTCTGAGCCTGTCGTAGAATCGATAACTTGATCAATCCTAGGAAGAGGAACGGATCTTTGGGACAAGCCTTGTTCAAGGCAGTATAATCAACACACATCCTTAAATCAGTGGTGTCCTTTTTAGGGACCATTACAGGATTGACTGACCACTCAGTGTGGATGACCTCTTCTATGAATCCGGCTAACTCGAGTCGGGCTAGTTCCTTAGCTATTGCCTTACGCTTTTCATTGCCAAAATGTCGTAGCGACTGTTTGACGGGTTTAGCGTTTGGGTGTACATTTCAGAGTGCTCGGTAAGTTCCCTAGGTACTCCGGTCATGTCAGATGGCTGCCATGCAAAGATATATTGATTTGCTTGGAGGAACTTGATGAGCATGCTTTCCTATTAGCTATCTAGGCCTACGCCTATCTGGGTCACCTTGGAGGGGTCGTCATCCTTCGATGCCTTGAACTCTGGATTCGGCTTTGTCACCTCCTTCTTTGTCGTGGGCATCTCGGACAGAACTATGGTCTTCTTGATCTCCTGGTACTCCTAGGCGTGCAACACGGCTTCAACAAAGGCGACATTTCTGTCCTCGCACTCTCACGCTTTCTTCGGGTCTCCCCTGATGGTGATCACGTCATTGGGACCTGGAATTTTCATCATATTGTAAATGTAACATGGACGAGCCATAAAAGCCCAGTAAGCCGGACGTCCGAATATAGCGTGGTACGCGCTCTTGAACGGGACCACTTCAAAGGAAAGTGCTTCAGTCCGATAGTTCTTTGGAGTTCCAAAGGTCACATCGAAAGTGATTTCTCCCAGGGAATTTGCTTGTCTTCCTGGGACAACTCTGTGAAAGATCACAGAGCTGTAATTCAGCTGGGTCTCCGAGATCTTCATCCGGCGTAGCGTTTCAACATATGGGATGTTAATGCTGCTGCCACCGTCCATGAGAGTCTTGGAGAAACCATAGTCATCAATAAGTGGATTGACGACTAAGGCATATTTTCCTCGCCTGTGAAACTTAAGCGGATGATCAGCACAATCAAAGGTGATTGCCACTTCCGACCAGTCCAAGAATTGAGGGACAGACGGAACTGTTGCGTTGAGCTCATGCAGAACTGCTTTCTTGACCTTAGCTGGTTGAGATCCGAGGAAGGTGATATAAGTGTCTTTCTTTGTTGGGAAATTCTTCTTCCCTTCCGGCTTGGGATTTGAAGCATCGGCTTCCTCCATGTCGGAATCTTCCTTGGTCTCTTTATATTTTTCAGGATTCTTCTTTCCCTTCTTCCGCTTAGCCCTATAGCCAACAATATCATCTTTCTTGATGTCGTCATTAAAACGACACTCGGCGTTTGTGTGAGACGAGCCTCCCTTGGCATCTAAGTGATGCACACACGGGTTATTGGGAATGTCGGCCCAAGAGTAGGTTTTTCTAGGTTGCTGGTCTCCTCTACCCTGGACTCTGGATGTCCCACGATTGCGTCCACGGCCTCTTCCGCACCCTCCTCGTCCTCTAGACCCGAAAGTGGCAGTGACCACTGCCGTTTCCACGTTGGGCTTTTCTTCTGAGGTGTTCTTGCGCTTCTGAGCTTGCTGCTTTGGTTGTTTTGCCGACTGTGGCACAGCTAGGGCGTTAAGTAATCTCTCTATGTCGTCGTCAACATCTACATACTTGCTCGCTGTTTCTATCATCTCTCTGAAATCAGTTACCTTGACGCACTTCAATCGATGACGTACTAACCCAATTGGGAGTCCTGCAATGAAAGCTTCAGTCGCAGTTTGGTCATTTACCCGTTCACAGGAGTTTTTAGTGTCGATCCATCATCCAAGATAATCTCGGCAAGTTTCTTCGGCTTTCTGGGTGCAATGTTGTAGGTCTCCTACCGTATAGGGCCTGCAATGAAAGCTTCAGTCGCAGTTTGGTCATTTACCCGTTCACAGGAGTTTTTAGTGTCGATCCATCATCCAAGATAATCTCGGCAAGTTTCTTCGGCTTTCTGGGTGCAATGTTGTAGGTCTCCTACCGTATAGGGCCTCCGATATGTGCCTTCGAAATTCCGAAAGAACGAGCTTTGCATGTCATACCAGTTGTGGATGGTGTTCTCGGGAAGTTCATTGAGCCATGATCATGCCGTCTTCCGCAACATTAGTGGGAGATATCGGGTCGCGACCAGGCTGTTTCCGCTTTTGGTGATACAACAAGCCTAGAAGAAATCGTGGAGCCAAGTATCTGGCCGAGCTATACCGTCGTAGGCTTGGATGTGTCTTGAGATAGCAAATCCTTCCGGGAATTTTGTTTCTCTTATGCATGGTCCAAAGCATTTTGGGCCCACGTATATATCATCGTTTTCGTAGCGTCACGCCTCTATGTTGGAGTTAATCCTATGCCTTGCGTCACTTGGCGATAGAGATCACCCTGATTGACGGCTATGGCTGCGGTGCCTTGGAGCCGGACTTCGGCTTCTACCACCACCTCCTCCGCCATGACACCCTCCTTGGCCTCCTTGGGAGCCGTTGTGATGGCTTCTTGGTGGAGAGGGTCGAGTAGCTAGATTGTTTTCGGCTGATCGCTGGCCTTTGTTTGGAGCGTCATTATTCCGGTTCCAGGGAGGGTCTTCATTACGATGAGCCCCCTACCAGCTTGACTCAACACGGTGTCCGTCGTTCCTTAGTCCGTCAGCCGGACGACTTGTATGTCTAGGAGGTGGCATTCTTTGACGGTCCTCCTCCTGAAGTTTCTCTTTGTCTTCTTACCTGTGATTGTTTGACTCTCGCCGGGGAGGATTCTTCGGATACAGTGCAACAATTGCCTCTTGCTCAGTAGCTGGAGCAACATTGCGCCAGTCACGTGCAGTTCTATGACACTGTCCTGAAGATCCAGTTCTTGAGTAGTTGTCTTGTCGATGGTCGAAACGGTGATGCTGTTCCGGAGCACGTTGGGGTCTTACGTCATTCCAGGATGGATCCGTGCAACATTGGTCGGATTGGGAGACAAGTTTTCCGCTTCCGAATTTCGCGGCCTTCTGCTACTCCAAACCCTTGGTGAGTAGCTTAATGCCCAATTGAACCTATTCTAGGCCTGGATTATTTGCCAAGATTTCTCAAGCAGCGGCAGTGTTTTGCACTGGTGTTGGATACACCAGATCTCCCTTGCTATCGAGATGAGGCATCCCTGGATCTCCCTCAAAGAGAACCTTACGCACTTCTGAAAATTGATTGTCATGTGTATGTTGTTTCTGGTTTTTCTGATGTTGCAGAGAGATGAGCTTCTCCGCCTTGTCCATGCGTTTCTTTTCTTCCTCGATGTTTTTAGCTTCATCCAGGAGTACTTGTCGACGCGCTTCTAGGGCTTGGGCCCTTTCGTCCAATTTCGCAGTAGTTAGTTCTACTGCAGTAGGGATAGGTGTGGTTAATGCAGCATCGATGAGTTTACGGGAACCTGCGGTGACAACATGTCCATCCACCGATTCTTCTTTGGGCTCTTCTGGGATAAGTGATCCATCCGATTCTTCCTCATATTCCTCGGCAATCACTTCTTCTGCTGGAAGTTCTTTTGCCAGGGTCTTGTTCTTCTTGTTCCTCTTCTTTGCCTTCTTAGCAGCGCCGGTAGCAAAGATGGCTTTGGGTCCGTTTCCCGGAGCCACGCTCTAATCGGTACTTTTGGACCCCTAGACCTCGGGATTATCTTTGATATCCATGTCATCCTGCACTTTGGGAGAGTTTTCCCCGGATCCTTCATCCATGGTTTCTCCTTCTTCTGCAGCTTTGGAGTGGTACTCCTCTTCATACTCCGCGGAGAAATTTCAGAAATCCGCCGACATCATCGAGTCATCCGAGGATGCGGGTAAGTCGGTGTTTGTTCCGATCGCCTCCAGCACCGAGTCAGTGTTGTTTCCAGCATCGGTAGAGCCGGATCCGGATCCAACGTAACCGACGAAGTGCGATGTGTGGGTCCTGAGGTAGTTGCGGCTTTCCTCGTGGGCTTCCTTGAAGATCTTGATGGTTTTGAGAACCTCCTAGACGCTTGCGTCTTGCATCATCATGCGCCTCAACGTGTTCCTCAGGAACGGTTGATCTATTCCAGCGTCGGCAGAGCCGGAACCAAGGTTGTTACTGTGATCCTCCAGGATTTTGACCTCAGCGGGTGGATCGATTTGGGATTCGGCCTCGCTAGGGAGATCCACTCTAGATTCGACTTGAACCGCAAGGTCTGATTCAGGCTCGGATTTCTCCACTATCTCCGTAATGGGTGCGGGCTAGGTTGGATTAGGGTTTTCTGAGATCTGGAACTCTGCCGCCTCCGCGGACAAAGGGGACCCAGAAATTTCTTTTGCCTCTGTCATCACCGCTAGGGTGGGTGGGACAGGTTCAGCTAATCCGATGTACACATCGATCTCGCCGAAAGACATAATTGTGTAAGCAGTCACGACCTCCGTAGCCAGAATCCAGGTCTCGTCGAGAACAATGAGAGGGACATCGCTGGCGTAGAGGATGCGACCGACGATGATAGTCTCGCCGATTTCGATTCTTGCAGATTCCGCTCGGAACACAGATTCGAAGCTCACTTGCCCCACGGTGGGCGCCAATTATCGTCAGAATGATGACAAGTACACCATGAGGGGGTCCTCGAGGCATGTGGAAGAGAGGGGTGTGAGACGTACGGCTAGTAATTTAGTAATACGGCAGAGATGGAATATGGGTTACAAGGGTTTCGCCTGTGCGAGTTGATATTGTAGACTATTGTGAGGGTGCCCTAAAGGCTCTCCCTAGGTTGTCTTATATAGATATCCGGCCTAGGGTTTACAGGATAGATCTATCTGGCTATGACTAAGAGTCGGTTACAGAGTACATCTTGAACTACAAGTAACACTATGGGCCTATGTCGGTAAGTCTTCTGGGCCTCCGTGGACAGATTCCGTTAGTCTCTTCTCCTGGCCGTTAGTGAAGCAAAGCTCTAACCCGAAGTGGGCCACCCTGGTCAGTGAGGTACAGTGAGGATACCCGGAAAGTATATCCCCAACACTTGATGCTATCTAAGCACTCTCGGGAGATAGTGATTGATATAGCCTCATGGTCTAAGGAATAGTCTACGAGGATCCATTTTTAATCATCATAACTTGAACTCCGTGACATGATCGGGTCACGATGTTTAGGTTGGGTATTGGTTCATCATCTCATTCTCAAAATGAGTTGACTCCATTTCCAACTGGCATAAATGCCACATGATCAGGAAACATGATCATCTGTTAACCAATGAACCAGTGACTAGAGTTTCAGTGGGAACCCCTGGTTGTTTGTATATCACACGTGTATTGATGTTTCCACTCAATACAGTTATAGCATGATATAAAACTTAATCATAAACTATATGAAATATGATAATAGTCCTTATTACTATTTGTCTCTAGGGCATATTTCCAACATCAAGATGTCTAGTATATGCACTGTTATCCTTTCTCAATCTGTCAAGATGTCTCGTATATTACACTTGGAAGATCCCTACTAAAACTCCTTCATGCATTTTTCTTCTCTACCAAACAATCATACGTTCCCCAAGGATAAGAATAAAGGTAAGAAAGGTAGGGATAAGAAATTTGGTCTTAATGCTTCTTCATTTGAGAATACTTGATTCTTGCTTCTTATGCCTAGCTCAAAGGCTATAAAGAAAAGCACTTATTGGGAGATAACCCAAATTTTTAGTCAATAAATTTTTCTTTTTTTGATTCTTCGAAGTTATTGCCTCAGTAATAACCTCTCCTTATCATTTTTGTGTGGTTTTTGTGCCAAGAATAACCTATCATAAGAGAGAAATAATGCTTGAGAAGGTTGCTGTCCCAAAACAGATTTTTGTGCTTCGCTGTAAAAATTCGTGAAAAATCTCTGTATGTCGGATTGAGCTATAATGTTTTGTGCTTCTGCCCCCAGGTTGTTATATACCCTTTGTTAGTTTAACACTTTTTGATTTGAGCAACAGAAGGTCTTCGCAAAAATCGGTTTTTACCTTCTGGTCTGTTTTGACAGATTTCTGCCATTATTTGAATTTGCCTCTTAATCTCTTTCTCTCTGAGTTCTCTTTGATCATTTGAACTTTTAAAAGGAAGTGATATAGTAGCTTGTGTTTTAATGGAAGTTTTACTTGTGTTGAAACTGAACCCAAAGACTTATTATCTTAAGTACACTAATGTTGCTAATAAAGATTGTGTGAAGTTTTGTATGAAGGAAATTTTAAATTGTAGGGAAGAACAATGTGATAAGATGAAGTATGGACAAAAGCTCAAGATTGGGGATTCCACCCGTTTCACCCCAAGAAATTTTCAAGAAGTACAAGCGTCAACGCTTGGGGATTCCCAAGGCATCCCCTTCCTCATCAATAAAAATCTCGGGTTTTCTTCCAAACACTTCATTTTTATTGTTTCACGCACAATTGTGTTTTTCTTGGAGCATCTTCATTTTTATTTTTAGTTTTCTTTTTCTTAGTTTTCTTAAATAAATTGGTTGGACCCCCGCATTTATACATAGTTTGAAATAGGTTGATTTGGATTGGAAAAGAGTAGGAAAATTCATGCTTATAAGTGGTACAAAAAGGAGCTTGTTTTGACTGTGTCCTAGACTTTATCATGTCATGTTTGATATTTCTTTGACTCTATGCTTAGTGATTATTGCTATAGCATGACTTGTTACAAACAATTGAGATTGCTTAATGTGCCTTGAAAGAATCATGCGCTGTTTTAGCATATAAAAGCATAATATTGTGGTATTCTCCTTTGATGCTTTATTTGGGTTGACTTGGCGCATGCTCACACCTTGTTAAGACTATACCAAGTCTCCATAGCTTCTATGACCATTTAGTTTTCGACTTGTTATATCAGTTTATGCTTTACTTAATAATGTTTTGTCGCTTTGCATGATTATGGCCATTATTGCTCTCTTAGTCGGTCGCTCCTAGTCTTTTGCTAGCCTCCACATGTACCAATTGTGAGTTCCACTCATGTATCCAACTCCAAATAAAACCAAGTTATTCCAAAGAGTCCAACATACCTACCTATTAGCATTAGTGCTATTCCAAGTATATTCATGTTTTTATCTACCTTCCGAATTAAATTTGTTATGTGAAAATTGGTGATTAAAGCTCTCATGAACTTGATGGCACACTTTACTTTCTTGCACTTAATAAACTTGAACCATTGTGCCCATCTATGTTGTGTATAAGCTTGTGCTTTGTTAGTTGTGAATTAGCAGAACCATGTTATCATGGGGAACGCTTTCAACATTGCACTTTATTTAGTTGATATCATGTTCTTTTGCTTATAGATCCTGGTGGTGTGAAATGAAAGGGGAGCTTGTAAGGCTCATGGAGTTCATATATGTGTTAGAGAAATCTCTGGGCGGCTAGTCTAAGCCATGCCTAATCATGGTGAAAACGTGAAGAATAACCATAGTGAGCAATCTGTGAAGCATCCAAAAAAAGAAAAAAAGGGAAAACCCTATGCAAATAGCATACAAAAAGATCGCTCAGATGCTCATTGTCTACTTGCCTTGTAATTTTGATATGGGAAAGCTTTTGTATCATAGGGAAAGGGGTACCCCCTTCGCGGTTCTCTATGATACACATGTACTTACAATGACAAGAACTTACCTATGACTAAAAGTTGAGTAGCATGAGGTTTGGTACTCATAAGTAAGGGGCATGAGATTTTAAGCTTATAACTTGTCAAGCATATCCTCATATTTTCTCACTTTAACCTTAATTAACTAAAGATGCTTATGATAGGGGTAATGAGAGCTGAAAGCTAATAAGTACCATAATTTTTCGAAGCTCTTTATGAGACTTGAATCCTTGCTTCCTTCTATTAAGGGCCTTTCTTTTACTTTTATGTTGAGTCTCCATCTTCTATCTTTATGCACCTATTGAGAGAGCATAGTGGTCATTCTTAGTTTAATGTGCATTGTCCCAAAACTTGTTGATTGATTCATAACTTTGTTATTGTTTGTTCTTAAACTATTTGTATCTAGTCACCCTTATGAGCTTTGAAGGTGTCCTATGCATTTATGTTTTGCTACACTATGAGGGACAAGCGGAATACCATTCTCATTATGTTTTCTATATGTGAAACAAACAAACGTCTTTCAAAGCGTTGTTATTCATGAATATTTTGTTTGTACCTCTTCATGTTACAACATAGTTGCTATGTCTTATTGTTATAACTATATCTTTCATGTGTATGTTAGAGTACTATGATCCCAGCTATCAATGTTTTACAAATACCTTGATCAAGATTGTGATGGTGCATGTAACCTCAAAAATTATTCTTTTTATCACTTACCTACTCGAGGACGAGCAGGAGTTAAGCTTGGGGATGTTGATACGTTGTAAACGTATCTATAATTTTTGATGTTCCATGCTTGTTTAGTATCTACTTTCTTATGTTTTGTTCATACTTTGAGGTATTTTTATACATTTTATGGAACTAACCTATTAACAAGATGCCATAGTGCCAGTTGCCTGTTTTCTGCTGTTTTTGGTTTCAGAAAAGCTAGTAAGGAAATATTCTGGAAATTGGACCGGACAAAAGACAAAGTCAATATTTTACCCGAAGCAACACGGAGTCTAGAGGGGAGACAAAATGGCGCACCAGGGCTGCCACACCTGGTGGCAGCACGGCCTAGGGGGCGTGCCACCAGGGGGTGTGGGCCCCCTGGTGCTCCACCGACCTTGCCCTTCCGCCTATATAAGCCTCCCGAGACGAAAACCCTAAGTACCCGATCAAAATTCCACGAAAGAGTCTGTAGCCACCATCATCACCATCCCTAGATTGGGAGGGATCTGAAGCTCTCTCCGGCACCCTGCCGGAGGGGAGAGATCACCCTGGAGGCCTTCTTCATCAACATGTCTGCCTCCGGTGTGATGCGTGAGTAGTTCATCCCTAGACTATGGGTCCATGTAGTAGCTAGATGGTTGGTTCTCCTCCTTTGTGCTCCCATGTTTAGATCTTGTGAGCTCCGTTCATGATCAAGATCATCTATTTGTAATCTTACATGTTGTGTTTGCGGGGATCCGATGGATATTGAGATGCTATTTCAGATTGATTATTGATTCTATCATGTCTATGTTATTTGTGATCGTGCATTCTTTCCGTTGTTAGTAGCTATCTTGGCCAAGTACATGCTAGCAACTCCAAGAGGGAGTAATTATGCTCGATAGTGGGTCCGTGCCTCTAGTAATCTGGGGAAGTGATAGGAATCTCTATGGTACTAGATGTGTTGTTGCTACTAGGGAGAAAACAACAATCCTTTGTCCATGGGACAATCGTACTGTTTACTTTACACACTTTGCTTAATGCAATTATCTGTTGCTTGCAACTTAGTACTAGAGGGGGTTCAGATGATAACCTAAAGGTGGATTATTAGTCATAGATGCAGTTGGATTACAGTCTATGTATAATGTTGTAATGGCCAATCAAATCTCATAGGAGTCAAGATGATTAGTATATGCATGGTATGCTTTCTCGAGTCTGTCAATTGCCCCGCTATAATTTGTTCACCCAACATGTTATTTATATTAAGGAGAATCACCTCTAGTGAACTATGGAACCCGGTCCATTCTTTTACCATTGATAAACCATCTACTATTTATTGTTTACTGTTTACTTTCTGCAAGCAATTACTATCTTCCACACAATACATTTAATCCTTTGTTTTCAGCAAAACCGGTGAGATTGACAACCTCACTATAAGTTGGGGCAAAGTTCTGTGGTTGTGTTGTGCAGGATTCCAAGTTGGAAACAACACCTTGGAGTTGTTTCCTTGCTCCTATTGGTTCGATAACCTTGGATTCATAACTGAGGGAAAACTTGTTTTTGTGCTCATCATACCTTCCTCTTGGGGTTCCCAACGAGCTCGACATATTTTCAGCCATCAGGCCCCCATGTGTGGTTTTGGTAATTAATGACAATCTCTATGGACTAATGTTTGCATTTAGTTACACTTGTAGGAATTTCCATTGGCATTGCTTGGACCATGTGTTGGCTTCAAGGTAGAAGAAATGAAGAAGAAGCGTTATCCAAGGGCTTTGGGCCTATTGCAATCTTCTAGAAGAAGAAGAATAAAGAAAAGAAGATCAAGTGTGTCTTGAAGAAGTAGATGGAGTTCCTCATGTGTATCTTCAAGACATCATCCAATTGGAGTTAGAAGAAATGTTGTGCAAACTCAAGATGTGCCATATCTATAAGATCTCGTTCTTGAAGCTTGCCATCCTCGGTGATCATGGGTCGATGAAGACAAGGCCAAAAAAGAGGTTTCCCATGGTGTATGGGGGAGCATGTTTCAAGTCTTCATCATTCAAGCTCAAGGAAGAGCAATCAAGAAAGGTGTCCAGCTTGAGAAGGACAAGATTGTCTACATCAAGCTCAAGTGTATTGGTCAAGGCAAAGGTATTATCTTGATAGGTTTTCCCTTTTGCCGGTCTCATGTTGTTGTTGGGAGACCGTGTTTAGGATAGATCACTGTACTATCAAGAGGGGCTCTCGAGTGAGTAACTTGATCATATCCTTCTAAGAGAGCTCAAACATTTGCATACTTGGCATCATCTTTCTTGGTTCTTATCCATGATAGGATTTAGAGCTTGTGTGAATCTCCATTACAAGCTCAAGTTCATCAAAAACAGATTTCGTATGCATTCTCTATTGCGTTTCTGATTTGGAGGTTTTACTAGTGTGTCTTTTATAGATAGGTTAACCCCTTCATTATTTTATTCTATCCTCCCTTGATGTACTATCATGGTTCCATGCATAATCTTGTACAACTTGTTTTCCTCTTCAAAACGAGCCCAATATCATCAAAATCGGAGTCCCGATGCAAAAGTTATGATTGTTTTCGTATCGGTGTTTCTGCAAGTTTTGCGAGGGCCAGAGACTCAGGGGTTCGCACCCCGGAGACTCCGGGGGGCCGAAGACTCCAGGACAAATTCCGGCCCAGACTCCGGGGGTGTACAAAGAGCTTTTGGAGGCTGCCCGGAGTCCTGTCCGGAGTCTGGACCCCGGAGACTCCGGTCCTGGGGGCCAGAGACTTTGGTCCTGAAGGCCGGAAACTCCGGGATAAGTTGTCTGCAACGGCTAGTTGGTGTGGGAGGACCTATAAAAGGCCCCCTTCTTCCTCCTTGGGCTTATTGCTTGCCCTATCTCTCTCCTCCATTGAGTTCTACCTTCAAGAGCTTGCTTTTCCTCTTAACCCCTCCCATATTTCTTGAATCTTGTTGGGGGATTTGAAAGAGGAGATCTAGATCTACAAATCCACTAACCAATATCTCCTTTATGTGAGGGTAATATCTTGGGATCTAGATCTTGGGGTTTCTTTTGTGGATTCCCTCTTTTGTTCTTCCTCTCTTATTCCCCCAATTGCTGTGGTAGCTTTGTTGGAATTTCAGAGTGAAGGATTGGAGCATATTTGTGGTGTTCTTATCACTTGCATTAGGTGCATCGGTTTGAGTTCTCCTCGGAGGATTTGGTTGGTGAAATCAAGAAGATTGTCCCTCTTGGGTTCTTGGAACCCTAGACGGTTGTGTGGCCTTTGTGGCGTGTTCTTGGGGCCTTCAATTAAATTGTGGAGCTCTCCCCAAGATATTGGCCTTTGTGGTGATTATTGAGAGCCTCCAATTAAGTTGTGGAGATTGCCCCAATCTTGTATGGGTTCGGTGACAGCCCTCAAGTGTCCCATAGTGGAACGGGTACTTTCCGTGTGGTGGGTGGTCGGGAGAATAGGGTGAGGCCTTTTGTGGCGTTGGTGGTCTTAGTACCGCCCACCCCTCCAACAAGACGTACTCCCTTGTTGGGAGGAACTCGGTAAAATATCAACGTCCCCGCGTGCCTCGGTTATCTTTATACCCGAGCTCTTTACTTATGCAATTTACATTGTTATAGCCTTCATGCTTGAAGTAATCTATATTGCTATCACATTGTTGCTTGTCTTTCTTAGCATAAGTTGTTGGTGCACATAGGTGAACCTTAGTATATCTAGGCTTTGTGCTTGACAAAAGAAAATGCTAGTTTTATTCCGCCATTGTTAAGCCCATCTCGTAAAAGTTTTAAACTGCCTATTCACCCCCCTCTAGGCGACATACGTGATCTTTCACCAGAGCTCTTTACTTCTACACTTTACTTTGTGATAGCCTTCGTGCTTGAAGTATTATATATTGCTATCTCATAGTTGCTTGTCTTGCTTAGCATAATTTGTTGGTGCACATAGGTGAACCATAGTATCTATAGGTTTTGTGCTTGATAAATTAAATTCTAGTTTTGTTCCGTCGTTGTTAAGCCCATTTCGTTAAAGTTTTAAACCGCCCATTCACCCCCTCTAGGCGGCATCTGTGCCCTTTCACCTTCGAAGTACATCTTAGGGGTCCCTGCAGGAAAATTGCTAGGTTTCATTGTTTCATATCATGGAATTATGGTGAACCCAGAGAAGATGAAGGCCATCATCAATATCAAATGCCTGACATGCTTAAAGGACATCTAGCGGCTCATGGGCTGCATTGCAGCCATAAGCTGGTTCATCAGCCTACTTGGAGAGAAGGCCATGCCATTGTACAAGTTGCTCAGAAAGGCGGGCACATTCGTATGGAGGGACGAGGCAGATGTTGCACTGCAAGAGTTGAATAGAATAGTCTCCTCTGCACCGATATTGGTAGCACCAGAATCAAGGGAGCCTATGATAATCTACATGGCAGCAACCAACCGGGTTATCAGAATTGTCGTGGTGGTGGAGTGGAAGGAGCCAAGACATGAGCATGGAGTCTAGCAACCAGTTTATTATGTAAGTGAGGTCCTGACAGAATCTAAGACATTACTTCTAGGATAACCCGCACTATCATAAAATATCTTATGGATTATTCCTTACTTCACGGAAGCTAAGACATTACTTCTAGGATAACCCTCTCATAGTAGTGAGCAAAGCTCCACTGTCCGACATCATTAACAACAGCGACACAACATGAAGAGTGGCAAAGTCGGGCATCAAGCTTGTTTCCTTCGAGATTACCTACAAGAAGCGAGACACTATAAAATCTCAAGCCTTGGCAGATTTTATCGCAGATTGGACAGAAATCCTAGCTGATAATCCTGTACCACAGCCGGAGTTTTGGGTCATGAACTTTGACGGATCCAAGATGCTCAACGACTCAGGGGGATCGTGTATTATTATGTAACGCCCCCGAATTGGGTCCATGTAGATCTTAGCATTCCCACCCAAATACGCATGGAAGTGATACAAAGACTTCACCAGATAGTTTTGTGTGCGTGGATTTTATTACAAGTAGTTACATCATAGTAGTTTACAACAGAACCCACAAAAAATTTTATATTCAACAACTACTCAATGGGTTAAGAATACAAATGATACAATACAAAGATACAAATCATGAAGAAGGCCAAATAGTATCCGAGTACAAATAAGAACCAAATGGGATTAAGAGTCCTGAAGAATAACCAAGCGGTGTGCGTGCAATAGGTTGCGTGTGTTGTGTGATGGAGCGTTGTGTTGGGTTGTATCAGGTGTGTGGACGCTACATGCGTGTGTGACTGGGGTCTGTGTGCTGGTGGCATGAGTGCGAGTGTGGTCTAGGGTTAGGTTTAGGTTAGGGATTGGTCTAGGTTAGGGTTTGGGGTGGTAGGTGACTGGCTGGCTGCCTCCCGTAAAAAATACTTTTTATTATTATTCTTCCTGTTTTGTTTTAAAGTATTTTGCAAATAGTTTGTGTACAAAAGAAATATCCCGAAAGGCCGGGGTTTTAATTTGAAATAAAGAAGGGGAATAATTATAAAACAAAATAGGGCTTTTAACAAAACATTTTGAGAGTAAAAAATATGCATGATGATGTGAAAATAAAATAACAAGCAATTTTTATTTTGGAGTATTTTATGGGCATTACAGCTAGACACCACTAACAAGGGATCGCAGCCCGAGATCCTAGCAAAGACACCGAGGGGATAGAGGTAGTATTATCGGATCTTCTTGCATCTGGTTGATGGTTGCGACACCACTAAAAGGAATTCTTGCTCCATCTTGAAATTTTTCGACACCACCAACAAGGGGTTGTTTCTCACGTTCTTCGAGAGAACACTCCGGAGAGGCAAAGGAAGAAGTAAAGTTCTCAAAGGTAAGTGATGGGGTTTGTTGCATGGAAAACAAAAAAATCTTACGATTGCAACTGCCAAGATCGAATATATGCAATACTTGTAGTGGTTTCAGAAGGACTCACCCTCGAAGACCGTAAGCGAGATAAAGTTCCCGCAAAAAAGCGTGGCTGGTGTTAATGTACTCGACTGTCCTCAAGGATGCAAAGACGATCATCGCCAAAAATGGGCATCGCCTCTGTAATTGGTCGCACGTTCGGGCTCACGACAATCTCCATCCTTTGCTCTAGTTGGGCAGCGGAAGTAGTGGATCCTTAGGAACTCCAGCAGCACTACGACATGGTGGTGGTGGTGGTGGAGAAGATATTGAGAAGGGCTTCACCTAAGCACCGTTCTTGTGGCAATGGACAAGCTACCAAGGGGGATAAGATGCCAACCAAAGGGCATATGAGAGGAGAGGGAATGAGTGAGAGGAGAGGGTCACCACCACCTCCTTTTATAGGGGGAGGGCGTAGCCCCTTCCCATGGTAGGCGGCCAAGAGGGTGCCCCCACCTCTCCCCTCTTAATGGCTAACGAACTGTCCACTCACAAAAATCAAGAGGCACTTTCCCCCATTTAATTTCCACTAAAAAATCAAAGTTCTTTCCATTAAAGCACTTTAATTCACTTGGTTTAATGTTATTAAATTTAATGAACACGTCATTTAATTAACACATTAACAATTTAATCCCTTGCAATATTTCGGTACAACAAAACTATTCCGATAGTTTTATCAAAACAATTTCTGTGTTGTCTAGTATTTTCTCCTATATTCTGTATCCACTCAAATGCATCAACGAGCCTTAAGTGTGTATCCCTATGGGTTCGTGAACTAAGTGTACATGATCGAGACTCTCTCTGATCAATAATCATTAGCAAGATCTGGAGATCCATAACGACTCCCACTTACTCAACGATGAACTAGTGATCGCGTGAACCTTTTTCGCAGTAACCAATTCCTTTTGTCTCACGATATTTTACTTGTCCAAGATCCGATCATTTGGTATCATACATACCTAGTTTTACCTCGCTACTGACAAGTACTATTTTCTCGTTCCCGTGATATAATATTCTTAGTGATCTCGTCACTTGCTTGCAAGCTATGTCAATGTAATATCACCTAGGGGGCCGTGAGTATATCTCTATGTCATCAGGATGGAAAAATCCCACTCTTGATCCATCAGCCTCAACTAACACTTTCCAAGTACCTAACAACATCTTTATAATCACCCTGTTATGGTGTTATGTTTGATGGAATCAAAGTACTCTTCCAGTGTTAGTGATTGACGTGAGCTCATGGTTTAAGGATTAGTGGTACTTTGAACGAGATATAAATATAAACTTTCAGGACATGATTGTATTGCATATCCTACTATTGGTGAATGTTCATCACATCATGCTCCAATGACATGACCTTGTTATTAACGACATCCAATGTTCATGATCAGGAAACCTTGATCTTCAGTTAATCAACATGCTAGTGTAATGAGAGGCTTTGCTAAGAACCTTTTCTTTGTTTATTAAACACACGTGTATTACCGTTTCCGGTTAACACAATTATAGCATGAAAAATAAACATCTATTATCAACTTGGAATAAGATAATAACCATTTATTATTGCCTCTCAGGCATATTCCTTTAAGTAAGGCCACCTCTAACTTCCATGGAATGAGTAGAGATCACATTAATCAACCAGTTCAATGAACAAGAGCTAATGATAACAATAGTGGTATGGTCACGGATCCATCCCTCACTCAAAGAATTACTCTGTATATTAATAGGGAATCATGCAATCGAACTCTTGGAATTCAGCCTGGAGATATTGACAAGGCGTTCGGAAGCTTTAGAAAAAAGATCCACATGCAAGGAGGTCATCGTCATAGAAGCCACAACACTGGAAACATAAGAAAGGGGATCTTGAAAACAAGAGATAGGTTCGACAAATAGAATGAATCCAAATGTAGAAACACCATTGCAAAAGGAAAGGAGCGGAATCCTAAAGGCACGATAGAAACCCTTCCACGAGAATCCTAGACTTGAAGAACTACTCCCTCCGTTTAGAAATATAAGATGTTTTAGATTAGTGAAGCTAATGTATCTAGACATCTTTTAGTGTTTAGGTTAAAATGAATCCATATACTAAAAGGTGTCTAGATACATTTACTTCACAAACCCGAAACATCTTATGTTTCCAAACAGAGGGAGTAGATAATATGAAGATTCAAAACATGCAAATATAAGAAGGGAATAGCATAGGGGTAAGGAATAAAAGCAGAGCTACTTAGATCTATCCAACTGATTTTGTGAAAATAATTTTGACACTCTACATTGTCCAGTGTCAAGGTTAACCTATAGGCTGGACCAATGTGGTATCATAAGCCTTTGCTCTGATACCACTTGTAAGTCCCCCGAATCGGTTCTATGCAGATCTTAGCTTTTTGGCCAAAATCTGCATAGAAGCTATCACATCCCAAAATTTTCCAAATTTTGAAATGTGAAAAAACTTAAATAAAATGAAGAAACGAGTTCTTTAAAATTCAGAAGGAACAAAAACTTTTGGAACATTGAATATAATGCCTCCAAAACCCATGCCATATAAAATGAATTTTGTTTGTGAAGTGGTGTGCATGTTTTGAAATCCCAAATCATGAAGCATGCATGAGCGTCTTGACTTGGTTGAACCTAAGAGAAGTGAAATTTAGCTCAAACCCTAAAACTCTAATTATTTATTGATACTAAGAACAACACCATACTATGGATATACTCCATATTTAAATTATACAAAAGAACTTCTGTGAGAGCTAAAAAGATAAAGGACAAAATAATAAAACAATAGAGATTGGTTTCATCCAATTTGGGGCCATGGATAAAAATATATGAATTATTTGGGAATAGAATTAAGAAAATGCAATATTAGCTATTAAAGCCAAAGTGAATAAATTTGGTTAGAAAAATTTGGGATGGGAAGTAAATGTGTTCTATAATGGCCTAAAAACCTAATTTGTGTTTTACAAATTTTTATAAATTTGTTTGATTCAAATTGGATCACTAAATCAAAAGTTTTTGAAGAAAATAGAAAAAGAAAAACTAAAAAGTATAAGCAAAAGGGAAAAAAATTGCAGCAGCAGCATCTGGCCTACTCGGCCCAACCCCAGCCCAACAGCAGCCCACCCGACTCCCCCTTTCCCCCTCTATTTCTTTTCCCCTCGACCCTTCTTCACCCCCTCTCACTGACGCCCTGGCCCACTTCCACGTCACCCTCCACCTCACCTTCTCCCACCGCGGGACGAACTGACCCCCCCTCCCTCTGCCGTTTCTAATCCGTTTTAATTCGAGCGTTTGCATGTTTAATTCCCCACTCCGACCCCTGCCTCTTAATCCCCACTCACTCCCCTTCGTTTTCCCCTCAAACACCGCCACCAGAGAGCCCCTAGCCTGCTCGAAATCGAGCTCGGACCACCGCAGTCACCGATGAGCTCAGGCGAAGATTCCGGCGAGAATCCACTACCCCGCGCCCTCCTCTCTGTCTTATCATCTTCACCACATTCTGGCACACCTTTTAACCCTTGCCACACATTTTTTCCTTTCCCCAGGGCGACTCCACCGTCTCGGAGACGCGAGCTCCGCCATCGGCAGAACTCCGGCGAGGAATCCTCGACGAAGCCGAGCG
Organism: Avena insularis; assembly: GCA_023614405.1. Lineage (NCBI taxonomy): Eukaryota > Viridiplantae > Streptophyta > Magnoliopsida > Poales > Poaceae > Avena > Avena insularis. The sequence goes on from CM042684.1 coordinate 90,940,964, forward strand.
CCCCTCCCTCCACCACGACCACCATTGAGACCACCGAGGCCGCCGCAACCCCCCGGTAAGATCACCGCTTCCCCTACCCCTCTAGAACCACCAGAGTGCCACCCTCCCGACGCCTTGCCGCCATGTGCCAGCCAATTGCGGTTGACGCGCTAGGATCCGTTGGATCAGTAACCAGCGGCTAGGATTAGATCTCTAACCGAAGCGGTACGGGCTAATCTGGATCGCTCGTTTCCACTTAGAATCCAACGGCCCACAGCGGTCGATCCGATCGAATCGGTACGGGCCAATAAGATTACGCCACGTCAGCCTGAGTGTCAATTTAAATTAGAAAATAGACAGAATTTGTATTAAACTTAGAAATTCAATAACTTTTGATCCACAATTCAGAAAAATACAAATTTGGTGTCCACGGATTCAGAAAAATGAGAGCTTCACTGCAGAGGCCTTATTTCACCCTTAGGCTTCTAGAAAATAGGAGTTTTAGGCAGAACCTTTTTAGGAGTATTTTACCCATAAAAATTACTTTGTAAATTACTTTTGGGTGAATATTTTTGCTATGGATTGTAAATTGAACCCTCTATCCAGTAAAACCAAAATATAAATTTAGTTAACTATACATAATAACATGGAAATTATTTAGTGAGTTTGGCATTTCCAAATGCTAGAAAATATTGCTAATGGTTACAATTGCACAAATGGTTGCATTTGTAATCTTGCAAATATAAAATGTTTAGAAAGTACTTAGTAATGTTCAAAACCTTTTTATAACAATTTGTACAATAAAAATTTCCATCTTGCATGCTTGCATATTTTGCATGATTTTTGTATTGCCATTAGTGTTGATTTTGTGCATCTTTTGTCTTGGTTGTTTTGTTTGATAGATTGTGTGGATTGTCAAGTGTGTTACTGCGAAGAGTGTACCAAAACGACAAACTACTGAGGCAAGTGGCACCATCATCCATGTCCTACTCTTTTCATTACACTTAGTGGATTTTTGTAGTATGCATGATAGGACTACTATGTTACTATGCTATGCTATGTCCTATTTAGGATATCCTTTGTATCTATCTTAGTTGAAACATCGTAGTTGTAGTATGCTTAGCCCTGCTATAGATTTGGGGTGGAATATACCATATTATGATTATATGAAGTGTTGGAAAAATATATGTTTTATATAATACAACAAGTACTCAATGAAGGGCTTGTTCGTCTACGGTACCAAAGTTGGCAGGCCAGCGGATGGCGGTACCTAAGTTGCCTGAAATTACCGCGTTTCGAAAAGTTGGGCCGCCAACTACTGAGAGGGGCCATTTCGAGGCAAACTCATCTCACTCCTGCCAAATACTAACATTTCGTTAAACCGCCCCGTTGAGTAGACGGTCGGGACCCACATGTCGATTATCTGTCTGTGACGCGGGCGCCAACACGGCAACCTCTTAGGAAAATCGAGCAGCTAAGTGGATTGGATGCGTTGACCAATTTCACAAATCCATTCCCAGCTTTCCCCTAGCACCGGCAGCGTCGGAATCCACCCTCCAGGTAGGACGATCCCTTCGGACATTTGAGTTCCGAGGCCAAGTTGTTGCACCCAGTTGCTGCGCCCAGTCGCTGATACCGAGCTCCAATGGCGCATGCCGTAGCCGCCGTTGCGAGGCTCTAGCCCGTCTCCGCCGCTGACGAGCCGAGCAGCTCGGAGGATGGCAGATCCTACTATCAAGAAAGAAGAAGTTTTGTCTACAAGCAGGTGATCTACCCTTCTCTTTGCTATTCGCACTAGTTACAACTGCTAGCTGGCTACTGAACCTCAAATTGTTTCTTAGCCCATCGTGGACAAACATATTTTGTCCACAGTTTTCTGTCAAGTGGGATCTGCGCGGACCCCCCTTACCTGGTTACTGTAGTCCTCTATAGGTACGACTCTAAGAGCAACAGGTATGGACACCATTGTTTCACGATGGAAGAAGCGCCTGCGCAGATCTGCACTATATCTGGTATGGTTGCTGCTCTGTGTAATTATGTTGAAGTATGGCCGAAGCAGACTGCAAAGTTCAGCTTCATGGATGAACGTGGCATCCATGTTCCAATATCGTGTGACAGTTAGCTAATTGGGTTGATGAAAAGTTATGCTTCGGATTGCATGTTTGAGCTGAATTGTGATGTACTGGATGTGGAAGCTGCTGCAACTGGGAGTCTCCCTTCTATTCTTGGACAGGGTGGTTGCTCGAACGCAATTAGCTCCTGGTAAGCAAAGGTCGCTTGCGGTTTGCATGTTTGTGCTGAATTGTAATTTTTGTTTTATTTACTCTGTAGATATTGGGCAGTTATGCAACAGTCTTGTTTCTTTGACAGGAAGCGCCGCAAGGTTAGAAACATGACAGCCGGGTCAGTCATTTTGCTGACCGAAGAAATTAAAAACGAGTGGAAAGATGATGCTGGACACGATTCTGGTGCCGATTATCCCGGCGATGCAGAGTACGTGAAGCTAAGAAAATTGGCACCGAGGAAGAGGAAGAAGGCAGGAAATGAAGACGGCATTGGACGTGAAGGCTTGGCACCCAGGCTGCGGAAGAAGGCTGCTGGCAATGAAGATGCATAGTAATGTGTTGAACTTGAACCTATATATATAATTCTGTTAAATTTTGATCGCTCTGTGTGTGGCACGTTGCTGGGCGAAACAATCTACCCACGTTCTCTGAGTAAAATGTACCGCGACTTAGGGTTTGGAAACGCCCGAGTCGGTAGTTGAATCCAAAATTGTGATTGTGCCACTGCTATTTGAAAACAATGACCCACCGGTTCCACGATTGCTGAGGGGCAGGAGGTCTCCAAATACGACGGAATGTAAGTGGCACATAAATAAATTATTTAAGCTGCCACACTCCACGAAGCAGCAACTTATTTCAGATGCTGCACAACGACGTGGCAACATAAATAGCAATGTTCTCACCGATAATGCCCAGATAAGGAGGAAATGGGTACCACTTTATGGCCTAATCTTGAGCCCGTCTATCTCACTGCCTCTCTTCTCCTGCATCCCCTGCATCTGGCGAAGCTCCCGGATCTCCAGTAACCGGGTGTACGTGCTTCCACTTTATAAATTGTGGTTGTGCCATTTCCATGTGGCACAATCCACATAGATTACGTTTAAACAAACCACCAGTGTCAGAATACACTAGTAGGAAAGGTGTCTTTGGTCCACGGTTACGTTCCCAATCCGGGAAAGAGATCTAAATCGAGGCAGAAATTGATCTAAATCACAAATTCTTCCACAAATTAATGCAGGGTCAGAGCAATTTTTTTCCTCCCTGGAATCCAGGACCAATAGTTCAGACCGCTAGGTCAACAAGTACAAATATTACAACTTAAAAAGGCACGGAGCTTAAGCTAAATAGAACTAGTTATCACACATCTCCTTGATCTTCCTAATCTTGGCCCGATGCGCATCTTCCTGCGAGAGCAAGGATCGGATTGTCTGTTCCTTCCTTTTAGCATCTTCCTTGCACAGCTTCAATTGTTTCTGTGCAGTTTTCCTCATGCACTTGTCAATACTCGTAGTTGTGTACTACAGGACTTTGGCCTGGTGGAGATTGTTCCTTGCTTGAGTCAGTTCTTGCTCTGCTTTAGCCTTCAGGGCCAATGTTGCGTCCCTCTCCTTCTCGACTTTGATAACCTTGTCTTGCACCCACCTGAGATCTTGCTTATGCTTGGTCGTGTCAACTGGTTCCCATAGATTCATCTCAACACTGTCAAGAAGTGAGCTCAATACGAATTCTTTCAACTCAACAATCATTTCCCATAGTTTGTCCAGCGTTTTCTACATCGATTTGGGCCACTCTGGATCTACCCATTTGACAACACTGCAACTTCCGCCTTGCATCATTGCACGATGTCCTTGACATCGTGGAAACCTCCTGCCTGCGTTTCGTCCTTCGAAGGCTACAAATTTAGCGGTTACATATCCATGTTTACATACCAGAGGACTGTCTTCATCCTCTAAACCGTGATAGTCAGAGTCATACATCGTCTGGTTAGCCTAACACATCATACGCGCATGAGTTAACAGATTAGATCTAGCTCAAAAAATAGATAACTGGCCACAAATGATAGAAATAGAGATGAGACGACTCACATCGAAATCACCGTCCTTGTCGTCACGACGCGTTTCCTCGCCATCTCCCCTTGAACCCATGGCGAGAGGGGTGGGGGGGTGGCTGCTGGAGAGGGGATTGGGATGGAGGCGTCGTCGGCTAGCGGCTACGGCAGGATGGGAGTGAAGTGGGGAAAGTGGCTTCGAGGGTAAGGAAGAGAAGTACGGGGAGGAAGAGAAGTAATGGGGACATGACACTAGGATGTGGCCCACTAAACTCGTGATACATGACACTCGAAACAGGGGAGCACCCGGTGTTGCCAGTTTGTCCAAAGCAAGCGTGGCCAATCATTCCGCAGAACAGCCTACTCGCGGATCACTCTCACGAAGACCATCCCAATCCTCCAAGCACCCCAATCGAACGGTATGTAACAATCGTCAAGCAGAACAACTATGTTAGGGCGTGCCTTCTAGAAGACTCGGTCTAACGGCTACCCATGCAATGACACTGGGTGTGGTTCATGAAAAGAACAGACATGCAATGACACTGGCTGTGATTCATGAAAAGAATAGACATGCAATGACACTGGTGGATCCTTATGTGGTTCATTAAAAGAACAGACAGACAATGACACTAGTGGATCCTTATGTGGTTTGTTTAGAAGAACACACATGCAATGACACTGGGTGTGGTTCATGAGAAGAACACATACGCAATGACACTGGTGGATCCTTATGTGGTTTGTTTAGAGAAACAGACATGCAATGACACTGGTAGATCCACATGTGGTTTATGGAAGTAAAAGACATGCAATGACACTGGTAGATCCTTATGTGGATCATGAAAAGAACAGACATGCAGTGAAACTGGGTGTGGTTCGTGAATATAACAGACATGCACTGACACTGGGTGTGGTTCATGAAAAGAACAGACATGCAATGACACTGGTGGGCCCATCCTTATGTGGTTTATGAAAATAATAGACAGGCAATGACACTGGTGGATCCTTATGTGGTTTGTTTAGAAGAACACACATGCAATGACACCGGTGGATCCACATGTGGTTTATGGAAGTAAAAGACATGCAATGACACTGGTAGATCCTTCTGTGGTTCATGAGAAGAACAGACATGCAGTAAAACTGGGTGTGGTTCATGAATAGAACAGACATGCACTGACACTGGGTGTGGTTCATGAAAAGAACAGACATGCAATGACACTGGTGGGACCATCCTTATGTGGTTCATGAAAATAATAGACATGCAATGACACTGGTGGATCCTTATGTGGTTTGTTTAGAAGAACACACATGCAATGACACTGGGTGTGGTTCATGAAAAGAACACACACACAATGACACTGGTGGATCCTTATGTGGTTTGTTTAGAGGAACAGACATGCAATGACACCGGTGGATCCACGTGTGGTTCATGAGAAGAACACACATCCAATGACTCTGGTAGATCCTTATGTGGTTCATGAAAAGAACTGACATGCAGTGACACTGGGTGTGGTTCATGAAAAGAACAGACATGCACTGACACTAGGAGTGGTTCATGAAAAGAACAGACAGACAATGACACTGGTGGATCCTTATGTGGTTTATGGAAGGAACAGACATGCAATCACACTGGTGGATCCACATGTGGTTTATGGAAGTAACACACATGTAATGACACTGCGTGTGGTTCATGCAAGGAACAAACATGCAATGACACTGGTAGATCCTTATGTGGTTCATGAGAAGAACACACACGCAACGACACTGGTGGATCCTTATGTGGTTTGTTTAGAGGAACAGACATGCAATGACACCGGTGGATCCACATGTGGTTTATGGAAGTAAAAGACATGCAATGACACTGGTAGATCCTTCTGTGGTTCATGAAAAGAATGTAGATGCAAAGAAACTGGGTGTGGTTCATGAATAGAATAGACATGCACTGACACTGGGTGTGGTTCATGAAAAGAACAGACATGCAATGACACTGGTGGGCCCATCCTTATGTGGTTCATGAAAAGAACAGACATGCAGTGACACTGGCTATGATTCATGAAAAGAACAGACATGCAATGACACCGGTGGATTCTTATGTGGTTCATGAAAAGAACAGACAGGCAATGACACTGGTGGATCCTTATGTGGTTTGTTTAGAAGAACACACATGAAATGACACTGGGTGTGGTTCATGAGAAGAACACACACGCAATGACACTGGTGGATCCTTATGTGGTTTGTTTAGAGGAACAAACATGCAATGACACCGGTGGATCCACATGTGGTTTATAGAAGTAAAAGACATGCAATGACACTGGTAGATCCTTATGTGGTTCATGAAAAGAACAGACATGCAGTGAACCTGGGTGTGGTTCGTGAATAGAACAGACATGCACTGAAACTGGGTGTGGTTCATGAAAAGAACAGACATGCAATGACACTGGTGGGCCCATCCTTATGTGGTTCATGAAAAGAACACACACGCAATGACACTGGTGGATCCTTATGTGGTATGTTTAGAAGAACACACATGCAATGACACCGGTGGATCCACATGTGGTTTATGGAAGTAAAAGACATGCAATGACACTGGTAGATCCTTATGTGGTTCATGAAAAGAACAGACATGCAGTGAACCTGGGTGTGGTTTATGAATAGAACAGACATGCACTGACACTGGGTGTGGTTCATGAAAAGAATAGACATGCAATGACACTGGTGGGCCCATCCTTATGTGGTTCATGAAAAGAACAGACATGCAATGACACTGGTGGATCCTTATGTGGTTTGTTCAGAAGAACACACATGCAATGACACTGGTATTTCTTATGTGGTTCATGAGAAGAACAGACATGCAATGACACTGGTGGATCCTTATGTGGTTTGTTTAGAGGAACAGACATGCAATGACTCTAGCCGTGGTTCATGAAAAGAACAGACATGCAATGACACCGGGTGTGGTTCATGAAAAGAACAGACATGCAATGACTTATGTGGTTTCTTTAGAATAACACACATGCAATGACACTGGGTGTGGTTCATGAAAAGAACATATAGGCAATGACACATGTGGATCCTTATGTGGTTTGTTTAGAAGAACACGCATGCAATGAGACTAGGTGTGGTTCATGAAAAGAAAAAACACGCAATGACACTGGTGGATCCCTATGTGGTTTGTTTAGAGGAACAGACAAGCAATCACACTAGGTTGATCCATATGTGGTTTATGGAAAAGAACAGACATGCAATGACACTGGCTGTGATTCATGAAAAGAACAGACATGCAATGACACTAGTGGATCCTTATGTGGTTCATGAAAAGAACAGACAGGCAATGGTGGATCCTTATGTGGTTTGTTTAGAAGAACAAACATGCAATGACACTGGGTGTGGTTCATGAGAAGAACACACACGCAATGACACTGGTGGATCCTTATGTGGTTTTTTTAGAGGAACATACATGCAATGACACCGGTGGATCCACATGTGGTTTATGGAAGTAAAAGACATGCAATGACACTGGTAGATCCTTATGTGGTTCATGAAAAGAACAGACATGCAGTGAAACCTGGTGTGGTTTGTGAATAGAACAGACATGCACTGACACTGGGTGTGGTTCATGAAAAGAATAGACATGCAATGTGTGGCATCCCACTAAAACCACTACTAGAAAATCGCTGTGTTTTTGTGCATTCGATCAGCATGACCGCATGCTCATGTCATCATGCCACATTGCATTTGAGCATCGTCATCATCTTGCATGGTTTGTTTAAAAACTATTTTCGAAAAGCCTGGTTTTGTTTTCTAAATGCCCCGTCTTTGTTCAAATACAAAACCCGGATCTCTAGATTATTTTTCTTTGTCAAAAACAGATTCTAAAAGCCTTGTTGTGTTAAATAAAAATAATTATATTATTTTTAGGGGGCAGCCGAACTAGGCCAAACCGACCCAGCCGGCCACCCCCAATAAATAAAACCATTCTAGCCTAACCATCTCCTATCCTAACCCCTCCTCTATCCTCCCTAATCCAGCCGCCACACGTTTCCCTCCCGCGCACGCAGCTTCCCATCGCCACCTGCGCACCCCGGGATTCCCCCGGCCCCACCTACTTTTCCCGCCCACACCCACCTGCCCGCACTCCTACCCCATTGCCACCTCACATCTCGCCACCTCACCCCACCCACCAATCCCAGCCACACACCACACACGCACACACGCAACACACGCACCCACCCGCGGGAGAACCGCAGGCCCCGACAGCCCGTTTCCCGCACCTGTCACCTGGTCGCCCCGACCCCGTCTGGCCCCACCTTCCCTCGGGTCCCGCGACGCCCACCTTCCCCCCGCCTCCATCCTCTCCCTCACCCCCTTCCTCGCGGCCGCTCCCGTAATCGTCGCCGCCTCCCCCGCTGCATCCCGCCTCCGCGGCCACCCTTCACCCAACCTCGGGCCGCCGCGCGCCTCCACCTTCCTCTTGGCACGCCGCTGCCTCCCAACCCCGTTCGCCCGGGCCCCTGTCGCTGACCCCGCCCCTGCGACCGGTGGCCTCCATGAACCACCATCGTCGGCTTCGCCACAGCCCGTCTCGCCGCCGCTCACGCTATCCACGGCCGTGTCGGGCCACCTCGCCTCGGCCGCTCCAGGACGCGACTCCCCTGCTTCCTTAGGCCGCGACCGGTGCCTCCCGCATCGAGCCCCTTCGTCGCCTCCTCGAGCTCGCCTGACCCCGCCCGAGGCCGCCCGTCCTCGGCGACACCGACCGCCCCCCCCACAGCACGACGACCACGCCTCCTTCGTTGCCAGTGAGTCTCTTCGGCGCTGTCATGTTCACGAGTCCGCTGTCGTCCTGCCAACTCACCGCCGTTCGGAGCTCCGTGCTGGTCCCTGTCGACCTTGCCGTGTCTCTTCCTCCCGCTGCATGTGCTCCTCGCATCCGGCCGCCCTCAGGGGTCCCCACCGTGACCGCCGGCCTCTCCTTCCGAGTGGACAAGCCACCGGGGGTCTCGCGTCGTCTTTCTGCGCTCGAGGCTGAGCTACTCCGGATGCCACCGTCGCCGAGCACTGCCACCTGGTGGTTTCGCCCGTTGATGCTGCCTCCAGAGGTGTACATGGGTGGTCCTCAGTTCATGGTCTCTATTTTGACCTGATAACTTTCTTCTTGCTCTGTTTGTCGTGGAACGCTGAAGTGAAGGATGCCTTGGACCGTCAACCGTCTGCACTACTTGTCGCTCTGTTGTTTCTGTGTATCGACAAGATCTCCGTCTGCCCGCGTGTGCAATAAAACGCCAAGATCACCACCTCGGATTCGAAGCCTGATCCCACCAAGACCTTCATCACTAATTCCAAGGTCTTCTACATGGATCTGACAAGTTCTCCTACACGGACGTCAAGTTCCCTGGAACGAACCCGAAGACCGATCCCGGAGTGCGAGACCGAACCCGAACCCTCTTAAAATCCAAGATCTTCAACCCTCGATGTGTGACCCCTATCCGAGCCCTATTTTTATAAATGATATATACTTGATGCATTAAATCATTCATCTCGCATTCATATCATCGTGGTTTGGGGGTATTTAGGCGATTCACCTCAGGATTAAATATGGAGTCTATATGCGGGATACCTTTTTCTTATTCCGGACTCCATTTAAATTTGTATAGCGAACCGATGCCATGTTCGCCTTGTTAATTCAACATTTAAATTGCGGGGTTTCTAAATAACTTGAATCGCCTAATTAATTGTCGGGACCCCGGTTCTGCTTAATATTGTCTAATTGCATCGCATCTGTGCCATGCCATGCATCATATCATAATCATGCCAGATCTTCTGACGTAGTATTAAATATTGCATCCGGTGTTTCTTCTAGTGTTTGCTTCTTTGCGGATTAGGCCGATGAGTTGATGCGAGTGTCGACAAGTTCTCTGGATATGTACCCTCGACAGTGTTTCCCAGGCGAGCATCTCTCCCCCTTCTACCTATTTTCCATTTATAGTCTTTATTTTCCTCCTGTTGATCTATTGCTATCCATGTCGTGATGCTTTAGTTTCCGTGCACCAGTGATATCCCGTGCAGCCTCTATATTGCCATGGACACCTCCTAATACCTGTTTTTTGGTAGATAGCTGGCCTTGCGAGTCGTAGTTTCTTGCTCAGGTGCAATCTCGTGTTGTCGAGTACCACAGTTGTTGGTATGCTGGCAGATGTTTATGGTGGAGATGCTTACTGGTGGAGAGGATCATGACTTTAAATACAACTATTAAAATGCTAGATATAACTAATGCAGAGGCATCGTTGGGCAATAGATGTTATTTGGTTCTTCCACGCTCACTTGTGTCCCGTAGGCCCCCGAGTACTTGATACATGTTCCTTGACTATTCGCACTATCCACATACGGGAGAGTCTATGAATCCCCCTTAGCCAGAGCTTGATTCATTTCTTATTTCTTGGGGCCACAAGTAGTTTGGGGCTTTATTACTATCCTCTACTTATGCCATGCTTACTGCTTTATTTACAATTGTGTGTGGAGCACCTGTACTGTTTTGGAAACATAGAATGTTTTCGCGGTATCGACAAGCTTAGTCACACTTTCAGGTTCCCAATCGTTTACAACCATTGTCACAAACCCTGGGTCCGTCTCGGAGCCGGCCGACTTCTTTGCGGGTAGCTTAGTGGGGTGGCCCCCTGAAATATTTATGAATCCTGTGATTGCTTTGTCGTGAAAGCCTCGTTGGGTTTTGATTTGGTTTTTTCGAGGTCGATCGTGTGTGTGTTGCTATCTGTGCACCCCTTCAGGGTAAATCTTTCTGAAAGCCGTGTCCATGGTTATGGACGACTTGGAGCACAGTATCTCGATCATAGACAAGCATAACCAAAGTAGTGTTATAAACTTGACTTAATATATGACTAGTAATCAGATTCAACTATCATGGAATGGATATTAAAATGCCAACAACTGGTGGATCTGGGGTTGTTTTGTGACATGCTGTACCTGCCTAGTAAGTATTGCAACTCCAATGGAATGTGATAAAAGTGCCACCAATTGCTGGGTTTTGGGATTCCTCAGGACAATTATATCTGACTAGTGAACGTTCCAACTATAACGGATTGGTGATTAAAACTGCCCACTACTTATGCTTCAGGATGACTCATGCTATCTATATCTGACTAGTAAGTGCTTCAACTATAATGGAATGAATAAAACTGCCAACTGTGTGAGTTCCTCGGTTTGACTTCCTCGTTTGGTCTCGAGGGGGAAATGCCAGGATGGGTATGATTGGTGTTAGTATCAGGTTGGATCCAAATAGGCCTTTCTTATCCCTCTCTAATAGCCGCCAGTTTTACTGAGTCTCTATAGGTTGTTTAGTCTTGCTACGCCGCTTGATCCACCATACCTTTGTAGGCGAGAGCCGAATTCTAACCTCGCTGTCTGGCCTCGATCGACGTTCCTCTTTTTCCTTTGCCCTTTGTCGGCACCCCTTTTGTTTTAGCAGGTTTGAGATCGACGTCGTTAGCAGGGTTACCCTTCCGGCTTGGCCTGGGCAGGGTTATGGACGCCATTGGTTATTCTTCAGGGCTCTTAGCCCCATTTGCATTTTGTCCATAGTCGGATGCTTTATCGTTTGCAAGGTGATTTGGATCTTGGTATTGTATATCTATATTCTTGACTCGTTGAGTCGCTGTTGTATATATATCTGTTCTATGGGTCCCATCGAGGACTGTTGTGTAATGGTATTACTTTGTTTTCCACCCGCACGAAAGTGCCTCGTGGGCGTCCTTGAATCGGTTCTATGCGGGTTTGGCGGAAAAGGGCTAAAACTTGCATATGGCCGATTTGAGGGTGTTACACAATGACACTGGTGGGCCCATCCTTATGTCGTTCATGAAAAGAACAGACACGCAATGACACAGGTGGATCCTTATGTGGTTTGTTTAGAAGAACACACATGCAATGACACCGGTGGATCCACATGTGGCTTATGGAAGTAAAAGACATGCAATGACACTGGTAGATCCTTATGTGGTTCATGAAAAGAACAAACATGCAGTGAAACTAGGTGTGGTTCATGAATAGAACAGACATGCACTGGGTGTGGTTCATGAAAAGAACAGACATGCAATGACACTGTTGGGACCATCCTTAGGTGGTTCATGAAAAGAACAGACATGCAATGACACTGGTGGATCCTTATGTGGTTTGTTTAGAAGAACACACATGCAATGACACTGGGTGTGTTTCATGAGAAGAACACACATCCAATGACACTAGTGGATCCTTATGTGGTTTGTTTAGAGGAACAGACATGCAATGCCACCGGTGGATCCACGTGTGGTTTATGGAAGTAAAAGACATGCAATGCCACTGGTGGATCCTTATGTGGTTTGTTTAGAGAAACAGACATGCAATGACACCGGTGGATCCACATGTGGTTTATGGAAGTAAAAGACATGCAATGACACTTGTAGATCCTTATGTGGATCATGAAAAGAACAGACATGCAGTGAAACTGGGTGTGGTTCGTGAATAGAATGTAACATGCACCGACACCGGTGTGGTTCATGAAAAGAACAGACATGCAATGACACTGGTGGGCCCATCCTTATGTGGTTCATGCAAAGAACAGACAGGCAATGACACTGGTGGATCCTTATGTGGTTTGTTTAGAAGAACACACATGCAATGACACCGGTGGATCCACATGTAGTTTATGGAAGTAAAAGACATGCAATGACACTGGTAGATCCTTCTGTGGTTCATGAGAAGAACAGACATGCAGTAAAACTAGGTGTGGTTCATGAATAGAACAAACATGCACTGACACTGAGTGTGGTTCATGAAAAGAACAGACATGCAATGACACTGGTGGGCCCATCCTTATGTGGTTCAAGAAAAGAATAGACATGCAATGACACTGGTGGATCCTTATGTGGTTTGTTTAGAAGAACACACATGCAATGACACTGGGTGTGGTTCATGAAAAGAACACACACACAATGACACTGGTGGATCCTTATGTGGTTTGTTTAGAGGAACAGACATGCAATGACACCGGTGGATCCATGTGTGGTTCATGAGAAGAACACACATCCAATGACTCTGGTAGATCCTTATGTGGTTCATGAAATGAACTGACATGCAGTGACACTGGGTGTGGTTCATGAAAAGAACATACATGCACTGACACTAGGAGTGGTTCATGAAAAGAACAGACAGACAATGACACTGGTGGATCCTTATGTGGTTTATGGAAGGAACAGACATGCAATCACACCGGTGGATCCACGTGTGGTTTATGGAAGTAACACACATGCAATGACACTACGTGTGGTTCATGAAAAGAATAGACATGCAATGACACTAGTAGATCCTTATGTGGTTCATGAGAACAACAGACATTCAATGACACTGGTGGATCCTTATGTGGTTTGTTTAGAGGAACAGACATGCAATGACACCGGTGGATCCACATGTGGTTTATGGAAGTAAAAGACATGCAATGACACTGGTAGATCCTTCTGTGGTTCATGAAAAGAACAGACATGCAGTGAAACTGGGTGTGGTTCATGAATATAATAGACATGCACTGACACTGGGTGTGGTTCATGAAAAGAACAGACATGCAATGACACTGGTGGGCCCATCCTTATGTGGTTCATGAAAAGAACAGACATGCAGTGACACTGGCTATGATTCATGAAAAGAACATACATGCAATGACACCGGTGGATTCTTATGTGGTTCGTGAAAAGAACAGACAGGCAATGACACTGGTGGATCCTTATGTGGTTTGTTTAGAAGAACACACATGCAATGACACTGGGTGTGGTTCATGAGAAGAACACACATTCAATGACACTGGTGGATCCTTATGTGGTTTGTTTAGAGAAACAAACATGCAATGACACCGGTGGATCCACATGTGGTTTATAGAAGTAAAAGACATGCAATGACACTGGTAGATCCTTATGTGGTTCATGAAAAGAACAGACATGCAGTGAAACTGGGTGTGGTTCGTGAATAGAACAGACATACACTGACACTGGGTGTGGTTCATGAAAAGAACAGACATGCAATGACACTAGTGGGACCATCCTTATGTGGTTCATGAAAAGAACACACACGCAATGACACTGGTGGATCCTTATGTGGTATGTTTAGAAGAACACACATGCAATGACACCGGTGGATCCACATGTGGTTTATGGAAGTAAAAGACATGCAATGACACTTGTAGATCCTTATGTGGTTCATGAAAAGAACAGACATGCAGTGAACCTGGGTGTGGTTCATGAATAGAACAGACATGCATTGACACTGGGTGTGGTTCATGAAAAGAATAGACATGCAATGACACTGGTGGGCCCATCCTTATGTGGTTCATGAAAAGAACAGACATGCAATGACACTGGTGGATCCTTATGTGGTTTGTTCAAAAGAACACACATGCAATGACACTGGTATTTCTTATGTGGTTCATGAGAAGAACAGACATGCAATGACACTAGTGGATCCTTATGTGGTTTGTTTAGAGGAACAGACATGCAATGACTCTAGCCGTGGTTCATGAAAAGAACAGACATGCAATGACACCGGGTGTGGTTCATGAAAAGAACAGACATGCAATGAGTTATGTGGTTTCTTTAGAATAACACACATGCAATGACACTGGGTGTGGTTCATGAAAAGAACATATAGGCAATGACACAGGTGGATCCTTATGTGGTTTTTTTAGAAGAACACGCATGCAATGACACTAGGTGTGGTTCATGAAAAGAACAGACACGCAATGACACTGGTGGATCCCTATGTGGTTTGTTTAGAGGAACAGACAAGCAATCACACTAGGTGGATCCATATGTGGTTTATGGAAAAGAACAGACATGCAATGACACTGGCTGTGATTCATGAAAAGAATAGACATGCAATGACACTAGTGGATCCTTATGTGGTTCATGAAAAGAATGCATGTGCAAAGGGCACTGGTGGATCCTTATGTGGTTTGTTTAGAAGAACACACATGCAATGACACTGGGTGTGGTTCATGAGAAGAACACACACGCAATGACACTGGTGGATCTTTATGTGGTTTGTTTAGAGGAACATACATGCAATGACACCGGTGGATCCACATGTGGTTTATGGAAGTAAAAGACATGCAATGACACTGGTAGATCCTTATGTGGTTCATGAAAAGAACAGACATGCAGTGAAACTGGGTGTGGTTTGTGAATAGAACAGACATGCACTGACACTGGGTGTGGTTCATGAAAAGAACAGACATGCAATGTGTGGCATCCCACTAAAACCACTACTAGAAAATCGCTGTGTTTTTGTGCATTGGATCAGCATGACTGCATGCTCATGTCATCATGCCACATTGCATTTGAGCATCATCATCATCTTGCATGGTTTGTTTAAAAACTATTTTCGAAAAGCCTGCTTTTGTTTTCTAAATGCCCCGTCTTTATTTAAATACAAAACTCGGATCTCTAGATTATTTTTCTTTGTCAAAAAACAGATTCTAAAAGCCTTGTTGTGTTAAATAAAAATAATTATATTATTTTTAGGGTGCAGCTGAACTAGGCCAAACCGACCCAGCCGGACACCCCCAATAAATAAAACCATTCTATCCTAACCATGTCCTATCCTAACCCCTCCTCTCTCCTCCCTAATCCAGCCGCCACACGTTTCCCTCCCGCGCACGCAGCTCCCCATCGCCACCTGCGCACCCCGGGATTCCCCCGGCCCCACCTACTTTTCCCGCCCACACCCACCTGCCCGCACTCCTACCCCATCGCCACCTCACTCCGTCCACTCACATCTCGCCACCTCACCCCACCCACCAATCCCAGCCACACACCACACACGCACACACGCAACCACCACTCCGCTGGAGAATCAGAGGCCCCCGGCTGCTTTCCCTTTTGTCACACCACGGTCGCCCCGACCCCGTCTGGCCCCACCTTCCCTCGGGTCCCGCGACGCCCACCTTCCCCCCCGCCGCCATCCGCTCCCGCACCCCTTCCTCATCGCCTCCTCGCTGCATCCCGCCTCCGCAGATCCCGCTCATGCCAACCTTCACCCAACCTCGGGCCGCCGCGCGCCTCCACCTTCCTCTTGGCACGCTGCTGCCTCCCAACCCCGTTCGCCGGGGCCCCTATCCCTGACCCCGCCCCTGCGACCGGTGGCCTCCATGAACCACCATCGTCGGCTTCGCCACAGCCCGTCTCGTCGCCGCTCACTCTATCCACGGCCGTGTCGGGCCACCTCGCCTCGGCCGTTCCAGGACGCGACTCCCCTGCTTCCTTAGGCCGCGACTGGTGCCTCCCGCATCGAACCCTTCGTCGCCTCCCCGAGCTCGCCCGACCCCGCCCGAGGCTGCCCGTCCTCGGCGACACCGACCGCCCCCCCCACAGCACGACGACCACGCCTCCTTTGTTGCCAGTGAGTCTCTTCGGCACCGTCATGTTCACGAGTCCGCCGTCGTCCTGCCAGTTCACCACCGTCCGGAGCTCCGTGCTGGTCCCTGTCGACCTTGCCGTGTCTCTTCCTCCCGCTGCATGTGCTCCTCGCATCCGGCCGCCCTCAGGAGTCCCCACCATGACCGCCGGCGTCTCCTTCCGAGTGGACAAGCCACCGGGGGTCTCGCGTCGTCTTTCTGCGCTCGAGGCTGAGCTACTCCAGATGCCACCGTCGCCGAGCACTACCACCCAGTGGTTTCGCCCGTTGATGCTGCCTCCAGAGGTGTACATGGGTGGTCCTCAGTTCATGGTCTCTATTTTGACCTGATAACTTTCTTCTTGATCTGTTTGTCGTGGAACGCTGAAGTGAAGGATGCCTTGGACCGTCAACCGTCTGCACTACTTGTCGCTCTGTTGTTTCTGTGTATCGACAAGATCTCCGTCTGCCCGTGTGTGCAATAAAACGCCAACATCACCACCTCGGATTCGAAGCCTGATCCCACCAAGACCTTCGTCACTAATTCCAAGGTCTTCTACACGGATCTGACAAGTTCTCCTACACGGACGTCAAGTTCCCCGGCACGAACCCGAAGACCGATACCGGAGTGCGAGACCGAACCCGAACCCTCTTAAAATCCAAGATCTTCGACCCTCGATGTGTGACCCCAATCCGAGCCCTATTTTTATAAATGATATATACTTGATGCATTAAATCATTCATCTCGCATTCATATCATCGTGGTTTGGGGGTATTTAGGCGATTCACCTCAGGATTAAATATGGAGTCTATATGCGGGATATCTTTGTCTTATTTCGGACTCCATTTAAATTTGTATAGCGAACCGATGCCCTGTTCGCCTTGTTAATTCAACATTTAAATTGCGGGGTTTCTAAATAACTTGAATCGCCTAATTAATTGTCGGGACCCCGGTTTCGCTTAATATTGTCTAATTGCACCGCATCTGTGCCATGCCATGCATCATATCATAATCATGCCGGATCTTCTGCCGTAGTATTAAATATTGCATCCGGTGTTTCTTCTAGTGTTTGCTTCTTCGCGGATTAGGCCGATGAGTTGATGCGAGTGTCGACAAGTTCTCTGGATATGTACCCTCGACAGTGTTTCCCAGGCGAGCATCTCTGCCCCTTCTACCTATTTTCCATTTATAGTCTTTATTTTCCTCCTGTTGATCTATTACTATCCATGTCGCGATGCTTTAGTTTCCGTGCACTAGTGATATCCCGTGCAGCCTCTATATTGCCATGGACACCTCCTAATACCTGTTGTTTGGTAGATAGCTGGCCTTGCGAGTCATAGTTGCTTGCTCAGGTGCAATCTCGTGTTGTCGAGTACCACAGTTGTTGGTATGCTGGCAGATGTTTATGGTGGAGATGCTTACTGGTGGAGAGGATCATGACTTTAAATACAACTATTAAAATGCTAGATATAACTAATGCAGAGGCATCGGTGGGCAATAGATGTTATTTGGTTCTTCCACGCTCACTTGTGTCCCGTAGGCCCCCGAGTACTTGATACATGTTCCTTGACTATTCGCACTATCCACATACGGGAGAGTCTATGAATCCCCCTTAGCCAGAGCTTGATTCATTTCTTATTTCTTGGGGCCACAAGTAGTTTGGGGCTTTATTACTATCCTCTACTTATGCCATGCTTACTGCTTTATTTACGATTGTGTGTGGAGCACCTGTACTGTTTTGGAAACGTGGAATGTTTTCGCGGTATCGACAAGCCCAGTCACACTTTCGGGTTCCCAATCGTTTACAACCATTATCACAAACCCTAGGTCCGTCTCGGAGCCGGCCGACTTCTTTGCGGGTAGCTTAGTGGGGTGGCTCCCTGAAATATTTATGAATCCTGTGATTGCTTTGTCGTGAAAGCCTCGTTGGGTTTTGATTTGGTTTTTCCGAGGTCGATCGTGTGTGTGTTGCTATCTGTGCACCCCTGCAGGTTAAATCTTTCTGAAAGCCGTGTCCACGGTTATGGACGACTTGGAGCACAGTATCTCGATCATAGACAAGCATAACCAAAGTAGTGTTATAAACTTGACTTAATATATGACTAGTAATCAGATTCAACTATCACGGAATGGATATTAAAATGCCAACAACTGGTGGATCTGGGGTTGTTTTGTGACATGCTGTACCTGCCTAGTAAGTATTGCAACTCCAATGGAATGTGATAAAAGTGCCACCAATTGCTGGGTTTTGGGATTCCTCAGGACAATTATATCTGACTAGTGAACGTTCCAACTATAACGGATTGGTGATTAAAACTGCCCACTACTTATGCTTCAGGATGACTCATGCTATCTATATCTGACTAGTAAGTGCTTCAACTCTAATGGAATGAATAAAACTGCCAACTGTGTGAGTTCCTCGGTTTGACTTCCTCGTTTGGTCTCGAGGGGGAAATGCCAGGATGGGTATGATTGGTGTTAGTATCAGGTTGGATCCAAATAGGCCTTTCTTATCCCTCTCTAATAGCCGCCAGTTTTACTGAGTCTCTATAGGTTGTTTAGTGCTGCTGCGCTGCCGCTTCAGTCCACCATACCTTTGTAGGCGAGAGCCGCCAAATTCTAGCCTCGCCGTGTAATCGGCCTCGATCGACGCCTCCTCTTTTCCTTTGCCTTTGTCGGCACCCTTTTGTTTTAGCAGGTTTGAGATCGACGTTAGTGGTTACCCTTCCGCTTGGCTCAAGGGAGTTATGGACGCCATTGGTTATTCTTCAGGGCTCTTAGCCCCATTTGCATTTTGTCCATAGTCGGATGCTTTATCGTTTGCAAGGTGATTTGGATCTTGGTATTGTATATCTGTATTCTTGACTCGTTGAGTCGCTGTTGTATATATATCTGTTCTGTGGGTCCCATCGAGGACTGTTGTGTAACGATATTACATTGTTTTCCACCCGCACAAAAGTGCCTGGTGGGCGTCCTTGAATCGGTTCTATGCGGGTTTGGCGGAAAAGGGCTAAAACTTGCATATGGCCGATTTGAGGGTGTTACACAATGACACTAGTGGGCCCATCCTTATGTGGTTCATGAAAAGAACAGACACGCAATGACACAGGTGGATCCTTATGTGGTTTGTTTAGAAGAACACGCATGCAATGACACCGGTGGATCCACATGTGGTTTATGGAAGTAAAAGACATGCAATGACACTGGTAGATCCTTATGTGGTTCATGAAAAGAACAAGCATGTAGTGAAACTAGGTGTGGTTCATGAATAGAACAGACATGCACTGGGTGTGGTTCATGAAAAGAACAGACATGCAATGACACTGTTGGGACCATCCTTATGTGGTTCATGAAAAGAACAGACATGCAATGACACTGGTGGATCCTTATGTGGTTTGTTTAGAAGAACACACATGCAATGACACTGGGTGTGGTTCATGAAAAGAACAGACATGCAATGACACTGGTGGGCCCATCCTTATGTGGTTCATGAAAAGAACAGACATGCAATGACACTGGTGGATCCTTATGTGGTTTGTTTAGAAGAACACACATGCAATGACACTGGGTGTCGTTCATGAGAAGAACACACATCCAATGACACTGGTGGGTCCTTATGTGATTTGTTTAGAGGAACAGACATGCAATGACACCGGTGGATCCACGTGTGGTTCATGAGAAGAACACACATCCAATGACTCTGGTAGATCCTTATGGGGTTCATGAAAAGAACTGACATGCAGTGACACTGGGTGTGGTTAATGAAAAGAACAGACATGCACTAACACTAGGAGTGGTTCATGAAAAGAACAGACAGGCAATGACACTGGTGGATCCTTATGTGGTTTATGGAAGGAACAGACATGCAATCACACCGGTGGATCCACATGTGGTTTATGGAAGTAAAACACATGCAATGACACTGGGTGTGGTTCATGAAAAGAATAGACATGCAATGACACTAGTAGATCCTTATGTGGTTCATGAGAACAACAGACATGCAATGACACTGGTGGATCCTTATATGGTTTGTTTAGAGGAATAGACATGCAATGAATCTAGCCGTGATTCATGAAAAGAACAGACATGCAATGACTCTAGCCGTGGTTCATGAAAAGAAAAGACATGCAATGACATTGGTGGATCCTTATGTGGTTTATGGAAGGAACAGCCATGCAATCACACTGGTGGATCCACATGTGGTTTATGGAAGTAACACACATGCAATGACACTGGGTGTGGTTCGTGAAAAGAACAGACATGCAATGACACTGGTGGATCCTTGTGTCGTTCATGAGAAGAACACACACGCAATGACACTGGTGGATCCGTATGTGGTTTTTTTAGAGGAACAGACATGCAATGACACCGGTGGATCCACATGTGGTTTATGGAAGTAAAATACATGCAATGACACTAGTATATCCTTATGTGGTTCATGAAAAGAACAGACATCCAGTGAAACTGGGTGTGGTTCATGAATAGAACAGACATGCACTGACACTGGGTGTGGTTCATGAAAAGAACAGACATGCAATGACACTGGTGGGCCCATCCTTATGTGGTTCATGAAAAGAACAGACATGCAGTGACACTGGCTGTGATTCATGAAAAGAACAGACATGCAATGACACCGGTGGATCCTTATGTGGTTCATGAAAAGAATGTATGTGCAATGACACTGGTGGATCCTTATGCGGTTTGTTTAGAAGAACACACATGCAATGACACTGGGTGTGGTTCATGAGAAGAACACACACGCAATGACACTGGTGGATCCTTATGTGATTTGTTTAGAGGAACAGACAAGCAATGACACCGGTGGATCCACATGTGGTTTATGGAAGTTAAATACATGCAATGACACTGGTAGATCCTTATGTGGTTCATGAAAAGAACAGGCATGCAGTGAAACTGGGTGTGGTTCGTGAATAGAACAGACATGCACTGACACTGGGTGTGGTTCATGAAAAGAATAGACATGCAACGACACTGGTGGGCCCATCCTTATATGGTTCATGAAAAGAACACACACGCAATGACACTGGTGGATCCTTATGTGGTTTGTTTAGAAGAACACACATGCAATGACACCGGTGGATCAACATATGGTTTATGGAATTAAAAGACATGCCATGACACTGGTAGATCCTTATGTGGTTCATGAAAAGAACAGACATGCAGTGAAAGTAGGTTTGGTTCATGAATAGAACAGACATGCACTGACACTGGGTGTGGTTCATGAAAAGAACAGACATGCTATGACACTGGTAGGCCAATCCTTATGTGGTTCATGAAAAGAATAGTCATGCAATGACACTGGTGGATCCTTATGTGGTTTGTTTAGAAGAACACACATGCAATGACACTGGGTGTGGTTCATCAGAAGAACACACATCCAATGACACTGGTGGGTCCTTATGTGGTTTGTTTAGAGGAACAGACATGCAATGACACCGGTGGATCCACGTGTGGTTCATGAGAAGAACACACATCCAATGACTCTGGTAGATCCTTATGTGGTTCATGAAAAGAACTGACATGCAGTGACACTGGGTGTGGTTCATGAAAAGAACAGACATGCACTGAGACTAGGAGTGGTTCATGAAAAGAATAGACAGGCAATGACACTGGTGGATCCTTATGTGGTTTATGGAAGGAAAAGACATGCAATCATACTGGTGGATCCACATGTGGTTTATGGAAGTAACACACATGCAATGACACTGGGTGTGGTTCATGAAAAGAACAGACATGCAATGACAATGGTAGATCTTTATGTGGTTCATGAGCAGAACAGACATGCAATGACACTGGTGGATCCTTATGTGGTTTGTTTAGAAGAACACACATGCAATGACACTGGGTGTGGTTCATGAGAAGAACACACACGCAATGACACTGGTGGATCCTTATGTGGTTTGTTTAGAGGAACAAACAAGCAATGACACCGATGTATCCACATGTGGTTTATGGAAGTAAAACACATGTAATGACACTGGTAGATCCTTATGTGGTTCATGAAAAGAACAGACATGCAGTGAAACTGGGTGTGGTTCGTGAATAGAACAGACATGCACTGACACTTGCTGTGGTTCATGAAAAGAACAAACATGCAATGACACAGGTGGGCCCATCCTTATGTGGTTCATGAAAAGAACACACACACAATGACACTGGTGGATCCTTATGTGGTTTGTTTAGAAGAACACACATGCAATGACACCGGTGGATCCACATGTGGTTTATGGAATTAAAAGACATGCAATGAAACTGGTAGATCCTTATGTGGTTCATGAAAAGAACAGACATGCAGTGAAACTGGGTGTGGTTCATGAATAGAACAGACATGCACTAACACTAGGTGTGGTTCATGAAAAGAAGAGACATGCAATGACACTGGTGGGCCCATCCTTATGTGGTACATGAAAAGAACAGACATGCAATGACACTGGTGGATCCTTATGTGGTTTGTTTAGAAGAACACACATGCAATGACACTGGTGTGGTTCATGAAAAGAATAGACATTCAGTGACACCGGTGGATCCTTATGTGGTTTGTTTAGAGGAACAGACATGCAATGACACCGGTGGATCCACATGTGGTTTATGAAAGTAACACACATGCAATAACACTAGGTGTGGTTCATGAAAAGAACAGACATGCAATGACACTAGTAGATCCTTATGTGGTTCATGAGAAGAACATACATGAAATGACACTGGTGGATCCTTATGTGGTTTGTTTAGAGGAATAGACATGCAGTGACTCTAGCCGTTGTTCATGAAAAGAACAGACATGCAATGACACCGGGTGTGGTTCATGAAAAGAACAGACATGCAATGACTTATGTGGTTTGTTTAGAATAACACACATGCAATGACACTGGGTGTGGTTCATGAAAAGAACATATAGGCAATGACACTGGTGGATCCTTATGTGGTTTGTTTAGAAGAACACACATGCAATGACACTGGGTGTGGTTCATGAAAAGAACAGACACGCAATGACACTGGTGGATCCTTATGTGGTTTGTTTAGAGGAACATACATGCAATCACACTAGGTGGATCCATATGTGGTTTATGGAAAAGAACAGACATGCAATGACACTGGCTGTGATTCATGAAAATAACAGACATGCAATGACACTGGTGGGTCCTTATGTGGTTCATGAAAAGAACAGACAGGCAATGACACTGGTGGATCCTTATGTGGTTTGTTTAGAGGAACAAACAAGCAATGACACCGGTGTATCCACATGTGGTTTATGGAAGTAAAATACATGTAATGACACTGGTAGATCCTTATGTGGTTCATGAAAAGAACAGACGTGCAGTAAAACTGGGTGTGGTTCATGAATAGAACAGACATGCACTGACACTTGCTGTGGTTCATGAAAAAAAAAACATGCAATGACACAGGTGGGCCCATCCTTATGTGGTTCATGAAAAGAACACACACACAATGACACTGGTGGATCCTTATGTGGTTTGTTTAGAAGAACACACATGCAATGACACCGGTGGATCTACATGTGGTTTATGGAATTAAAAGACATGCAATGAAACTGGTAGATCCTTATGTGGTTCATGAAAAGAACAGACATGCAGTGAAACTGGGTGTGGTTCATGAATAGAACAGACATGCACTAACACTAGGTGTGGTTCATGAAAAGAAGAGACATGCAATGACACTGGTGGGCCCATCCTTATGTGGTACATGAAAAGAACAGACATGCAATGACACTGGTGGATCCTTATGTGGTTTGTTTAGAAGAACACACATGCAATGACATTGGGTGTGGTTCATGAAAAGAACAGACATTCAGTGACACCGGTGGATCCTTATGTGGTTTGTTTAGAGGAACAGACATGCAATGACACCGGTGGATCCACATGTGGTTTATGAAAGTAACACACATGCAATAACACTAGGTGTGGTTCATGAAAAGAACAGACATGCAATGACACTAGTAGATCCTTATGTGGTTCATGAGAAGAACAGACATGCAATGACACTGGTGGATCCTTATGTGGTTTGTTTAGAGGAACAGACATGCAATGACTCTAGCCGTTGTTCATGAAAAGAACAGACATGCAATGACACCGGGTGTGGTTCATGAAAAGAACAGACATGCAATGACTTATGTGGTTTGTTTAGAATAACACACATGCAATGACACTGGGTGTGGTTCATGAAAATAACATATAGGCAATGACACTGGTGGATCCTTATGTGGTTTGTTTAGAAGAACACGCATGCAATGACACTGGGTGTGGTTCATGAAAAGAACAGACACGCAATGACACTGGTGGATCCTTATGTGGTTTGTTTAGAGGAACATACATGCAATCACACTAGGTGGATCCATATGTGGTTTATGGAAAAGAACAGACATGCAATGACACTGGCTGTGATTCATGAAAAGAACAGACATGCAATGACACTGGTGGGTCCTTATGTGGTTCATGAAAAGAACAGACAGGCAATGACACTGGTGGATCCTTATGTGGTTTGTTTAGAGGAACAAACAAGCAATGACACCGGTGTATCCACATGTGGTTTATGGAAGTAAAAGACATGTAATGACACTGGTAGATACTTATGTGGTTCATGAAAAGAACAGACAAGCAGTAAAACTGGGTGTGGTTCGTGAATAGAACAGACATGCACTGACACTTGTTGTGGTTCATGAAAAGAACAAACATGCAATGACACAGGTGGGCCCATCCTTATGTGGTTCATGAAAAGAACACACACACAATGACACTGGTGGATCCTTATGTGGTTTGTTTAGAAGAACACACATGCAATGACACCGGTGGATCTACATGTGGTTTATGGAATTAAAAGACATGCAATGAAACTGGTAGTTCCTTATGTGGTTCATGAAAAGAACAGACATGCAGTGAAACTGGGTGTGGTTCATGAATAGAACAGACATGCACTAACACTAGGTGTGGTTCATGAAAAGAAGAGACATGCAATGACACTGGTGGGCCCATCCTTATGTGGTACATGAAAAGAACAGACATGCAATGACACTGGTGGATCCTTATGTGGTTTGTTTAGAAGAACACACATGCAATGACACTGGGTGTGGTTCATGAAAAGAACAAACATTCAGTGACACCGGTGGATCCTTATGTGGTTTGTTTAGAGGAACAGACATGCAATAACACCGGTGGATCCACATGTGGTTTATGAAAGTAACACACATGCAATAACACTAGGTGTGGTTCATGAAAAGAACAGACATGCAATGACACTAGTAGATCCTTATGTGGTTCATGAGAAGAACAGACATGCAATGACACTGGTGGATCCTTATGTGGTTTGTTTAGAGGAACAGACATGCAGTGACTCTAGCCGTTGTTCATGAAAAGAACAGACATGCAATGACACCGGGTGTGGTTCATGAAAAGAACAGACATGCAATGACTTATGTGGTTTGTTTAGAATAACACACATGCAATGACACTGGGTGTGGTTCATGAAAAGAACATATAGGGAATGACACTGGTGGATCCTTATGTGGTTTGTTTAGAAGAACACGCATGCAATGACACTGGGTGTGGTTCATGAAAAGAACAGACACGCAATGACACTGGTGGATCCTTATGTGGTTTGTTTAGAGGAACAGACATGCAATCACACTAGGTGGATCCATATGTGGTTTATGGAAAATAACAGACATGCAATGACACTGGCTGTGATTCATGAAAAGAACAGACATGCAATGACACTGGTGGGACCTTATGTGGTTCATGAAAAGAACAGACATGCAATGACACTGGTGGATCCTTATGTGGTTTGTTTACAAGAACACACATGCAATGACAATGGGTGCGGTTCATGAGAAGAACACACACGCAATGACACTGGTTGATCCTTGTGTGGTTTGTTTAGAGGAACAGACATGCAATGACACCGTTGGATCCACATGTGGTTTATGGAAGTAAAAGATATGCAATGACACTGGTTGATCCTTATGTGGTTCATGAATAGAACAGACATGCACTAACACTGGATGTGGTTCATGAATAGAACAGACATGCACTGACACTAGGTGTGGTTCATGAAAAGAACAGACATGTAGTGACACTGGTGGGCCCATCCTTATGTGGTTCATGAAAAGATTAGACATGCAATGACACTGGTGGATCCTTATGTGGTTTGTTTAGCAGAACACACATGCAATGACACTGGGCGTGGTTTATGAGAAGAACACACATCCAATGAACTCTAGTGGATCTATCTTGGCATAATTTGATGTATTCCACGATGTATTTCATTATACAAGACACTTTCCATTTTTATACTACTCAGTTTTGCCCTTGGTTTTATGCGGTACTACTTAGTTTTGCCCACCCCCCTCTCTATCTTTTGTAGAAGCCCAAAATTGTGCTCACCCTGTCTGCTACTCCCTGATTGGTTGTCACAGTTGTCACGTGGATCATGCGCACCAACCGTTGATTCTGTGCGATCCAACGATGATCGTTGTACACCTCGTGCCCTTCACAGTACAGCGTGAGACAGCACGGACGTCTCCCTCCACGAGACTTCAACAGGAAGGAACACGATGCCGTCCATCGAAAAAGTCGTCGAGCAGTCATGTCAAGTTTAATCAAGTCCGAAAAGCCTACTACTGCTACTACAACTCATGCATAGGGAAACAGGGTCATCGAGTGCACGGTTGTCGACGGGACGCTGCAATTTATTGCCACTTGATTTTAATCAGACATATCCCATTTATACACAGCGCTCTCAATCTCACTTCCAACTGGGCCCTACCACTAGTAAATTCCATGAGTCAAGGGCCCCCTCGAGTAGATCAAACGTTGCTAGAAATTAGTTCCGCGCCACTGGCATGCAGTGGAATCGAGGTCTGCCATGGGCGTGTTTTCAATGCAGCTCTAAAGTGGAGATCGTGGCTGTTTCGAAAAAAGGGAACCGAAAAAAAAGGTTGGAGATCGTGGTAGCACCCCGCCCCCCACCCCCACCCCCCGCCCACCACATGTGTCCACTCGAGGACTACGAACGGTCCGGTGTTTATAACCCCCCTCGACCTTCTTCTTCCATGAGCTCGTGTCATTTCCCCCCAGTCTGTCTAGTCCCAAGACCCCAATCTACACCTGCCGCACGCGCCGAATCTCCCTCATTTGCACTACCTCCTTCCCTTGGCGATCTTACGACCTAATTTATTTGATTAATGGATCAACAACCAAACCACCCATTTTATGAAAAAGAAGGATACCTATTTTGTTTCGCAGGCTGGCCAACACTCCCTGGACACCTAGCTTGTACCTCTGCCTTGAAGTTGTTCAGCATCCTGAAGCTATTGGTCCAATCCCCGTGCAAGACCCCTAGAGCTTTCTCTTTACCTTTCCAAACCGTGTAATATGGAAGGACAATGTTGTATTTAGAACCGAGGCTAGTCTGAATATTCTTCGCGGTCTCCTTAGGGTTATCCTTTAGTATGGACATAGATTGCATAGCCACCCACTCCGTATCAGCCATTGAGGATTTCACTTTGCTGCCTATCGGACACATGTGTGGAGGGCCCATTTTGTTCACCTGCAACACAGATTCATTTAAAAGATAAGCGGAGTCGACTAGTTGCCAGAAAGATATCGCACATCAATTGTAGTTATAGAGTGAAAAGAGAGAGAGTTCTAATGGTTTGCTGCATCCATTGCCCCAGTACCCTAATTGCATTCGACGCAGGTAAGGCTCTTGCTGTGATCCCCCATGGACAATGTACCTCGGCCCGTCCATTCATCCACGTTAACTTGCAAACAGCCTCATACCTCTGGGCAGTGTTCTTCAGTCGATAAACATCGAACTCCCCCTTGATACAAAAATGCCGAAACAACATCCTGAACTCATGCATGCTCCTGAACTCGATGCCGACCGAAATTATAGGATACTCGTGGTCATGTTTCATTTCTTCTACTTCAACACCCAAATCATCGACTGGAATACCAGCCTCATCGTTAAGTTCCTCGTCTATTTCATCATCACTAGATTCTTGATCCTCTCTGATTGCCTTCTTCTTCATCGATTCAGAATCCTCGCCATCGTCTCTAATGCCTAATCGCACATCATATTGACTCCCATGGGTGGAATGCCATCGTCTCTACCCGGATGGACCGGAACATTGCCCCAATCCACCTCACCGGCAACTCTATTTTCTCCAAGACACTCGGTTGGTTCTGCTGCAACCACATGGGGTGGTCTTACGTTTGCACGCATCCCAGGTACTTTAGTGGACAAAGAGTAGTCAGAATCAATTTCATCTTGAGTGTACAGAACCCTCTTGCTCTTCCTGTGTACATCCTCCTTTCTGATGTAATCTTTCCTGATGGTATCAGTAGGGCTTGACATTCGCGTTCCATTCCCCATCGAACTAGGCTTTTTGCTGCCGCTCTTGGGTGTGATTTCCTTACTGCCTCCCCTCACGGGTGTTGGCTCCATGGTGCTGGCATTATTGCCTGACCTCTGCGACGTGTTCTTCTTCGAATTAGCCCTTTTGCTGCTACTATTGGGCGTGTTCTCCTTCGTGCTGGCATTATTGCCTGACCTTAGCGGCATGTTCTGCTCCAAATTAGCCCTTTTGTTGCTACTATTGGGCGTGTTCTCCTTCGTGCTGGAATTATTTCCTGACCTCAGCAGCGTGTTCCGCTCCAAATTATCCCTTTTGCTGCTACTATTGGGCGTGTTCTCCTTCGTGCAAGCATTATTCCCTGACAGCGGCGTGTTCCGCTCCAAATTAGTATTTTTTCTACTCCCTCTAGGTGTGGTAGCCTCCGTGCTGGCCATCTTCGCCTCTTTGCTACCACTCCTGGGAGTGTTCACCACTGTGCTAGCCCTCTTAGCATTTTTGCTGCTATCGTTCGGTGTGGCATTTTGACTGGATCTCAGGGGTGTACTCTACGGTGTGGTGCCTTTTTTCGTGCGACTCTTGGGCGTCCTCTTCTCTGGCGTGGTCTCATTGGTGACGTTCTTCTTCGGGGTGCCCTTTCTGGGGATGCTCTTCCTTCTCCTCTTTATGATGCTCCTCTATAAGACTCTCCTCTGTTCGAAGCTACCCTCAGTCGCACCAGCCCCAGTGATGCCATGGATCAGGTCACGCATGCCTTCTAAAAGTCCATGATCTCTATTGTCGAGTTCCAATTCCTCTCCAACCATTTGCACTATCAAGTGGAAGTACACTTCACCTCTATAATGTTTCCTTGTAAACGATACGACTAAATCCCTGGTATCTTTCACTTCGATAGCCTTTTTGCTCTTGTAACCAAAATATAACAAACGTGCTTCCTAGGAGGACCCCCACATCACCTTCACGTAATGATGCCATCAGGTCAGATAACTCTACCACTTCAGGATCGTATCTGCCAAGGATTACATCAAACTCATCATAGAATTTTTCTGTGCCATCATCTAATTTTGTAGTATAATCCGCAACACCGATATGGACGATTACTTTGCCATCATCAGGTTCTTCAGGATAGAAACCTCCGAGAGGTTTGAGAGATGGAGCGGCACCATCAGACCCAGCCCCAATGCCACCGCCGCCATCACCAGCATCATCGTTAGCTGGATCAACCTCGGTGGAAGTACTAGGACCAGGAGCAAGGCGAGGGCCCTTAGCAGCGGGAGCTACATTACATGGTGGACAGGCATGGCCCCTTCTAACGGCAGCCACAATAGGATCAGCTACTGCCATGCCACATCGACAATCAGGAGCACTTCCCACAACAACAGTGTATCGAGTGCTAGCAGAGTCCAGACCATGAGCTGGCTCTAGACCAGCAGCTCGCTGAACCCGAGCACGGGTTCGAGGAGGATACAAGGCATCAGCCTTTGCAACAACAGTGGGGCAGCCTCCGGAAGCCTTAGTTTGCTCAACAGCGGCAGGGATTGGGTCAACAATAGCCATATCAACAACAACACGAGGACGACCAGTACCAGCAGATTCCAGAGCACGGGTTCGCACAACTTGAGGACGGTTTCAAGGAGGAGCAGCACACAAAGCGATGGTCTTGGCAACAACAGCGGGGCAGCCTCCGGAAGCCTTAGTTTGCTCAATAGCAGCATGGATTGGGTGAGCAGCAGCCGTAGCAACACGGACAAGGGGACGGGGATGACCAGTACCAGCAGATTCTAGAGCAGAGTTTTCCACAACGGCAATATGGGGACTCCTATGAGGAGGTTGCCTGACAGAAGCATGTCGCGGTTGAGGAACCACATTTTGCTCAACAACAACAAGGGTTCGAGTTAGACCTCCCCGTCCAATAATAGTTGGGAGACTCCTAGTAGCAGGAGCTTCCTCATCCAGTATGTTACACACCAGCATAACCACGCGAAGCCCAACATGCTGTTTCATCAACCCAATTAGCTTACTGTCACACGATATAGGAACCTTGAAGCCTCGTTCATCAACGATGCTGAACCGTGCAGTCTGCTCTGGCCTCATTTCAGCAAGTTCACGCACAGCAACAACCAAACTAGGGATAGTGCATAACTGCACAGGCGCTACTTCCATCTTCAGATTTTGAGCTTGTTTCCACGTGCTCTTCCCATGTGCTAATTTAATGAGGTAGCCACAGATGGTGACCAGAACCGTGTATTTGGGTTCAGCGGAGATCCTAGTTAACAGAAAATTGGAGACAAAAGATAAGAATTGTTTGTCAGCGTCGTGCTAGCAAACAATTCTATGTTCGATATATCTCTGTAATGCCAATAGCCAGCTAGAAATTATAGGTAGTGAGAATAGCAAAGAGAAGAGTAGCTCACCCGCAATTAGCCAGAAGTACTTCTTCCTCGGAAATGTATCTGCCATCCTTCGTGTTGCTCAGCTCGTCGGCGGTAGAGGCGGGCTAGATCGTCATAGCAACTTGGCACCGGAAGTCAAATGCCCGAAGAGATCATTCTGGTTGGAGAGGGGATTTTGACGCCGTCGGTGCTAGGGTTCATGCGAAAGGAGGGAGGGAGTGGATTTGTGAATTTGGTCAACGCACCATGCTCCTTTAGTCTCTCATTTCACCTATGTGGTTGCCGTGTTGGCGCTCGCGTCACAAAAATATTACTGACATGAGGGTCCCGACCGTCTACTTCACGGCGCAGTTTCACGACATGTTTGGATTTGGTAGGTGAGAGATGAGTTTGCATCAAAATGGCCCCTCTCGGTAGTTGGCGGCCCAACATTTCGAAACGTGGCAATTTCAGGCAACTTAGGTACCATGGTGCACTCGCCCGTGAACTTTGGTATCGCAGCCCGGTAGCCCCGCTAGGAGGAAGAAGACGAAGAGACGGGCACATGGGGAAAGTGAACCGGAACTTCCCCCGCTCCCCTATTTAACCACACCCAGGTGGTGGTAGTGGATCAATTGTGTCGTGCGGACTGCCACGTGCGCGTGTATCTCGCGAAGGGATCGTGGGATCGTGCCACACGCACGGTTACATGATGCGAAGCGGTAACAACAGATCGTGGCTAGGGAGGTTATCGAGGATTCCAGTATTGAAAGGATGTGTTGTAGTGATAACTGACAAGGTGTGACAGTATATGACATCATGGCCCTTAAAATAAGGCAAATACAATGATTACCCTCCAAGTAGGATACGAGGAGGAGTAGGCGAGAAGATAGGCATCTAAGAGGGATACCCTGGATGCAATATTATGACCCGGCCAATGAGTTGTATCTCGGAAAGAGCCAAGGGATGTTAGAGTAGAATATCAAGTCAACTGTGGAGTATCTGAGTTAAAACTGGTATAGGCCGAGATATGAATATGTCGGCGAGATGGAATCCAAAGAAGTTTAAACCTGCTGTGGCCTCACCAGCTAAGGCTGATGAGACCACACCAGCTTCAGGGACTAATGTTAGGGGGATGACCCTAGGTAGGGAAAAGCCGAGGTAAAAGGACAGGGTCTGCCAAGGCAAATACAGGTCATCATGAGCTGGCCGAATCATAGAAGGGCCGACCGGGTTACCCTGAGCCAGAAAGCACCGGCAAGACTCGGCCGACATACACGATATATCGGCACAAGGAATGAACCATTTTCCCTTTGTAGGTACCAACTTGGCCGGGTTAACTTTACCTAGGCCGGGTTACGAGCTAGCTTACACAGGAAGGAAGGAATATCCCCAGGGTCAACGCTTTGCTCTCTCTACTAGAGTTTCTGTAGAGAGAGAGCGAGAGAGAGAGGGACAGAGTAGGACAACAAGGGTGACATCGTCTGACCGTTGACGGTCAGGTCACATGGTCTCATAGAGGCTTACGGCATGGCTCAGAGAGGCTTATGACATAGTCTCGCAGAGGCTTACGCTAGGAAAAAGAGGTGCACCGCTTTGCTATTTTAGGAAGAGCATATTTGTGGAATATGCTGTACACGTAAGCCCTAGATGTAACCTGCCCACCCCTTTATAAGGTGAGCCAGGACCTCCAAGGAACAGGTCGGGCCATTGGTTAGAGGAAAAACCCTAGTGAGAGAAGAGAAGCACATCTTCTTCTTCCTCTCCATGATCTAACTCAAGGAGCTTCTGTAAACACCATTGATACAAGAAATACAAATATGTGTGTGTGAAATCACCACACTATCCCTCCCCAGATACCACTAGTACACTTTGGCCCCATCTTTAGCCTACCCATGGCATCTGCCGTGACACCACCATGATAGGGTGGCCCAAGTCTGGAGGAAGGTGACTCCTTGAAGGACACGACAAGCAATAGATAGATTTTCAAAAGGGTGAAACCCTAATTTGTAAACCGACTCGGCCTGCTATCCCGAGACCTAGCCTCCCTATATAAAGGCCAAGAGGGGGCAGCGAGAAGAATATCCGCAACCCTAGCATACACCTTGCCAGATCACATTTGTGCACCCCCTGTAACTTTTGACTCCTCGATAATCTAAGAGCAGACAAGCAGGAGTAGGGACCCTTCCAAGGGACTAAACCTAGGTAAATTGCATGTCCCTGATGTTCTTGTTTGCTAGCTGATCGACGCCTCCAGTGTTCCCCAATCCCTCGAACCTAAGTCCATCAACGATGGGCATTGATGAGTTAAACCCTCATCAATTGGCGCTATTTATGGGAAACGGGAGTGCTGATGTTGCGGCTTCCTCAGCCCCATCAACTGTGATCTACAAATCCGCTGCAACAGAGAATCACCTCCTCTTTGGCACCTTCAACTTCACTGTCCACTCACCGGCAACTCATCTGGACTTCGAGTCTGTGGGCACCGGAATCGTTATGACGATCAGATGCCTACACTTTCAGGTCGGCCAGATCGGCATACTCCACTTCCCTGATCATACGCAAGCTCCTTCGATTGCCCTTACCTCGTGGTTCCCATCACCGATTGGCACCCTGAGCAAACTCAATGCCTCAGCATCAGCTTATGATACAGATAGCAACAACAGTTGCGAGTCCGATCTGTGCGATCAGACGTCAGAAGATGGCAATTACGGCTTCGGATCTGAGAGCTTTGGGAGCAGTGGTTTCCGCAACCACCACATGTGCACCATAATCAACAACGGTGACGGATGCACTCAAGGGGACACCACCAACAGCGGGCCTACCAACAACGGTCATACCAATCGAGTCCCCATCATCAGCCCCATCAACGGCGAGCAGACACAATCGCCCTCCGCCCATCCCGCCCAACCCCGATAATCAGGGCGAACACGCCAACAACAGGACGACGCGACAGGAGATCCACCTCAGCAACGTTGAGTGAGCATGGTGCAGGGAGGCCCTACAGGGCAACCCCCTACCACTAAACTCATCACAACAAATGCTAATGGGATACCATTGGCTGCTCGTCCAAGATTTCAAGTGTCAGCAGGTGGTGAACGCACAACTCAAAGAATGCAGGAAGGCCGTGGACGAGTCGAGTCTCCGACGGGCAGCACTCTCCTCAATCGGTGGATCCGCCTCCAAAGGTATCGGTGGATCCGCCTCCAAAGGTAACGACCTTATAGTCTCCAAAAGGCGCTCTCGACTGGCCAACCTCAACGACAAATATCGGGATGAGGCAACCAGAGACCTCGACTTCTCATTCATGTCGGTGGACTCGCGGGGTAATATGATCCCGAAAACACCACATGCAGCGGTGACAACAACCACCATGTATCTGCTCACCAATCAACCACCAGCCGGAGATCCACGATCTGCCGTGCACTTGTGTATGATCACTGGACTCGGACTGGTCGAGGCTGTGTTGGCCAAGGAGCTGACACCAGAGCCAAAGAAAATCAAGGCTCCAACTAAATACTACTCGCTTGTTGGGAAAATGCCCTAGAGGCAATCATGCATGATGTAATTCCCAATGTATTCATAAAGTAATAAAGTTGTCCTTATATGAACATCATATATATATATATCATTGAATACGTGATTCAGTTGTGGAACTATATATTTATGTTTGTTCATACTAGATTGTCCTTGGTCATTGAGGTTGTGCTGGACACACAACTTAGACCAATGTGAAAGTCGGTTGATGACTCGGTTCCACTTGTCATGGGCGTGGTGATGCTATTCCGATTTACATGGACTCGACTATAAGAGTTTAGCGAGTCAGACTAACCTACAGTTGAGATGCAATGAGCATGTTGTCATTTGCAGTCTCAAGCAATAGAATCCTTTGACCTGAGGTGATCGCATGATCCGAGTTGTGGATCACCAGCTTAGGTTCTATCAAACGTTGTTCCGTAAATAGGCAGTTATAAAGGTATAGTTTGGGTTGGTTGTGAAGCAAGCTACGTGACATGGATTATAAAGATGGGATTTGCCCCTCTGTAATGGAGAGATATTCTCTGGGCCCTCTCGTATGATATGTCTCGGAAGCATGGCCATGAGCGAATTGGTTAAGTGTTAACCAAGGAGTCGGACTAACTGTTAGTCCAGTGAATCATATATCATGGAACGAGAAGAGAGAGTCGAGCTATTAAAGGGATGGAAACTACTCACCTATAGCTTGACAAGGTATATCATGAGGCAAAGGGACTTGGACGAAAGTCACATTGATAAAGGTTTGTCTTCTGACTTTACTGCACTTGGGAGTTGGCACGTCTTGCTAGAGGCCGCTACCAGCTATCGATTGGAGTGGTGACTTGTGTTGTGTCTAGGTGTACGTGAACCTACATGGTGACACACTTAAGGGAAAGGAGCCCATGTGGATTCGATCCATGTGGAGATTGGGATACGGCCTAGATGGGCCTCAAGCATTGAGCCCAGCTAGGAGTGTATATAAGTGGAGTGACAAGGGATAGTCCCTTCACTTTATCCACTCCCATTTTTGGCTAGACAGGATCTGAGCTAGACAGGATCTGGACAAGCATCGTCTACCTAGAGCTCCTCCCTATACGTGTGGATACCGGTAGAGGCGTTGCACGTGCGACGCTGGAAACGAAGGAGTTCGCGGGGATCTGTACGTGCTGTACGTGGGATCGTTCGACACGACATCAACTGGCATGCTTCATCAATAATCCGCACCTGCGCGTCTAGTGATAAATCTCGTGGCTTATCACCTGAGTTAGATCTTGGGATTACTACGTAGGGGAAAAGTTTTTGTTTATCTCTGCATGGCCCAACATCGCTATCCTCGAGCGAGGACGAGCACGACCTGTCATGACGACACCGCAGCTCACGGCGACATGACCGTGATTATGATGCACGTGATGAGATCACCCAACGCAAGGTCGACAAGATACGTGCCAAGCGCACCTAGTCAACAGAGTCAGAGGACGAATGAACGGAGCTCTGCAGAACCAACTGCTTTAGTAGAGCCATACGATAGAGGCGAATGCCGAAACAATTAAAACTTCCTTCAGAAAACCCAAAATTCGATGGCCTCCTGGACCCAAAGATCTGGTTGGAGGACCACATCTCCATCAAGCTTCACGGCGGAAACAAGTGACAACCATGCAATGCCTTCAGCTGCAGCTGCAGGGTGCTTCTCGCACATGGCTCAACAATCTGCCTCGCATGTTGATCCACTTCTAGGAAGAGCTGGTGTATAGCTTTGTCCGAAAATTCAAGGGCACCTATAGGCGTCCCGCATCAATCAAAGAACTCAGGGCCTGCTGCCAAAAGCCGAGTGAATTCCTTCGCTCCTACATCCAAAGGTGGTACATCATCAAAAATTCAGCAGAAGATATCTCAGAGGATCACGCAATCGATGTGTTCAACGGTGGTGTATGCCGCAGAGAGCTCAGGGAAGAGCTAGGCCACATGAATCCCAAAACCATCGACCACCTGATGGACATCGTGAATCGGTGGGCAGATGGAGAAGACTCACTAAACAACAAGCGCGCTCCCTCAGATGATGAGGACAACCTCGTCCATAGACGCGACCGCCAAGGAAAGCGCCGGATGCGCGGTTAAGAAGACCGTGAGGAGGTCGACATGGTCGCGACAGTTTACGCCGACAAACATGGCAAAGGTAATCGCATTAGTGGGTACCGTAGCAGCGGGAAGCCCGCGCAAGTGTGGCAACACCACACCCACGACGATGCACATGGAACATCCATCCAGGATAAGTTGTCTAGACCCTACAACGTTCACTTCTACATCGACAAACACAATGGCAAGAAGAAGTCCAACCACCTCCTCAAGGACTGCCACGAGTTCCTAAAGCTCCACGAGGGCCTCACCCAATTACATCACGACGCACTAAATCAGGGATATGGAGCTACCCTAGGCGCCATCGCTCATGGAGCGCCACCACCACCAGTTGGAGGTCCCGTGCAGCCTGCGGCTGCGCCGGTAAAAAAACGGAGGTGAGGAATACCCACGAGGGCTGGGAAACATGGGCATGATCCAAAAGGGACGCCCCTCAAACAGAGTGCAGAAAACAATCACCCACCAAGTTAACCTAGCAGTTAACTCCCCTCACTCGGCCCCTTAGTACCTCAGTGGGTCAGAATGTTGCATCACCTTCAACACAAGCGACCACCCGCACCAGGTCACTCGCCCAGGCCGTTCTCCCCTGGCGCTCGAGGCGCAGATCGGCGGATTCGAGATGAGTCAAGTCTTCATGGACGGTGGCAGCGGCATCAACCTCGTGTTCACCAGCACCCTGCATGCCATGCGGATCCCCCTCTCTAGCCTAGAAGCATCTGAAACAACCTTCCACGACATTTTCCCAGGGAAAGGAGTATATTCCCTAGGCAAAATATGGTTGTAGGTCATCTTTGACACACCCGCAAACTTTTGGCAAGAACACCTCGAGTTCGAGGTGGTCGACTGGCCCTCGTAGTACCACACCATCCTCGGATATATCGTGTTCGCAAGGTTCATGGTGGTCCTGCACTATGCATACCTGCAGATGAAGATGCCAGGACCAAATGGCATTATCATTGTCAACGGAAGCCTCACCAAGTCTGATAGCTACGACAGGGAATTTAACAGAATCTCCCAATCCTTCCACATGCAAGAAGAACTGGCGAGGCTCAAGGAGTCGACAAACAACAATATTCCTCCTATGAGCAAACAGAACGCACCAGATCAGTCCTTCAACTCGTCAGTAAACACCAAGGCGGTCCAGGTGCACCCAACGGACCCGACCAAGATGGCTCATATCGCCAACAACCTGAGTCCCGCATAGGAACTCGTGATTGTCGAATTCCTCCATGAGCGCTGGGAAATATTCGCCCGGTATCCAGCATACATGCCATGATTTCCCAGGGAATTCGCCAAGCATGCACTCAACGTGTCTCCAGATGCAAGACCAGCCAAGCAGTCAATGCATCTACTTTCAGAACCAAGGTCCAAGGTGGTTGACATGGAAGTTAATAGACTCCTCGATGCCGATTTTATACGTGAATTCAAGGAAAGAACATGGGTAGCTAACCCCGTGCTCATTCCCAAAAAGGACTCGGATATCCTGCGGATCTGCGTGGACTTCACCTCCCTCAACAAGCACTGCCCGAAGGACCACTTCCCATTACCGCGAATTGACCAAATAATTGACTCCACTGCAGGATGCGATCGCCTTTGCTTCCTCCACGCCTACTCAGGATATCATCAGATCTGAATGAAGGAATAGTACCAGGAGAAGACGACCTTCATCACGCCCTTTGGCATTTACTACTACACCATGATGCTCTTCGGGCTGAAGAACACATGAGCCACCTATCATTGGTGTATGCAGGCCTGTCTCAAGAATCATCTTGGTCGAAACATCCAGGTTTATGTCGACGACATTGTTGTCAAGACCAAGAAGGAGTCCACACTCATCGATCATCTCCATGAGACCTTCGACAACCTTGACTACTATCGGATCAAGCTGAATCCAAAAAAGTGCACCTTCGGCGTACCATCCGGGCAATTACTCAGGTACATCCAATCCGCTAGGGGAATCGAGGCTAACCCGAAGAAGATAAGGGCCATACTGGCCATGGAGAACTTGAAGAACTTCGAGGGCATCCAGCAGCTGAGTAGACAAATCACGGCACTCAGCTGATTCATCAGTTAAATGGGCGAGAAGGCACTACCGTTCTACCAGCTCCTCCATAAACCTGAAAAATTCGAGTGGACGGACAAGGCGCAAGATGCATTCGAAGATCTCAAGCACCTGCTCTCCAGCGCACCTGTGTTGGTGACCCCCAAGGAAAAGGAGCCAATGTTTCTATACATCTCCACCACCAACCAGGTGGTCAGTACCGTGCTGGTGGTAGAACGAGCCAAAGAAAACAAGATCCATGGGGTGCAGTGCTAGTATACTACCCCAACAAGGTACTGACACCAACAAAACACCAGTACCCGCATTACCAGAAGCTGGCCTATGGTGTCTTCATGATAGCATGGCGACTACGCCACTACTTTCAGGAGCACCCCATAGTAGTGGTAAACAATGCCCGCTGAACCACATCCTCAACAACTCTGACGCTATGGGGTGGGTCACCCTCTAGGGCATCGAGTTGTCCCTGCGGGACATCACATACGAGCGACAAGTGGCGATCAAGTCGTAGGTCCTACCCGACTTCCTCGTCCACTGGATGGAGAATCAGCTCCCTGCCACACTAGACATGTCAAAACTCTAGACCATGAACTTCGATGGATCCAAACGCAAGAAAGGAGCTGGCGCAGGTGTCATCCTGATGTCTCCTCAGGGTGACAAGATGCGATACATCCTACGGATCAAGTTCCACGCGTCCAATAACGAGGCGGAGTACGAGGCGATGATCCATGGAATGCGAATGGCCAAGGCCTGTGGTACCACGCGGCTCATCATCTACGGCGACTCCAACCTCGTGGTCTAGTGATATGTTCCTAATGTATCTATAATTTTTGATGTTCCATGCTTGGTTTTATCTACTTTCTTATGTTTTGTCCACACTTTGGAGTATTTTTATACACTTTCTGGGACTAACCTATTAACAAGATGCCACAGTGCCAGTTGCATGTTTTCTGCTGTTTTTGGTTCCAGGAAAGTCAGAAAATGAATATTCTCGGAATTGGACAGGACAAAAGCCAAAATCGATATTTTACCGGAAGACTCACAGAGCCAGAAGACGAGACGGAGAGGGGCCACAGGGCAGCCACACCATGTAGTGGCGTGGGTCCACCTGGCCACACCACCAGGTGGTGTGGGCCCCCTGGCCGCCCATCGACCTTGCCTCTTCTCCTATAAGAAGCCTCCCGATGCATAAACCCTAGGAGGACCAGCCTCTAGCCACGAAAAGTTCTGCAGCACCGCCGCCACCAAAGGGGAGATTCGGGGGACAGAAAATCTCTGTTCCGGCACCCTGCCAGGACGAGGAAGTTCCCTCGGAGCCATATCCATCAATCTCCACCACCATCTCCATCGCGGTTGCTGATTCCCATGATGAGGAGGGAGTAGTTCTTCCTCGAGGCTAAGGGTTCTACCGGTAGCTATGTGTTCATCTATCTCTCTATTCATGATCATATTTTGGTCATGAGCTTTGTAATCAAGTAGATCTACCTTGCTACTCAAGTGCTTTAATAGATCTCTGCTCTCCCCATGTGTGTTAAAGTGACAGCGTGCACACCATGGTGGCACTTAGGCTAGAGATTACAAATACTTGTTATGAGTCATATTTGGAGTTGAATGTCTTTATGAAATTGTGGTGTTTGTTGGAACCATCTAGTGCTCAAGATGACAGTGTGGGGTTATCTAGATGGGAAAGGCTTACTTTGAGGTGTGCTGTTATAGCCCTACCATGGATTAGAGTTTCCAACCAGAGAGTAGTTCAGAGTAGTATCATGAAGATAATATATTTATATGCGAGTGTTCACTAGTGAAATTATGATCCCTAGGCCTTGTTTCTAAGCATTGAAACACCGTTTGCAACTAGATCTATTACATGTTTGCTTGT
Source organism: Avena insularis (assembly GCA_023614405.1). NCBI lineage: Eukaryota > Viridiplantae > Streptophyta > Magnoliopsida > Poales > Poaceae > Avena > Avena insularis. The sequence continues at coordinate 90,981,830 of CM042684.1, forward strand.
TGCCATCTTTATTTCAGTTTGCCTTTAGTCTCGTCCATGCCATCAAGCTATTTTCTAGCACCGTTGTCTTATATCCATACCACTTGTATTTCACTATCTCTTCGCCAAACTAGTGCACCTATACACCTGACAAGTGTATTGGGTGTGTTGGGGACAAGTGAGACTTCTTGTATCTTGATTGCAGGGTTGCTTGAGAGGGGATACCTTTGACCACTTCCTCCCTGAGTTCGAAAAACCTTGGGTAATCCACTTAAGGGAAACTTGCTGTTGTTCTACAAACCTCTGCACTTGGAGGCCCAACAACTGTCTACAAGAATAGAAGTGCGTAGACATCAAGCTATTTTCTAGCGCCGTTGCCGGGGAGGTAAGGTAAAAGGTACTCACATCCTCCGGTGTGAGTGCTCGAAGTTATTTCCTTTAGATTATGCAATTTTGTCTTTTTGTTTCTTGTTTTCACTAGTTAGGCTTAATGGAAAACAACAACAAAATTAGAGAGCTTTATAGTATTTATCTTGAGTTAGGACATGAAGTGTTTAAAGAGAAAATTAAAAAACCTATAGAACTTTATTTGCATGCTAATAGCAATGTTGTTAGTATGGATTCTTTGGACACCATTATTGCTAATCCTATGGAAAAGTCTAAGCTTGGGGAAGCTAGTTTTTATGAAAATGATCTTTTTAGTTCCCCAGCTTTGGAAGATAGCTATTATATTGCTTATGATGATACCAAACCTGCAATATATGATGATTACAATAATGAATATGATATTTTCAGTCCACCTATTATTGAGGATAAAATTAATTATGATTACAATATGCCTCCTATATTTGATGATTATGGTGATGAGAATAATAATGATAGCTATTTTGTTGAATTTGCTCCCACTACAATTAATAAGAATGACTATGCTTATGTGGAGAGTAATAATTATTATATGCATGTGGCTCATGATAAGAATGTTTTATGTGATAGTTATATTGTTAATTTTATTCATGATGCTACTGAAAGTTATTATGAGAGAGGGAAATATGGTTTTATGTGTCTCAACAATATTAAGTTTCCCCTCTTTATGTTGAAAATTTTGAAGTTGCACTTGTTTTGCTTTACTATGCTTGTTGCTTTGTGCTTTCATGACTTGTTTCTTTACAAGATTCCTATGCATAGGAAGTGGGTTAGACTTAAATGTGCTTTGAATTTGCTTCTTGATGCTCTCTTTTACTTTAATTCCTATTTCTTATGTGAGCATCTTCTCAAACTATCATGCCTCACTTAAAGGCGTTAAAGAAAAGTACTTATTGGGAGATAACCCAAAAGTTTTAGATGAGTCTTGGAAGTTATTACCTCAGTAATAACCTCTCCTTATCCTTTCTATTTGCTTTTTGTGCCAAGAGTAACCTCTAATGAGGGAGAAGTAATGCTTGGGAAAGTTGCTGTCTCGAGACAGATTTTTGTGCTTCACTGTAAAAATTCGTGTAAAATCTCTGTACGTCTTTTTGAGGCGTGAAGTTTTATGCTTCTGACCCAGGTTGTTATCTAACTTTCGTTAGTTCAACACTTTTTGATTTGAGCAACAGAAGGTCTTCGAAAAATTCGTTTTTACCTGCTGGTCTATTTTGACAGATTTCTGCCATTAATTGCATTTGCTTCTTGTTGGTTCCTTTTTGAGTTCTTTTGGGGAATTGATATTTTTTAGGGAAGTAATACAATAGCTTGTGTTTTAATGGAAGTTTTATTGGTGTTGAAACTGAACCCAAAGACTTATTATCTTGAGTGCACTAATGTTGCTAATAAAGATTGTGTGAAGTTTTGTATGAAGGAAAAAAAAATCAGGTGTATGGAAGGAATGATATAATGAGATGAAGAATGGACTAAAGCTCAAGCTTGGTGATGCCACCCGTGTCACCCCAAGAAATATCCAAGAAGTACAAGCGTCAAATCTTGGGGATGCCCAAGGCATCCCCTTCTTCATCAATAAAAATCTCAGGTTTCTTCCAAACACTTCATTTTTATTGTTTCATGCACAGTTGTGTTGTTCTTGGAGCGTCTTCGTTTTAGTTTTTAGTTTTCGTTTGCTTGGTTTGCTTAGTTTGCTTGAATAAGTTGGTTGGATCCCAACACACTTCTTTTGGAGAGAGACACGCTCCGTTTTTATTGCCTAGAACACTAGTTTTCATTCTTATTATTCTGTGAGTGTTCTCTTTTGCTAGCACTATGTTTAGCCTTAGTTTTCTTGTGCTTTCAGCTTAGAACTTTTTAGTTCTTCTTTGTGGATTTATGAGATAATCTCACTGATCTTTATTAATTATTATCTTTGTGAGTTCTTTCAAATAAGTTGATTTGGATTAGAAAAGAGTAGGAAAGTTCATGCTTAAGTGGTAAAGACAGCTTGTTTTTGACTATGACCTATGCTTTGTCATGCCATGCTTGATATTGTTTTGGCTTTATGCTTAGTTATCTTTTCTATAGCATGACATGTTATAAACAATTGAGATTGCTTAATGTGCCTTGGAAGAATCATGCGTTGTTTTAGCATATTAAAGCATAGTATTGTGGTATTCTCCTTTGATGCTTTATTTGGGTTGACTTGGCGCATGCTCACACCATGTTATGACTATCCAAAGTCACCATACCCTTGATGATCCTTTAGTTTTCAACTTGTAATATCACTTTATGCTTTAATTAATGATGTTTTGTCACTTTGCAGGATTATGGCCATTATTGCTCTCTTAGTTGGTCGCTCCCAGTCTTTTGCTAGCCTCCATAACCAAGTATGAGTTCCACTCATGCATCCAACTCCTAAAACCAAGTTATTCCAAAGAGTCCACCATACCTACCTATTAGCATTTGATATTCCAAGTATATTCATGTTTTTATCTACCTTCCGAATTAAACTTGTTATGTAAAAATTAGTGATTAAAGCTCTCACGAACTTGATGGCACACTTTACTTTCTTACACTTAATAAACTTGAACCATTGCGCTCATCTTTGTTGCGTATATGCTTGCGCTTTATAAGTTGAAATTAGCAGAACCATGTATCATGGGGAACGCTTTCAACATTGCACTTGTACATTGTACCCCGTTGATATCATGTTCTTTTGCTTATGGATCTCGAGGTGTGTAATAAAAGTGGAACTTGTAAGATCATGGAGTTTGTATGTGTGTTAGAGAAACGCCTGGGACGCTAGCCTAAGCCATGCCTACTCATGGTGGAAACTTGCAGCATAACCATAATGAGCACTCTATGAAGCATCCTCAATAAAAACCTATGCAAATAGCAAATAAAAAGATCATTGAGATGCTCATTGTCTGCTTGCCTTGTCATTTTGATTATGGGATAGCTCCTGTATCATGTGCAAGGGGAACCCCGTTGGCGGTTCTCTATGATACATATGTACTTACAATGACAAGAGCCTACTTGTGACTAAAGTTGAGTAGCATGAGGTTCAGTCTTCGTAAGTAAGGGGAATGAGATTTCGGCTTATAACTTGTTAAGCATATCCTCTTAGTTGTGTCACTTTAACCTTAATCACTTAAAGATGCGTATGATAGGGGCAATGAGAGCTGAAAGCTAATAAGTACCATAATTTTTGGAAGCTCTTTATGAAACTTGAATCTCTGCTTCCTTCTATGAAGGCCCTTCTTTTACTTTTATGTTGAGTCTCCACCTTCTATCTTTATGCACCTACTTTGAGAGCATAGTGGCCATTCTTAGTTCTATGTGAATTGTCCCAAGACTTGTTGATTGATGCATAACTTTGATATTGCTTGTTCTTAAACTATTTGTATCTAGTCACTCTTATGAACTTTGAAGGTGTCCTATGCATTTATGTTTTCTACTCTATGAGGGACAAGCTGAATGTCACTATGCTATGTTTTCTTTATGTGAAACAAAAAAATGTCTTACAAAGTATTGTTATTCATGAATCTTTTGTTTGTGCCTTTTCATGTTGCAACATAGTTGCCATGTCTTATTGTAAGAACTTTATCTTTCATGTTATGTTGAAGTACTATGATCCCAGCTATAATGTTTTACAAATACTTTGATCAAGTTTATGGTGGTGCATGTCACCTCAAAAATTATTCTTTCTTTTTATCACTTACCTACTCGAGGACGAGGAGGAGTTAACCTTGGGGATGTTGATACGTTTCTAACGTATCTATAATTTTTGATCTTCCAAGCTTGGTTTTTATCTACTTTCTTATGTTTTGTCCACCCTTTGGAGTATTTTTATACACTTTCTAGGACTAACCTATTAACAAGATGCCACACTGCTAGTTGCCTGTTTTATGCTATTTTTGGTTCCAGGAAAGTCAGAAAATGAATATTCTCGGAATTCGACCGGACAAAAGCCAAAGTCGATATTTTACCAGAAGACTCACGAAGCCAGAAGACGAGACGGAGAGGGGCCATAGGGCAGCCACACCATGTGGTGGCATGGGTCCACCCTGGCCACGCCACCAGGTGGTGTGGGCCCCCTGGCCGCCCATCAACCTTGCCTCTTCGCCTATAAGAAGCCTCCCGATGCATAAACCCTAGGAGGACTAGCCTCCAGCCACGAAAAGTTCCGCAGCGCCGCCGCCACCGAAGGGGAGATTCGAGGGACAAAAAGTCTCTATTTCGGCACCCTGCCGGGACGAGGAAGTGCCCCCGGAGCCATCTCCATCAATCTCCACCACCATCTCCATCGCCGTTGCTGATTCCCATGATGAGGAGGGAGTAGTTTTTCCTCGAGGCTAAGGGTTCTACCGGTAGCTATGTGTTCATCTCTCTCTCTATGCATGATCATATTATGATCATGAGCTTTGTAATCAAGTAGATCTACCTTGCTACTCAAGTGCTTTAATAGATCTCTGCTCTCCCCATGTGTGTGAAAGTGACAGCGTGCACACCCTGGTGTCACTTAGGCTAGAGATTACAAATACTTATTATGAGTTATATTTGGAGTTGGATGTCTTTATGAAATTGTGGTATTTGTTGGAACCATCTAGTGCTCGAGGTGACCGTGTGGGGTTATCTAGATGGGAAAGGCTTACTTTGAGGTGTGCTGTTATAGCCCTGCCATGGATTAGAGTGTCCAACCGGAGAGTAGTTCAGAGTAGTATCATGAAGATAATATATTTATATGAGAGTGTTCACTAGTGAAAGTATGATCCCTAGGCCTTGTTTCTAAGCATTGAAACACTGTGTGCAACTAGATTTGTACATGTTTGCTTGTTGCCATCTTTATTTCAGTTTGCCTTTAGTCTCTTCCATGCCATCAAGCTATTTTCTAGCACCGTTGTCTTATATCCATACCACTTGTATTTCACTATCTCTTCGCCGAACTAGTGCACCTATACACCTGACAAGTGTATTGGGTGTGTTGGGGACACCAGAAACTTCTTGTATCTTGATTGCAGGGTTGCTTGAGAGTGGATACCTTTGACCATTTCCTCCCTGAGTTCGATAAACCTTGGGTAATTCACTTAAGGGATGCCACAATTCGACACCACTAACAAGGGATATCGCCCTCGAGATCCGCCTCATGGTACCAGGAAGAAAGCCGACGATTAGAATCTTCTCGCTTCGTGTTGATCCTCGCGACACCACTAACAAGAGAGCGTTGTCCATGATCGTCGAGAGAACACTCCGGGAACAAAGGCGAAGGTAGAGGTATCAACAAATAAAGCCACCTCTAGCTTCCGTGGAGGAGTAAAATTGCTTGATCCACCGATTCGATGTACAAGAGCGAATGATAAGAGTAGTGGTATGGTAGCTACTCCATCCCGCACTCAAAGCATTACTCTACACAAGAATAGGGGAATTATACAACCAACTCTCGGAATTCAGACTGAAGATCTCGACAAGCGAGGTTCAGAAACAAAGGAACACCGCCGGATCTAGCGTAGATGATGTCGTCGTGTCAGAAAACACCGGAAGGCACAAACAAGGAACAAAGAATGGTACCAAGATAAAGGATCACTAGGATAGCATGAAGTCCGGAGGTAGAAACACCATTGCCAAAGGAGGAAGCGAAACCCTAAAGGTACTACGGAAACCCAACCACGAGAATTCCTGGACTCGAAGAAAAGATAAGAGAACAGATTCAAAACACGCAGAGGTAAGAGGAGAACAGCAGAGGGGTAAGAAGTAAAATCAGACCTAATCAGATCTATCCAACCGATTTTGCAAAATAGTTTTGACACCCTAGATCGTCCGTTAGCTAGGTTATCCTACAGGCTGGATCAGTGGGGTATCGCAACTGCTGAGCTCTGATACCACTCTGTAACACCTTCGAATCGGCCCTATGCAAGTTTTAGCCCTTCCCGCCAAACCCGCATAGAAACGATTCAAGGACGCCCACCAGGCACTTTCGTGCGGGTGGAAAACAAAGTAATACCACTACACAACAGTCATCGATGGGACCCACAGAACAGATATATACAACAACGACTCCATGAGTCAAGAATACATATATACTATACAAAGATCCAAATCACCTTGAAAACGATAGAGCGTCCAACTACAGACAAGATGCAAATGGGGCTAAGAGCCCTGAAAAATAACCAATGGCGTCCATAACCCTGCCCAGGCCAAGTCGGAAGGGTAACCCTGCTAACGACATCGAACTCGTACCTGCTAAACAAAAGGGGTGCCGACAAAGGGCAAAGGAAAAAGAGGAGCGTCGATCGAGGCCAAGACAGCGAGGCTAGAATTCGGCGGTCCTCGCCTACATAGGTATGGTGGACTGAAGCGGCAGCGCAACATGCACTAAACAACCTATAGAGACTCGATAAACTGTCGGCTATTAGAGAGAGATAAGAGGGACCTATTCGGATCCAACTTGATACTAACACCAATCATACCCATCCTGGTATTCCCCCTCGAGACCAAACGAGGAAGTCAAACCGAGAAACTCACACAGTTGGCAGTTTTATTCATTCCATTATAGTTGAAGCACTTACTAGTCAGATATAGATAACATGAGTCATCCTAATAGCATAAGTAGTTGGCAGTTTTAGTTAACCATTCAGTGGTAGTTGCAGTACTTACTAGTCAAATACAATTAGCATGTGACATCCCAAACCCAGCAGTTGTTGGCACTTTTATTATCCATTCCATTGTAGTGAAGCTGATTACTAGTCACATATTAAGTCAAATTTATAGCACTACTTTAGTTATGCTTGTCTATGATCGAGATACTGTTCTCCAAGTCGTCCATAACCGCGGACATGACTTTCAGAAAGATTTACCCTGCAGGGGTGCACAAATAGCAACACACACGCGATCAACCTCGGGAAAACCAAATCAAAACCCAACAAGGCTTTCACGACAAAACAATCACAGGATTCATAAAAGATTTCAGGGGGCCACCCCACTAAGCTACCTGCAACGAAGTTGGCTGGCTCTAAGACGGACCCAGGGTTTGTGTCAATGGCTGTAAACGACTGGGACCCCGAAAGTGTGACTGGGCTTGTCGATACCGCGAAAACATTCCACGTTCCAAAACAGTACAGGTGCTCCACGCACAATCGTAAATAAAGCAGTAAAGCATGGCATAAGTACAGGATAGTAATAAAGCCCCAAACTAGTTTGTGGCCCCAAGAAATAAGAAATGAATCAAGATCTGGCTAAGGGGGATTCATAGACTCTCCCGGATGTGGATAGTGCGAATAGTCAAGGAACATGTATCAAGTACTCGGGGCCTACGGGACACAAGTGGGCGTGAAAAACCAAATAACATATAATTGCCCACCGGTGTCACTTTCATTAGTTATCACAACAATTTAATAGTTGTAATTAAAGACATGATCATCTCCACCATAAACATCTGCCAGCATTCCAACAACTGTGGTACTCGACAACACGAGATCGCACCTGAGCAAGCAACTATGAATCGCAAGTCCAGCTATCTACCAAACAACAGGTATTAGGAGGTGTCCAAGGCAATATAGAGGCTACACGGGGTATAACTGGTGTACGGAAACTAAAGCATCGCGACACGGATAGCAATAGATCAACAGGAGGAAATAAAGACTATAAATGCAAAATAGGTAGAAGGGGGAGAGATGCTCGCCTGGGAAACACTGCCGAACGTTCATATCCGGAGAACTTGTCGGTACTCGCATCAACTCATCGTCCTAATCCGCGAAGAAGAAAATACTAGAAGAAACACCTGATGCAATATTTAATGCTACGGCATAAGAATCGGCATGTTCATGGTATGATGCATGTCATGGCAAAAGTGCGGTGCAATTAGGCAATATTAAGTGGAACCAGGGTCCCGATAAATAATTATATGGTTCAAGTTATTTATCTGCCCCGCAAATTAAATGTTGGATTAGCAAGACAAAACATGGCATATGTTCGCTACACCAATTTAAATGGAGTTCATATAAGACTAGAATAACCCGCATATGGTCTCCATATTTAATTTAGGTGAATCGACTATTTAACCCAACCCACCAGATGACATTTATGCAAGAATGATGATTTAATGATGCGACAGGTATATGTCATATTATAAAAATAGAGGCTTAGGGTCACACATCTGGGTTCGGAAGACCTTGGGTTCCGGGGTTCGGGTCTGGGTCTCAGGGTCCGGATCTGGGCGTTCGTGGTTTGACGAGAGCGGACAACAGAAGGAGAGCTCGGCGTTCCGAGAAGAAGGACTTGGTTTGGCATCGGGGGCTCATCAGATTCGCCCTAGTCGGTGTCGATCTTATCGTCGCGAAGATCTTGTCGGGTCCACGCCATCGAGTCGGTCTTGGCGTGCGGGACGAAGAACTTGGCGTTCTGCGTTGGCGACCTTGGCGTCCGGGTTCTCGGGCATCGCATTCGGGAAGGAGGTCTTGTCGCATCCGATGGATCGGTCCTTGGGGTCGGAGAACTTGGCGCGCCAGGGTCTCGGTGTTTTCAGATTCCGATTGGAGATCTTGGCGTTTCGGCTTCGGTTGTTGATGATGTACTTGGTTTCGGTACCGGTGCGGTCTTCAGGTGGCACGAGGCGGGGTCAATCTAGGTGAGCCACATCGTCACAACATTGTTCCTCGGGCGTCGAAACCGGAGGCTTTTAACACTAGCACCATTCTCACATCACCACACCATGATCATCATTTTCGCCTCTGCATAGCCCTGAAGCATACACCAACTCCACAGAGGACCAAACAGCACACCACTTCACTAGCAGAAAACCTCATTGGCAGCACACTGCCACGGACACATGGAACAGGGACGCACATACACGCGCAGGTGGTAGGGCGAGCTCGGTCTCGAGGCAGCCGAGAGAGAGGGGGCAGCGGTTGGTGCTGCGGGGCCAGCGGTGGATGCAGGTGAAGGAGAGGCACGGGGTTTAGAGGAGAGGGCGGGCCGGCGACGCGTCTGCGTGGACCGGGCGAGGAGGAGCTGTGCGGCCTCGGGCCAGCGACGCAGGTGATGGAGAGGCGGCCAGGAGGAGGCTGACGGAGGGCTCCTGCAGGCGGCGGCGCGGGGAGAGACGAGGGCGACCTTGGCGATCAGAGAAGGGGCGGCTCGGGCGCAAGAGCTGTCGGCTCAGGGAGGCGCTCGACGTGACGGACAGAGAGAGGGGCGCGCCGGGCCGTGGGACGTGCAGCGGCTGGAGGCGGTGGAGGCCGAGGGGGGGCGGAGCTCCGGGGCTGGATGAGGAGGCGCCTGGGCGCTGGCGGGAGAGGACGGCGGGGCGGGGCGGCCGACGGCGGATTGCAGGGACGATGCGGGGCGAGGACGAGGGGCGCGTGCAGGGTGGGGATCAAGGAGAGGCGGGGTTGGTGGGAAGGGTGAGCGGATCGAGGCCAGGGTGTGGGGTGGCTGTCCATCCCATGAGAGGTGGGGCCCGTGCGGGGTGAGGTGGCGGGTCGGGAGTGGCCGAGGTGAGGTGGCGAGGGGAAGCGTGCAAGGCAGCGGGTGGAGTTGAGGTGGGTGGCTGGCGCGGGGTCTGCGCCTGGGGATGGGGCCAGGTGGGGGTGGGCCCGCCTAGGCAGTTGGTGGGTGGACCGATCGGTGGTGGGGAGTGGGGTGGTGATGGGGCTGGGAGATGGGGATGGGTCGGCTGGCTGGGGTAGGTGGAAGCTGGGTAGATGGGTGGTTAGGGTTTAGACTAGGAAGGAGGTGGTGGGTTGGGCTTTCGGGCCTGGCGGGCTGCCTCCTAAAAACAATTTGAAAATTTTATTTATTTAAAACGAGGCTTTTGCAAACCGTATTTAGACAAACCAAAATATTCCGGAGACCCGGGTTTTGTATTTGAATAAAGACCGGGCTTATTTAGAAAAACAAAATAGGTTTTTGAAAATAGTTTTGAGGCAAATCATGCATGATGATGACGATGCTCAAATGCAATCTGGCATGATGACATGAGCATGCGGTCATGATGATGCAATGCACAAAAACACAGCGATTTTCTAGTAGTGGTTTTTGCGGGATGCCATATAAGAGCCACAGTGCCAACTGCCTGTTTTCTGCTATTTTTGGTTCCAGGAAAGTCAGAAAATGAATATTCTCGGAATTAGACGGGACAAAAGCCAAAGTGCCTATTTTTTCGGAAGTCATCAAGTGCCAGAATACGAGACGGAGAGGGGCCAGAGGGCGGCCACACCACCTGGCCAAGACGGCCAGCTCGCTCGCCAGGTGGTTTGGCCAGCCCAGGCACCCCCTCGGCCTCTCCTTCCGCCTATATATTTCCCTCAGGACGAAAACCCTAAGTGCCCGATCAAAAATCCACGAAGAGTGCATGGCAGTCATCTCCATCCCTAGGTCGGGAGGGATATGAAGCTCTTCCCGGCACCCTACCGGAGAGGGGAATTCACCCTGGAGGCCTTCTTCATCACCATGCAGGCCTCCGGTGTGATGCATGATTAGTTCATCCTTGGACTACGGATCCATGTAGTAGCTAGATGGCTGGTTCTCCTCCTTTGTGCTTTCATGTCTAGATCTTGTGAGCTCCGTTCATGATCAAGATCATCTATTTGTAATTCTGCATGTTGTGTTTGCGAGGATCCGATGGATATTGAGATGCTATTTCAGATTGATTATTGATTCTATCATGTCTTTGTTATTTGTGATCTTGCATGCTTTCCGTTGTTAGTAGCTATCTTGGCCGAGTAGATGCTAGCAACTCCAAGAGTTAGTATTTATGCTCGATAGTGGGTTCATGCCTCTGGTAATCTGGGGAAGTGACAGAAATCTCTAAGGTACTAGATGTGTTGTTGCTACTACGGATAAAACAACAATCCTTTGTTCATAGAACAATCGTATTGTTTACTTTACACACAGTTCGTAAAGCAATAATCTGTTGCTTGCAACTTAATACTGGAGGGGGTTCGGATGATAACCTGAAGGTGGATTATTAGTAATAGATGCAGTTGGATGGCGGTCTATGTATAATGTTGTAATGCCCAATCAAGTCTCAAAGGAGTCAAGATGATTAGTATATGCATGTATTGCTTTCTCGGTGTTTGTCAATTGGCCCGCTGTAATTTGTTCACCCAGCATGTTATCTATCTAAGGAGAGCCACCTCTAGTGAACTATGGATCCCGATCCTTTTCTTTACATACAATCTACAATCTTTTACTTCTTTGCGTTTACTTTCTGCAAACTTTTACTTCTTTCCATTCAATACGTTTAATCCTTTGTTTTCCGCAAAACACGGTGAGATTGACAACCTCATCGCAAGTTGGGGACAAAGTTTTGTGGCTGGGTTGTGCAGGTCTCCACGTTGCTACTAGCACCGGTAGTGCGCCCTGCCAAAGCTCATCTAGTAACACCTTTGGGGTGTTTCCTTGCTCCTACTGGTTCGATTAAACCTTGGTTTCATACTGAGGGAAACTTGCTGCTGTGCTCATCATACCTTCCTCTTGGGGTTCCTAACGAGCTCTACATCAACCACGCACCAGCACTTTTCTGGGCGCAGTGCATTGAGCCATCAAGCATTTTTCTGGCGCCATAGTCGGGGAGTCAAGGACATCTTCACAAGGATTGAACTATTCTTCAAGGAACCTGTTGGATTCTACTGCTGGAGGTACCTTTATGACCATCACTTTGGGTGCTGCAACAAAACTTCTAGACAATATGATGGGTAATTATTCTGAATGGCATACTGAGAGAGCTCCACAAGGTAGGAAGGTAAATTCTGTTGAGGAAACTTCCTCCTTGAGTGATAAGATTGATATTATTATGTCCATGCTTGTTAATGGGAAAGCCCATATTGATCCAAATAATGTTCCTTTAGCCTCTTTGGTTGCTCAATAAGAGCAAGTTGATGTGAACTTCATAAGAAATAACAATTTTGGCAACAATGTTTATGGTAATAATGCTTATAGGAACAATTTTGGAAACAGCAATTATAAGCCATATCCTCCCAACAATGGTAATGCTTATGGAAATTCTTACAACAATAATAGGAGTGCTCCCTCTGAACTTGAAGTTATGCTTAAAGACTTTATTAGTAAGCAAACTGCTTTCAATAAAACTATTGAGGAAAAACTCTCTAATGCTGAAAGAAATATAGCATCTTTGGCTGAAGCTCAATCTTCTTGGAATGAAATGGCTGCTAAACCTGAAACTAATGATAATCCCTTTGCATCTACTAATGTTATATAAGTAAGAATTGATGAAAATGTTAGACTATTAGCTGAATTACATGCTAAGTGGGAAAGAGAAGATGAAATTGCTAGAAACATTAGTGTTTCTACTATTACCACCACTAGTGTTGAGGCTAGTAATAGTTCTACTAATCTAGATGATAAATTTGATTTTAATCTTGATGGTTGCAATATCTCTGAAGTTATTAAGTTCCTACAAAAGCTTGCTAAAAGTCCTAATGGTAGTGCTATGAACATGGCCTTTACAAAACACATTACTGATGCTCTCATAAAGATTAAAGAAGAAAATATGAAACATAAAGCTTCTATTCCTATAAAACAAGAAGATGAACCCATCATTAATATGAAAGTGAATGACTTTGATTTCAAAGCTTTATGTGATCTTGATAGTAGTGTTTCTATTATGCCTAGAAGGATTTATGATATGCTTGATTTGCCTCCTCTTGAAGAGTGTTATTTGAATGTCCCACTTGATGATAATGCTAAAAAGAAACTCATGGGGAGTCTTAATGATGTTCTTATTATGGTTAAGGATTCCTATGTCCCCGTTGATTTCTATGTTTTGGATGTTGAATACAATGCGTCTTGTTCTATTACTTTGGGAAGACCTTTTCTTAGAACTGTTGGTGCCATCATTGATATGAAAGAAGGCACCATTAAATATCAACTCCCACTCAAGAAAGTTATAGAACACTTCCCTAAAAAGATAGAAAAGATTTCTTTTGCTTCTCCTATGAAAACAAAATTTGGTCTTAATGCTTCTTCATTTGAGAACACTTGATTCTTTCTTTGCTTCTTATGCCTAACTTAAAGGCGTTAAAGAAAAGTACTTATTGGGAGATAACCCAAAAGTTTTAGATGAGTCTTGGAAGTTATTACCTCTTTAATAACCTCTCCTTATCCTTTTTATTTGTTTTTTGTGCCAAGAGTAACCTCTAATGAGAGAGAAGTAATGATTGGGAAAGTTGCAGTCCTGAAACAGATTTTTGTGCTTCACCGTAAAAATTCATGAGAGAGCTCTGTCTGTCGGATTGAGCTGTAATTTTTTGTGCTTCTGTCCCAGGTTGTTATCTAACCTTCGTTAGGTCAACACTTTTTGATTTGAGCAATATAAGGTCTTCGAAAAAATTGGTCTTTACCTGCTGGTCTGTTTTGACAGATTTCTGCCATTTTCTGCATTTGCTTCTTGTTGGTTCCTTTTTGAGTTCTTTTGGGGAATTGAGATTTTTGAGGGAAGTGCTACAGTAGCTAGTGTTCTAATGGAAGTTTATTTGGTGTTAGAACTGAACCTTAATACTTATTTATCTTGAGTGCACTAATATTGCTAATAAAGATTGTATGAAGTTTTGTATGAAGAAAAAATTCAGTTGTATGGAAGGAATGAGTAATGAGATGAAGGATGGACTAAAGCTCAAGCTTGGGGATGCCACGCGTGTCACCCGAATAAATATCCAAGAAGTTCAAGCATCAAAGCTTGGGGATGCCCAAGGCATCCCCTTCTTCATCAATAAAAATTCCAGGTTTCTTCCAAACGCTTCATTTTTATTGTTTCATGCACAGTTGTGTTGTTCTTGGAGCGTCTTCTTTTTCGTTTTCATTTTGGTTTTTCGTTTGCTTTTGTTTGCTTAGTTTGCTGAATAAATTGGTTGGACCCCCTATTTCATACATTGGTTTGCAAATAGTTTGGTTTGGTTTGGTTTGGAAAAGAGTAGGAAAGTTCATGCTTATGTGGTAAAAAGAGCTCGTTTTTGACTGTGGCATATGCTCTGTCATGCCATCCTTGATATTGTTTTGGCTTTATGCTTAGTATTCTTTACTGTATCATGACTTTTTATAAACAATTGAGATTGCTTAATGTGCCTTGGATGAATCATGCGTTGTTTTAGCATATTAAAGCATAGTATAGTGGTATTCTCCTTTGATGCTTTATTTGGGTTGACTTGGCGCATGCTCACACCATGTTATGAATATCTCAAGTCACCATAGCCTTTATGATCCTTTAGTTTTCAACTTCTAGTATCACTTTATGCTTTGATCAATGATGTTTTGTCGCTCTGCATGATTATGGCCATTATTGCTCTCTTAGTTTGTCGCTCCCAGTCTTTTGCTAGGCTCCACAACAAAGTATGAGTTCCACTCATGCATCCAACTCCCTAAACCAAGTTATTCCAAAGAGTCCACCATACCTACCTACTAGCTTATGTTATTCCAAGTATATTCATGCTTTTGTTTACCTTCCAAATTAAACATGTTATGAGAAAACTAGTGATTAAAGGTCTCACGAACTTGATGGCACACTTTACTTTTTGCATCTAATAAGCTTGAACCATTGGGTCCTTCTTTATTGCGTATATGCTTGCGCTTTATAAGTTGAAATTAGCAGGACCATGTTTCATGGGGAACGCTTTCAACATTGCACTTGTACTTTGTACCCCGTTGATATCATGTTCATTTGCTTACGGATCCCGGCGGTGTGAAATAAAAGTGGAACTTGTAAGATCATGGAGTTTGTATGTGTGTTAGAAAGCTCGGTCGCTAGCCTAAGCCATGCCTAATCATGGTGGAAACTTGCAGCATCACCATAATGAGCACTCTATGAAGCATCCTCAATAAAAACCTATGCAAATAGCAAATAAGAAGATCGCTGAGATGCTCATTGTCTGCTTGCCTTGTCATTTTGATTATGGGAAAGCTCCCGTATCATGTGCAAGGGGTACCCCGTTGGCGGTTCTTAATGATACACGTATACTTACAATGACAAGAGCTTACTCGTGACTGAAGTTGAGTAGCATGAGGATCGGTCTTCGTAAGTAAGGGGCATGAGATTTCGGTTTATAACTTGTCAAGCATATCCTCTTAGTTGTGTCACTTTAACCTTAATCACCTTAAAGATGCTTATGATAGGGGCAATGAGAGCTGAAATCTATAAGTACCATAATTTTTGGAAGCTCTTTATGAGACTTGAATCCCTACTTCCTTTTATAAAAAGGCCTTTCTTCCACCATTATATTGAGTCTCCACCGCATTGTCCCAAGATTAGTTGATTGGTGCATAACTTGTTATTGCTTGTTTTAAACTATTGTATCTAGTCACTCTTATGAACTTTGAAGGTGTCCTATGCATTTATATTTGCTACTCTATGAGGGACAAGCTGAATACTAGTATGCTATGTTTTCTTTATGTGAAACAAACAAACGTCTTGCAAAGCATTGTTATTCATGAATCTTTTGTTTGTGCCCTTTCATGTTGCATCATAGTTTCTTTGCTTATTTCTAGAACTTTGTCTTTCATGTTATGATTGAGAACACCATTGATAAGATGAGTTGTCATGAGCGTGAGTATGCTAATGAAATTGCTAATCTAAATGAATCTCTTGAAGAGGAACCAACCACTATGGAATCTCTTGAGGAGGCATTTGCTCTAGAGTTGTCTAGAGTGAAGGAATCTCATGATAGAGATCTTGGGGTCGCAAGTGATCTCAAAAGTAAAAATTATGATCTTCAAGTTGCTTATGCTAAACTCCTTGAGGATTTTGAGCACCTCAAAAATGGCTCTAGGGTCATCAAGGGTGAGCTCATCAAACTCACTGAGTCATATGAGCAACTTAAATCTTCATACTCAAAAGAGCTTCCGAAGTTGCACTCACCTCTTGGAATTAATTATGATGCTTGTGCTACTAACTCTATTTCTTGTGAAGCATCTATTTTGAAGGAGAATGTTGAGCTAAAAACTCAACTTTCTTTGCTGGCTAGCAAGTATGGGATTTGGGAAGAAAGTCATGGTAAGATATCAAGCTCACATGAGGATCTTCTAGACTCCCGTGATAGGCTAAAATTAGCTCACGAGTCTATTATGTCAAAGGTAACTTCTAATCAGCCTCATGTGGACATTAGCACTATATCCACTACAAATGTCATATTTCCATGTGATAGTCCTTGTAATTCATCCACTCATGATATTGCTATATCTTGTGATGAATTACACTCCTTGCCTTGTTTCTCTAACAATGAAGCATCTACTTCCTCTACTATTATTGTTGATACTAACCATGTAGAGGAAATCAATGAGCTAAAGGCTCAAGTCACCTCTTTGAAAAATGATTTGAAAAAGAGTCATGAAGGGAAATCCAAAATTGACAAAATGTTGAGTATGCAAAAATCTCCCAATGACAAGAGTGGGCTTGGATTCAAATCTAATGTCAAGAACAAGTCCACTAACAAGAAGAAGTTCAAGAGCAATAAGAAGAAGGGTCAAGAATTTAGCCAAAATTGTTTGCTTCAAGCGCAAAATTGAAGGGCACCATGTTAGATCTTACCCATCGAAGAATAAGACTCTTAGTGAGAAGCAAAAAGGGAAGAGCCTTCAAGTTCAAGGTCATGGTCTACCTCAAGTTGAAGAAACACCACTTACCAATAAGAATCAAGATAATACTCCAATGGTGGAGAAATCAAGTGTGAAGAAAGGGAAGAAAAGAACTTGCTACATATGTCATGAGAAAGGTCACCTCTGTTCTTCATGCACCATTGGTAACTCCTCATCCAACCCTATTATGATTGATGATGTTTATTCTTTTTATAAGGATGAGGTTGGCAATGTGTTTGCTAAATATGTGGTGCCCCATGTGGTGTCAAGAAAAGAACCATTTGGGTGGCCAAGCCTATTGTTACTAACTTCTTAGGGCCCAACTTTGTTGGGGACCATCTAGCTAAAACTTGATTAATAGGTGTTGGTTGGAGGTCAATGGAGACTTGGCTACATCATAAGAATTTAGGGAACTTCATCAATTTTATTTTCTCAAGCCAAGTCATTTGGATTATCATATCTCTATCATATGTCCATTGCTCCTCCTTGAGGTAACATGTTCTCAACACATTTACATTGAAAGTTACTCGCCCCTTGTGTATGTGTTGGTTTTGTACCTTGTATGTGTTTGTATATGTTGTGCTTACCTCTTACCTATCTTGAGTTATCAAGTTTATTTGTGTATGTTGGATTACACACCATGTACTTGTTTTGTTGTGTTGAGCTGTTATTGAATGTATTTATTATCTTATTTGGGTCTTGTGAGAAATTAATGGTCTATCCCATTTTTGGAGAGTGGTGTGTTTTGGGCATTCAACTATCCTAAAAATGTGTGTACATAAGAAATTCCACTTGGTATTGATATTGCAAGATTTCTAGTCTCCATGTGGTATGCCATTCTCATGAGAAATTCTATAATGTCCATTAGTTGTCTTGTGTTGGATCTTTTTGCCTCTTGTCGTGAATATGATCTTGGATATATTTGCAAACTACCACCCGGATCCCTTGTCCTTGCACTACAAGAAATGTGTCAACTTGTGATGTTCTGATAGTGGCAATCTACAAAATCGTCTTAGATTTATGAAGATTCCGCAACAGGTGGTCTCAAGATGCTTGAGTGGGCCAAACTATGACGATTTCGCTCAAAAACGTCATAATTTCTTTAAATGAAATCGTCATAATAGCTAGGCAGAACTATTTTTTTTTGGAAAGGAGCATATATTAATATCAGATGATACCAATTACACCCAGCCTCTGCAACAACGCATTGCCCTAGCGGCCAGACGGATGCACACAGCCAAAAAAGAAAGAAGAATTACAAAAAAGAAAAGTCCCGCTACAACGACTCATTAATTGAAACAACAGTACTACCACCACCAAGACAGCACCAAAAGTCCAGCTTCTCCAAAAAAACGATGCCTCCAAGAAGGGAACAGTGCACAAACACCGCCATCGCCCGATCAAAGATCTAGGTTTTCACCGTGAAGAAAGTGCACGCTTTCAAAACAATACCTTCAACAAGGCCATTGCCAGACACAACCAATTAAGGCCAGACCCTGGGTTTTCACCCTGAAAGGTAGGACCATGAACCTCTCATGCGCAGTCGCCCTCACTTGCATGCCACTGCTCCAATTCACAAGTCACCTAGCCAATTCCTCATCACCATCCAGACTCAAACCACCATTGTCAGTCCTCAGATCTCGGTCTCTATGACTTTCTCCGTCAGCACCATGGAACGAGAACATGCCTCATGATAATAACAGCCAACAGAGCTTCGAAGCAGGCAGATCTAAATATAGAGGATAGCAAGATAGACCGTTAGATTGAACAAGATGGACGGATAAGATGTTGATATGCTTGAACTTGACATGAATAAGCCGTGGCATGGTACCCATCGTGCGTAGGCACCAAATATTTTCACCATCGCGCGCAGACATATGACATATTTTCACCGTCGTGCGCGTGCCAGCCGGTTCCCAAACCCTAATCCTATCGCCCGCCGCCACACATAAGCGAGCGAACACGGCTCCCCTCCTTCTCCAACGAGATCCGCGTGCCGCCGCCCTCCTTCTCCAGCGAGATCCGCACGCCCTTCCAAACTCTAGATTGCGCTGCCGCCACCCTCTGTTCGAGAGCCTCTTCCACAAAGCCACCGACGACGACTCGAATGATGGCGAGGCGGATGGAGACAGCGACGGTTTCATCAGCCTCCCCGAGTATGTCCTATGTATATTGATGGACCTTCGCCAGCTAGTAGTTACGCCATCATCTTCTTCCTTCCTCCTCTCAGTCACGCCAGCCACTAATCTTTCCCCTTCCTTCCTTCGCTCCTCGCGTGGGACGCTGGCCGGGTCCCTCCCCTCCTCGCCCTCCTGCCATCGAATCGCCGCAGCCCGAGGATGGCGCTGGCAAGCAGGATCCCTGAGCCGTGAGTTCTCCTGCGCCCCCTCTGTCTCCTCCCCTTCCCCGATTTATTAGACTATTTTGCTTACTAGCTAGTTAATGATGTAGCTTCGAGCATCAGCTCATTCCCCTTCCTTGCCTCCTCACACAGTCACACGTGACGCCGGACAAGTTCCTCCCCTCGCAGTCGAATCGGAGTCGAATTGAATTGCCGCAGCCGGCAGGAGCTATGACGGCGTCCCCAAGCAGTTCCTCACCGATTTATTTTCAATCGCTGCATCCCTCCTGCAACCCAGGTGCGTTGCGTCCCTACTCCCTCTGTCTCCCCCCCTTCACCGATTTACTATTAGAATAGTTTGCTAGCTGGTTCATTTCAAGCAGCAGCTCATGTGTTGACATACAGTATTCTGTGCTCTATCTTGAAATTTTGAACATCTGGCTAGCTTATTGTGTAGTAGTAGACTTGTTACACGCCATCTTGTCATGCCTCCAAGCAGCAGCAGCAGCAGCAGCTTCGGCGCATTTCTGTCAGCTCTTGACACTACAGTATCTGTTTGCCATGGACTAAACCATTGAACCAACCAAGCTGAACGATTAGATTCTGTGCAAAATATGGTTGCTTCAAGCTAAAAGTTACTGGGTTATACTAGGTTCAGATAGTTTATTTGTGCATCTTACTGTTCAATTCAAACCTTCACACTTGTATACGAATCCTTCTTTAAGTAATAATCTCAAATAAGTATATGGTTACTGGTTCAGCACTTGTCTCATTAACTTCATTTCACGACTCCTAGTAAGTAGCAGCACAGCGACTATGTGTATAGGTTTCTTACAAACAAGTAATTTCGCGTTGACTGCATAACAAATATCCAATACCTAGCTGTGCTAGTAAACCACTTCGACTTCAGTATATCAACTTGATTTCTGCTACTAGTGCCTTGTATATATCCCCATAAAAACTGCGTTTTAGCTTATTACTAATTTGCCTAGCTTCAGCTCCAACACTCCAATAAGTCCACACATCGGTTCGCTCTGGCTATCCACGGCTAGATTCAGTGCAGTATACCGTCTTCATTCATGCACCATTACAAACACCAACTCTAGCTTGCTGTCGCTGTTATCCATTTCTGTCGACTCGATAACATGCAGCTACTGTGATAGTTTCCGTCTCGTCCCCCCTCACAGATTTATTAGAATATTTTTGCTAGCTGCTAGTTCATCCTGCTGTGGCTTGAAGCAGCAACAGCAACAACTGTTTATCAGTGTTTATTGAAGTTCATTTACTGGGTTATATATCCAGATAGCTTATCACTGCATTTTACTGCTCCATTTCAGAACTAAACTACAAAACCATGTGGATGTGGTGGGTAAGCAATCATCTCAGATAAGTCCTGCGCCGTAATAGAGATTGACTTAACTACGACTAGGCATTGGGGCTACTGATGTTGATTAGCTATAGATGCTCTATACTGTCTGTGAAAACTCAGTAGTTCACTAAATATGCAATCCTCTACTAATTTTTTGTCAGAAATGTAATATATTGCCAACTAGTGCACTAGCCAACTATCCCAAAAGTCCGAACTGATGGAAAGAGCTAGGAAATATATTATATTTCCGATAATTTTAACACCTTGCTAGCTTATCATGCTCTACACTTTCTACATGTCAGCTTGTCATGCCTCCAAGTAGCACCATGCATTCCTGTCATTGTTGAAGTGCCATTGAACCACCCAAGCTGAACAAATAAATTCTGTAAAAAATATGGTTTCTTCAAGTTAAAATGTTACTAGGTTATACTACGCTCACATAGTTTAGCAATGCATTTCACTGCTCAATTTCAACATGAATAAGCAACATACATCATTCATTTCTGCTACCACTTAGTTTCTCATTTCTATTTATGCTAATCGTTATACATGCTTTCTTCAGAAGACCACTCTGTACCGCAGAGATTAATTGTGAGTACGGTACTGTCAAGTTACTGTAGCACATGTTGTTTTACTTGGAGTAGTGCTTTAGTTAAAATCAGTACTCCACCAGATGTTATTTTCTAGAATTTGCATTCTGAAACTTGCACCTACAGTAATACTCTAGCTGTCTAGAACATGTTCCTAGCGCTAATTGACTTGCACCTACAGTATTACTCCAACATATGTTATTCATAGTGTTCACATTTAGTTGAAACTTGCACCTACAGGGAGTACTGTCATTTTCCTTTGATAATGTAATGCTATTTGTTAGTGTACCAGAAAGTGGACTATAGGGATCTTGATGTACCAGATAGTGTACCGATAGCGAGGTAATAGTCTTTCTGCTAACCCAGAGTATCGTTGAACTACATCGCCATGTCCGGTGGCAGACCAACTTGGGGTGCGTCACTCGAGTGAGTTGCCTTGCCTCCTGATCAGTAGCATCTGAATAGCCTAGGGCACTAGAGCCTCAACCTTCTAGCGGAGTATTTTTCTTATTTTGTGTATTCGGTCTTCGATATTAATGCCGAATTCTAAACTTGAACTCAAATCACTTACTGTTTTTTCAAAACATCTGTCATTGTACTGACATCATTTTGTTATATAGTTTTATTGGTAGGATTTTTTTCAACGCTTTGGGAAAGCCATCTAATATCCTGACAACATTGATATCCCGACAACATTAAATGAAATGGCTGGATTTTCCCCAACTGAAGAAATCGAGCTCTACGAGTTGAGTGCAATATTCAGTTCTTTTGTAAGTGTTTTTATTTGTCTTGACAACCCAAAGCTCCATAACTTGTATTTATGCATTCTTGCACTTGTGTAGTTTTTTCCAGATGGTTAAGTATTTACTCTTGCATGATAATTAATGTTCATGTAGCATACATGTATGCACTTCATAGTTGGTTAACATGAACCCAAATGCTTCAAAAGCCTACTATGAATAGGCATTTTATAACAATCAATGGTCCATTTTTCATAGTTTGATTCCATCTGTTTTAGGAAAAGTATTTGTTTGTAGAATACAGGAAGTATGTTTGCATAAGTGAATTACCAAGTTAATTTTCTGTATGTTAGTTATTCCCTTTCATATGGACTAGAAATGTTGTGCTTCTTCCTCTTTTACAGGAGATCCAGGCCTAATAAAGTTGATAAATTTGAAGTGTGGAGCCATGAAACAAAAACTGTAGCATATTGAATATTTGGATTGAAGCTGTTGAGCATATTGTAGCAAACTGTAGCTCTTGTACTGTAGCCATACCTTTGTCGTAATAGAAGATGTAAAGATCATAATAGACTAGTTTAGTGTTATTTGATGAATTTTATTATTTTCCCTCTTCTGTTTGTAATATTGGTAAATAAGATATGGGCTTGATCTGTGTAATCCTAGATGTGTAGTACTGAATCTAAAGAGGCCAAGGCCAAAATACTATTGCATCATTAAAATGCCAGAATAAGTTATACCGAATCAAATAGTTCTGTAAAAAAGCCATTGCCCATACACTTTTGGATCTGATCAGAAAATGCTGAAAATAAAAAGGAAATGGGCTTAAGAAGGCCAAAGCCCCAAAACAAAACCTGTTATCTTATAGAAAATAAAAGGCTAAATTATTGGGCTTAGCCCATATAACTACTAAAATGGACCAGGCTAAATTTATGTTACGATGATTCTATTTCGTCACAATTTTGCCACTAGGATCTAACCCGGCGAGGCTGGATAGCCCGTGACGATACTTGATCGTCATAACGGTTATAACGATCCAATATCATCATAGATGGTTATGACGATTTTTCCAAAAACATCGTTATAGTTCATTAGCGACTCCTAGTTTTCGACGATCTTAAAATCGTCATAAACGAACTATTGTGATGATTCTGTGACGAAAATAGAGGGTCATATATAGACAGATTCCTTATAGTGTTGGATAATCGGTACTATAATAGGTGGTAGGTCTTTTTGAACATTTTCAATTTGGCTTTAGTTTATATTTTCCCTATCTTTTGCCAAGAAAATGCTTTGTGTTGACTCCCATGTCTTCCTTGCCTCTTATGGATATTTCTTTAACTTGTAATCATTTAGTGCTCTATTTGATGTAGAAAGATATGATGATACCATGTGTGTGCATTTTGTATTCAAATGTAAAATCTTAAATAATGCACTAATCATGGGGGAGTTCTCCTATATTATTTAGAACACTCGTTTTATGCTTCTTCATAACATGTTTTGACCCATATCGTGTTTTATGTCTTTGGAAGATAAACCTTTTTGTTTTGGTACTTTGTGCCATCATGAAAATTGTGGAGAGTTTTCTTTGGTTATTTGAACCTTATTCTTTTGGGGAATTGTCTTCGTATCATTTCTTGTTAATTATTTTGACCTTTTAGAATGATATAAATCCTTAAGTATTTGTGTTTTTGTCTATCTCTTTGGCTTTTGCCTAGTTCATTTGTTGAACTTGTGGTCTTTAATGTGTTGATTTGGTCTTTGATATAATTTGGACAACCGTTAGTCTTGTCACACTTTGGTGTTCCTTCTTGGTTTACTTGGTATTTTCTTCAAATTATATCTTGTTTGTTTCTTGAAAATCATGTGCATGCATATGTACTAAATATATATTATGGCATGCTTGTTTTTCTTGATCCAATATGTAGGGGAAACTCCACCAAATCCTAATTGGATAAGATGTGCATTAAATTCAATTTCATATCAATATACACATATTTATATGGAGTCTGTCCTATCTATTGTAGTTGTCTAACTACTTTGGACCCAATAAGTTTGGGGACCATATTGTTCTTGAATTTTTTTAGGTACATTGGAGATGCACTGGATGCTTGTATCTTTCATAAGGAAGAAGTGATGACTCAATTAAAGTTAGAGAAAAGCTAGGATGGTCAGTAAACTCCTATCTACTTCATCACACCAATGATATCTCGGTAACAAGTATCTTTTACTAATGCATACATATCGTCTTCCAACCTATGGTAGGTTGCATATTGGCATGATTTTTTTTGTATTTACAGTTGTTGCGGTTATTTCTTTGGCCTTAAAAGAACACTCTCTATTGCATATGTGAGTAAGTTGAGATGAGTGCATATAATTGGGACTATACAAAATCATGCTCATGATTCACCAATCCCAAATATGTCAATCTAGCAATTATATTTCCTATTATTTCCTCAAAGTACTCTCATGTGCAATATTGATGAATTTGCCAAGTTGATTCTTTCTTTGTGATACTTGATTCCTCTCGCAATACATTCCAACTATCTCTACTTCCCTTAGTGATATTTGTGATGTATTTGATATGTTTGTGGTTGACGTTCATGAATATACAATAAGATAAAATTGAGCCTTTTGGCCATGCTATCAAGCAAAGATCTTAGTGGTTTATTGTCATGACTTCGTTTTGGATATCTTGCTCTATTTATTTTAGTATCTATTTTGTGTGTACATGTTTCTTTGTGGATCAATATCTTCATGAGATTGTCTACTTAGAAACTTATATACATGAGAGATGTTACTTCTCTATTTTTGACATTTTCTTTGTTTCGCGTGTGTTGTATGGTCATACTAAGCAATATCATTCATTGAAGACTATGTTGATGCTCAATGATCATCCTTGCATTAGTCTTATACTATGCTTTGTCATGCCTCTCACACATCCTTGTGGTTGAGCCTGCTATTATGTTGTCT
Source organism: Avena insularis (assembly GCA_023614405.1). Taxonomy (NCBI): domain Eukaryota; kingdom Viridiplantae; phylum Streptophyta; class Magnoliopsida; order Poales; family Poaceae; genus Avena; species Avena insularis. The sequence goes on from CM042684.1 coordinate 91,006,805, forward strand.
CTTACTCGTTGCTCAACCATTTGTTTGTTGCAAGTTTTATGCCTTGGTATATGCTCTTTTGTAAATAGTTGGGTTTTAAATAATATCGAGGGAGTGGGGATGCCATGTTTGTCCATATTGTATTCCAATGCAATTTGTTTACACAAATCTTGGGGAGCCTCCTCGTATTATATAGAACACTCTCTTTTCAATCTTATCATAATATCTATATTTCATTTGGTATGTTCTTTTTTTCAAGTGGTTCTTTGGATATTTTGATTGCTTGCATCATTTGTTGATGCTTCTTCACCTTGTTAATTTTTTTTGCAATCTTTTGATCCTCAATATTGTTTGCCCTCCTCCTAAGTATTTGTCATTGGGTACGTGCATTTTATTCCACTAACACTATGAGAAATGTACACATTTTGGTGGAATTATCACTCTATTGGCCGTCTAGAGCTTTTCACCCATTTTCACAATCGATGCCAATGGGGGAGAAGTTTTGGAGGGTTTAAGGGAAGTTGGCTTCATGCTTTGAGTTTATTCTTCAGCATTTGCCTCTCATGCTCTTGCATCTTTGTTGTTGTTTTGCATGTTGAATATATGCATTTGCCTCTCATGCTCTTGCATCTTTGTTGTTGCTTTGCATGTTGAATATATAGATATAAGCCATCTCAAAGGGATTTTCATCAATTACCAAAATGGGGGAGATTGAAAGAACATGTGTGCCCCATGTGTGGTTTTGGTAATTAGTGACAATCTTTATGGACTTATGTTTGCATTGAGTTTTACTTGTAGGATTTGTCCATAGGCAATGCTTGAACCATATGTTGGCTTCAAGGTTGGAAGAAGAAGAAAGTGAAGAAGATCAAGTGTTGATCAAGGTTTTAAGGAATGATCCAGAGATTGGTCAAGTATAAGTTGAGACTATGGAAACTGTGTCTTGAATAATAAGAAGATCTCAAGTGTAGGTTGCCATCCTTATGGTGATCATGGATATGTGAAGATATGCATAAAAGAGAGCCTATTCCATAGTGGAGTATGGGGGACCAAATTCCAAGTCTTCACCAAGCTAGCGCAATCAAGAAATGTGTTCCATCTTGAGGTGTAGAAGACCGTCATCATCAACATCAAGTGGAATATACACAAGTAAATTGTTTGATATTGATAGGGTTTATTTCTTACCGGTCTCGTGGTGTTAGTTGGGGAGACCGGTTTATAGGATAGACAACCGTACTATCAAGAGGGGCTCTCAAGTGAGTAACTTGATCATATCCCTCGGCAAGAGCTCAAACCTTTGCATAATTGGCATCATTTTTCTTGGTTCTTATTTGGGTCTTACTCATGTGAGTATTTAGAGCTTGTGTTAATCTCCATGAAAAGCTCAAGTTCATCGAAAACGAATTTCATATGCATTCTCTATTGCGTTTTCGATGTTGGAGGTTTTATCGGTCCGTCTTTTTGAGAGAGGTCAAACCTTTCGTCATTTGGTTCTATCCTACCTTGCTAGACTATTATGTTTATCTGGATGATCTTGTATAGCTCATTGTACTCTTTAAAACGATCCCAAGATCATCAAAAACAGAGTTCGGATGCAAAAGTTATGATTGTTTCAGTTTCACTATTTCTGCCAGTTTTCAGGGGGGCGGATTATCCGGCCATGGGGGCGGGTTATCCAGCCCAATTTTCGGAAAACAGCTAAGGACTTTGAGGCATGGCTCCTTGTAACAGGGGCGGATTATCCGGGCCTCTGGGGGTGGATTATCCGGCCCAAATATGCGCCCCCTATATAGAGGGCCGCACCGCGAAGTCCTTAGCCTTATTTTGGCCAGGGGAACCCGGAATATCCGGGGTGGGGCGGATTATCTGGCCTGGGAGGTCCCAAACGGTCATATTTCGTTGGGGAGGGGTATAAATAGATCCCTTCTTCCTCCTTAGGCAGGTGGCTTGCATTCTCTCTCTCCTCCATTGTTTTGACTTTCAAGAGCTTGCAAATACTCTCAATCCCTCCCATATTTCTTGAATGTTTTTAGGGGATTTGAAAGGGGAATCTAGATCTACAACTCCACCAATCCATCTCTCCTCTATTTGAGGGGAACATATTGGGATCTAGATCTTAGGGTTTCTTTTGTGGATTTCCTCTTGTGTTCTTCCTCTCTTATTCTCCCACTAGATTTTGTAGCTTCGGTGGAATTTGGGAAAGAAGGACTTGAGCACTTCTTGTGTTCTTGACATTGCATTTGGTGCATCGGTTTGAGTTCTCGGTGATGATTCGATTGGGTGAAAGGTGAGAAGCTTTTTACTCTTGGGTTCTTGGAACCCTAGACGGTTTAGTTGTTTTGCAGGTTTGTGGATTACTTGGGGCCTCCAATTAAGTTGTGGAGATTTCCCCTAGTTTGTTTGTTGGGAGGCTCCAATTGAGTTGTGGATAAGTGCCCCAATAGTTGTGAGAGGTTACGGATTGCCACCGACAAGTGCACCGATAGTGAAGAAGTGAACCAGGCCTCTTGTGGCGAGATTCATAGGAGAATAGGGTGAGACCTTTTGTGGCGTGGTGGTCTTAGTAACGCCCACCCTTCCAACGAGACGTACTCTCTTTATGGGAGGAACTCGGTAATAAATCATCGTCTCCGTGTGCCTCGGTTATCTCTATACCTGTAACACCCCAAAAATATTAATCAAGCTTATCAAGCTCTAATCACCCAAGTTTAGGGTTATCAAAAACTTTTATGATTAATCTTTATATGAGTGCATGTGTGATTTGCATTAGTGTATGAATGCTTGGAATTGCCATGATTGATTGTTACCAATGATAAGGATTAGTTTAAAGATGAATACTACATCATCTAGATCACTTCCAAGAAAAATCAAATAAAAGAAAAATCAAATATAAGACATATGAACATATGGTCATTTTGGCCAAACTTATCCACTAGACCACTTTGGGTGCCTCTAGTAATAGATTTCTAACAGAAACAATTTCAATTCTTTTCACCCCTTGCTAGACCAAGTAAGAGTGAATCCAAGCAAACTTTACCAAAGGATAGAAACTATTTGCAAACCCATTTAAGAGGCATTTCAAAATTGAATCAAGATCATATACCTAGATCATCACTTTTCAAAAACCACTCAAACAAATTCCACTTGACAAATCCTAGCAACCATAGACTACCAAGCATATGACTAGATCACTCACCAAAAATCATTCAAAAAATTGGAAGTAAATTTCATGCGGCCATTTGGTCGAGCACCTGGGAGACACAATACAACCTCAACCACTATACAAAGTGTTGATATATCAATCAATCAGCAAATGTACTCAATTCTACTCCACTACTTGCCCATGATCATTCCTTGTCCTTGGCAGTGCAGTGGAGAGGCTCATCTCCACCGTTGCACCAGTGGCACGCACATACCAAGCCAGCCATGCCGGTTGAGCACGAACCAGTCGCTGCACGTCGTGCCGCCCAATACCACGACACCTAGCAGCTAGCCATGACATCACCGCCACCCCCTGTCCACCCCTTGACCAATGGCGATGAGTGGAAACGCTGGAATCGCCGCGCCCATTTTAGCCTCTGCCATGCCGAGAGCAGGACAGCGCGCCGCAGCATCCTCGCACGCACACGCCACTCCTCGCTCTCTCCGCTCGTACACGTAGTCGCCGTGGCACCAGTGACGTCCCAGACATGATCGTTCACTGCCGCGCGCCCCGTGACCATCGTACCAAGTTACGAACACCCGCATACCTGAACAGAGCACCGACGTCGCCCGACCGACTGAGACCGCCCCTTGCCATGCTGTCATGTGCGTGACGATCATCGTAGTACCCTGCATCGACCCATGCCCTCTGCCATGCTGAACGCAACCTGTAGCAACATTGCTGGAGGAGCCTGACCATGCCGCCCTGCCGCCGATGCTGGTGTACAAATAGAGGCCACCCCAGACCTCATTCTCCACACCATTCCACTCCCCACTCACCTAGGAACTTCACTGACCTTTCCCCGGAGCAAGGCGAGCACCACGACGCTGGAATTTGGCTAGAGTCCGCTGTTGCAGTCGAGGAAGGAAGCCATCGATTGGAGTCACCCTAGGAGCTGTTGTAACCGCCAATCGACCTGTCGTCGTCGACAACCCCATTCGCCCCCATCATCGACCTTAGCTGGAGCCCTAGTGATTCCCCAGCGACCCCCACCACCATGTTAGGGTTCGTATCTCGCTAGAGCTGTTCGTCATAGACGATGAACCTCAGTCGTAGGATCCTATTCTAATCATAGGGCTAGGATTGCTAGATACCGTTTTGGTTAGAATTAGTCACTGACGCGTGGAACCGTCCTGTCAGCAGCCCGCTGCACCAATGCTGTGCAGTTGGGCTGGCCCATTCCTTTTCCCGCACAGAGCCCAGTGATTCAAATAGAATTTTGCCAATTTAGTTAAAACCATATTTTGTCAGTAGTTAAAACCAAATTCAATTCAAAGAGTTGTACTGATCCAAATTGCATGTTTCAAATTTTGCTATAAAGGTATTGAAAATATCTAGTCACTCCCGTTGGATTCAAACCAATTGAAACTATAGATCACCTATACCAAAAATAACAAGACAAAGGCTTTGTCCACTTCAAAATATTTTTCTAAAATAAACTATAAATGCTTTTGAGTTGATTCCAACTCTCAGAAATCACATTTGCCATGCTCTACATGAATATGTAAAAAGATTTGGTTTTGCAGATATTAAACATGGACTAGTATTAAAAGAATGTTATATAGGCTTTTCTAGTCACTTAAATATTATTAAATCGTAATATTAAATCTTGTAATGCATGACCAGCATTTTAAATCACATTCCTAAGTATTGGAATAGATGGTAATGACATGTGTCAATACGATCCCCTATTTTAATTGGAGAATATTAAACCTTAAAGATTTTAAATGAGTAGAAATTACTTTTCTAAAATAAAAAGAATAAGAAAAATGTTAATATTATATGTGATGATTGAGATGATGCTAGATCATCTAGTGTGAGCCTTGTGTGCTAAATAGAGGTAGTGAAGTGTTGTTTGGTGATTGTGTACATTGAATGTATTTATAGACGCTAGTACTGACCCGGGCTACACCGAGGAGGAGTACTTCAAGGAGGAGGAAAACTTCAACGACTGCAACAACTGCACTGCTCAAGGCAAGCCCACTATGCAAGCTATCCATGCAAGTTTAGCTATGCAAGCTAACTTGTACAGATACCATATACACACCTTTGAGATGCAACCTTACCAATTCCCAGTTTACTCCAAGTTTTACTTTTCCCTTTACTACATTTCTTCCTCTAGTTAATGAATTGTGATTAGTGGAAAGTAGGATTGGTCTTGAATACTTATACTTGATTAGCACCACCTTTAGTGATACCCTCAAGACTAGTGGCTAGTGCTAAGCTAAAACTTGATCACTTTAGATGGGAATACTTGGTGAAAAGGATTATGAAAACCTTTGAATGATACTTCATTTTATTGAAATGTTTTGACATGTGTTATGAAACACAATGGTTTGATGATGAAACTGATGAGGCATGAGCCTCGACTTTGATAAAAACTGATGGTTGGGTTCGGATGCGATACCATTCCAATTTTACTGTACAACCACAATACCTGAGTTGGTGTCAACACCCGGATTTTTAATCCCAGATGCCCATTATGCCATACCTCGCAATTCCAGGATTACCATTTTTGCGAGACATAACGGATTGGATATCACACTACATCATCCATTACAAACCATACATAAGGTCTTACACAAATAAGGATCTCATGATCCAGTCTTTAATACAACAAGCAGCGGAAATAAAAGATAAGCGTAGTGGTGGGGTCCATCTTCAGGGGCACAGGAAATGCTAACGAAGGCAGATAGTCCTAGTTATCATAGCTGTCCTGCTGGCCATCATCTTGATAGTCTCCTTCATAGTCTGGCCATGAGAATAGCCAGGGACAAAAGCCATGAGTACTCTTTAAGTACTCGCAAACTACCACTAACAAGTAGTATAGTGCTAAGTTAAACTGCTAAATCTAAGTTTAACTATAAAGTTAAGTATGAAACCTAAGATGAGTTCTGAAGCAAAGAAAGATAAAATAAAGTTCTAGAATCACTTAAGTTGGGAAGCTAATATCATAAACACAACCCTGTTGTGGTCAAGTCAAGATTCATCATTCATTTCATAAGTTATTTGGAAAACATCTGACAACGAAACAGTATGGACATTCCAACTGTCCATAACCGCGGACGCGGCTATTCGAATAGTTTGACACTCTGCAGAGGTGATACACTTTCACCACAAGATTCAATACATCTGTCAGGGATAACCCTGAATCATCATACTTGGTATGCAGATAATCAAACATAACTTTCCCTTTACACACCCTAGTATAAGCACCTCTCCTATGAGCATGGCCTCCCAACCATGACCATCAGTCATCTTGGGCACTGCATAGGTGGACAACATTGAGAGGTAGCCTCAGCTCAAACCTCTCCCGTGAGGGAACTAATACTAATGCATATAAATTTCCAGCTAAGCCTTACCCAATTCAGGTAGTGTGGTTTATGCAGTAAATTTGGAATGGTATCGCATCCGAATCCAACCATCAGTTTTATAAAAGGGCTAAGGCTCATGCCTCAACATTTTCATCATCATAAACCATTTGTGTTTCTCAACGCATGTCAAAACATCTCAATAGAATGACTCATCATTCCAAGGTTTTCATAATTCATTTTCACCAAGTGCTCCCATCTAAAGTGACTCAAGTTTTTATCTACTCTAAACTACTAAGGTAAGAGTGTTCACTAATGTGGAAAAGATGGGTTCAATCTCATGCCATAGAATGACATCTAATGGGTTCTAAATAGGTCAAGTTTTATACTTTTTATGCTACCTTCAAAACAAGTAAAGAAATTGGGTAAAGTAAAGGAAGTAAAGCTTGTAAATAGGACTTGGGGTATCTAATAGTCAAAGTGATATGACTCAAGCATGCCTATAGCATCTTGCTAAGCTATCTAGTTTAATCCTAGCTTGCTAAGCATTATACTTGCAAGTGTGAGCTTGCATTGCTAATGGTGGCTTGCAAGTACAACTTGCAAGGGTTAACTTGGATAGGTCTAGCTTGCCTTGGTTGGTGCAGTGGTTGAAGTTTTCTTCTTCTTCTTCTTGGTAGAACTCCTCTTCCTCGTAGACTTGGTCGGTACTATCGTCTATACATACATATGGAGTACACAATCACCAAACAATACTTAACTAGGATACATAGCATTCTAAGACACACAGTTGATGATCTATTATCATCACAAGCATCACAATTTTTATTCCATAGTTTCCTCCTTTTTATTTTAGAAAAGTAATTTCTACTCATTGAAAAATTAACTAATATTTAATATTCACCACTTAAAATATGGGATCATGTGGACACATGTCATCACCACATTTTCTAACATGTGGGAATGAGATTTAAAGGTTGGATCATAATTACTTTGGTTTAAGTTCATTATTTAATGATTTAAAGTGACTAGAAATGCCTATATAGCATTATTTTGGTACTAGTCCAAAGTCACTGCATGTAAACCTTAATATTATTACATATTCAGATAGGTATGGTGAAATGTGATTTTTGAGAGTTGGAATCAACTCAAAATCTATCTTGTTTGATTTTATAAAAATGTTGCAAGGTGCAAATGCTTCTGTTTTGTTATTTTTATTAGGAGAGATCTATAATTCTAATTGAATTAACTCCAACGGTCTTGGATAGATCATTTCAATACCTTTCAGGCAAAATTGGTTTCATGCAATTTGGATTTATAAATCTCTCTGAATTGATTTTCAAACTAGGGGACAGAACTAAGATTTAAATTAAAAAGAAAAATACAATTTTGAATGGCTGGGCTAGCGCGGGAACGAACATGGGCCGGCCCAGTGGCGCTACGTGGCGCGGGGCTCAGCTGACAGGGGGGTCTCACTTGTCAGTGGCTCTTAACAAGCAGTGCGCCTGCAGGTCGTTAGATTAGAAGCTGGATTTACTGGGATCGTCGAAGACGAACAGGTCACCGGCGAGCTCGAACCCTAGCGGCTCGGTGGGGGTGCATAGGGGGCGTACCAGGGCTCCAGCGATGACGGCGAGGCGGGCAAACGAACTGGTGGTCGACAGCGAGCTTCGGTACGGTCGAGGCAGCTCCGGGGGTGGTCGCAATCAGCGACGCCCTTCTCCTCCAGAAGCGGCCTGCTTCGGTGAAATTCCGGCGAGCTGCTGCTCCCCTTGCTCCGGCTAGAGGTGTGGGACGGTCACTGAGGTGAGGGGATTGGAGTGGTGTGCTTCAATTGGCTGGGGGTGCCCTCCTTTTATAGGCTCGATGGTGAGACCGAGCGGGATGGGCAGGCGACGGTGGCGACATGGCTACGGCCGGCTAGAGGCATGGCTGAGGGTGGTGATCGACAGGCAGTCTCCTGGCAGTGCTCTAGGAAGTGAATGCAGGCTTAGGGGCGGTGGTATGCGGTCGGGGCAAGCTGGCGCTCTGAGCGGCAGAAGCGGCAATGTCCACGGCGAGCGGTGGCTGTGGTGCGTTGGGCGGCGAACGGGCGTGTCCGTCGTGTTCCCTGGGTCGTGGCGGAGCGGTGGGCGCGGGCTGCGGTCGAGCGGCGGCTTGTGCACGTGCGGGTCTGGCGCTTCTGGCGGCGTGCTTTCGACATGGCACGGTGGCACTGGGCGCGTGCTCTCCTCGGTGGTCCACTGCTGCGCTTGGCTCAGGCAGGAGACAGAGGGTGGCTGACATGGGTATACCCTACAGGTACTCGAGCTTGGTATATATGGTCCAAATACACACAGGCCCATGGTGTCGCCAAGGCCCGGATGAAAGGACTCGAGTAACCTGCGGACTCTTGATTGCTTGAAGAACAAGAAGAAGCTAAAGATAGAAAGTTTGAAGGGGAAAACCCTAACTTGTAACCGACTCGACCTGCTACCCGAGACCTAGCCTATCTATATAAAGACTCGACCTGCTACCCTAGTTTCCACAACCCTCGCCAGATTACATGTGCGCACCATTGTAACTTTCGACTCCCTCGATAATTCCACAAGCAGACAAGCAGGAGTAGGGACCTCTATGAGGCCTGAACCTGGGTAAATCCTTTGTCCCCTGTGTGCTTGTTTGCTAGCCGATAGATGTCTCCAGCGCTCCCTTTTTCTCCAAAACCCAAGTCCATAACAATGGACATTGATGAGTTAAACCCTCGCCAATTGGCGCCGTCCGTGGGGACTGAGAGTGCTGATGTTGCGGCTTCTTCGGCCCCATCAACTGCGATCTACAACTCCGCAACAGCAGAGATTCGCCAGCTCTTCGGCGCCTTCGACTTCACCGTCCACACGCCAGCCACCCGCCCGGCCTTGATGCGTGGGCGTGAGTCGACTGGCGATTGGGAGCTTCCGCTTCCAAGTCGGTCAGATGGGCACGCTTTGCATGCCTGATCAGCCGACGGCACCGGCGATTGCCCCGACATCATGGTTCCCTCCGCCGATCGCCACCCTCAGCGAGCTCAATACCCCGACAACAGTCGAGAATACCGTCAGCGACAGTAGTCGCGACTCTGATCTGAGCGATCTGGCCACTGAAGATGGAACCTATGGTTCTGGATCTGAGAGTCATGGAAGCAGCAGCTTCACCAATCACTTCATGTGCACCGTCATCAACATGGGCGACACCTCTGCCAACCGCGACAACGGCGGCAATTGCGGAAACGGAACCGACCCGCCTAACAGCGGTAACGATGGCAATGGCGGCAACGACGGTAACGGCGGCAATCACGTCCCCGTTGACAACGGAGGGGCAGTCGAACCTCCAACCATAGTAAATGAGCAAACCGGCGAACGCGTCGTAATCAAGCTCAATGAGCAAGAATGGACTCGCTGCCGCGAGGCCCTGAGAGGCACTCCCCTACCCTTCGGATCCCCGCAGGAGTTGCTGATGGGCTATCACTGGCTCCTGAAGGAAGAATTCAAACGACAGGTACAAACAATCGCGCAACTCGAGGCGCGTAAAAAGGCGGCAGACGAGTCGAGCCTTCGTCGTGCTGGACTCTCCTCCTACGGGGGATCCTCCTCAAAGGGCAACGAGCACCTCGCCAAGAAGAGGCCCTCTCGGATGGCTCACCACACCGAGCAGGAACGCATAGAGGCCACAAAGGTCCTCGACTTCAGCTCTATGACAGTCGACACCAGGGGCAACGTAGTCCCCAAGACGCCGCAGGCTGCGGTGACAGCGGCCACCATGTACCTCTTGAACAACCAACCACCAGCTGGAGACCCCCGAGCCGCCATGCACTGATCCACGGTCGCAGGCTTAGGATTAATCGAGGCCGCCCTCGATAAGGAGCCGACACCGGAGCCAAAGAAGGGCAAAGCGCTAGCAAAGCGTTATTCCTCGCCCTCATCCATCGATGACAGCCACGACTTGTCTCGACGTCGCCGCTCACGATGACATGACCATGACTACGACGCACGTGATGACATCACGCAGCGCAAGATCGACAAATCAAGAGCACGACGTGCTCAGTCGACTGACTTAGAAGAGGAGGACGTGGAGCTCTGCGGCGCCAGATGCTTCAGCAGATCCATTAGGCAAACGCGAATGCCTAAGGGGTTCAAACTCCCGTCGGAGAACCCAAAGTTTGACGGTCTACAGGACCCCAAGATCTGGCTGGAGGATCACATCTCCTCCGTCAGACTCCATGGAGGCAATCGAAGCACTGCCATGCAATGCTTGCAGCTACAGCTGCAGGGCGCCGCCCGAGCATGGCTCAATAACCTCCCACGCGGATCCATTCGTAGATGGGATGAGCTGGTTTATAGCTTCGTGCACAACTTTAAGGGCACGTACAAGCGACATGCATCAATCAAAGAACTGAGATGCTGCCAGCAAAGATCTGGTGAATCGCTGCGCTCTTACATTCAAAGGTGGTCCATCATCAAGAACTCCACGGAGAACATCTCGGAAGACCGCGCGATTGATGCATTCAATGGTGGTGTCCGCCGCATGGAACTCCGGGAGGAGCTAGGCCGCTCAAAGCCCCAGACCATCGACCACCTAATGGAGATCGTGAATCGGTGGGCCGATGGAGAAGATTTAGTGAAGAACCGTGTTCACTCCGACGAGGAGGCAGAACTCGAGCGCAGGCGCGACCGCCGAGGCAAACGCCGCATGCGCATCTACGATGACCGTGACGACGTCAACATGGTCGCGGCTGGCTACGCCGATAGACGCGACGATAACTGCAACAACGAATACCGTAGCGGCGGAGACCGCGACTCCGATAAAACCACGCAAGTGTGGCAACGCCGCACTCGCGATGAGGCACCCGCGACTTCCATCGAGGACAAACTGTCCGGGCCATGCACGGTACACTTCTACATCGACAAGCATGATGGCAAGAGAAAGTCCATCCACCTCCTCAAGGACTGCCGCGAGTTCCTCAAGCTGCACGAGGGATTGGTTCGGATGAACCGCAATGCAGTCGAAAGAGGCTACGGAGCCGCTCCAGGCGCCATGGCACATGGCGCACCACCACCACCACCTGGGCCACCCCCGAACGGAGCCGCACCGGACCAGCACCACGGGGGCGAACCGTATCCACGGGCCATGGGTACCATGATGATCCAAAAGGGGCTCCCCTCCAACAGGGTGCAGAAGGCCATCACTCGCCAAGTCAACTTGGCCATACACTCGCCACCATCCACCACTGAGTACCTCAGCGGCAGTGAGTCATGCATCACCTTCGACAAAAGCGACCACCCGCCTCAGATACCTCGCCCAGGTCATTTCCCCCTCGTACTCGAGGCGCAAATTGGAGGTTTCGACATGAATCGCGTCTTCATGGACGGCGGAAGTGGCATCAACCTCATATTCGCGAGTACCTTGCGAGCAATGCGGATCCCGCTAACCTGCCTGGAGGCATCTGACACAACATTCCACGGCATCGTACCAGGGAAGGGCGTATACCCCCTGGGAAAAATCAACCTCGACGTCATCTTCAGCACACCAAAGAACTTCCGGCGCGGGCGCATCGACTTTGAGGTCGTCGACTGGCCCTCACAATACCATTGCATCCTTGGGCACGTCGCATTCGCCAGATTCATGGCAGTGCCCCACTACGCCTACCTGCAGATGAAAATGCCAGGACCCAACGGCATCATAACGATCAACGGAAGTTTTGAGCGTCGGCGATTCGACGAAATTCAACAGAATCTCCGGTCCTTTGGCATGCAGGAGGAACTTCGCAAGACTAAAGAGACGACAACAACGATGCGCCCCCTCTGAGTAGGCCAAGCTCACCTGACCTCTCCTTCGACTCATCTGTGCACACAAAGAAAGTGCAGGTTCATCCATCAGATCCCGCCAAGACGGCCCTCATCGCCAACAACTTGAGTCCCGCATAGGAACTTGCGCTCATCGAATTCCTCCATGAGCACTGGGAAATTTTTGCCTGGTGTCCTGCGGACATGCCAGGAGTTCCCAGGGAATTCGCCGAGCACGCACTCAACGCCAACCCTGACGCAAGGTCAGTCAAACAAACAATCAGGCGACTATCTGAGCCACGGGCACAGGCAGTCGGAATGGAGATCAACAGACTCCCCGAGGCCAAGTTCATACGCGAGATCAAGGAAAGCACTTGGCTCGCCAATATGGTGCTGGTACCAAAAAAGGACACGGATATCCTACGGATGTGTGTGGACTTCACTTCTTTAAACAAGCACTGCCCAAAAGATCACTTTCCGCTGCCACGGATCGACCAGATCATCGACTCCACCGCGGGATGCGAGTGCCTCTCCTTCCTCGACGCCTACTCAGGCTATAATCAAATTCGAATGAAGGAGGAAGATCAGGAGAAAATAGCATTTACAACGCCCTTTGGTGTGTTCTGCTACAACACAATGCCCTTTCGGCTAAAAAACTCGGGAGCCACCTACCAGCGATGCATGCAGGCTTGCCTCAAGGAACAATTAGGTCGCAACATCCAAGTCTATGTCGACGACATAGTAATCAAGACCAAGGAGGAAGCCTCTCTAATCGACGATTTGCGCGAAACCTTCGCCAACCTCGATCGCTACCGGATCAAGCTCAATCCATACAAATGCGCCTTCAGCGTACCATCTGGGCAGCTACTCGGATATCTCATCTCCGCGAGGGGATTTGAGGCGAAGCCAAAAAAGATAAAAGCCATACTGGCCATGGAGAAGCCGAAGAACATAAGAGGCGTCCAGCAACTGGTCAGACGAATCGTGGCCCTCAGTCGATTTATCAGTCGGATGGGTGAAAAGGCACTGCCCTTCTACCAGCTCCTCCGCAAAGCCGAAAAATTCGAGTGGATCAATGAAGCGCAAGAAGCATTCGAAGATCTCAAGCGCCTGCTATCCACTTTGCCAGTACTGGTGACTCCACAAGAAAGGGAACCACTGTTGTTGTACATCTCCGCCACCAACGAGGTGGTCAGCACAGTGCTCGTCGTCGAGCGAGCTGAGGAAAACAAGGTCCACGGCGTACAACGCCCGGTATACTACCTCAGCGAGGTCCTCACGCCAACAAAACAGCAGTACCCGCACTACCAGAAGCCGGTGTACGGCGTCTTTATGACCGCCCGATGACTGCGCCACTACTTCCAGGAACACCCAATCGTGGTAGTCAACGATGCCCCGTTGGGACATATCCTCAATAACCCCGACGCCACGGGGCAAGTCGCGCTTTGGGGAATAGAGCTGTCTCCACGAGACATCACATACGAAAAACGCGACGCCATCAAGTCGCAAGTGCTCCCTGACTTCCTCGTCCACTGGATGGAGAGCCAGCTCCCGGACAAGCCAGATATGTCCTACCTCTAGACAATGCACTTCGATGGGGCCAAGCGCAAAGACGGAGCAGGCGCAGGTGTCATACTGACATCACCTCAAGGGGACAAGCTAAAGTATATCCTGCGAATGCAGTTCACATCCTCAAACAACAAGACTGAATATGAGGCCCTGTTGCACGGGATGAGGATGGAAAAAGCTTGCGGTGCCAAGAGGCTCATCATATATGGCGACTCCAAGTTGGTCGTCAACCAAACAATGCACGAGTGCGATGCACTGAGCGACAACATGATCGCGTACCGTGACCTCTACGATACACTCGAAGGAGACTTTTATGGTTGCGAGTTGCGACACGTCGGTCGCGAAAGCAACGAGGAGGCGGCCACTCGCCAACATAGGCTCTACCTGCGCCCCCATACCACCGGGGGTATTTCTCGAGCGCATATGCGAATGCTCCATCAAGACAAAGGCCACAGAGAAGAAAACAAGCGCAGTCACGGACTTGGGGGCTATGCCACCCAATGAGCCAATGGCACTCGATGACTTGGAGTTGGACACAGGACTCGAGGGACCAATGAGCGTTATGATGATCGACCAATCTTGGCGCAGCCGTACATTACGTACCTCCTCAGCAAGAGACTACCGGACGACCTAACAGACGCACGGCACATCGCACGGCGCTCCAAGGCATTCGCCGTTATCAACGGCGAACTATATAATCACAGCATCACAGGAGTGCTACAACGATGCGTCTCCATGGCCGATGGAAGAGTAGTTCTCCTCGACATTCATGAAGGGACCTGCGGGCACCACGCCGACAGTCGCGCCCTTGTTGCCAAAGCTCTACGAGCTGGATTTTACTGGCCCACGGCCATGTGCGACGCCAAGGACATAGTACAAAAATGCAATGCTTACCAGCGATTCGTGGACAAGCCACATGCACCAGGCGCAGAACTACGGCCTATTCCATTGGCCCGGCCCTTCGCATAGTGGGGGCTCGACATGGTTGGCAAGCTTCCAAGGTCCTCGCATGGAGGATACGTCTACCTCTTGGTTGCAGTCGACAAATTCACCAAGTGGATCGAGGCCATGCCGGTGACCAACCAACTAGGGCACAACGCAGTCAAATTTTTCGAGTCCATCGTCTACCGCTTTGGCGTGCCGCACAACATCATCACCGACAATGGGACAAACTTCACATCCAAGGAGTTCCAAGAATTCTGCGAGAACCTGGGGTTCAACATCAGCTACGCCTCAGTAGCGCATCCACAAACCAACGGTCAGGTGGAAAAAGCAAACGGGCTCGTCTGCAGCGGCATCAAGAGGCGACTTCTTCGGCCACTCGAACAAGCCGTGGGTTGCTGGCCAGATGAACTACAACCCGTACTCTAGAGCCTACGTACAACTCCAAACAGCGCCATGGGCTACACGTCATTCTTTATGGTGCACGGAGCAGAGGCAGTACTACCCGCCGAAGTATGGTACAAGGCGTCGTGCGTGGTCACTTACAGCGAGCAGGAGTCATCCCTTGCACTCAAAGACTCCGTCGAACTCCTTGACGAAGCAAGAGAGATCGCCGCAGAAATATCCATGATCTACCAGCAGAACCTGCGCAACTATCACAGTAGAAGGCTTCACCCCAGATCCTTCGTCGAAGGTGACCTGGTCCTGCGACTGAAGCAGCAGGGACATCTCAAGCTCGAGTCCCCCTGGGAAGGACCGTATGTAATTACAGAAGTAATCCAAGGTGGCGCCTATCGCCTTCAAGATTTAGAGACAGGAGTCGCATACTCCAATCCTTGGAACGTCGCACAACTGCGACTCTTCTACCCCTAGTCGTTTTTACCTTTACATCGCAAATAAGGCTACTCAGCCAAGGCTACTTAGCCACACATTGTACTTCATACTGTTCTTCAAATAAATAAAAGCTAAGTGCCCCAAAACTCTGTGTTCTCCTTTACTTTGTCAATTTTCATACTCGGGGGTTGCGCCACCCTATACACGTATGTTCTTCGAACCAAAACGCGATATCCTGAGTAGCTGGCACATCAATCGAACCCCTTAACACAAACTCAACCTAGCTGCAACTTTTGAGTTGACAAGGGAACGAGATAAAGGATGGCCAGGCTAACGAAAAGGACTCGCATAGTGCAACGCACCTCACGCTCACAAAGCTCCTTATACACATTCGACAACAAATTATGAACAACATCTATACGAAATTTACAACACAAGTACACTTATGTGCAGGATACATATTTGGCTACTCTTGCAACAGAAGAACATTGGTTTGTTCCTCGAAGAAGTCGACGATCTCCTCGGCTGGGCGGTCCACCAACTGATAGTGCGACAACATATTCCAGGAAGATCCTGCTGGTGGCGCTGGCGGCCCAGAGGCAATGGCGGCAATATCCACGTCAGGCCTGTACAATGGCACCATTGAGAGGGCAGCCTTGGCACCAGCCACCAACTGCTGCCTCACGCACTCGCGAACCGTGGACAGATCTTGAAATCTGGCAAGAAGAGCCAGCAGGCTTCACGGAGCGTCGTCCAGCGGGAACATCGCCCGATAAATGCTTTTCAAGCACGACTGCGACTTCTTCAGGAAGAGCAGCACTCGCGATGCGCGATCCTGTAGGGTCGCCAACGCAGTCGCACGATCATGATCTACCCAGAAGTATCCACTCTCTTGAAGTTGTTCCTGGGTGAGATCATGAATGCGAATGGAAATTCTATCCTTCTCCTCCTGTGGATGGCGCGCCTTAACAACTACACGAAGCAGCATCAATAGCATGAGTACAACGTACCTCTGCGAGTAACTACAAAGGAAAAGATGAGAATAAGAAAACTAACACTTAAACTGGTCGCCCAACTGTGTCACTTCGCCAAGCAGATATTGCTCGTGGGTGGCGGCTTTTTCAGCCTTCGACTTACACACGTCTGCGCTACCGTGGATCACGGGCAACTCACGCTCCAGCTGCTTCATGCGATCACGAAGTCGCGAAAGCAAGGATAGCTCCTCTACCCTGGAGCACGGTGGTGCCACTGTATCATCAAGAGATGGCGAGTCCTGGGTTCCCCCCACGGGATCACTTGATGTACCCTACCACTAGCCAAGACAGAAGCAAATAAGGCAACTAACTTAACACAAAGGCAAAAGGAACAGATGCATTCAGGGTCATCATAAGTATTCACAAACACACTCACCAGCAGGCATGTTCTTAGACCAAAAGGACAATTCATCAACTATTACAAAAAGCTAACTATAGAGCAACTGGCTTCTTCGACTTCGATGGCTTCGAGGGCTTCATCAAGTCCGTGGTAGTATCAGACGCCACTGACTTTCCGCCGGCCCCTGAGGCCGAAGCTTTCGCCGCCTTCTTAGCACGTTGGAGCTCCTCCGAATACTTGGCAACGGTATTTATCAAGGAATGGCCATATTTGGCACAGGCAGTTGCAAAGGGAGCGAAGACTACCTGCTGACCATCCGCGCCAACAGGCATCGCCTTCGACACCATGGAGGGATCAATATCAGCTCTGTGGGCTTGCACCATCGCGAGTGACATAGACGCGCCGGCCACGCGGAGGGAGTTCTTGTAGGTGGAAGGCACACCACCGGCGAGTGATTCCACCAGCTCGTCCATGTTATCGATCAGCTCCGCCTTCGGCATCAGCTCCTCCCGGAGTCGACTGAGGGTGACCTTGGCCTTGGACAATGTATCTTGGATGGCGGCGCTATGGTCCTCGACTGCAGACACCGCGCCTGCCAGAGCGTCATCGCGACGAAGGGCCTGCGGGTCAAAGTTCAAATCGCCAGCATCTGCACATAAAACCCACACATGGATTAAACCTTTAGCGCCAACAGCAAAAACTCTAGATGCAGAGAAGGAAAAAAATAAATATCTACTAGAGAAGGTACCTGAGAGGGCCTTGGCGACTGAGAACAGTTGCTCTTCGAACAACTTTTCCCTGGCCGCAAAGGAGGCACGCAGATCCCCTTCGCGCCTCTGTGCCTCATCACGAGCTGCGATTGCCTCGTCGCGCCCCTTCACAGCTGCGGCCAATGTCTTCTCCAAGGTGGCGACGTTACAGAGCAAGGCATTATGTTTGGCTACCTGGCAAATCAAAAGTTGACTATCAGTCGACTATACCAAAGAAGGAGAAGACGAAAAAGAATAAGTGTAGAACACTCACTTTCGACCACGCGGTGACGCGTCTCGACGTGCATCTTTGGCGACCCATCGCCATCACCTGCTCTGCCACTTGCGCGGCTTCCTTTACAAGGAGCTGTCGCACAAACAAGGAATCAGTGAAAGCAACGGATAACATCGACTGACACATTAAAAAGAAGGAAAGATATAGTTACATGATCCTTCAATGACTCCGAAGAAGTTTGTTGTACCGTCATCCGAGCAACCATTCGATGCTCCCCTACGTGAGGAGAGCTCGAAGAATTGTGCCTGGAGTGGGCCGCCACCGGAGGGGAAGGAGCGTGCTCGACCTCTTTCTTGGCCCTTGAGGTCGCGACTCCTGATTCCTTCAAAAATCGACGTCGCTAGAAGATGACGACGCCTCTTGACAACAAGACAAAATCCTCATTGAGAAAGGGCAAACTCCAGGGCAAAGCCAACAAGAAGAAAACAGAGAAGTAGAAATGAACTCGAAAACTTACCAGTCAAACTTATCAAAATCAAACGTGGCCTCCACCGATTCCCACGAAGACTCCTTAGGCAATCGCATCTTCTTGCAAGAAGATGGTGCTACAGCCCTCACAGGAACAACGGGAATTGGCGATTCCGCGCCAACAGCCGTGCCTTCTGGAGTCGAAGGAGACGACGCGTCAGAATCCTCGCTACGTGAACGTTTGCGAGTATCCGGACTCTCGGACTCGGGGGCTTCCTCTTCCACATCAGAAGGGACAGTCGACTCAGACTCGTCCTCTTCCAAAGCTTCGCGAGGAATAATCCCCTTAGGGAGAGGGGGCATACAAGGAGACACCGCCCAATCCTGCACACAGACAGTGAAGATCAGCAAAAAGAACAAGTAAGCAGCAGGAAAGCAATCGCGAAAACAGGCTACTGCGTAGCACAACTGTACCTCGGGAGGGGGGTTCGAAGCATCAAAAGGAGGAACGACTGGCTCATTCAGAAGCACATCCTTGCCAGTGTACTTCGTGACTAGTCAAACCCTCTTATCCACCTCACTCGCGGACATGCCATCGGCAGACACGCGAGTGGCATCATCAGTGCCACCCCATTGAAATATAGGATGGACTCTGGCTTGGAGAGGCTGGACGCGACGGTGCAACCAAGTTCTGATAAGGGCGCAACCTCCCTCTTCTGTGCCTATGCGACTCTTGAGGTCGCAGATGCGTTGATACAGCACGTCTGTCTCCACAAGCTCGCCAGGCATAACTACGTTCTTCCAAGAACGCATCTTCTTGCAGGGAGTCGCAGGATCAAAGGGCGCGAGTCCAAAGTGCTCATCTTTGGCCTTCTGATCGCGGACATAGAACCATTTTTGCCTCCATCCCTGGACGGACTTGGTGAGCTTGATGTCGAAGTAGGTGGCGAATGGGTCGACATGGATTCCGCAACCACCTACGTCATAAACTAAAGAGCTAGATGCGGACTGACGCTTCAGTTTAAATAAGCGTTTGAAAAGACCAAAGTGTGGCTCGATTCCGAGCCAGCACTCACAAAGAGTGATGAAGCAGGTGATGTGGAGGATAGAATTTGGGGACAGCTGATGGAGCTGGAGCCCGTAGAAACAAACAAGACCCCTAAGAAAGGGGTGGAGAGGCAAAGAAAGGCCGAGAATGATGAATGCAAGAAACATCACTCGAAAACCAGCGGGAGGAACATGAATGGTCTCACCACTGGGAACGCGCGCATCGACGACTGCTGCGGAGATAACTCCGTCTTGGCGAAGAAGACGGAGATCCGACGCCTTGATGATGGAAGGGCGCCATGCACCATTTGTCACGCGGGTGCCCGCAACCTTCTTCTTCCCGCCGGCGGTGGCGCTGGTGCCCGCAGCAGCAGTGCCACCCTTCTTCTTCGCCGCGGCGACGGTGGCCGCGGAATCAGCAACAACGCCTCCCTTCTTTTTCCCCATTGAACGGCGGCGATGTGAGCGTAGGAAGTAGCTCGGGAACGAATGAAGCTGGTCCAGCGTCGTGGAGGAGATGGGCGCAAGAGAAAGCAGAGGAGCAGAAGCAATGGCGATGGCAGCAAGGAAGAAAGAGCATAGATGGGAAATTACCGCCGTAGCATCGCTACTTAACCCCTAGACGATGCAATCCAATGGCTCAGAAAAACCCTACTGGACGCGTGGCACACATCGTGTTGGACACATGGGGAAGGGGAAGCGCGAACCATCCCTCCACTACTCCCATTACGCGCGGAAATCGAGGATGCGCAGTTAAAAATAAGATTACGCACGACCAGTCAAATCAAAGTGAGGAAGTGGGACCCACTGCTCATCACGTCCCGTCAAACTCGCTCACGCGGGCAACTGGGGTCATTCAAGCGTCAGCACTAACGTCATCAAAGTTACGCAGTGGAAGAATTCGGCTACTTTAGTCCTTGCTGGAGTCTTCGATTCCACCAAGCACTCGGGGGCTACTCCCATAGGGAGCGCTGGCCGCGCACCCTATGATTTTTCTTTTCTTGTTGCAGGAATGAGGACAATCACAATCAAACCCAACCACTCGAAACACGGTTCGATTAGGAACATGGGTTACTCCCATAGGGAGCGCCGGAAACAATTTCGACTGAAACAAGCAAGCAAAAGACGACTGCAGTCGCAAAAGTTCTTTAGTCCCTGCCTGAGTCTTCGACTCAACCAGGCACTCGAGGGCTACTCCCATAGGGAGCGCTGGTCGCGCACCCTATGATTATTTGCACAAAAACTATATGTTGGTAACATCCACACTCGCAGTTCATGGCGACACCGCCTCATAATTTTCCCTACAAAGAGACTACGTCTCCTAGGTCGCCCGAATCATCTCTGCGATGATAAAATTCGGATGCCACGCTTACAGCGTGAAGGTAAGACCTGAATAAGGCCTGGCAACGCATCTAGCTGCGCACTACCAGAAATATATCCGTGCCTACAGGCACGATGAACATGCCTTGACGGACGCGTCGAGTGCTCACACCCATATAACTGGAATTCGACTTACATAAGACCTCCGTGGCTTGAGTCGAATTACGCTAGCATTTTTCCAGATTCGAGTCCAGGGACTCGAGTTCGAGTAGATTGCGTTGTCTCACCCTAAGGTGGTTAACTGATACCGATACTTCGGTTACATCAGGCACGCATATCGACAATCCCTATGACACAAATAAAAGCAGTCGAAATGTACTCATTCATGCACTCGAAGACTTCAAAAAATTTCCCAATCGAATCTATGATTCCACTAGACACTCGGGGGCTACTGACATGGGTATACCCTACAGGTACTCGAGCTTGGTATATATGGTCCAAATATGCACAGGCCCATGGTGTCGCCAAGGCCCGGATGAAAGGACTCGAGTAACCTGCGGACTCTCTATTGCTTGAAGAACAAGAAGAAGCTAAAGATAGAAAGTTTGAAGGGGAAAACCCTAACTTGTAACCGACTTGACTTGCTACCTGAGACCTAGCCTATCTATATAAAGGCTAGGAGGGGGCGGCGAGGAGGACACACGCAACCCTAGTTTCCACAACCCTCGCCAGATTACATCTGCGCACCATTTTAACTTTCGACTCCCTCGATAATTCCACGAGCAGACAAGCAGGAGTAGGGACCTCTACGAGGCCTGAACCTGGGTAAACCCTTTGTCCCCTGTGTGCTTGTTTTCTATCCGATAGATGTCTCTAGCGCTCCCTTCTTCTCCAAAACCCAAGTCCATAACAATGGGCATTGACGAGTTAAACCCTCGTCAGTGGCGTGAGGTCCTGGCTACCTCCTAGACATAGCGAGAGAGGGGTAAGTGGTCTGCTGGGGCGAATGCATGGTCGGCCGGTGAGCTAGTGCTCGGGGTGGCTCGACACTGTGGCTAGGGACAAGGGAGATGGGTTCTAATGGAATGGTTAGATCAAGAGGGGACCAAAAGATTAAATGGGGATCAAATGGGGGCAAAACCCTGTTCAAAACAGTGAGCTATGATTTAGAGTTTAAACCTGTCTGCCAAGTGTTTGATTAAATGGCCGCAAGAAATAAACCTTTGAATTTTGAAAAGATTTTTTGTGGGTTTGCTAGGAATGAGCTTGAGACTCTGTGGGTGCTTGGGTTTTGAAAATTGAGCTTGTTGGAGTGGTTTTTGAAATAGTAGGATCTTCCCATATGAAATAGATTCAAATTTAAACTGTCATTTAAAATTAGCATTTGAAAGATTTTTGTAGATCACAAATTGGGCATTGGTACCTCATTATGTGTACTATCAAGGGGTGTAAAGATCCACACATGTTTCTGTTAAGTTTTGAGTACTAGGAATAGCCAAAGTAGGCATGATAGTTAATTTGGCCAAAATGACCATTCACTTCAAATATTCATTTTGAGTTGTTCTTCTTTGGGAAAAGTTTGGGAATGATGTAGATGTTTATTTCACCTAAGAAACATTTTACAAGCAAACAATCACAGAACCATGGCAATTCAAATCAAATCCTAATTCAAATGCACATACACATGAATGCTTTCATTTTTACTTTGGAAAAGTTTTTGTTCACCCTAAATTTGATGATTTGGATCTTGATAAGCTTGGATTAAAGTTTTGGGATGTTACAAACCTTCCCCCCTTAAACAAAATCTCGTCCCGAGATTTACAAAGAAAACTAGGAACTAAAGAGATCTGGGAACTCTGTCCTAATGTAATCTTCGCGCTCCCAAGTGGCTTCGTCCTCTGTATGGTTGCTCCACTGAATCTTGAGAAACTTGATGCTCCTGGTCCTGGTGGTTCTGTAGGCTTCTTCTAAGATACGGATGGGCACTTCTCGATAGGTTAGGTCATTGTTGATTTCTACGGCTCTGTGATCTATGTTCTTGAAAACTTCAGTCTTATCAGGCACTTCCAAGCATTTGCGAAGTAACGAGATATGGAACACATTGTGGATGGCTGACATCTATTCAGGCAGTTCCAGTTGATACGATACTTCTCCTCGACGGTTCAGAATCTTGAAAGGTCCGATATATCTGGGGGCTAACTTTCCCTTCAGACTAAAGCGTTGAGTTCCCTTCAGTGGTGAAACCTTGAGATATACAAAATCTCGGACATTGAAAGTCAGGTCTCTCCTTCTCTTGTCAGCATAACTCTTCTGTCTAGATTGAGCAGTCTTGAGGTGCTCATGGACTTTGCAAACTTTCTCTTCTGCTTCCCAGAGAATGTCGGGTCCAAAGATCTGACTCTCTCCTACTTGCGACCAATTCAAAGGGGTACGACACTTTCTCCATATAGGAATTCAAATGGTGCCATCTGCAAACTAGCTTGATAACTGTTGTTATATGAGAATTCGGCGAAAGGCAGGCAGTCTTCCCATTTTGATCCGTATTCCAACACACAAGCTCTAAGCATATCCTCTAGGATCTGGTTGACTCTCTCAGTCTGTCGATCTGTTTGCGGGTGATAAGCGGTACTGAAGTTCAAGTTGGTTCCCAATCCTTCCTGAACTTTCTGCCAAAATCTTGAAGTAAACTGGGTTCCTCGATCTGATACGATGGTCTTGGGGGTCCCATGTAGACTAACAATCCTAGAAATGTACAACTCTGCTAACTTTGCACTCTTGTAGGTTGTCTTGACAGGTATAAAGTGGGCTACCTTGGACAGTCTATCAACGATGACCTAGATTGAGTCATTTCCCCTACTAGAAGTAGGTAAACCGGTGATAAAGTCCATTCCTACGGAATCCCATTTCCATTCCGGAATCTGTAATGGTTGCAACAATCCGGCAGGTCTCTGATGCTCTGCTTTGACTCTTTGACAGATGTCACATTTGGCGATGTAGCTTCCGATTTCTCTCTTCATCTTGTGCCACCAAAATTGCTCTTTCAAATCTTGATACATCTTTGTTCCTCCGGGGTGGATAGAATAAAGAGTATCATGAGCTTCCTTCATGATAACTTGCTTCAGCTCTAAATCTGCTGGCACACAGATACGTCCTTTGTACCACATTACTCCTTCTTCTTCAGTGAATCCAGGTACCTTTCTTGTACCAATACGACGTTTGATTCCGTCGATACTTTCGTTTCCCTTCTGGGCTTCCTTGATTTGGCTAATCAAAGTGGGTTGAAGTTCAATGCTAGCTAAGAATCCTTTGCTAACTAATTTAGTCCTGAACTGCTCCAACTCTTCATACAAACTTGGTTGCTTCTCCTTGATCATGGTATTTAGCCTACAAGGCAATCTGCTAAGAGCATCCGCTACCACATTGGCTTTGCCGGGGTGATAGTGAATGTCAAGATCATAATCCTTGATTAACTCTATCCATCTCCGCTGTCTCATATTCAGCTCCTTTTGAGTGAAAATATACTTCAAGCTCTTGTGATCTGAGTAAATCTCATAGCGATTACCCATCAGATAATGACGCCATGTCTTCAATGCTAGAACCACGGATGCTAGCTCAAGATCATGGGTCGGATAGTTCTGCTCATGCTGCTTCAGCTGTCGAGATAGATACGCGATGACCTTGCCTTCTTGCATCAATACACATCCTAGACCAATCTTAGATGCGTCACAATACACATCGAATGGCTTCTTGATGTCCGACATGACCAAAATTGGGGCTGATATCAATCTCTTCTTCAGCTCCTGGAAACTAGCTTCACATTTGTCAGTCCATTCAAACTTCTTGTCTTTCTTCAATAATTGGGTCATGGGTCGGGTGATGCTCGAGAATCCTTCTATGAACTTGCGGTAGTATCCCGCTAATCCGAGAAATGCGTGGACTTTGGTTTGAGTGGTTGGAGCTTCCCATTCCTCGACATCTTTGATCTTGGCGGGATCAACAGAGACTCCTCCGGCAGACACAATATGTCCTAGGAATCCTACTTCTTTTAGCCAGAACTCACACTTGCTGAACTTGGCATATAACTGATGCTCTCTAAGGGTTTCTAGGATAACTCTCAGATGTTTCTCATGCTCTTCTTCTGATTTGGAGTAGATAAGGATGTCGTCGATAAACACAACTACAAACTTATCTAGGAAATTCATAAAGATCTTATTCATGAGATTCATGAAATAAGCAGGGGCATTGGTTAATCCAAAATACATAACCGTATACTCATATAAACCATAGCGAGTAGTAAAGGCGGTCTTTGGAATATCCGTTGCACGAATCTTAAGTTGGTGATAACCAGTCCTAAGATCAATCTTTGAGAATACAGGCTCGATCAATCGATCAAATAGATCCTCTATCTTTGGCAAGGGGTACTTGTTCTTGATGGTGACGTCATTCAACTTTCTGTAATATGTGCACAGACGATTGCCTCCATCTTTCTTGTCGACGAATAACACTGGTGATCTCCATGGCGATGCGTTGGGTTGAATCAAGCCTTTCTCTAACTGGCATCCAACTTCTTCTTCAGTTCTACTAACTCTGAGGGGTTCATGCTATAGGGTCTCTGGGCTATGGGTCCGGTTCCGGGGATTAGTTCGATGATGAACTCAATATCCCTATCCGGGGGCATACCTGGCAATTCATCTGGGAATACGTCGGGGTATTCACAGACTACTCTGACTTGGTCTATGGTGGGTAGGGCTAGACTCTTGTTGCACTTGAATTGGCGAGGTAAGGTTTCAGAGATATGTTCTACTGTTACTCCAGAACTACTGGTCATGGTGATGGCTTTCTTAGCACAGTCTATCAGTCCTTTATGCCTTGACATCCAGTCAATACCTAGTACTACTTACAATCCTTTGGTTCCAAGTACTATTAGGTTGGCATAAAAACCTATCCCATGTATTCTGATAGGCACAACTTTGCCAATTTTTCTAGCTTTGGTTGTTGAACCGGGGATTTTGAACTATCATGACATGCTTCAGGTTGGTTGGGTGAATCTTACTAGTGCATGCAAATTCTTCGGTGATAAATGAATGCGATGCTCCCGAATCAAACAATACTCTTGCTAAGACTGTGTTGACAGAAAACATACCCAGCACTACATCTGGCGCTTCTTGGGCTTCTTCTGCGTTCATGTGGAAGAGACGACCGTTGCAGTTGTGAGGGTTCCCTGGGGCAAATCTTCTTCCTGGTTGAACACGACGTTGCTATTGAGATGGGGCATTCACAGTGGCATTGGCTGCAGTCTTCTTAGGACACTCATTGGAGTAGTGACCCTTCACTCCACACTCGAAACAAGTGATCTGGGACTTGTCCTTGACTGCGACAGGCACAACATTGCTGCCAGTTCTGGGTGCAGTGTTGTTGTTGTTGTTGCTCTTGGGAGGTGCACGGTTGAAATTGTTGGCATTGCCGGAGTTGGGATGGTTTCCTCCGGACTTCACATTGCCTCTGCTACAGTTGGGGTAGCTTGGGCGAGACATTGGGGTCGGTTGTTCCTTGGTGCATATCCTGGTGAGGGGTTGGGACGGTACTTCTGGTGACTACTGGATCCTGATTGCTGCATCATACGATGTTTACGATTGTTGTTTGCCTGGTTAATCTTCCCTTCCGTCTGAATGGCAGAGTCGACTAGCTCTTCGAGATCCTGAAAACGGATGTTGACGAGGACAGTCTGCATCTCATCATGCAGTCCGTTCAAGAATATTTCCTTCTTCTTGGCCTCCGTGTTGATTTCATCTGGTGCATATCTGGCAAGTGACAGGAATCTGTGACGGTATTCTACAACAGTCATTATCCCTTGCTTCAATTCGCGGAATTCATCTCTCATCCTGTTGACTAGACCTTGCGGCACGTGGGTGCGGTTGAACTTGACTTTGAATGCTTCCCATGTCATCACTTGACCATGGTCCATATTGTGGATGCTATTCCACCAAGCTCTTGTATCTCCCGCCAGATAGTGGGTGGCAAAGAGAACTTTCTCATTTTCATCAACTCCTGCAACTTCGAGGTTGTTTTCCAATGTACGTAACGATCGTTGACATCTAATGGGTTTTCAGATTGGTTGAAGATTGGGGGATTGGTATTCTGAAATTATTTGAGTTTGGATCCATGGTGATCCTGATTTCCATGCCCTTGGTTGTTGAGAGCCATCTGGGCTATCTGCTGTAGTGTTGCTAAATTGGCTTGGCGTTCTGCCCTGCTTGCTTCACGGTCAGCGATGAGATTCTGCAAAATCTGCAGCATCGGGTCCTGCGACGAGCTGCTCCCTCCTTGGTTTCCACGAGTCATCTGAAGATTGAGATAGATATAGGGGTAAGAGGGAAATTCTAAGGTTCATGGTGATGGTTTTTCAAAGCTAAAACTTTGAGTTAGACTCAGGTTTTTCAACTACTCCATTTCATTCATGCAAACAAACACACGATACAACACACACCACAACAAACAAAGGAAAACCGATGGTTTGAAGAACCATTCTGCAAGCTACGATATAGTGGGACCGATACATCTCATGCTACAACAGTGCTCTAGTGCATCTACTCATCATCGATGAAGTCGGAGTCCTCATCGTCAGTGTAGAAGTCCACAGCATCTTCCTCCAGAAAGTCATCATCATTGCTAAGGTAAGAATCCATGTCTCCCTGGATGTCTTTACCCTCATCTTCTTCTTAGCGGCAAGCTGAGCTTCATGCTCCTTGACGGTCTTCTCAAGGTCGGCCACCTTCTTGCGAAGACGGGCGATGGTGCGATCCTTCTTGGCACGCTGGCGGCGAAGAGACTGGCAATCCTGGACGAGCAGTGCGAAAGTGTGGGCCTTCTGGTCGGCAATGGCACGGTTCTGGTTGGCTAACTCTCTGGCATTGTCCAGTTCCTGCTGTCTGTCATGCAGCAAGAAGTCAAGATTCTCCACTTGACGCCTCAACTCTGGGTGACTTGGCATATCCATGGGTATTCCCATGAAGTCACGTCTTGCATGGTGGGCAAAACGGGTTCCTTGGATCTTGTTAACGCTGAGGGCACATAGACGTGCGAGAGCTTCATGCATTTCCCTGGCTAATCCATCTAGCCAGTTGTTCTCTCTCACGGAGAACTGAATTCTCCCAGAAGTTGGCGCTTCAATGCTTCCTCTAAGATCCTCGGTGACTAGCCACTGTAGGTCTCCTCCTGGGGGTCCTGGAAGTTGAGCTCCAAGAAACTCCGGATGTGGGCGTCCCAAGAACTTTGACAGTGAATCCAGATCCCTCTCGAAGATCAGCTGACCTCCGTTTCCCAACTGGTAAAACATGCTAAACTGAGTCTCCATCTACAAGAATTAAGGATGAGGAAATTAGTGAAGTGATCAAGTGTGTCAAATTTTAAGTAGTAATGTAAGAATTTTGAGGAACATGAATTTTTGAGAAAGAATGAATCCACAAGGATAAGAGAGGAGATATTTTTCATAAATACTCACTTTGGTTTTGCAACTAAGATTGTGTTTGAACGTCCATTCTAACTAGGGTCTCCTATGGTCAGGATGACTCTGATACCAACTTGTCAACACCCGGATTTTTAATCCCAGATGCCCGTTATGCCATACCTCACAAAAATGGTAATCTTGGGATTGCGATGTACGACATAACAGGCATCTAGACTTAAAAATCCGGGTGTTGACAAGTTGGTATCAGAGCTATCCTGACCATATGAGACCCTACTTAGAATGGACACCTGAAAAACTTAGTTTCAAAACCAAGAAAGTGAGTATTTACAAAAACCTATTCTCCTTATTATCCTTGAGATTCTTTCAAAAAAAGATCACTTGTTACTCAAAAACCTTACAATTCTACCTAAAACTTGACACACTTGATCACCCCACTAACTTACTCATCTTAATACACCAAGTCTTACCAGTTGGACAACGGAGGACAGCTTATCTTTGAGAGGGATCTGGATTTGCTTTCGGAGTATCTTGGACGCCCGCACCTGGAGTTCTTCAGAGCACAGCTCAATGACCAATCTAGAGGGGAGCTATAGTGGCTGATTGTTGCCGACCTGAGAGGCAAAATGGAGCCACCTCTTTCCGACAAGATTCAGTTCAGCGTTCGGGAGAAAAACTGGCTAGACGGATTAGCTAGGGCTATGCAAGAAGCTCTTTCTCGCTTGTGTGCTCAGAACATCAACCAGATCATCAGCACCCGTTTTGCTCCCTATGCAAGATGTGACTCTACGGGACAACCGCTATCCATGCCAGCCCATCCAGAGTTGAAGCATCACGTGGACCACATGGCCTTCATGCTGCACGAGACGTAGAAAGAGTTAGATAATGCTCGAGCTTACGCCAACCAGAACCATGTTGAAGCTGTGGAGAGGAAGCAAACCCTCGCCATCCTTGCCAAGGAACGCAAGTCACTTCGCAGCCAGCAAGACAAAAAGGATCGCATCATCACCCGTCTTCGTCCGAAGATAGCCACCTTGGAGGAGACGATCCACGACCAAGAGATCCAGCTAGAGGAGCAGCAGGAGGAGGAAGGTGAAGACATCCATGGGGATATTCACTCTTACCTTAGTGATGACGATGACTACCTGGAGGACATTTCCATGGAGGACAACACTGATGAGGATGATGCTAACTTCATTGATGATGAAGACCTGACACCGCCGATGATGATTAGTCGCACCTGAGCACTATCGTAGGTGTGAGTTGTACCCGGTCCCACTGTATCATAGCTTCACAGAATGGTTCTTAAAACCATCTGTTTTCTAGTTGTGGTGTGTGTTTGTATTGTGTGCTATGAATTAATGAGAAGAAGTCGTTAGTTTTCAAAACCTGAGTTATACTCAAAGTTTAAAGCTTTTGAAAACAAACCCATGAACCCTAGAAATTTCCCTCTTGTCTCACTATCTATCTCAATCTTCAGATGACCCACGGTAACCCCGGAGGAAGCAGTTCATCTCAGGACCCAATGCTGCAAATTCTGCAAATGTTAGTTTCTGACCGTGAAGCTGGTAGAGCTAAACATCAAGCCAACTTAGCCACTCTTCAAAAGATAGCCCAGATGGCCCACAATAATCAAGGCCATGGAAACCAAGATCACCATGGATCCAAACTCAAGAACTTCCAGAATACCAACCCACCCATGTTTAGCAAGTCTGAGGAGCCCTTAGATGCTGATCATTGGCTGCAAACCATGGAAAACAATCTAGAAATTGCAGGAGTTGATGCTAATGAGAAGGTGTTGTTTGCCACCCACTATCTGTCTGGTTACGCCAGATCATGGTGGAATAGTACCCGTATGATGAACGGAGTTTAGATGATGACCTAGGAGGAGTTCAAACTCAAGTTCAGCAGGACCCATGTGCCTCCGGGTCTGATTAAGAGGATGAGAGATGAATTTAGAGAACTAAAGCAGGGAAGGATGACTATGGTTGAGTACCATGACAAATTCCTGTCACTAGTTAGGTATGCACCTGATGAGATTGACAATGAAGCAAAGAAGAAGGAGAGATTCTTGAATGGTCTGCATGATGAGATGCAGACAATGCTAGTCAACATCCCCTTTGATGACCTCGAAGCTTGAATGGATTCTGCAATCCATATGAAAGGCAAGATCAACCAAGCTAGTGAGAACCGCAAGCGTCGAATGATGCACCAACCAGGACCCCACATACCCCGAAGTATTACCCCAACCCGTCTGTAGGATATGTACCCAGAAACAACAGACCCCCAATGAACCGTCCGAACTACCCTAACCGTGGTGGAGGAAACCCAAGGACTGGAGGAAATCATAACAACAACCCCGGCAACTCCAATAACTTCAATCGTGCACCGCCAAAGTCCAACAACAACAATACTGCCCCAAGGACTGGAAACAATGATGTGTCTGTTGTAGGGAAAGACAAGTCAATGATCACTTGTTTTGAATGCGAAGTCATGGGTCACTACTTCAATGAGTGCCCCAAGAAGCTTGCCGCAACAACCAATGTGACTGCACCTGCCCAACAGTAACACCATGTCCAGTCTGGAAAGAGATTTGCCCTAGGAAACCCGCACAACCGTACTAGCTGTCTGTTCCACATGAATGCTGAGGAAGCCCAGGAAGCACCAGATGTCGTGCTGGGTATGTTTTCTGTTAACTCGGTTCTAGCAAGAGTGTTGTTTGATTCTGGAGCATTGCACTCGTTTGTTACAGAAGAATTTGCATGCACTAGTAAGATTCAACCAACAAATTTGAAGCATGTTGTGATAGTTCAAATACCTGGTTCAACTACCAAAGCTAGAAAAATTTGCAAGTCCATACCTATCAGAATCCATGGGATAGATTTTTATGCCAATCTAATAGTACTTGGAACCAAAGGTTTGGAAGTAGTACTAGGGATGGATTGGATGTTGAAACATCAAGGATTAATCGACTGTGCTAAGAAAGCCATAACCATGACGAGTAGCACCGGATTATCAGTTGAACATGTATCTGAGACCTTGCCCCGTAAATTAAAGTGCAACAAGAGACTAGCCAAGACCACCATTGACCAAGTTAGAGTAGTCTGTGAATACCCCGATGTGTTCCTAGATGAATTGCCCGGTATGCCCCCAGATCAAGATATCGAGTTCATCATTGAACTAATTCCTGGAACTGGAACCATAGCTCAGATACCCTATAGCATGAACCCCTCTGAACTAGTGGAGCTGAAGAAGCAACTTGATGATATGCCGGGAAAAGGTTTGATACAACCAAGTGCATCACCATGGAGATCACCTATTTTGTTTGTTGATAAGAAGGATGGTGCCAACCATCTTTGTACGGATTATCGGAAGTTGAATGACGTCACCATCAAGAACAAGTACCCTTTGCTGAAGATAGAAGATTTGTTTGATCAACTGACTGGTGCTAGAGTGTTCTCTAAGATTGATCTTAGAACTAGTTATCATCAATTGAAGATTCGTACAACGGATATCCCAAAGACTGCCTTCACCACCAAATATGGATTGTATGAGTACAATGTCTTGTCTTTTGGATTAACCAATTCCCCTGCTTATTTCATGAATCTCATGAATAAGATTTTTATGAACTTCTTGGATAAGTTTGTCGTTGTTTTTATCGATGACATTCTGATCTACTCCAAGTCGAAAGAAGACCATGAGCAGCACCTAAGAGCCATCCTTGAAACCCTTAGAGAGCATCAGTTGTATGCCAATTTCAACAAGTGTGAATTCTGGTGAAAGGAAGTAGGATTCCTAGGCCATATCCTGTCGGCAGGAGGAGTCATTGTCGATCCCGCCAAGATTAAAGATGTCGAAGAATGGAAAGCCCCAACCACCCAAACAGAAGTCCGTGCATTTCTTGCATTAGCCGGATATTACCACAAGTTCGTGGAAGGATTTTCGAGCATCACAAGACCGATGACCCAGTTGTTAAAGAAAGACAAGAAGTTTGAATGGAGTGACAAATGTGAAGCAAGTTTTCAAGATCTCAAGAAGAGATTGATTTCAGCCCCAATTTTGATCATGCCCAATATCAAGAAGCCTTTAGACGTATATTGTGACGCATCGAAGATTGGTCTTGGATGTGTGTTGATGCAAGAAGGCAAGGTCATATCCTATATGTCCAGACAACTGAAGCATCATGAGCAGAAATACCCTATCCATGACCTAGAACTAGTAGCTGTAGTTTTAGCTTTGAACACATGGCTTCATTACCTGATGGGTAATTGCTGTGAGATTTATTCGGATCACAAGAGTCTAAAGTATATTTTCACCTAGAAGGAGCTGAATATGAGGCAAAGGAGATGGATAGAGTTAATCAAGGATTATGACCTTGACATTCACTATCACCCTGGCAAAGCCAATGTGGTAGCGGATGCTCTTAGTCGATTGCCGTGTAGATTAAACACCATGATTAAAGAAGCCCAACCAAGTATGCATTAGGAGATGGAGAATTTCAGAGTGGAGCTAGTTAGCGAAAGATTTCTAGCTAGCATAGAACTCCAATCCAGTTTGATTAGTCAGATAAAAGAGGCCCAGGAAGGAAATACCAGTATCGATGGAATCAAGCGTCGTATCGGAACAGGGAAGGTACCCGGATTCATGAAGATGAAGAAGGAGTTCTATGGTATAAAGGACGTATCTGTGTTCCAGTAGATTCGGAATTGAAACAAGTTTTTATGCAGGAAGCCCATGATAATCTTTATTCTATCCACCCGGGAGGAACCAAGATGTATCAAGATCTGAAGGAGCAATTTTGGTGGCACAAAATGAAGAGAGAAGTTGGAAGCTACATAGCCAAGTGTGCTATCTATCAGAGAGTCAAAGCGGAACATCAACGACCCGCAGGACTTTTGCAACCATTGCAGATTCTAGAATGGACATGGAATTCTGTCGGAATGGATTTTATCACCGGTTTGCCTACATCTAGTAGGGGAAATGACTCTATTTGGGTCATAGTAGATCGACTGTCCAAGGTAGCCCATTTCATACCCTTCAAGACTACCTATCAAAGCTCGAAGCTAGTAGAGTTGTACATCGCTAGAATAGTCAGTTTGCATGGAACCCCCAAGACCATAGTGTCAGATCGAGGAACCCAATTTACCTCAAGATTTTGGCAGAAGGTCCAAGAAGGATTGGGAATCAAACTAAATTTCAGCACACCTTATCACCCGCAAACCGATGGACAAACTGAAAGAGTCAACCAGGTCCTAGAAGATATGTTGATAGCTTGTGTGTTAGAATATGGATCTAAATGGGAAGATTGTCTGCCTTTCGCGGAATTCTCATACAACAACAGTTATCAAGCCAGTTTGCAAATGGCCCCCTTTGAATTTCTGTATGGAAGGAAGTGCCGTACCCTGTTGAATTGGGGAAAGTAGGAGAGAGTCAGATCTTCGGACCCGAGATCCTACGAGAAGCCAAAGAGAAGGTTCACAAAGTCCATGAGCACCTCAAAACCGCTCAATCTAGTCAAAAAAGTTATGCCGAAAAAATATGTCGAGACCTGACCTTTAATATCGGAGATTTTGTGTATCTCAAAGTATCACCCTTGAAAGGAATGCAATGTTTTCAACTGAAAGGAAAGTTATCCCCCAGATATATTGGACCCTTCAAGATTTTGAATCGCCGATGAGAAGTATCATATCAACTGGAACTGCCTGAGGAGATGTCAGCCGTGCATAATGTGTTCCATATCTCGTTACTTCGCAAATGCCTAGAAGTTCTGGAGAAGACCGAAGTTTTCAAGAACATCGATCACAGAGCCATAGATATCAGTAAGGATCTAACCTATCGTGAAGTTCCCATCCATATTTTGGAAGAAGCATTCAGAACCACCCGGACCCGAAGTATCAAGTTTCTCAAGATTCAGTGGAGTAACCACACCGAAGAAGAAGCCACCTGGGAGCGAGAATATTATATTAGGACAGAGTTTCCAAATCTCTTTAGTTCCTAGTTTTTCTTGAATCTCAGGACGAGATTTTGTTTAAGGAGGGAAGGTTTGTAACACCCCAAAAATATTAATCAAGCTTATCAAGCTCTAATCACCCAAGTTTAGGGTTAACAAAAACTTTTATTATTAAACTTTATATGAGTTAACAAAAATTGAATCAAGATCATAGACCTAGATCATCACTTTTCAAAAACCACTCAGACAAATTCCAATTGACAAATCCTAGCAACCATAGACTACCAAGCATATGACCAGATCACTTACCAAAAATCATTCAAGAATTTGAAAGTAAATTTCATGCGGCCATTTGGTCGAGCACCTGCCAGACACAGTACAACCTCAACCACTATACACTATTTTTATCTATCAATTGATCGGCAAATGTACTCAATTCTACTCCAATACTTGCCCATGATCATTCCTAGTCCTTGGCCGTGCAGTGGAGAGGCTCATCTCCACCGTTGCACCAGTGGCACCCCCGTACCGAGCTAGCCATGCTGGTCGAGCATGAACCCGTCGCTGCACGCCGCGCCGCCCACTCCCACGACACCTAGCAGCTAGCCATGACCTCACCGCCACCCCCTGTCCACCCCTTGACCAACGGCGATGAGTGGAGACGCTGGAATCGCCACGCCCATTTAAGCCTCTGCCATATGATACGTCCATTTTGCATCACTATTCTATATCATAATTTACTATTATTCATAGATATATTTCATATTAAGAGATGATACTTACGTTATTTCATCTGTTTTTGCATGGTTGATGACCTTTGGAGCATGGACCGCTAGAGTCATGATTCTGATGGAAAAGGTGCTATTTGGAGGTGAAATGCGTGAAGATCAGAAAATCCGGGAAAATACATGGAAAATCCTATTTTTCTAGAAGATAAAGAATGCCAGAAGGGGAAGTGGAGATGGGCCACAGGGGGCCCACACCACCCCCTGGCGTGGGCCACCCTAGGCCGTGCCACCAGGTGGTGTGGCCACCCTGGCCCACTCCAGGATCTCCCCTCTGGCGTATATTATCCTCCCGAAATCCTAAGACTTGGGGAGCGACCACAGAAAGATTCCGCCGCCTCTGCGGGGCGTAAAACACCATGAGAGAAAGATCTCTCCGGCAGACAGAATTCTGCCGGGGGAATTCCTTCTCGGAGAGGGGAGATCGTCACCATCAACACCACCATCAAGCTGGACTTCATCGGGATCATCATCATCATCACCACCATCATATCCACCATCACCATCATCTCCACTCCATACCGCTGTAACAATTGGGTTGAATCTTGCATAGTTCTTAGGGGAAACTTTTCCGGTGTTGATTACTCCTTGTAGTTGATGCTATTGAGTGAACCATTGAATTATCGTTGATGTTCAGATTGTTATACATCATTATTTTATCTCTGATCATGATCCATATGATGTCTTGTGAGTAGTTCATTTTGTTCTTGAGGACATGGGATAAGTCATGTTGTTAGTAGTGGAATTGTGTTGAGAAAGATTCAATGGTTTGATATTTAAGTTGTGGTGTACTTCTTCTAGTGGTGTCATGTGAACACTGACTACATGACACTTCACCTATATGGGCCTAGGGGAATGCATTGTGTATTTGGCTACTAATCATAGGGGTTACCGGAGTGACAGAAACCTAATCCCGCGTTAGGAAACCTTTGCACAAGGGACGTCAGGGTCTTAGAGTTTTAAGCTGTGGTTAGGTTTCTACCTTGATTACTTTCTTGTACTTGTGGATGCTTGCAAGGGGTATAATCACAAGTATGTATTAGTCCTAGGAAGGTCGGTACATTAGCACAGGTTCACCCACACAACACTTAGCAAACTAAAGAAGACTAATCAACTATATGAAGAGAAAGCACTTGACGATATTCCCGTGTGTCCTCGAGAACGTTTGGTCATTCTAAGTAATACATCCAGCTTGTCCTTTGCTAAAGAAAGGATTGGGCCACTTGCTGCATTTATTCTTATTGTCTTTTATTTACTCGTACTTTATTTACCTGCATTATCCAAAACCCCTAAAAATCCATTTGCTAAGTATTTATAGAGAATTCCTGGTCCTAGCCACTAGCCAACACCTTCTGCTCCTCGTTGGGTTTGACACTCTTACTTATCGAAAATACTGCGATACACCCCCTATACTTGTGGGTCATCAAGACTATTTTCTGGCGCTGTTGTCGGGGAGTGAAGCGCTATTGGAGAGTGGAACTAGTAAAGGAAACTTCTACTGTGAGTATTGTTTACTTCTGCTAGTTGCTTTATTTCAATATGTATAATTCACTGAGTTTCTTATTTAGTAATGCTACTACCACTGCTAAGGTAGTAGATGAACCACCACCTGCTGAGAATGATACTGTTAAAATACCTATAAGAATTATTGATCGTGTTATGGATAACTATTATGTTGGAGATGGAACTGTCCATCCCGGTGATTATTTGCTCTTTATACACGAATTATGTGGGTTGTTTAAGTGTGCAGGTATTACAACAGATCAAGTCAAGAAGAAGTTATTCTCGTTATCACTAAAAGGAAGAGCTGAAGAATGGTATAAGCTGCTAAAGAACGGTCAAGCTCTTGAATGGGAGGAAATAGTACCTCTCTTTTATTCAAAGTTTTATCCTCCTAGTGAGATTCATAAAGATCGGAATCAAATATACAACTTTTTGCCTCTTGATGGAGAGAGTACAACTCAAGCTTGGGGGAGATTGAAGTTACTAATGCTCAAATGTCCCATTCATGAGCTCCCTAACAATATTATTATCAATAACTTTTATGCAAGGCTTTCTCTTCATGATAAAGATCTATTGGATGCTTCTTGTGCTGGATCATTTACACGCATGGAAGAAGAAGCTAAATGGGATCTTCTAGACCGTATTCAAGACAATGATGAAGCATGGGAGAATGACAAAGGAAGAAAGTCAGGTATAAATTATGATTATGAATGCATTGAATCTTTTATGGGAACTGATGACTTTCAAAATATTAGTAATGCTTATGGTCTTGATTCTCAAGTTATTGCAAATTGTTTTAAGGCTTTTGCTTCTTATATTGAAATCCCGAAAAAGGGATGGAACAAGTATCATGCACCATATAAAGATATTGTTGATTGTGTTCCTGTTAGGAGTACTGAATTTTGCACTATTGATCACATTCTACCCGAACCTTATATCGAGAAAATACCCTTCCCGGATAAGGTAAAGGAGCATCCTATGATAACTTGTATAATCAATAAAAGTGCAAAGAGAACTGTAAAACCCGATGAACAAATAAGCATTGAACCTATTGTAGCAATTGTGAAAGACCTTGTCACTAAAAGTGTAGAAGATGGACACATAGTCTTCTGTGAGGATGCTTCTAATATTTTCTCACATCCTAATAGAACTAAAAATGCTAGTGTCCCTATACTTTCTATTAGAATTGGTGATCATTGCTATTATGGTTTATGTGATATTGGTGCAAGTTCAAGTGCTATTCCTTACGAGCTTTACAATGAAATTATGCATGAAATCAGTCCTTGCGAACTAGAAGAGATTGATGTGGTTATTCACCTTGCTAATAGAGAGACCATCTCTCCAATTGGTATTGTAAGAGATGTGGAAGTTCTTTGTGGTAAGATTAAATATCCTGCTGATTTCCTAGTACTTGGTTCAGCTGCTAGTAAAGCCTATCCCATCATTTTTGGTAGACCTTTCTTGAGTACATGGGCAGCCATTATAGACTGCAAAAGGGACAAAATCTTGACTAAATTTGATGGGGAATCTTATGAGTTTAATTTTTCGAAATTTACTAAAGAACCTTGTGAAATGAAAGCCATAATGAGGATTTTAGAGTTCAACAACTTGCTTCTATTTCTCTTGCTCCTAGCAGTGCTTTGCAGCAATTTATGGAAGACCACGAAAGTGAAATCTTCATGGAAGAAAGAAATGAGATTGACAAGATTCTTCGTCGTCAACCAAAGATGCTTAAGCATAACTTGCCTGTGGAAGATTCGGGTACCACATTGCCACCTAAAACGGATCCGGTTTTTGATCTAAAACCTTTACCCGATGATCTTAAATATGCTTACATTGATGACAATAAAATATATCCTGTTATTATTAGTTCTAAACTTTCAGGGAAGGAAGAGGAAAGATTATTGGAGGTATTGAAGAAACACCGAGGAGCTATGGGTTATACTCTGGATGATTTAAAGGGAATTTCTCCAACTATATGTCAGCACGCTATTAATATAGAACCAGATGCAAAACCAGTGGTAGAACATCAACGTCGTTTAAATCCAAAGATGAAGGAAGTGGTAAGAAATGAGGTATTAAAACTCATTGATGCTGGTATTATTTACCCTATTGCTGATAGTGAATGGGTTAGTCCTGTTCATTGTGTCCCTAAAAAAGGGGGAATTACTGTTGTTCCTAATGATAATGATGAGCTTATTCCCCAAAGAATAGTAGTAGGTTATAGGATGTGCATTGATTTCATAAAAGTTAACAAAGTTACTAAGAAAGATCATTACCCACTTCCTTTTATTGGTCAAATGTTAGAAAGGTTGTCTAAAAAGACCCATTTTTGTTTTCTTGATGGATACTCTGGTTTCTCTCAAATTGCTGTTAAACAACAAGATCAAGAAAAAACTACTTTTACATGCCCTTATGGAACCTATGCTTATAGACGTATGCCTTTGAGTTTGTGTAATGGTCCTGCCACTTTTCAAAGATGCATGTCTGCTATCTTTCATGGTTTTTGTGAGGAAAGTGTGGAAGTGTTCATGAATGACTTTTCTGTCTATGGAACTTCTTTTGGTAATTGTCTGCACAACCTCGATAAAGTTTTGTAGAGATGTGAAGAAACTAATCTTGTTCTTAATTGAGAGAAATGCCACTTCATGGTGAATGAAGGGATTGTCCTTGGACACAAGATCTCTAAAAGAGACATAGAAGTTGATAGAGCTAAAGTTGAGGCAATTGAGAAAATGCCCTATCCAAGAGACGTCAAAGGTATTCGTAGTATCCTTGGTCATGCTGGTTTCTATAGAAGGTTTATTAAAGATTTCTCTAAGATATCAAAACCCCTCACTAATCTTCTTTAAAAGGATGTACCCTTTGTCTTTGATGATGATTGTAAGGAAGCTTTTTGAAACTCTAAAGAAGGCTTTAACTACTAGTCCAGTCGTTCAACCACCTGATCGGAGTTTACCGTTTGAAATAATGTGTGACGCTAGTGATTTTGCTGTAGGTTGTTGTGACCTCGGATTGATAGAGATCGTAAGTCCCTGTGATTAACATGCTAGTACCTGGATCATTAGCTAGCACTCACAGTCGATGAATATCATGTAAAACACAAGTCTTTATTACATGAATCGAATAATCCAGAGTTTACATTATTACAACAAAAGCGAATATATACAACTTGCAGTCCCATCAATGCCACAGGCAGGTTGAGTGAAGACCCACGATCCTAGCGCACCTTTCAACGATCTCCAATTTCTGCACATGAAACGTGCAGCCAAACGAGTTGGTCAATACTTTGAATGTATTGGAAAATTACACCAAGACTAACTCTACATGCAAGCTTAGGTGTAGGCTTTGGGGTTCATTTGCATAAAGCCAACTTTCTCTAAGTAAGAAGAAAAGAGGAAGAGTTTTATCCTACTTTGTAAACATTTGCTTAAGTAAAATAGGGTCGAATGGAACACGAGGATATTACTCACCAAGTGCCCAAACAACCTAACACTTGGATATTACTCACCAAGTTCCCAAGATCCCACCCATTGGCGATATTACTCATGCCATGGGGTTTTAGAAAATCTTTGGAAATAGAGAGGAAGATCCTTTAGAGGCTCCATCCTTCAGATGCTCAAAGTGTTCTTTTCCGTGAACTTGGCTGATCGATCAGATTGCAATACTCTCGAGAGGTTGTGCACTTTCCCCACAATCCACGATCAAGTCCTTTTACCACTACAAGGAATCTGGCTATATATGACCCTTCATTTTCGTTAGAGAATCGTCATAGTAGTCCGTTTATGATGATTCTATGACGATTTTGAGATCGTCGAAAGCTGGGCGTCGCAAATAAACTATACCGACGTTTTGGTAAAATCCTCATAACCGTCTATGACGATATTAGATCGTCATAATGTCTATGACGATCCAATATCGTCATGGACCATCTAGCCGGGCCAGCTCAGATCCTACGTGGCCGATCCTACGTGGCAAAATTGTGACGTAATGAAATCGTCTTAAATCAAAATCAGCCCAGTCCATTTTAGTGATCTAAATGGGCTGACCCAATAATTCTAGCCTTTTATTTGCTAGGCCTTGGCCTTTTTAGGTTTGTCTCTTTTGGGCCTTGCCTTCTTACGATCCACTTATTTATTTTCAGATTTATTACAATATATTTTGGGCCACAGTCTTTTTAGAGCTCAAATACATTTCATCTAGTCTAGGTTCCTGCTGTTTTTAACTAGAATTTGCATTTTCATTTATGGAATTGCTTCAGCCGGGAAAATACACAAGAGTTTGCAAATACATCAAGAAAATACACCATTTTTAGCAAATACACAACATGCAGCCAATTTATCAGCAAATAGCAGGCTCAAAAATGCAATCAAAGATTACAATTGAGTATTTATATTAACTTATTAGCAAATACCACCAATTTCAACATCTGCTAGGCAACAATAAGTTAACCAAGGAATACACCACGTCCAAGCTCCAAGATTATCTCCTACCAAAACGGTACTACCATTCTCGACACCACTAGCTCCATGATCACCAAGTGCACATCTAGGATTATCTCCTACCAACATGGTGCTCCTATAAAAAACAAGAAATTATGGTTATGACTATCAAGTCAGAATTAAAGAAATATCTTTTAACAATAACATAAAATAGCAGGAAATAAAACAAACACAAATCTACAAGCAGCTAGATGATACTATAGCCTACAATGATACTATAGCCTACAAATAAGGGAAATCTCATCACAACTTGCACAAACAACAACAAATGTATGTTACATCACAATGAATGATTGCACAAGATAAACAAGCAATATAAAAATGCCAAGTTACAGAAACTGCATCACAAATATGATTTTCCTCCAGGGTTTGCCATACAACAACAATCGTAGATAATACAGAGTAGATAAGAACTAATACGCTTCAAGTTTTGTTTGCAAAGATAAGAAACAAGTATATTTGTGGATTCTGTGAAAACATGAGAAAGTTTTCCAGTACCTTGGAAGGACGCAGAAAGACGGCCGTATCATGAAGCACGTCTAGGTGGGATCTTCCTCCTGCACTCATTGTGACCGGCGAGGCATCCACAACAACTTCGTTTTCCTTTGTCAAATTTAGGCACCTAATGGAACCTATGATCATATATAAATCATTACTTGA
Source organism: Avena insularis (assembly GCA_023614405.1). Taxonomy (NCBI): domain Eukaryota; kingdom Viridiplantae; phylum Streptophyta; class Magnoliopsida; order Poales; family Poaceae; genus Avena; species Avena insularis. The sequence continues at coordinate 91,048,501 of CM042684.1, forward strand.
GTATTGAACTCCAAGATGGTGATTTCAGTAATAAAGATTCACTAGAGAACTTTTCTCAGTTCAAAAGCTGGGAAAATGCTTCATATCATGTTGTTTCTCGCTAATTACAGAAACTCGAGGCATACATCTAGTACTTCCTATCATGTTTTTTCTCGCTACTTATTAAAAACTGCATGCACATGAAAATATGGGAAATAATAAAAATGCAATCAAGAACCAGATCTGTCTTAGTATCTTAATACTACCAACCATGCATCAAGTGAATAAATAAAATAGAAAATCGAATGCCATGTGAAAAGCTGCATCAGTGTAAGCAGACTATCACAGCAAAACCACACTCGAAATCTCCAATAAGACCATTAGGCATCGGTAGGAACAAAACCATAGACATAACAGCAAAGCCACACATGTAACCATTACTAATTTGTTTTTCACACAATCAATAGTTGAGCATTCCTATTACCTTGAGGCCCGTGGCGTACTCTAGGGATGTTGCAGGTGCTTGTCGGTGTACCATTCTGCGCTCCTGCATGATCATCAGTTATGAATAAAAGACTGCATGAGCAACTCGAAATACCTATTAGTAGCATCTCATGACTGATGATACCACGATTTGAAGAGACATGTAAAGAGATAAACGGTAGGGTTTATTCTAGCAGAGACATACAAATGACTAGAACAACACTTTACGTTCGGATACAAGTATTACTGATCATGTACTGATTTGAGAAATGCATGGCTTGGATTAATATCAAATATGAATCATTAAGACGTGGATGGTAGCGTTGGTGACGAGCGCGACAGGCATGAGCGACTGGCTGGTGGCGAGCCTAGGGAGCCACCGTTTTCTTCTCCCCATCCACACCTTCTATGAAATCAATTGAACTACTCAGTCAATATCATGATATATGGTTACGAGAACTACATCTTTCTGCCAAAATTAACTACATATAGTAAGAAAGCTAAATTTCAATTAAAAGAGTAGTCTTATTCCGAGTATCAAAATCATCTACATATTGTAGGAAGAATATAGTGGAAGATCATTTTATCTATGCTACATACATAATGTAAATCAGTTTCCATTACATGAGAAGAAGAAAATGGTATCCAAGAACTAAACATTTAAAATAAATGACCTCTGAAAACAATTAGAATGGCTTGTACACCAGTTCTGACATCAAATATTTATGACTATAGAAAATATACTTAGAAAATATACTCAGTTTCCATCATGAAAAGCCTGCAAAAACTTCAGGGGCACAGCGTTGTGCACTCGTACTGTTGTACATCATTTAAGAGAGGAAAGAGTAATAATGATGGATCGTTCTATGGTATGAATTTTCTTTGTTTAGGGGTAGCTATATCAGGAGGTGCTGGAGCATGGAAAAGAACTGTGACAGACACCTATTGTGCTGTCAGATTGTACTAGAAGCTCTAGTACACTGACATAGAACAATTTTAACAGGGAAAAGCAAGTACTAATGCAAACAATAGAAGTGTCAAAACTAACTGCAATATCAAACGAAGATGTACTCAATATAATAGCCCAACTAGCTTCATGTAGCACAGCAAGAGAGACATCTATTGGCAATATACACTAATACCTCAATTATGTACATATAAACATAATCTAAATGTACAAGACTTAAATTAATTGATATTTAGTTCTCCAATCGATTTTCCTATTGGCGACCAAGGGATAGCAATGATTAATCAGTATACAGGGGTGGGGGAATTGGGAGGGAGTACCTTTTGCAAGGAGCAATCATGGTGGGGGTCGAGGACGTCTCCCTCGAGCAGGGGATGGACGAGCTCCACGCGACCATGTCCAGCTCTTACGCCTCCTCCCCTTCTGTGAGGACGCGCAACACCTCCCTCTCTACCCCTTTGTTCCCCACCACGAGCAGACCGCCATGGCTACTATCGTCGAAGGCTAGCGTCACAGTGGATGCTGGCCTGAGGTGGCGAACGCGAGGGAAAGGGCTTGCCAGACCCTGGGCTGTTCACGGTACCCGGATGCTGTTATCGGCTATTCTATAGGTCGAGGCCGCATCTGCCCTTGCGCCGTGAAGCCACTCGCCAATGTTCCCCGTAGTCTGTGTGTGCAGGTTCCTCCTGGCGCCGCTGGCAGGCGACGCGGAGGACTCCCTGCCCCCGCCGCCTGGGACCGTCTGCCCCTGCTGACCCATGATGTAGAGGCCACCCTCGGCAAGCACGTATTGCTGATGCCGTGGATCCTTGGAGGTGGCAGTCGTCGAACCATCTGGTGTGGTGGAGGGACGTCGCTGTCGATCTAGGTTAGCGAGAGGGGAATCAAAGAGCGTGGACTCGGTTGGGTTCCGTGAGGGAGGATGGGGGCAGACGCGATGATGCAGCCACACAGTCGATGCGGGCAGGCCGACTCAACGGAGCGCCCTGCACGGATGCATGCGCGTGCCGGCGAGCTAACCCACCGCGACATCTCTGGGAGGAGACGCTGCCGCCTCTCTGGTCTGGTTGGGATCTAGGGTTTGGTGGTTCGTGTGTGGGGCGATGCCGCTGCCTCTCTGGTGGGGGAGAGAATGGGATCGAGATTGGAGAGGATGGCATCTAGACTAGGGTTTGGTGGGTTTTTTTTCTTTCGGAAGGAGATGATCGTGCCGTTGGATGGGTAGATGTTGGACGGTTCAGTCATGGTATACGTTGGTGATCCATGGGGAGGTTGTCCAAGTGACCTGATTGGCTGGAAAAAAGCTATTTTTAGGGGGTTTCATTTTCTAAGTTCCAAACAACCAATGTTATGACCAGAATTGCGGCATAGTTTATGCTAATGTCTTCATATTATGCATACATATGTATCTTGAGATGGCGAATAATATTGCGGGAGGAAGTTTTCCTTTTCGTCGCACAGAAAAACCATTTTCCATTTTCTGAGCGCAAAAAATGGGCGTTTTGTGAAGCAACCACCAAATGACCATTTTATAATGCTACCACCTAATTTTTCAAAAAATGGTACCACCCCATTCAAAAAATCGAAAACCTTTGCGTTGAGTCATTTAATATGATATATTATCCATGAAGAATACATTGGAGAAGCATGGCAAGACATCAGAGAAGCATATAACAACATTAATAATCATTTTCCTTGCATAAACAATTCTTATTATTCAAGCTATCAATTATGCATGATGCAATTGTGATAATGGAATGCATGGTTAGAAAGGGCTCGTCGCTTTGATCGATTTAGACATATTATTTGTCCAATTCCGATACAGGGAATTAAAGTTATGAATTTATTAAAAAAAATGCTTTTTTATGTATTCAAACAATTTCGAAATTTTAAATTGTCCAACAATTATTTTGAGGGTCATATTATTAATTCTTGCATTTTTATGAGCACAAAACATATATCATTTTTTATTTTTGGATTAATAAAATAAAACCTTTTTAATTCATTTTCGGTAAAAAGAAAAATGACAGAAACTTACCTCAGTTGTCTCTATACAAGCTCTGAAAGTCCTATCGGCCATTGGCCCATTCGGCACGAAAATCTTGAAGAAGAAAAAAAAAGCGGAGCATAAGAGGCTCCATAGAGGCCCCGGCCCAATAGACAATCCTAACGCACATAAATAAAACGTGCGACATGTTTTGTACAGCTAGATGTAGTTTGCCTGGTGGTTGCAGTGTTGTGGAGTGTTGTGGAGGAGAGGCACGACGCGTGTTCAAATCCCCTCAGCGACAATTTTTTGCCAATTATTTGCAAGACGCTTGCGATCGTAAGTCTACAACTAGAATTAGCCACGTAGCCGCGCGCGATCATAAGTCTACAGGTAGTGTATACCATGTAGCCAAAATAAAGACACGTAGACACCGATAGAATATGCTATGTAGAAAAAAAATTAACACCTAGACCCGATAGAATATGTCACATAGCCAAAATCTGACAGGTAGACGCTGATAGAATATGTCACATAGGCAAAAACTGATAGGTAGACGTTTCATGTAGGCAAAAACTTACACATAGACACGTCATATACACGAAAATTGCTGACGCGGACGCTTACTCATTTTAATTACCTTATTTTAGATATTACGACCAATTTAAATTGTCATAATCAGCTATATATAACGTCGTAGATTATATCTGCCATATTATGACGATTTTGGCTAATACAACTATGACGTTTTTGAGTCAAATCGTCTTAATTTTTTAGGGTTTTGACCCCTTCGAATGGCTTAAGGTCATCTGATGCAAAATCGTCATAAATCTATGACGATTTTGTTCAGGGTCACTATCAGAAGGTTATAGGTTGCCACATTTCTTGTAGCGTACAGACAAGACCATGGCGAGGCTTTCCCTTAAAAATAGTCTAAATATCCATTAAAACTAATTAAATTACTATAGTAGTTATACACTACAAAAATTATATCTAACAGCATATTAATGTCATATGTTAAATTATGAATCCATAGATACCTTATTTGTATTTTTCTAATCTAGAGATAATTTACTATAATTTAATTAATCTAAAATGTTCATTAAACTATTTAAATTATTACAGTAAATATATACAGCACAAGTCAGATATAATAACATAATAATATTCTACACAATTTTCTGAATCCATTGATATATTATTTGCTATTTTTGGACTTATAAATATTTTTATATGATTTTCGCAAGGTTGCACAATTTTCTGGCTATTTATTTAATTTCTGGATTAAACAGATAAACAGATGGCCACATGGTGTCCTGTGATTGGTCGGTACCTCTTCATTTAAGTGGATCAATGAGATCCACTAGATCTAGATCTGATGGTGGCAGATCAGCGGCTCGGCTCTGGCTTGGGCTCGATGCGGCTTGAGCTTCGTCTTGCGGCTCGGCTCGGCTAGAGGTGATCTGGCCCGTCGATTCTCGATCCGGCGGATGGGAACAAAACCTTCCTGTCCTCCTCCGACGGGCGATGGCCGCCGGTGGCACGGCTCCAGGTGGTGATGGTGGTGGTGCCTACAGCGAGCTCCAGGCGTCGGGAGGTTGTGGACGAGGACCGGGAGTGCACGAAGAGCTCGACGGAGGGCTCGGCGTCAGGTTTGGCTTCCCGAGGCAGCGTCAGCGGATGGATTGAGGCCGTGGCAGACGTGGAGCTTTGGCGAGCAATCGCCGAAGCGGTAGAGACCTGCGAAGAGAGGTACAACGTCAGATTGTCTCGGTGCATCGAGAGGAAGAGGATAGGAGGGAGAAGGAGGGTTGGGGACGACCGGAGAGAGCTCTACCTAGACTCGGTAATGGAGCACGGCGGCGGCGAGATCGGAATTAATCGATTCGACGGCTAGGGTTTGCGAAATCGAGAAAAACAGAACCAAGAGATGCGGCAGGTTTATAAGAGGCTCTGGCGTGCGAGAGGGGTCACGAAGTCAAACAAATCCTCGCAGATTTCATGGGATTCCGTTTGGAGACGGCGATGTGAGTGTCCAGGTCTCTAGCCGGAGGAGGGAGATGACACACGTGCCCGGCGTGTTAGCGGCGCGAGGGGGGAAGCGGGCTGCGCGACTAGCGATGCTTATTGGGCCGACCCATGTGGCTGTTGCTGCTGCGCGTTGCTCGCGCCTGGCGCGCGAGGTAGATAGGGACGGGCCGGCTCGGCTGGCCCGGTAGGTTAGGTTTCCTTGTTTTTTTTTCCTTTTATATTTTTTGTTTTACTAATTATTTCATATCTTTTGTTTTGTGACTCCAAATGAGTTGATTCTTGTCTCCAAAATTTTCTAAAATTCTATAGATCATCATATGATCCTTTTTGGCCATAACCTTATATTTAAATATTTGGATTTTTGAATCCTTGATTGTACTCTCGCAGGAGTATTTTGGTAATTCAAAATAGGGCTTTGCATACGAGGTTTTCACTTAAAAACTTTGTATTAAATGCAAGGATCATGAATGAAAGACAAACATAGATGTCTTGGACTTGTTCAAAACTTCTCAACCAATGTGATAGTCATATTAATCCACTCCTTTAATGTGGCTTGGTAAAAATCAAACAAACAACAAAAGTTTCTTTTTATTTAAAAAATAAATATACAACAAGATCAAACAATTCAATTAATTTACTTTATTATTTTAACATTCCAAAATAGGAAAAACTTTTGGGATGTTACAGACTACCACCCTTAAAAGGAATCTTGTCCTCGAGATTCGAGAAGGCTAGAAAGAAATAGGTTCGGGATACACTAGGGTACCACCACCCTTAAAAGATGCCGTTTGTTGGATTCTCCGGGTAAAATAATTTGTAAGCTTAACTCACACTAACATAATTAACCATAGCCTGATGGATGGATTGGGCTTCTTGCCATGGCCACTGCAATTCTTCCTTTTTCTTAGGTCAATCTGACGCGTAATGCCCTGTTTCACCACACTTGTAGCATGTCACCTGGCTAGGATCTTTCTTGGGTTTTTCTTGTCTCTGCTTCCTCTACTACCATTTCCATAGTGTTTCCTTAAGCCAGTTTGGGAAGGATGGCCAATCCTTTCATATGTCAAGTATCGTGAAGTGATGAGTTTGGGTGTGTTTAGTCTTGACTCTATCTCTAGCCCTTGTCGAAGATCTTGTGTCCTCTAAGAGCTTCATGAGGCCTTGGCACATTTCGTCTCTGACTTGCTGATTCATTGGTTGTATCATCGGGTAGAGGTGACATTGGGAGGGGTTGTGGTTGGTTCCTTCACACAAGAAGTATGTAACCTGAGAGGTGGGGCATTCTTTGGAAGGGTGACTTGCTTCACAACAGGGGCATTGGTCACGATGCTCCTTAGAGGTGTGTCCTATTTCCCCATAGATTTTACAAGCTGAATGTTTTGGAACTTCAACTCTTTGGGTTTTTGATTTCCGAGTGATGAGACGAGATTGTAGTAGAATCACCTTAAATTCTTCCCAAGATATCATCCCTTGATGATCATCAATGGTGTTCACCAAGTTGCAGCTTCCTCCTTTAGGAATTGGGTGGCATAACGAACCATTTTATTGGCTTCAATGTTGGCATCCTTCATTCTTTCTTCAACCTTGTGCATCCATTGCTTTGCATCAGTGTGGCTCATACACTTGGAGAAGTTGAGTTCGTTGTCTTCCTTGATGGTACGGCCCATCTGTCGAGTTGAACAACGTTTAGAGTAGGAACGAGCGGATTATAGAAGAGAGAGAATAAGATTACCCATACAAGCAACTTCAGTTTCGGAAAAATAGGTTTTATTTGTTACCGTAACAAACCATACCAAGAAAGCAAACAATTCGTTGCATCTATATTGTAGCGAAATCTATCCGGGTATAGTTCCTAATAGGTCACTTGTAATCTTCGAGCCTTCGAGTCTTCAAAAGTCTTCATGATTTTGATAATCTTCATGTTCTTCATAAACTTAAATCTTTCAAGGTCTTCAGTTAATAACCTTGACTTGAGGCCTTCGAAGTCTATAGTACTTGTAGCTTTGAAGTCTTCAATTCTCGTAGTTCTCTTGGAACATGTTCTGTGGAGGTCTTCAAGTCTTGACTTAAGCAAAACATTGAGAAGATCTTCTTTGGATGGGTAGTCTTGAGAGGAGTTTCTTCTTGAAGTTCATAGTGGTCATTTCTAATGTTCGAAAAGAAGAGACTTAAGAAATTTTAAAACCCCAAAGATAGATGATGAGAAGTATGAGGGTTTTCTAAAATAACTTAGAAAATATTACTCCTAAGGTTTTTCCATGGCTAGGGTCACGATCTACAGTCAACTTATGCTCTGATACCATCTATTGTGACCTCGGATCGATAGAGATCCTAAGTCCCTGTGATTAACATGCTAGTCCCTGGACCATTAGCTAGCACTCACAGTCGATGAATATCATGTAAAACACAAGTCTTTATTACATGAATCGAATAATCCAGAGTTTACATTATTACAACAAAAGCGAATATATACAACTTGCAGTCCCATCAATGCCACAGGCAGGTTGAGTGAAGACCCACGATCCTAGCGCACCTTTCCACGATCTCCAATTTCTGCACATGAAACGTGCAGCCAAACGAGTTGGTCAATACTTTGAATGTATTGGCAAATTAAACAAGGCAAGAAAGACTAACTCTACATGCAAGGCTAGGTGTAGGCTTTGGGGTTCATTTGCATAAAGCCAACTTTCTCTAAGTAAGAAGAAAAGAGGAAGAGTTTTATCCTACTTTGTAAACATTTGCTTAAGTAAAATAGGGTTGAATGGAACACGTGGATATTACTCACCAAGTGCCCAAACAACCTAACACTTGGATATTACTCACCAAGTTCCCAAGATCCCACCCATTGGCGATATTACTCACGCCATGGGGTTTTAGCAAAACTTTGGAAAGAGAGAGGAAGATCCTTCAGATGCTCAAAGTGTTCTTTTCCATGAACTCGGCTGATCGATCATATTGCAATACTCTCGAGAGGTTGTGCACTTTCCCCATAATCCATGATCAAGTCCTTTTACAGACAAGATCATGGCGAGGCTTTCCCTTAGTAGCCCCTCTACCAGCTGGATCCAACCGTGCCAAGAACCTCCAAATGTTGGTACCCCGGTGAGGTTTCCCACTAAGTACTAGGCCAAGACAAAGCCCATATGTATTGTGGTTGCACTGGAAGCTTCTGAATTCTGAAACATGGCAGACTTCTTTGATTCCTGGGCGGCCATCCTCCACCAAAAATTCTACTCGTTGACCCGACAACTATTTCGTCCAGAAGAAAACTTAGTTTTTATTTTGAAGGGGGTTTTGAGAAGAAAATGTTCGCTCAAGAGAGCTCTTATACTTAGAATTTTTTTGAGTTTTTCGAACCCCCCAACGGTATTTTATATATATATAGCATAGCAAACAATACTTAGCAAAAATAGGGATAACCTATTAGGAGGGGAAAATCCTAAGTATAGAACTATCATGGCATACTACAAAATCATCGCACTTACAAAATATTTCTAAGTAAATCTACTAAAACACTCCTACACATGCATACTACTATTTTGAAGATCAAAACATGCATGGTATTGAAAACTGGGACAAAATATGTACAAGTGGTGTAACTTGCCTTATGTTAATAATATGTGTGACGATTGAATTCTGTAACAACCTCGGACCCTACGCTCTAAGTTCAAGCCTGGATGAACCAAAAGTGGTTAAGGATTTTACAGCGGAGGCCCAGGGCCACCCACGTGTAGGCCCGTTGGCTGCCCTAACAACTTTCAAGAACATCGGGACAAGAGCGAGCGGTGTAGGCAACAGGCGAAGAGATCAAATACATACACAAGTGAGTATGTATGCAAGCTACCTTACAACAATTCTCAGAGCCATACCATCTAAAATAAATAGAAATATTGCAACGCCATACGGCAAGATCCAAACATCCTAGATAGAGATAATAGTGTAGGATAGCTCCTTATACATCAATCAACAGAGTATCAAGCGGAAGCGGGGAACAAGATCCGAGTACGGATAAGAAGCAAATCGGCATAAGATGCCACATAACTAAGCACATCCTGCCCACAGATCTCACGGATCCCCATCCCCGGAATCTCTACACCGAGTGATCGTTGCCAACATCATCTGTCTCTTCCACCCAGTATCCATCTTGCGAATACACCTGTTCATTTGAATCAAACAATTTATCGTGTGAGACCCTAGGGGTACTCAGCAAGTCTTTATGCCTCTAAAGGGGACATATACCTGGGGTGACGCAATTGCAGCAAAAGATAATAACTAACAAGTCTATAGATACTCGCTAACCATTCGCCTAACCATTGATAGGAGGATGTCCGTTAATTAGAAACAACAGTTATAACAGTATAAAGTAACAGATCCATCCTCCTTCTCGCTTACCAACGAGAAAGCGGACGAACAACCCATTCGTTGGCAATTTTATTAACCATTCCATGAGTATTGCACTAATTACTGGTACTTTAGTTATGCTTGTCTATGATCGAGAAACTGTGCTCCAAGTCGTCCATAACCGCGGACACGGCTTTTAGAAAGATTTACCCTACAGGGGTGCACAAATAGCAACACACACACGACCGACCTCGGAAAAACCAAATCAAAACCCAACGAGGCTTTCACGACAAAGCAATCACAGGATTCATAAAATATTTCAGGGGGCCACCCCACTAAGCTACCCGCAACGAAGTTGGCCGGCTCCGGAACAGACCCAGGGTTTGTGTGGACGGCGGTAAACGACTGGGAACCCGAAAGTGTGACTGGGCTTGTCGATACAGCGAAAACGTGTCACGATCCAAAATAGTACAGGTGCTCCACGCACAATCTTAAATAAAGCAGTAAAGCATGGCATAAGTACAGGATAGTAATAAAGCCCCAAACTACTTTGTGGCCCAAAGAAATAAAGTACAAATCAAGCTCATGCAAAGGGGGATTCATAGAGTCTCCCGTATGTGGATAGTGCGAATAGTCAAGGAACAGGTATCAAGTACTCGGGGTCCTACGAGACACAAGTGGACATAAAAACCAAATGACAGATATTGTCCACCGGTGCCTCTTTCATTAGTTATCCCATTACTACTCAGGTTAAGTTGTTTAGGTACCTCGTTATCCATCAGACACTCACATACCCTACACATGCTGTTCTACGACTCGCATGGCTCAAACAACTCCTGTAGTAATGGCTCATGGGATGGAGGAACAAGCTTGGTGGGGTTTAAAAGTAAAGGCTATGTAGTACTTGGGATTCAATTTAATGCAATCGTGACTCAATAATGCAAGAATAAGATAGAAGCAATAGGTACTATATGTATGCAAGCATGTGGTAGTGCTTGCCTAGCAGCTCAGTTGAAGCGAGAGATGGATCTGGGTAGTACTCCTGGGATTCCTGATAATTCCCCTGCTCGGCATCTATTCGAAATAAGAACCAAACAAAAAAGGGCCAATATAAATAAAGTGCACAAGCATATAAATAAAATGTGACAAACAACCAAGCATGCCATGATGAATGATGCACAATTTACATGGCAATAATGTAGCATGGCAAGGGTGAGGTGTGGGGTACAAGAATAAAGCATTTTATTAAGTTTTTACTCATGTTTTGCTCCCATAACACTTGCCATCTACTTAATATTTATATGATGCATGCTGCAATTCATAACATGGAATGCGTAGTTAGAACAGGCTCGTCGCGCTGATTGATTTAGACATATTATTTGTCAAATTTGGAGTTATAGAATTAAAGTTATTAATTAATTAAGAAAAGGCATTTTTATTGCAATTTACAATTTCGAAAATTTAAATTAGACAAACATTATTTTGGATGGCATATTTGCATTCCTCACATTTTTCTGATTCCAAAAACATATATTATTTGTATTATTTGTGTTTGCCAATTAAGAGTTATTTAATTTCTGGATTTAAAATCATTTTAAACATTTCTGGAAAACATTTTTATTAACAGAAAAGGACGCAGGATTTTTGATACTCAGACAGATCTAACCACCACCGCTGACGAGTGGGCCAGGCGCTTAGGCAGCCTGGTGACCTGAAGACGAGGAGGAGTTCTCGCTGTGTTGCTAGCCTGAAGGCCCGGTTGTGTGGGGACGCTTAGCGGGGCCACGCGTGGGCGAGCGAGAGGAACGACGACACATGGCCGAGACGGGGACTGCGGGTTGAGGAACCAAAAAGCCTGGGTATCTTTTTATAAAAGGGCAACCACAAATGACAGGTGGGTCCAGGCTGGAGCACGGGTTGAGGAAACAAAAGGCTAGGGGGCATTCACAAAAGGGCCTTGGTTACTGTTTTTCTTCTCGTCATTTTCGTCAGACGCAGACACCGGCGCGGCGGGGGATCGATCCCGCGACCTAGCGCGTCCGCGCGGCAGCCGCTACTGCTGGGATGGGCTCGGATTGGTGATGGGAAACGACGGCGCGGCCAGGTGAGGTTACTGCGGTGCAACGACGGGAAAACGAACGCGAGCGCGGTGCACAGAGAGTGCTCGTCGGGGTGCGCAGCGTGTCTAGGAAGCAGATCAGCAAGAGGAGGTGTCTGGGAGGGTCGGATGCTCACCAGGAGAGGTTCGGTGGTAGCGGATCGGCCTGGGACGCAGGGGAACAGCGGCGGAGCTGACGACCCAAGGCTAGGGTTTCTCGTCGGCTTGACGAGGTGCAGCGTGTACCGACCATCTCCTTCTTGCCGCCGTGTACTGGGACGGTCCAGGGGATCCACTGGTTCTTCCTCGGCACCCCAACTCCACGCCCGCCTCCTCCTAGCTACGGTGGGGAGCTGATGACGACGGTGGGCGATCGAAGATGGAAGAGAGGGTTGGCAGGGTAGATGGGGAAGGGTGGTGAAGGGCAGTGCCCAGGTGAGATTTGGGGAGGCTGCAGGCGACAGGGGAGGGGTAGATAAGGACAGAGGAGAGGGTGAGATGCACATGGGGGCTCGGTGGGAAAAAGGTGGTGTGCACCTTTTTCTTCTCCCTCTCTCACGCGTGCTACGAGGCACGGGAGGCCAGGGGAGGCTGCATCACTAGGGCCAGCTAGGCAGTGCAAGGTGGCTTGGTGGGGCTTGCTTGGCAGCGGGAGAGAGAGGAACAGAGAGGGTAGAGGTAATGGCTCGGCTAGGTTTGGTCTAGCCAAGGGGTAGCTAGGTTGGGGGGTTTGGGTCGGGCCAGGTAGAAGGGCTGGGGTTGGGGCCGAACCAAGCCACAAGGCGGGCGGTGGCCTCGGTTTGGGGAGAGGGGAGTGGTGAGGTGAGTGTAGCTAGGGTTTAGCTAGGTGTAAAGAGAGAGGGAAGATAGCTAGGTGTAGCTAGAAAAGAAAGAGGGGGAGGTAAAAGATATCACATGTATGCACACATGCATGTGTAGATGATGGACAAGGTTAGGAGAGATAGATGGATGAGCTAGGGTTTGGAGTGGATAACAAACACCAAGGAAGTTTGAATTAAGACAAAGGGAGAAAACCAAAAGGACCAAGAGAGAGAGAGAGAGGTGGGAGGAAAAGATGATCTTGCATGTGGCATTCTCTCATGCACATGATAATATTTGGTGAAAACAAAATATATATCCCATGTATGCTTGACAAAGAGAATTTCCACTAAAAGAGTTGCAAGGTGGGAGAAAATGGATTAAGCATTTATTTGGCTCATTTGTTTCAATTGATTCCAAACAAACTCCACCCAAATATCCCAAAAGAAACCCAAAATAGAAGAACAAGAGAGAGGCCTTGCATGGGCCATGCATGGTCCTTAGATAGGCCACATTATATTTGTGACAACAAAGACAATATCACAAGGCTCCATCTAGTGACATGCACTCACATTGAATAAAGCCCAAGCAAAAGGATTGGGAAGGTTGAATAAATCATCAAATGGAAGAACTAGAGTAAGATGGGGATGTGGGGTTTATGTATCATGTGACATGAAACAATGGTCCCACACATAAGATATATGCACAAGGAATTAACACATGGCTTGGATTAACCCCTTATGTCTAAAAGTGGAAGAAATAAGCATGAATGAATATAATGGATTTGCTAGTGTGTGTGTCCCACTAGACAATATATAGCCATAATTATATTCATACATGATCAAATATTCCAATCCAAGCCATATGGAAGCTAGACAAGGAAAACTACTCATATATCATGCAAAGGTGGCCATGTGGCTCTTCCCATATCAATATTGTGGAAACAACATGATGCATATATGAGAGCATGTGTAAGTATAAGTGAATCCATCCCAACCCACATGAGCTAGAGGTAAACCAAATAAAATGCAAGGCTCACATATAGTTGGATGGTGGAATTATGGGGCGGTGACAAAGAAAGGTGGAGTTAATAAAAGATATGTCCCCAACTCAACTTGGGCATCAAGCATTTATCAAGAACCAAATACAATGTATCAAGAGGCAAATACAATTAATAGTGCGTATGAGATAAGAACCAAATGAAAAGGGTTTTATATGATGCTAAAATGCAATGTGGCATGATGACATGAGCATGATATAATTATGATGCAACAATTATATGTAGGAAGGTAGCATATATATATAGACTAGGCTAGTAGCATAGCAATTGTTAGACAATTGGGATGCTACAACTCTCCCCCACTAAACAAGAATCTCGCCCTGAGATTCCTAGGAAAAAGAAACCAAGACAAGGAGAGACGGTTGTTCGGAACGAAGGTGACCCTCACGTTCCCAAGTTGATGAACAACGGAATGGTGCGACCACTACACCTTGCAAACTTGCTAGACTTGTTGTGAGTCTTGCGTTTTGCTTGAGACACAAAGGGTTAGAAGAATTAAAGGATTGTCGTGAGACAAGAAGGATAGGATGAACATAGCTCCGGTTTTCGAGAAACAAGATAAAAGAATAGAACTACTTGTGAAAGAAATAGAAAGGACGATGTATCAGGGAGAAAGAAACGACACACCATTAAGATTAAAGATTGACAGATACAGAGAAGATGAATCTTTGTCTCACCGGAAGAAAGAGCTACTTTGGAGAGTATATCAACCACTATGAAAAAATTGAATTGTATCTTCTCTTGGATTTGGGAAAAGAAGTTCGGAAACAATATCGCCTTCAAACAATAGAGTTCCTTGATATCACGGAAAAGATTTGAGTTAGACGTTGTCGGATTGGATTCTTGTTGCGCCGGTAAGAACCAAGGGACCACGCAATTAAGGTGCGCGGATATATCTTCCAGAGACAGAGGTTACACTAGATTATGGTAGAATCTCGAGAAGAAGTGGAATGTGGAATAGATTTGCGATTAATGGCATCAACCATAATTGGGTTTACCATGAGAAACGATTGACAAAAGGAAGTTACATATATCTTCCATCCATCTTGTTTGACGATGTCGAGTTTCGGTAGCAAGGAGAGGTCGGAGAAGATTTTGCGTTGGTTTCCACCAGATCATTGAAGATTTTGCTCCATGTTGAAAAAGGCAAGATCACCAACAAGAGATTCTTGATTACTTTCTTCGAGAGAGCACTCCGGATAGACAAGGATGGAAGTAAAAGTATCGAGGGATAAAGGCCACTTCTAACTTTTGTGGAATGAGTTAAATTACATTAATCCGCCAATCCAATGTACAAGAGCGAATGATAAGAGTAGTGGTATGGTATCTACTCCATCCTGCACTCAAAGCATTACTCCGCACATGAAGAGGAAAACCATGCAACCCAACTACCGAAAACGACTGAAGATTATGACAAAAGACTCATGGAGCTCCGTTGGAAAACAAAGATATGATGCAAATGATTCGTTGGATCCAGACTAGATAAAGATGATGATGTTGTCATCGTGTCGGAAGATCCCAAAACACCGGCAAGGATATGAAGAAAGATTATGGAGAACAACTGCAAGATTCGATAGATAAGGAAAATATAGCAACAACTTGAACAGAAGGATTACAAAAGATCTAGAAATTCTTCATGGCATCTGGTGGATTGAGGATAGAAGATAAAGCGAGAGGGTTTCAAAAGGTTGCTTGATGAGTGGAGATCAACCGAGTTTATCGTCCTTCTTGAGAAGAACAAAGGGAGATTTAGCTGTCTTTAGGGAAACTTCGGCGGAACGACGAATGATAACTTACCAACAAGGAAAAGCTCTGGTTTTGGTTGAAGGTGGAGGATGGAATTAACAATGGGCTTGCTGATTCCAGAATTGAAGTGATGTATTTAGCAGAAGGACGTGGTCGAGATAGGTGACTTCAAGAAGCCAAAATTTACACTTTGAGAACTTTGCACACAGGCAGTGTTCACGAAGCTTGAGAGAAAGAGACATAGATGAACTTCCATGTTCTTCCATTGATATAGAATAAGCAAGCATATCATCAAGATATACCACCACGGATTAACAAGATATTCCGAGAATATCAAGTTCAAGAGGCGGGAGAAACGGACAAGTGCTCGAAACACTTCCTGAGCTCAATGCTCTTTGAAAGATTAACACTAAGAGCATGGATTCGTGTTGAAGAAGATGCACTGGCGAAATAGATTATCTGGTCCTTCAGAAGAGAACAAGAAATGCCACCTGGTTCACATTGTCGATCGGATCACCGGTTACAAAGATAAAGAGATCTTGGATAACAGATCGATGATCACTCATACGTTAAGTAAAGCTATCGGCTATGAACGGATGAGATTCTCCTGTATCAAAGAGAACCTTGCAGATACGGAGATTAAAAGATATGAAGCACGGCAATCGGATGAAAATCCATCATAGTGCCTTAAGAAACCTCCTGATTGCCAAAGGTACTTGAATATGATAAAGATATGATCACGGTACAACTCAAAATCACAGGAGATAACCACCACCATTTGGAGGATAGGGTCGATAGCATTGACTATACTCCACTCATGATAAGTCTCATATAGCTATGCCGAGAACCAAATTATAATCACAAGCATCGGATCGACACACGTTATGTATTTAGCCCAGAAGATTTGCAAATGAAGTAAAAACTCCAGGATTAAGCGTCGGTGACAAAATAATGAGTTAGTATGAACATGCCGATAAAAGGAAGATAGATAATGTTTCACACATGACTGAAGAGGAGTGTGGAAACACGAATGTATCAAAGAAATTTTTTCCGCATTTTTCGGCATTAAAATACCAATAGATGCGCAATACCACTTATCAGATAGAGATTAGCAACTCCACATTCTGTGAAAACATGCTGGAAGGAAGAACACCCTTAACAAGATTGCGCCGGTTAACAAGGAGTCGGATAGATGACGTCGGTTTACAAAAGCCTGTCGGTATGGAATGTACCAACTGTTGATAACCAAAGGCAGATTGTGACAACAAGGTTGGATGCAACAGGTAGGCAAGGAATTACACACACACACTTTCTATGGTAGTACAGAACCCAGAACACGTGAATCCTAGTTTGAATTTTTAGAAGAGGATTGAAAATGTTACACTTCCTTACCAAAAAAGGGTGGGTGGGTGGGTAAGAAGAAAAATGGAAGCAGTCCTACTCTCACATTTTGTTTTTCCCTAGTATACATAACTACCAAAATATTTGCTATACTGACAACGACCATTTGGCCGAGACCCTGAAGGGCGGAATGGCTCTGATACCAATTGTAACAACCTCGGACCCTACGCTCTAAGTTCAAGCCTGGATGAACCAAAAGTGGTTAAGGATTTTACAGCGGAGGCCCAGGGCCACCCACGTGTAGGCCCGTCGGCCGTCCTAACCACTTCCAAGAACATCGGGACAAGATCCAGCGGCGTAGGCAACAGGCGAAGAGATCAAATACATACACAAGTGAGTATGTATGCAAGCTACCTTACAACAGTTCTCAGAGCCATACCATCCAAAAGAAATAGAAATATTGCAACGCCATACGGCAAGATCCAAACATCCTAGATAGAGATAATAGTGTAGGATAGCTCCTCATACATCAATCAACAGAGTATCAAGCGGAAGCGGGAAACAAGATCCGAGTACGGATAAGAAGAAAATCGGCATAAGATGCCACATAACTAAGCACATCCTGCCCACAGATCTCACGGATCCCCATCCCCGGAATCTCTACACCGAGTGATTGTTGCCAACATCATCTGTCTCTTCCACCCAGTATCCATCTTGCGAATACACCTGTTCATCTGAATCAAACAATTTATCGTGTGAGACCCTAGGGGTACTCAGCAAGTCTTTATGCCTCTAAAGGGGACATATACCTGGGGTGACGCAATTGCAGCAAAAGATAATAACTAACAAGTCTATAGATACTCGCTAACCATCCGCCTAACCATTGATAGGCGGATGTCCGTTAATTAGAAACAACAGTTATAACAGTATAAAGTAACAGATCCATCCTCCTCGCTTACCAACGAGAAAGAGGACGAACAACCCATCCGTTGGCAGTTTTATTAACCATTCCATGAGTATTGCACTAATTACTAGTCAGATATTTAGTCAAATTAAAAGCGGTACTTTAGTTATGCTTGTCTATGATCGAGAAACTGTGCTCCAAGTCGTCCATAACCGCGGACACGGCTTTCAGAAAGATTTACCCTGCAGGGGTGCACAAATAGCAACACACACACGACCGACCTCGGAAAAACCAAATCAAAACCCAACGAGGCTTTCATGACAAAGCAATCATAGGATTCATAGAATATTTCAGGGGGCCACCCCACTAAGCTACCCGCAACGAAGTTGGACGGCTCCGGAATGGACCCAGGGTTTGTGTGGACAGCGGTAAACGACTGGGAACCCGAAAGTGTGACTGGGCTTGTCGATATAGCGAAAACATGTCACGATCCAAAACAGTACAGGTGCTCCACGCACAATCTTAAATAAAGCAGTAAAGCATGACATAAGTACATGATAGTAATAAAGCCCCAAACTACTTTGTGGCCCCAAGAAATAAAGTACAAATCAAGCTCATGCAAAGGGGGATTCATAGAGTCTCCAATATGTGAATAGTGCGAATAGCCAAGGAACAGGTATCAAGTACTTGGGGGTCCTACGGGACACAAGTGGACATAAAAACCAAATGATAGATATTGCCCACTGGTGCCTCTTTCATTAGTTATCCCATTACTACTCAGGTTAAGTTGTTTAGGTACCTCGTTATCCATCAGACACTCACATACCCTACACATGCTGTTCTACGACTCGCATGGCTCAAACAACTCCTGTAGTAATGGCTCATGGGATGGAGGAACAAGCTCGGTGGGGTTTAAAAGTAAAGGCTACATAGTACTTGGGATTCAATTTAATGCAATCGCGACTCAATGATGCAAGAATAAGATAGAAGCAATAGGTACTATATGTATGCAAGCATGTGGTAGTGCTTGCCTGACAGCTCAGTTGAAGCGAGAGATGGATCTGGGTAGTACTCCTGAGATTCCTGATAATTCCCCTGCTCGACGTCTATTCGAAAGAAGAACCAACTAAACAAGGGCCAACATAAATAAAGTGCACAAGCATATAAATAAAATGCGACAAACAACCAAGCATGTCATGGTGAATGATGCATAATTTACATGGCAATAATGTAGCATGGCAAGGGTGAGGTGTGGGGTACAAGAATAAAGCATTTTATTAAGTTTTTAGTCATGTTTTGCTCCCATAACACTTGCTGTCCACTTAATATTTATATGATGCATGCTGCAATTCATAACATGGAATGCGTAGTTAGAACGGGCTCATGCGTAGTTATTAATTAATTAAGAAAAGGCATTTTTATTGCAATTTAACAATTTCGAAAATTTAAATTAGACAAACATTATTTTGGATGGCATATTTGCATTCTCACATTTTTCTGATTCAAAAACATATACTATTTGTATTATTTGCGTTTGCCAATTAAGAGTTATTTAATTTCTGGATTTAAAATCATTTTAAACATTTCTGGAAAACATTTTTATTAACAGAAAAGGACGCAGGCTTTTTGATACTCAGATAGATCTAACCACCGCCGCTGACGAGTGGGCCAGGCACTGAGTCAGTGCTAGCTGACACAGCAGACGCGGGGAGGAGTTCTCGCACCGCGGCTGTGCTTAGCCACAGAGACTGACAGGTGGGGCCGGACGCTTAGCGGGGCCACGCGTGGGCGGGCGAGAGGAACGGCGACACGTGGCCGAGACGGGGACTGCGGGTTGAGGAACCAAAAAGCCTGGGTATCTTTTTATAAAAGGGCAACCGCGGATGACAGGTGGGTCCAGGCTGGAGCGCGGGTTGAGGAAACAAAAGGCCAGGGGGCATTCACAAAAGGGCCTCGGTTACTGTTCTTCTTCTTGTCATTTTCGTGAGACGTAGACACCGGCACGGCGGGGGATCGATCCCGCGACCTAGCGCGTGCACGCGGCGGCCTCTACCGCTGGGACGGGCTCGGATATGTGATGGGAAACGACGGCGCGACCAGGTGATGTTACTGCGGCGCAACGACGGGAAAACGAACGCGAGCGCGGTGCACAGAGAGTGCTCGTCGGAGTGCACTGCGTGTCCAGGAAGCGGATCGCCAAGAGGAGGTGTCTGGGAGGGTCGGATGCTCACCAGGAGTGGTTCGGTGGTAGCGGATCGGCCTGGGACGCAGGGGAACGGCGGCGGAGCTGACGATCCGAGGCTAGGGTTTCTCATCGGCTTGACGAGGTGCAGCATGTACCGGCCGTCTCCTCCTTGCTGCCGTGTACTGGGACAGTACAGGGGCTCCACTGGTTCTTCCTCGGCACCCCAACTCCACGCCCGCCTCCTCGTAGCTACGGTGGGGAGCTGATGCCGACGGTGGGCGATCGAAGATGGAAGAGAGGGTTGGCAGGGTAGATGGGGAAGGGTGGTGAAGGGCAGCGCCCAGGTGAGATCTGGGGAGGCTGCAGGCGGCAGGGGAGGGGTAGATATGGACAGAGGAGAGGGAGAGATGCACATGGGGGCTCAGTGGGAAAAAGGTGGTGTGCACCTTTTTCTTCTCCCTCTCTCACGCGTGCTGCGAGGCGCGGGAGGCCAGGGGAGGCTGCATCGCTGGGGCCAGCTAGGCAGTGCAAGGTGGCTCGGTGGGGCTTGCTTGGCAGCATGAGAGAGAGAGGAACAGAAAGGGTAGAGGTAATGGCTCGGCTAGGGTTTGGTCTAGCCAAGGGGTAGCTAGGTTGGGGGGTTTGGGTCGGGCCAGGTAGAAGGGCTGGGGTTGGGGCCGAATCAAGCCACAAGGCTGGCGGTGGCCTCGGTTTGGGGAGAGGGGAGTGGTGAGGTGAGTGTAGCTAGGGTTTAGCTAGGTGTAAAGAGAGAGGGAAGATAGCTAGGTGTAGCTAGAAAAGAAAGAGGGGGGAGTAAAAGATATCACATGTATGCACACATGCATGTGTAGATGATGGACAAGGTTAGGATAGATAGATGGATGAGCTAGGGTTTGGAGTGGATAAGAAACACCAAGGAAGTTTGAATTAAGACAAAGGGATAAAACCAAAAGGACCAAGAGAGAGAGAGAGAGGTGGGAGGAAAAGATGATCTTGCATGTGGCATTCTCTCATGCACATGATAATATTTCGTGAAAACAAAATATATATCCCATGTATGCTTGACAAAGAGAATTTCCACTAAAAGAGTTGCAAGGTGGGAGAAAATGGATTAAGCATTTATTTGGCTCATTTGTTTCAATTGATTCCAAACAAACTCCACCCAAATATCCCAAAAGAAACCCAAAATAGAAGAACAAGAGAGAGGCCTTGCATGGGCCATGCATGATCCCAAAAGAAACCCAAATATATGCACAAGGAATTAACACATGGCTTGGATTAACCCCTTATGTCCAAAAGTGGAAGAAATAAGCATGAATGAATATAATGGATTTGCTACTGTGTGTGTCCCACTAGACAGTATATAGCCATAATTATATTCATACATGATCAAATATTCCAATCCAAGCCATATGGAAGCTAGACAAGGAAAACTACTCATATATCATGCAAAGGTGGCCATGTGGCTCTTCCCATATCAATATTGTGGAAACAACATGATGCATAAATGAGAGCATGTGTAAGTAGAAGTGGATCCATCCCAACCCACATGAGCTAGAGGTAAACCAAATAAAATGCAAGGCTCACATATAGTTGGATGGTGAAATTATGGGGCAGTGAAGAAAGGTGGAGTTAATAAAAGATATGCCCCCAACTCAACTTGGGCATCAAGCATTTATCAAGAACCAAATACAATGTATCAAGAGGCAAATACAATTAATAGTGCATATGAGATAAGAACCAAATGAAAAGGGTTTTATATGATGCTCAAATGCAATGTGGCATGATGACATGAGCATTGTATAATTATGATGCAACAATTATATGTAGGAAGGTAGTATATATATACTAGGCTAGTAGCATAGAAATTGTTAGACAATTGGGATGCTACAAATTCCTTCGCAGCAACCGCACTCTCCGCATAATCTAACGCAAGGACAAGTAGTTCCATTCAAAACAATTGCAACCATAGCAAACACAACAATGATTATCACAACCATGCA
Organism: Avena insularis; assembly: GCA_023614405.1. NCBI lineage: Eukaryota > Viridiplantae > Streptophyta > Magnoliopsida > Poales > Poaceae > Avena > Avena insularis. The sequence continues at coordinate 91,070,445 of CM042684.1, forward strand.
TGATGATATAATGACACAATGGTTATATTTAGTTCTTTGAATAGTATTAGATCACATGATGCATGCATAGAAGTTTTTGACGCAATAGGATATTTATTATTAATTCTTGATTGCCATTAAAGGGGTTTTAATAGTTCTGCTGCAACTTCTGTCATAATTGTCTAATAAAATTTGGTTCGAAGTTTTTCTAGATATAGGACATTGATACGAACTAGTAGGAACTGGATTCACCCTAATCGAAGTTATAGATCTTTTTCTATGATTTATTTACTATTTAATAGAGGTTAAATCATTTAAAATATTTACTACATCATAAATTATATCTAAGACCAGATCTGTATTTTACGTGAAATTGTGAATCCAGAGACATATTACTTATATTTTTCCGCTCTATAAATAATTTATTATGAATTTAATAGTCTAAATGTCCATTAAAACCTGTATAAATTACTACAGTAGTTATACACTACAAAAATTATATATAACAACATAATAATGTCGTATGTTAAATTATGAATCCATAGATACCTTATTTGTATTTTTCTGATCTTGAGATAATTTACTATAATTTATTTAGTCTAAAATGTCCATTAAACTATTTAAATTATTACAGTAAATATATACTGCACAATTCAGATATAATAACATAATAATATTCTAAACAATTTTCTGAATCCATTGATATATTACTTGCTATTTTTGGACTTATAAATATTTTTATATGATTTTCGCAAGGTTGCACAATTTTCTGGCTATTTATTCAATTTCTGGATTAAACAGATAAACAGATGGCCACATGGCGTCCTGTGATTGGTCGGTACCTCTTCATTTAAGTGGATCAACGAGATCCACTGGATCTGGATCTGACGGTGGCAGATCAGTAGCTCGGCTCTGGCTTGGGCTCGATGCGGCTTGAGCTTTGTCTTGCAGCTCGACTCGGCTGGAGGTGATCTGGCCCGTCGATGCTCAATCTGACGGATGGGAACAAAAGCTTCCTCTCCTCCTCCGACGAGCGACGACCACCGGCGGCACGGCTCCAAGTGGTGACGGTGGCGGTGCCTACAGCAAGCTCCAGGCGTCGGTAGGTTGTGGACGAGGACCGGGAGTGCACGAAGAGCTCGACAGAGTGTCAACACCCGGATTTTTAATCCCAGATGCTTGTTATGTGACACATCACAATCCCAGGATTACCATTTTTATGAGACATAACAGATTGGATATCACAGTACATCATCCATTACAAACCATACATAAGGTCTTACACAAATAAGGATCTCATGATCCAGTCTTAATACAACAAGCAGCGGAATAAATAATAAGCGTAGCGGTAGAATCTATGTTCAGGGGCACATGCAATGCTGATGAAGGCAGATAGTCCTAGTTATCATAGCCATCCGGCTGGCCATCATCTTGGTAGTCTCCTTCATAGTCTGGCCATAAGGATAGCCAGGGACAAAAGCCATGAGTACTCTTTAAGTACTCGCAAACTACCACTAACAAGTAGTATAGTTCTAATGTAATGTGCTAACTCTAAGTTTAACTATAAAGTTAAGTTTGAAACCTAAGCTGAGTTCAGAAACAAAGAAAGATAAAATAAAGTTCTAGAATCACTTAAGTTGGGAAGTTATTGTCATAGTCACAACTCTGTTGTGGTCAAGTCAAGATTCATCATTCATTTCATAAGTTATTTTGAAAACATCTGACAACGAAATAGTATGGCCATCCCAACTGTCCATAATCGCAGACGTGGCTATTCGAATAGTTTGACACTCTGCAGAGGTGGTACACTTTCGCCACAAGATTCGATACATCTGCCAGGGATAACCCTAAATCATCATACTTAGTATGTAGATAATCAAACATAACCTTTCCTTTACACACCCTAGTATAAGCACCTCTCCTATGAGCATGGCCTCCCAACCATGACCATCTGTCATCTTGGGCACTGCATAGGTGGACAACATTGAGAGGTAGCCTCAGACCAAACCTCTCCTGCGAGGGAACTAATACTAATGCATATAAACTTCCGGCTAAGCCTTACCCAATTCAGGTATTGTGGTTGTACGACAAATTTGGAATGGTATCACATCAGAATCCAACCATCAGTTTTATAAAAGGGTTAAGGCTCATGCCTCAACATTTTCATCATCATAAACCATTTGTGTTTCTCAACACATGTTAAAACATCTCAATGGAATGACTCATCATTCCAAGGTTTTCTCAATTCATGTTCACCAAGTGTTCCCATCTAAAGTGAATCAAGTTTTTATCTAACTCTAAACTTCTAAGTTAAGAGTGTTCACTAAGGTGGAAATATGGGATCAATCTCATGCCATAGAATGACATCTAAGGTTATCTAGATAGGTCAAGTTTTATACTCTTTATGCTACCTTCAAAACAAGTGAAGGACTTTGGTAAATTAAAGGAAGTAAAGGCTTAGAAATAAAACTTGGGGTAGGTAAATAGTCAAGGTGGTATAACCAAAGCATGCCTAATGCATCTTGCTTAATTTCTCTAGCTTAATTCTAGCTTGCTAACAATAGCTTGCCTTGGTTGGTGCAGTGGTTGAAGTTTTCTTCCTCCTCTTGATAGCACTCCTCCTCCTCGAAAGCTTGGTCGGTACTATCGTCTATAAATACAAACGGAGTACACAATCACCAAATAATACTTAACTAGGCTACTTAGCATTCTAAGGCACACATTTGATGATCTAATATCATCACAAGCATCACAAGGTTTTATTAACTAGTTTCCTTCTTTTTATTTAAGAAAAGTAATTTCTACTCATTGAAAATAACTAAGATTTAATATTCACCACTTAAAATATGGGATCATGTGGAAACATGTCATAACCACATATTCTAACATGTGGGAATGTGATTTAAGGGTTGGTTCATAATTACTTTGGTTTAAGTTCATTATTTAATGATTTAAAGTGACTAGAAATGCCTATAACATTCTTTTGGTACTAGTCTAAAGTCACTGCATGTAAACCTTAATATTATTACATATTCAGATAGGTATGGTTAAATGTGATTTTTGAGAGTTGGAATCAACTCAAAATCTAACATGGTTGATTTTATAAAAATGTTTGAATGTGCAAAAGCTTCTGTCTTGTTATTTTTACTAGGAGAGATCTCTAAGTCTAATTGAATTAAATCCAACGGGCTTGGATAGATCTTTTCTGTAGCTTTCTTACAAAATTTGAATCACTCAATTTGGTTCAGTAGATCTTCTAGAATTGATTTTTAAACTAAGGGACAAAAGTGAATTCAAACTAAAATAGAAAAACCTAAATTTGAATTCACGGGCTAGCGCGGGAACTAAAATGGGCCGACCCAGTGGCGTTCCATGACACAGAGAACGGCTGACAGGGGGGTCCACCGGTCAGCGGCTCTTTACACGCGAAGCGGTACGGGGCGATGTGGGCCGTTAGATTAGAAGGGGAATCTACGGCTGAGAGGTGTCGTCTCCGGCGAACAGTTTGTCGGCGAGGACAAACCCTAGCGGCTCGGTGGGGGTGCTCAGGGGACATACCAGGGCTCCAGCTACGACGGCGATGGGGGCGATTGAATGTGCGGTCGACGGCGGACTCAGGGGTGGTCGCGGCAGTTCCTGGGGTGGACGAAATCGACGGTGCCTTCTCCTCCTCTGCAGCGGGCTTCTCCGGCCAAATTCCGGTGAACAAGTGCTCGAGCTGCTCCAGCTAGAGGTGGGGAAGGACCCGTGAGGAGAGGGGAGTGGAATGGTGTGAGTGGTTTGTGCTGGGGTGGCCTCTATTTATAGCTCGACGAGGCGACCGAAAGGGATGGGCTGGCGACTCCGGCGAGGGCTGCACAGCGTGCTAGCGGCGTGGCTTGAGGTAGGGGACGGTGGCCTGCCTCCTGGCTTAAATGCGTGGCTAGGGGCGGTGGCATTTGGTCGGGAGCGTACCGCGCTCTGGGAGACAGAGGCGGTGCTCGACGCGGCGCACAGCGACTGTGGGTCGCGCGGCGGCGCACGGCCATGTCTGGCGGGGTGCTGGGGTCGAGGCGGAGCGGCGCGCGCGGGATTAGGTCGAGGCATGGTCTGTGGTGTGCTGGCGGCGTTGGCGCTCTGGCGTGCTCTGGCTGCGCGCAGAGGCTTAGTGCGCGGCGGTTCCTCGGTGGTCCAGGGGCTGGCAGTGAGCGTGGGGTGGACCGTGGGCGGCGGTGAGGTCACGCCGTGCTCCCTGGAGCGGCGGAGAGGGGTTGGCGGTCTGCTGCTGCGTTGGCAAGGTTGGCTGGCGAGCATGTCCTCAGGGTGGCGTGGTACTGCTGCCCTAGGCCAGTGGGTAGGTCTTTGATGGCTTGGTTGGGTCTGGGGGAGACAAGGGACTTGAATTAGGTTCAAATGGCTCGACCAAATTTGATAAAAAACAGTATAAGTTAGGCCATTTTGATTCTGCCTGCCAAGTGTTCGACACAATGGCCGCATGAATTTAAGTTTGAAAATTTTGAATGAATTTTGGTGGGTTTGCTATACACATGGTTAAGCCTCTGTGGTTGCTTGGGTTTTGAAAATGGAGCTCATTTGAGTGGTTTTTGAATAAGTGTGATCTATACATATGAACTACATTCAATTTTCAAATGCCATTTAAAATTAATGTTTGAAAGGTTTTGGCAGATCACAAAGTGGGCCTTGGTACATCATTACATGTACTAGCAAGGGGTGCAAAGATGCACATTTGTTTCTGTTAAGAATTGAGTTCTAGGAATAGCCAAAGTAGACATGGTGATTAAAATGGCACAAATGACCATTTCTTTCTTTTATTCATTTTGATTTGTTTTTCTTTGGGATTTGTTTGGGAATAATTTAGATTATGTTTATTTTACCTAAGAATCTTTTTACAAGCAATGGATCACTTAATCATGACAATTTATAACAACTCTTAATTTAAATGCACACACATATGGATCTTATATTTACTAATTGGAGGCACAGTAGGAAGCACCACATTAATCCTAGAAAACCACGCGAAAATAACCGTAAGATCTGAGTTTTATGGTCCAGATTAAATAAGAGGTTCTAGAGTTTTTGTGCGCACGTACCTACTTGCCTCACGAAAAAAAATATACAGATCGGAACCTTTAAAGTACTAACAGAGAGTTATCCGGTCAATAGACCATAGATCTCATAGAAATCAGGCTGCGTGGCCTATTTTTTCCAATCTACCGCGCTTACGGTGCCGCCGGCGAGTTTCTTATTCACCCAGGTTGATTCGCCAGCCTCCTCGCAGCACTGCAGTTCTATCATAGGTAACTAATTTTGTGATCAAAGGTGTAGCCGGTCATCTTCAACTAATTAATCCTTGGTTAGTGATCTTTTAAGTGAAGCACGTGCATATGAATCGGGAGAGTCGGCGCGGCTCAGTAGCGCTAACATTGCGGCCGCGCGTGGAGCAGATCGCTATGAGTCGGAGCATTGCCTCAGGTACACGTCTCCTTTTTCTACAAAATTGTACACGTGTTCCTAATCTATGTAAGGGCATAGTCTGGCCTATCCATGATGATTAGGATTTAAGACTGCCTCTTCTTCGCACATCTCAGCATGTATGTTGCAAGATGTTGGGATTCTCAAAATTAAAGATGGGTGCGGTAAGATCAAGATCTGGATGTGCACTTCCATCGACCATAGTAAGCAGCTGGAATTTATATACGGTCTTCTTTTATCAGTCTCAACTTGTGAGGTACCACCTCTGGTTCCAAAATATAAGCTTTTTAGCGGTTTAATTTAGAAAGGCTTATATTATGGAACGGAGGTACTCCCTCCGATCCAAATTAGTTGAGTTAGATTTGTCTATATTTGGTTGTATCTAGACATGATTTAATATCAGATACATCCGTATTTTAACAAATTTGAGTCAACTAATTTGGGTCGAGAGGGAGTAGTATTTTTTTTTGCTGGGAATAAATGATTTGCGAACGTAGGTGCTGACACTAGCAATGTAGAATGTAGATGCATGTTACGCGGGCGAGAGTGCATGGACGGCTGGACTTAAGGTGCCTGAACAAAAGAGTTCGATTTTCAGGTCGAGGACACATCAAGCTACACATCTGCTATCCCTCTAGGTACTACGAGCCGCACAAGCTGGTTTGCATGCAAGAGCTCATCAATAGCGGCATCCACTATTGATTAATCAGCTAGCTCTTGTCAATCTACAACCAGGAACGAGAGTGCATCGTTAGAATTGGTCATCCAGATTTTCTATGGGACTTTCCATGCGTTCAATTTGATATAAAACCAGTGTAATTATTGTTACCATTGTTAATCTTGGAGTTCGGGGTATACCAAGATCTCTAGCTTCCATCACATTATCAGACGCTAAGTGGTATGATGGAATTATTGTTGTCCAATGTTCTATTTTACTGCAACAACGTCTGACGTTTTGAGTTAATTTTTGGTGCTTGGTCTGCAGCCGCAGACTGCAGCTTACCATGGATTCTTTTAGCACAACTCAATTTGAGTAGTCCTCATATTAATGTTTTGATGCATTCTGGGCTGCTTGATTTCTCAATCAGAACACTAGAGGAGGAAAACATGAGCATGTGCTAAAGTTAGGTGTATACATTAATGTGTGAAAGGTCCAAAAAAAATCATAATCTTCATCTTATGGTTGCTATTTTTTAAATAAAAAATTATGCAAAGAGATTTCATGATGTAGCAAAACTTACAAGATAGGTGATGTAGCATCTTTTTTGCATGCAGATGTCAGAGAAGTATCCTTACCAAACATAAAAGTTTACGATATATAATCTATCATTATTATATACTTGAACATTTTTTTGTGATATAAAGGAAATTACATAATCACTCCAACTATCTAAAAGGATGTAAAAATTTCTTTTTAGTGTATTTCCGTGAGTTGGATCATCTGAGAGACGTATTTCATGCATATCTTGGCATTTAGATACTTTGTGTTAATTCGAAGAATCAATATCTAATCCAGTATTTAACTCTTTTCTATGAGGGAACAACTCGAGTGCATCATATAATTATTTAATCTTCTTCTGTTTCAGGGAACATCCATCAAAACCGTGCTAAGCACTGGAAACAGCAAGTTTCTATACAACATATAACCTATAAGTTTAATTTATTTATTGCATCATTCATTAAATTGAACCAGCAAATGAATTACATACAGGTTTCTATAACCTACACGCTCAGCTTTCCTTCTCAAGTCGTCTAGAGGAGATCAGCGACAAGTAAGCTACTTGAACTGCATCAGCTATAATCATCCCTAATATGTCATATCTAAAACACTCAATTTAACTCCCTATAGAAATTAATTAGTATATTGTAACCCTCACAAATGTTTCTTAGTACAATTTTTATAGGTTAACTCAATTCCATACTTATGAAAAAACCGAGGGTTTTGGTTTCACTCTAAGTGGGAAAAGCTGGGAAAGGACAATAGTTCAAATCCTCTTATTTAATGTTGGCCTATTGTTCTTCCAAAGTTTTTTTGAGATCAAATGTCGTGATTAGATTACGCCGAAGGCAAGTTCAAGTCTAAACAGTTTACAAGAAAATCTGGTGGAACAGAGAACCACACTTTACAGGTTTTATTATAGAAGCCTTCTTGCGCCATTCGATGAGTGGCACCATTTGTCGTTCTCCTTATTGCTTGCACCATCGAATCTCCAAGAAGGATCTTCAATTCTGCTACCAGTGGACTATGAGAAGACCAATCCTGCACCGTCCTGTGATCTTCAATTGTGCTTCCAAAGTTAGGGATACATTATAGTTCATTTTAAGGGAAAATCTCATAATTGGTTGACCAGACAATGCAATTGTACATTTTGAACTTAATCAGCTTCCTTATATAGTACCTTATGTTAGCTTAATCTAATCAGGTCCCTTGGATCGATGTATGTAAATAAGATAATTTTAAAGGTAGGTGCTACAGTTTTCAACTTAGTGTTCTATACCATCTGAACTTTGTAGTTGCATACCTTGGAGATGGACATGATGCATTGTAAAACTTATTCCTATTTATGGAAACTAGAATTTTTTTTGCACACTACTTGATGGTTAAAGCTACAACACAACATAAATTGATCTCTATTAATATGGACTTGGAGATGGACCTTGAATGACCTAGCATTTTAAAATTATGATACAACAATGAATGAGGAAAGCACAAAGTTTTCAAATATATTTTTAGAACCCTCACATCTGAATTTTCAATATTAATTCATTTCAATTCACTTATATAATTGAATTTTCATAAATATTAACACATTGGTTAATTTTATCACGCTACTACAATTATATTTGTCTGATAAATGTTTGAATTTACATGTATAACCGTATGCCCTCAACAAAGCTTGAAATTTGAATATTATTTATGTTTCCTATATATGACGAACAAGATAACATGTTATTTTAATCTTGGAAGTACATTTTTTTTCCTTTATAATTTTAGTTTCCTAGAAATCCAAGTACATGACTTTTAGTAAGTATAACTATGTATAAATGCTTGCCCGGGCGGACGCATGGGTTGATGGCTAGTGTTTTAATAATTTTAATTGAAAAAGTTTTTGTTAACCCAAATTTTGATGACTTGGATCTTAATATCCTTGGATTAAAGTTTTGGGATGTTCCACGGAGGGCTCGGCGTCAGGTTTGGCTTCCCGGGGCGGCGTCAGCGGACGGATGGAGGCGGTGGCAGACGTGGAGCTCCGGCGAGCAATCACCGAAGCGGTAGAGACCTCGGAAGAGGGGTACAATGTCAGGTTGTCTCGGTGCATCGAGAGGAAGAGGATAGGAGGGAGAAGGAGGGTCGAGGATGACTAGAGAGAGCTCTACCTACGCTCGGTAATGGAGCAAGGCGGCAGCGAGATCGGAATCGATCGATTCGGCGGCTAGGGTTTGTGAAATCGAGAAAAAACGGAACCAAGATATGCGGCAGGTTTATAAGAGGCTCTGGCTTGTGAGAGGGGTCACGAAGTCGAATAAATCCTCGTGGATTTCGTGGGATTCCGTTCGGAGACGGCGACGTGAGTGTCCAGGTCTCTGGCCGAAGGAGGGAGATGACACGCGGGCCCGGCATGTCAGCTACGCGAGGGGGGAAGCGGGTTGCGCGGCTAGCGATGCTTATTGGGCCGGCCCATGCGATGGCTGCTGCTGCGTGTTGCTCGCGCCTGGCGCGCGAGGTAGATAGGGACGGGTCGGCTCAGCTGGACCGGTAGGTTAGGTTTCCTTGTTTTTTTTCTTTTATATTTTCTGTTTTACTAATTATTTCATATCTTTTGTTTTGTAACTCCAAATGAGTTGATTCTTGTCTTCAAAATTTTCTAAAATTCTGTAGATCATCATAGGATCCTTTTTGGCCATAACCTTATATTTAAATATTTGGATTTTTGAATCCTTAATTGTACTCTCATAGGAGTATTTTGGTAATTCAAAATAGGGCTTTGCATATGGGGTTTTAACTTAAAAACTATGTATTAAATGCAAGGATCATGAATGAAAAACAAACACAGATGTCTTGGACTTGTTCAAAACTTCTCAACCAATTTGATAGTCATATTAATCCACTCCTTTAATGTGGCTTGGTAAAAATCAAACAAACAACAAAAGTTTCTTTTTATTCAAAAAGAAATATACAACAAGATCAAACAATTCAATTAATTTACTTTATTATTTTAACATTCCAAAATAGGAAAAACTTTTGGGATATTACATAGGTGCTGTCCTTGGACAACGAATAGATAAAAAGTTAAATATTATCCATTATGCTAGTAAGACTCTTGATGCTACTCAAAGGAATTATGCTACTACTAAAAAAGAATTCTTAGCCGTTGTCTTTGCTTGTGATAAGTTTAGACCTTATATTGTTGACTCAAGTGTTACCATTCATACTGATCATGCTACTATTAAGTACCTTATGACGAAAAAAGATGCTAAGCCTAGGCTTATTAGATGGGTGCTACTCTTACAAGAGTTTGACCTACATATTATAGATAGGAAAGGTGCTAAAAATCCTGTAGCTGATAATTTATCTCGATTGGAAAACATCTCTTTTGATCCTATGCCTGTTAATCATAATTTCCCAAATGAACAGTTGGCCGCAGTAGGGGTAAACTCGCGAGGGAGCCCTTGGTATGCTGATTATGCTAACTTTATTGTATCCATGTATTTGCCTCCAACTTTTACAGCTCAACAAAGAAGGAAGTTCTTTTACGATCCGAGGCATTATTTCTGGGATGACCCACATTTATATAAAGGAGTGGATGGTATTATGCGAAGATGTGTTCCAGAATATGAACAAAAGGAGATATTGCGGAAATGTCATGGTAGCGCCTATGGAGGACATCATGTAGGAGATAGAACTGCGCAAAAGGTGCTACAATCACGTTTTTACTGGCCTACCCTTTTTAAAGATGCAAGAAAATTTGTCTTATCCTGTGATGAGTGTCAGCGTGTTGGTAATATTTCTAGACACAATGAAATTCCTATGAATTACTCTCTAGTTATTGAACCCTTTGACTGTTGGGGATTTGACTTTATGGGTCCTTTTCCTCCCTCAAAAGGTTATACTCATATTCTTATTGCCATTGATTATGTTACTAAGTGGGTAGAAGCCATACCTACAAAGAGTGCTGATGGGGAGACCTCTCTAAAAATGCTTAAGGATGTTATCTTTCTTAGGTTTGGAGTGCCTAGGTATCTTATGACAGATGGAGGCTCTCATTTCATTCATGGTGGTTTTAGAAAGACCCTTGCTAAATATGATGTTAATCATAGAATCACTTCGGCTTATCATCCACAAACTAGTGGAGAAGTAGAGTTATCAAATAGAGAAATTAAATCCATCTTGCAAAATACTGTTAATAGATCTAGAAAAAATTGGGCTAAAAAGTTGAACGATGCTTTATGGGCTTATAGGACTGCCTATTAAAATCCTATGGGGATGTCTCCTTAGAAAATGGTTTATGGGAAAGCTTGTCACCTGCCTTTAGAATTAGAACACAAAGCTTATTGTGCAGTTAAAGAACTTAATAGAGACTGTAAGCTTGTTGGTGAAAAAATATTATTTGACTTAAGTTCGTTGGATGAATGGAGGAGTGAAGCATATGAGAATGCTAGACTCTTTAAGGAAAAAGTTAAAAGATGGCATGACAGGCGAATACTTAAGAGAGAATTCCATGTTGGTGAGAAAGTTCTATTGTATAGGTCTCGTCTCATATTTTTTGCAAGGAAACTACTTTCAAAATGGGAAGGACGTTTTGTTATTGAAGAAGTGTATCGTTCAGGAGCAATAAAAATTTCTTATTTAATAGATAACACTAGACAAGTGGTGAATGGTCAGCGACTCAAGCACTATATTGCTGGAGATTCTTACAATGAAGATATTGATGCTATTCAAGTGGTAACTTTGGAAAAATTTATCAAAGACCAAGTTCAGAGACCTGCAGTGTCCGTTTTCGAATAGGTAACAGTTCTGGTAAGAAAAGTTCCACGAAAATTCTATCTAGTTATATTTTTGTAGTTTTTATCCAACAAGGAAAGCTACGAAGCGAAAGAGGGACGAAAACGGAGCAAGGCTGGCTCACACCACCCCCTGGCGCGGCCCCCCTGGCCGCGCCAGCAGGTGGTGTGGCCGCCCGGGACTCCGTCTGCGACCCGTTTTCTCCCAGTATCTTCCTTTTGTTGTAAAACTTCGTAATATATAATCCCTCGGATCCCCCGAGGTTCGTATATCGTGTTCTCATCGTGTTTTCTTTTTGATATGTTTCTGCCAGGAACTATTCTTGAAAGTTTAGAAGCGCAATGGTGTCCTCCAAGGATAAGGGAAAGGAGCCTATGGAGGAAGATCTCCAAGACCCCAGGCAGGAGAAGGAGATCAAGAGTTAAGGTGAAGAGGAGACAAAGCAAGGCCAACATCCACACACTGGCACTACCATTGCAAGCATTGGAGTGTTGACAAAACCTGCCAGGGTTAGAAGGACTGCACGGATGCAGACTGGAGGGAAAACTCCTCGTCACTGTTTGGCTCTACGGTCACTTCCTCCATGCACCAAGAATCCTTTCCATACCCTTATCCATGAGCATCAATACCAGAATATGCCCAAGGAGAAACTACCCTCCAATTGGGATTTGCCTCGTTCTAGCCATGCAGAAAAAAGACTCTAGGGAGGAAGAGTGGGGAAAGAATCGCAAGAGCTGGAATTCGCAACCCGACATGATCATGAGCCGCATTAAGCAAAACTCGGAGTTGATTCGTACTCTCACCTTCAAGATTGAGTACTTGGGGAAATTAATCAAAAAGCTCATCGAGAGAATACCACCACCACCGAAGGAGTAATTCATCATCAGGTTTTGGCATCCCCTTGGTTTGTTCCAAGCTTCGGGGAGTGCCGTGGTATCACATCACTATCTTCTATCTTTTTACCTTTTTAGTAGAGGCATATCATGAATAGAGAAGTTATCATGTAGGATGGTTTACATTATGGAAGTGTCCTCCCTCTCGTTAGATATCCATATATGTATCCCTTGGTGTGAGTTGCCATTATGGAATATTAATGAGAAGTTCTATCATTTACTCTTTTGCATATCTTATATTAGTTTTCAATTCATGTTATATGATTGATCTTGTTGTTAGTATTGGTATCACTTTGGGATCATTGAGTTAATTTAGTTGGTTTTGGCAAACCTGGCTCGGTCAGTAGCAACACTATTTTGAGAATTGAATGAAAAAGATAAAAGTACTCTTAAAGAAATATAATTTCCTCATCTTTCTTTCTTGATTTGCTCATAAGTTTAGTATTCTTTAGTTAAGATCTTTTATGCTTCCAAGGAAGATTGCATGTTTGTTTTTATCACTTGTATGTTTGTTTGTTTCCTTCAACTCTTATGCTTGCTACCTAGACTTGCTAGCCAAAAAAACCCTGTACTGAGAGGGAATGCTTCTCGTGCATCCCATCCTTAAACCAAAACCTATACCATTTGCGTCCACCATACCTACCTATTAGCACTATTGCTATTCCAAGTAAATTCATGTTTTTATCTACCTTCTGAATTAAACTTGTTATGTGGAAATTATTGATTAAAGGTCTCACGAACTTGATGGCACACTTTACTTTCTTGCACTTAATAAACTTGAACCATTGTGCCCATCTATGCTGCGTATATGCTTGCACTTTGTAAGTTGTGAATTAGCAGAACCATGCTGTCATGGGGAACGATTTCAACATTGCACCGGTACTTTGTACCTAGTTGATATCATGTTCTTTTGTCTATGGATGTCGTCGGTGTGAAATGAAAGGGGAGCTTGTAAGTCCATGGAGTTATGTATGTGTGTTAGAGAAATGCCTAGGCCGCCGGTCTAATCCATGCTGTCATGGTGGAAACTTGTAGTGTAACCATAATGAGCATCTATGAAGCATTCTTCTTATAAAAAGAAGAAGAAGAGATAGAGATTGAGAAAAAGAGAAAAAGAAAAAAAAAAGATGAGAAAAGAGGAAAGAGAGAAAAAAGCACCATATTCCCATGGTAAAATAAGAAGATTGCTGAGATGCTTGTTGTCTACTTGCCTTGTCATTTTGATATGGGGATTCTTCTGTATCATCGGGCAAGGGGTACCTCGTTGGCGGTTATTTATGATACACATGTACTTACTATGACAAGAACTTACCAGTGACTAAACTTGAGTAGCATGAGGAGCATCCCTCGTATTCAAGGGACATGAGATTTTCAACTTGCAACTTGTCAAGCATATCCTCATATTTGATCACTTTAACCTTAATCACCTAAATATTCCTATGATAGGGGAAATGAGAGCTGAAAGCTAATAAGTACCATATTTTTGGAAGCTCTTTATGAAACTTGAAATCCCTGCTTCCCTCTACGAAGGGCCATTCTTTTACCTTTTAGTTGAGTCAGTAAACCTAATCCTTTCTACCTCATCATGTATTTTGAGTTGTTGTGTTTCATTCATTCATATGATGATTTATCTAATCATGTTTCTTATGTTCCTTGTTTTTCACTTTGCTCTTATCTTAGTGTTTACTACTTTGAAAGCTATCATTGAAATCCAGTTATTTGTGAACTCCAGCAAATTGTCAACTATTCTTCGACCAAGAGCTAAGTTTTCCATTACCAATTATGATTTACTTTATGCATCTTTATTGTGTTTCCTTTACTTATTGCAAGTTAAGTTATATAATAGTGAGTTGTATTCTATTATGATTTATGTATTGATGAATGTGATGCTTCTTGTCTGTATTCTTTTATCGACTCTTCACTCCATAAACCCGAGGGCATGTTTATTGAGCTCAGTTTCGCTTGGGGACAAGCGAAGTCTAAGCCTGGGGAGAGTTGATACGTCCATTTTGCATCACTATTCTATATCATAATTTACTATTATTCATTGATATATTTCATATTAAGAGATGATACTTATGTTATTTCATCCGTTTTTGCATGGTTAATGACCTTTGGAGCATGGATCGCTGTAGTCAGGATTCTGATGGAAAAGGTGCTGTTTGGAGGCGAAATTCGCGAAGATCAGAAAATCTAAGAAAATACATGGAAAATCCTATTTTTCTAGAAGACGAAGAATGCCAGAAGGGGAAGTGGAGATGGGCCACAGGGGGCCCACACCACCCCCTGGCGCGGGCCACCCTAGGTCGCCCCACCAGGTGGTGTGGCCGCCCTGGCCCACTACAGGCTCTCCTCTCTGGCGTATATTATCCTCCCGAAACCCTAAGACTCGGGGAGCAACCACAGAAAGATTCCATCGCCTCTGTGGGGTGGAAAACACCGAGAGAGAAAGATCTCTCCGGTAGACAGAATCTGTCGGGGGAATTCCTTCCCGGAGAGGGGAGATCGTCGCCATCAACACCACCATCAAGCTGGATTCATCGGGATCATCATCATCATCACCACCATCATCTCCACCATCACCATCATCTCCACTCCATACCGCTGTAACAATTGGGTTGAATTTTGCATAGTTCTTAGGGGAAACTTTCCTGGTGTTGATTACTCCTTGTAGTTGATGCTATTGAGTGAACCATTGAATTATCGTTTATGTTCAGATTGTTATACATCATTATTTCATATCTGATCATGATCCATATGATGTCTTGTGAGTAGTTCGTTTTGTTCTTGAGGACATGGGAGAAGTCATGTTTTTTTTTATTATAGAAGTCATGTTGTTAGTAGTGGAATTGTGTTGAGAAAGATTCAATGGTTTGATATTTAAGTTGTGGTGTACTTCTTCTAGTGGTGTCATGTGAACGTCGATTACATGAAACTTCACCTATATGGGCCTAGGGGAATGCATTGTGTATTTGGCTACTAATCGTAGAGGTTTCCGGAGTGACAGAAACCTGAACCCCCATTAGGAAACCTTTGCACAAGGGATGTCAGGGTCTTAGAGTTTTAAGATGTGGTTAGGTTTCTACCTTAATTACTTTTTTGTACTTGCGGATGCTTGCAAGGGGTATAATCACAAGTATGTATTAGTCCTAGGAAGGTCAGTACATTAACACAGGTTCATCCACACAACACTTAGCAAACTAAAGAAGATTAATCAACTATATGAAGTGAAAGCACTTGACGATATTCCCGTATGTCCTCGAGAATGTTTGGTCATTCTAAGTAATACAACCGGCTTGTCCTTTGCTAAAGAAAGGATTGGACCACTTGCTACATTTATTCTTATTGTCTTTTATTTACTCATACTTTATTTACCCGCATTACCAAAAACCCCTAAAAATCCGTTTGCTAAGTATTTATAGAGAATTCCTGCTCCTAGCCACCAGCCAGCACCTTCTGCTCCTCGTTGGGTTTGACACTCTTACATATCGAAAATACTGCAATACTCCCCCTATACTTGTGGGTCATCACCATACCAAGAGAACGACGGAGTGCCGCAGCTCAAGACGCACATCGCCGGCGCGCCGCCTTCTCCGGCCAGATCGCAGCCGTGGCACCAGTGACCTCCCAAACATGATCGTTCACCGCCGCGCGCCCCGAGACCACCGTACCAAGTGATGAACACCCGCATACCTGAACAGAGCACCGACGTTGCCCGACTGACTGAGACCACCCCTTGCCGCGCCGTCACGCGCGTGATGATTGCCGTACTACCTCGCATCGACCCATGCCCTCCGCCATGATGAACGCGACCTGCTGCAACATCGCCGGAGGAGCCTGACCATGCCGCCCTACCGCCGACGCTGGTGTATAAATAGAGGCCACCCCAAACCTCATTCTCCACACTATTCCACTCCCCACTCAGCCAGGAACCTCACCGACCTTTCCCAGAGCAAGGTGAGCACCACGATGCCGGAATTTGGCCGGAGTCCACCGCTGTAGTCGAGGAAGGAAGCCATCGATTGGAGCCACCTAGGAGTTGCCGTGACTGCCAATCAACCCGCCGTCGTCGACAACCCCATTCATCCCATCGCCGACCTTAGCTGGAGCCCTGGTGAGTCCCCAGTGACCCCTACCATCATGTTAGGGTTCTTATCTCGCCGGAGTTGTTCGTCGTAGACGATGAACCTCAGCCATAGGATCCTGTTCTAATCATAGGGCTAGGATTGCTAGATACCGTTTCGGTTAGAATTAGTCTCTGACGGGTGGGACCGTCCTGTCAATGGGCTATTCACAGCAATGGGCACATTCCTTTTCCTTCAGAAGCAAAGGATTCCAATAGAATTTTTCCAATTTAGTTAAAACCATATTCTATCAGTAGATTCAAAATTCAATTCAAAGAGTTGTACTGATCCAAATTGCATGATTCAAATTTTGCTAGAAAGGTATTGAAAATATCTAGTCACTCCCATTGGATGCAAACCAATTGAAACTATAATCACCTATACCAAAAATAACAAGATAGAGGCTCTGGCCAGTTCAAAATATTTTCTAAAATAAACTATAAATGCTTTTGAGTTGATTCCAACTCTAAAAAATCACATTTGCCATGCTCTACATGAATATGTAAAAATATTTGGTTTTACAGATATTAAACATGGACTAGTATTAAAAGAATGTTATATAGGATTTTCTAGTCACTTAAATATTATTAAATCGAAATATTAAATCTTGTAATACATGACCAACATTTTATATCACATTCCCATGTATTGGAATAGATGATGATGACATGTGTCAATATGATCTCCTATTTTAATTGGAGAATATTAAATCTTAAAGATTTTAAATGCGTAGAAATTACTTTTCTAAAATAAGAAGAATAAGAAAAATGTTAATATTATATGTGATGATTGAGATGATGCTAGATCATCTAGTGTGAGCCTTGTGTGCTAAATAGAGGTACTGAAGTGTTGTTTGGTGATTGTGTACATTGAATGTATTTATAGACGCTAGTACCGACCCGAGCTACACCGAGGAGGAGTACTTCGAGGAGGAGGAAAACTTCAACGACTGCAACAACTGCACTGCTGAAGGCAAGCCCACTATGCAAGCTATCCATGCAAGTTTAGCTATGCAAGCTAACTTGTACAGATACCATATACACACCTTTGAGATGCAACCTTACCAATTCCCAGTTTACTCCAAGTTTTACTTTTCCCTTTACTACATTTCTTCCTCTAGTTAATGAATTGTGATTAGTGGAAAGTAGGATTGGTCTTGAATACTTAGACTTGATTAGCACCTCCTTTAGTGATACCCTCAAGACTAGTGGCTAGTGCTAAGCTAAAACTTGATCACTTTAGATGGGAATACTTGGTGAAAAGGATTATGAAAACCTTGGAATGATACTTCATTCTATTGAAATGTTTTGACATGTGTTATGAAGCACAATGGTTTGATGATGAAACTGATGAGGCATGAGCCTTGACTTTGATAAAAACTGATGGTTGGGTTCAGATGCGATACCATTCCAATTTTACCGTACAACCACAATACCTAAGTTGGGTAGGGCTTGACTGGAAGTGTATATGTCTTAGTATGGGTTCCCTTGCGTAAGAGGTTGAGCTGAGGCTACCTCGTGACGAATGTCCACCTATGCAGTGCCCATGATGACAGATGGTCATGGCTGGGAGACCAAGCTCATAGGGGAGGAGCCTGTACTAGGGTGTGTAATTGAAAGGTTAAGATTGATTATCCGCATACCAAGTATGTTGATTCAGTGTTATCCCTGACGGATGTATTGAATTTTGCGGTGAAAGTGTAGAATCTCTGCAGAGTGTCAAACTATTCGAATAGCCGCGTCCGCGGTTATGGACAGTTGGAGTGGCCATACTATTCCGTTGTCAGATGTTTTCAAAATGATTTATGACTTGAAAGATGACTTTGACTTGACCACAACAGAGTTGTGAACATGGAAACTAGTTTCCCCCTTAAGTGATGTAGAGAACTAAATTAGGTCTTTAATCTTGAAGTCCTTATGAAGTAAACCTAGCTTTTTGCAAACAAACCTAGAGCTTAAGATTCCTACACCTCTTACCTTATTCATGCTAGTGTTAATTTTCGAGTACTTAAAGAGTACTCATGCCTCTGTCCCTGGCTATTCCCATGGCCAGACTATGATGAGGATTACCCGGAAGATGGACAGCATCAGGTCTATGACAACTAGGATCATCTCCCATTGTCAGCATTTCTTGTGACCCTGTAGATGAAGCCCCACTATGTTTACTTTCCGCTGCTTTGATTGTATTAAGACTGGATCATGAGATCCTTTATTTGTAAGACCTTTAAATATGGTTTGTAATGGATGATGTATTGTGGTACCACTTCTGTTATGTCTCGCAAAAATGGTAATCCTGGGATTTCTATGTACGGCGTAACAGGCATCTGGACTTAAAAATCCGGGGGTTG
The DNA here is from genome assembly GCA_023614405.1 of Avena insularis. Lineage (NCBI taxonomy): Eukaryota > Viridiplantae > Streptophyta > Magnoliopsida > Poales > Poaceae > Avena > Avena insularis. The sequence continues at coordinate 91,089,264 of CM042684.1, forward strand.
ACAATACCCGAGCTATTTACTTATGCACTTAACTTTGTGATAGCCTTCGTGCTTGAAGTCTTATATCTAGCTATCACATAGTTGCTTGTTTTGCTTAGCATAAGTTGTTGGTGCACATAGGTGAACCGTAGTTTATATAGGTTTTGTGCTTAACAAAGTAAACACTAGTTTTATTCCGCCTTTGTTAAGACCTTCTCGTAAAAGTTTTAAACCGCCTATTCACCCCCTCTTGGCGGCATATGTAGCCTTTTCACTACGTACCAACGCACTATGCAGCGTTGCCTCCATGATCAAATCGGACGCAATGTACATGCATAAGTGGACAACATAGCGGTGATGTCCATAAAGAAGGAAACCTTAATTTTTGACTTGGAGGAAATGTTCGCCAATCTATGGTAATACAACACAATTCTTTACCCGAAGAAATGTTTCTTTGGAATACCAGCTGGAAAATTGTTAGGTTTCATCGTGTCTCAAAGAGGCATAGAGGTGAACTGAGACAAAATTAAGGCTATACTCAATATTTCCAGGCCAGATCGCCTGAAGGACGTTCAGAGATTAACTGGTTGCATTGCTTCAGTCAGTCGATTAGTAAGCCGGCTTGGTGAAAGACCCGCACCACTCTACAAGCTCTTGAAAAAGAGCAAAAAGTTCGTTTGGACTGATGAAGATGAATCTACACTACATGACCTGAAAGCAATACTCTCATCCGCTCCTATCCTTGCAGCAGTGGAACCTTACGAATCGATGTTGCTCTATCTCGCTGCAATAAACAAAGTCATCACTGTCATCATGGTGGTGGAAAGACCGGAGTAAAAACAGGAGCACCTGGTGTAGTGTTCGACGTACTACCTCAGTGAAGTCCTAACTGAATCAAAACAACGGTATCCGCATTATCAAAAGATGGCTTACGGTGTGTTCTTAGCATCTCAGAAGTTAAGACATTACTTTCAGGAGCATCAAATTACTGTGGTGAGCACAACTCCCATGATAGACATAATTAACAACAGTGGCGCTACTGGACGTGTCACAAAATGGGGAATAGAGCTTTCAGCTTTCGACATTGAGTACAAACCTCGTACAACAATCAAATCCCAAATCCTCGCTGACTTTGTTGCTGATTGGACAGAGACAACGGAAAATATGACCCTCCCAGAGTCGGAATACTGGACCTTGCATTTTCACGGGTCTAAGGCGCTCAGGGGCTGGCGTGGTGCTCAAATCACCCCAAGGATATAAGCTTTTATATGTGTTGCAGATTCACTTCATGGCAACAAACAACATTGCCAAATATGAAGCACTACTACATGGAATCCGGATTGCTAAGGATATCGGCATCCGACGACTTATGTGTTATGGAGATTCGGACCTTGTTGCTCAACAAGTGTCGGATATCTATAATGCAAATAAACACATGGCAGCATATAGGGCTGTCGTGGATGAATTATCTAAATCGTTCGAAAGGTTTGAAGTTCAACACATCCCTCGAACAGAAAATGAGGAAGCAGATGCATTATCTCGAATAGGCTCTGCACGGAAAAAGATCCTGGATGGCGCTTTTTTAGAGCACCTCAAAGTTCCCTCTACAAAAGGAGTAGATGAGGAATATCCGACCAAATCTGACTCACCTTTAGTGGTAGTTCTGGCTATAAATCCCAGCTGGACTCAACCCTACCTCAATTTCTTGGTAGACGGAAAATTACCCGAAGACAAGGTTCTGAGAAGGCAGATAGTTCGACGAGAAAAAACCTATATAATAATAAATGGTGAGCTCTATAAGCGGAGTGTATCTGGGGTCTTTTAGCGCTGCATATCTCTGGAAGAAGGAGTGGAAATCTTAAGAGAGATCCACAAAGGCGAATGCAGCCATCATGCTGGAGCCAAATATTTAGTGGCAAAAGATTTTAGACATGGATTTTCTGGCTTACAGCTAAGGCAGATGCCGAACGGCTAGTCAAGACGTGCAAAGTCTGCCAAAAGTACGCCAATCAAGCTCATGTTCCGGCTGATCAGCTGCGAACAATACCTATAATATAACCTTTCGCGGCCTGGGGGCTTGACATGTTAGGACCGTTTAAACGGGCCCCAAGTGGATTTACTCACCTCTTAGTGATGGTGGACAAGTTCACAAAATGGATTGAGGCTAAACCCGTCACAAGTTGTGATGGAGCATGAGCCAGAAGATTTATCGAGGATGTTATAATCCGATATGGTTATCTGCATAGTATTATCATGGACAACAGGAGCAATTTTTCTATGGAAGAACTTACTGAATTCTATGAAGAACAAAATATCCGGCTTGACATTGCGTCAGTCACACATCCACAAGCTAATGGACAAGTTGAAAGAGCAAATGGTTTAATCCTACAAGGCCTCAAACCAAGACTCGAAGCACCACTTCATCGTGCTGTGGGGGCTTGGGCAGACGAATTTTCGTCTGTGATATGGAGCTTAAGAAGAACTCCGAACAGGTCAACCAGATACAAACCTTTCTACTTGGTATGGTGCAGAAGCAGTTCTTTCTAGTGATTTAATTCATACTTCTCCACGAGTTGCTGCGTATATTGAGGAGGATGCCGAAATTTCTTGACAAAATGATCTCAATTTAATCGAAGAAGTTTATATTACTCCTAAGCAGAGATGAACAACCTATCAGCATAAGTTACGCAAGTATCATAGCCAGAGAGTCAGAAACCGGTGTTTCAATAAGGGCGATTTGGTTCTCCGACTTGTGCAGAAAAGAAAGCACGAACTTTCCCCAATATGGGAAGGATCCTTTTTGGTTAGCCGAGTATTGCACAATGGCTCTTACTATCTAACTAGTATGCGGCCAGTGAAAGAAAGACCTGTTACTAAGAAGAGAAAGAGAGCTGGAGGCAGTACAGACCCAGAAGAATTAGACACACCGTGGAATATTGCTCGGCTACGTCCCTTTGATTCTTAAAATTTCTTTCTTTGTAATCATATATGTGTGCATGTTCAATAAGAAATAAAGTGTTGGTTGCCTCAATATTTTTTCTGAGAAGTTTTATATCACTATCTTATTTCCGAATGATCATGTCACAGTCGAAAATCCCAGAATACTTGAAAGTACTTTATGCTCATGTTTATTCTGGTTAGATTTCAGATTGTAAAACTACTACCTTCGGGTATAAGTCTAAATTTTCTAGTTTATACTTTGGTTCTTTATCTGATTGCCGGACGCATGAATTTTCCGAGTAGTGAATTTTTGGTACTGGAAGCCAGTTGTTTCCGAGTTTAAACTGGTTTAGCAATTGAGCTCAGTTGCTCGGCAAAGTTTCCGTGTTGAAGGTTTGCCGGCTCACGAAAGGGACGAGGCGGAAAAGCCAAAAAAAAGCGATAAGTATAGACAAAAACAAAAAGTGCTTATGTAAAAATTTAGGCACAACAAACTAAAGCCAAAAGTGCTAAAATGAAGCAAAGAGCATTAGTTCTTGCAAACCTTAGTACTAGCAAAATATTACACTACTTATTTACAAATCCGATTGTTTCAGAATAACACATTGTTTTTCTGCTACTCTACGATGCAGGAGGAGAGGTAGGAGCTTCCGGCTCACTGGAGACATCGCCTTCAACTTGATATCTTTCCGAGACAGGCAAATCAGATTCGGTTTGCTCGTCGTCGGAAACCTCAGCTGTTCCTTCGGGCGGAGGAGGCGTTTCCATGCGAGAGAAGAAAGGAGTGTCGTAACTGGTCAAATCAGCTACGTGACATCCATAACCGGCGTAGGAGTCCATGATGGCCTTGATGTTCTGCTCCTTGCCATCTTCATCCATAGTTGATAAGCCCTGGTTACTTGCCAGATCTCCATGCTTCCATGGTGTCTCATAACCATGGGGCATTCTGTGCCGCGATTCGCGCATAGGACATGTTCCAGTCCTGAATGAGCTGGGGCATCTCTTTCGCCTTATCTTGCACCTCAAAGATTATTATCATGAACATTCCCAACTATGTATGTGTAGGAGGAACTCCATATTTGGACAATTAGGAAGCAACCACTGCTCACATCATCCTCATAACCACAACTGTCAGCAATCGACATTAATCGAGTTACTGCACTATTAAGGGATGTAATCCTGTAGGACGTATCCCATGGCATGGATAGTGTTCCGTTAGTTTCCTCGGATTCCCAAGTTGATACATAAGGAGTGCCAACAGCTTTGTAGTCACTATAAGTGCTAGCACGCCTCCGTCTACCAACTAGTAGTTCCCCCATCAAGTCCCCACGAGAGGCAAATATTAAGAGGTCGACTTCTCTCAACATCAAGATGTAGAGAATCTAACACATGGCCACATGGATGAATATCATAATAGACTTTATCTTATTTCGATCTCATACTAGGGTTTCACCATCTCCCCAAGAAGTAATGATCTACTCAGACATGGAGGCAATCAACATCATGGCAATGGTAATGGAAACAATCATAGATGAATAGTACTTGTATAAATCCACAACGAGTACGGGAATTACAACAAGATCTAGACAAGGATGTAGATGGGATGGATGGAGATGGTGATGATGCAGTGGTGGATGATGAAGATCGATGCTTTAGCCTCCCGGATCTGCACAGGGCAAAGATGGATCCTTGTGGATGAGTTCCCCCTCTAGATGCCTTCTAGAGGTGAGGTTTCTGCAATTTCTGGGTGTTCTGTATGTCGTCTCCTCGAACCAATTATACGGGGTGAAACTATTTGATGAGGCGGAGGCAGTGCCAACTATACAGCCGAAAAATTTGCTCCCACCGTATAGTTAGTCGTTGAACCTTCTGCCTCCCTTGTTCGCTTCTATTTTTCTTCTGGTATTATTAATTTTTCCCAAATAAGAGATTTACATTGTTTTTACTCCTTTTCTCCATAGTACAACTGCTCCAAGAATTGTATCCATTGGATCCATCATCTGTTCTGATCTTGGTAAAAACAGACATAAAATGTGCGTGCGAGCGCCGTAAAATACCAAGACCCTACATCTACAATGCAAAATAATAATATAAAACATGATGCAAATATGCACTCATCAACTTACCCAAGGTTAGACTCTTGCTCGTCCCGAGCAAGTTTTAGATTAATGGATGTGCTCCTCATATTCATGAAGCTGAGTCGATTAAAATAAATGAGGCAGTTGCAGCACGTGTTTATCATATACGATACATAGGAACAAGTTCGTGAATAGTACCTTACTCGAACCATCTGAATATTATTAGCAGGCTTCCACACCTTAGTTATCAACAATTCATAAAATATGAATCTCAACATAATGTAAAAGTATCCGGTTCAACCGAATGAGTTAACGAGGTAGTCCCAAGTGTTTTAGGATCAACGTATTCACTTGGAATTCAAAATCTCAAAAGTGTCTCTTTGTCATACAACAATACATTGGTATATGCCTATTTACTCTTTGCACATTTGCTCTTTTTCTTCCTTCTTTTTCTTTTCTTTTGCATATATGCTCACACGTACTTGTTCTTTTCCTTGGGTAATTTTATTGGGATTTATTGAGGTGGGAAAGTATTTTTAAAGGATTAATTCTTGTTTCTGCCATTTAAGAAAATAGGCAAAAAGAAATAATAAAGCTCCTCAAAAATATTTATTTTTGAGGTGGGAAGATGGGGTGTGATATGTGAGTCTCAAATGATCCAAAAGTTGGGGAAGTGCTTTTGAAGACTCCAAACTTTCTTTTATGGAAGAGGTTTTGAAGAATTTGTCTATTAAGGAATTAATTTGATTTGGAGCCAAAATAATAATGGAGAATTACTGATAAATCTTGATGATCAAGGTAGATGATGTAGACAAGGTGTATCAAGAATTTTCAACCTTGGGATTGGAGAATCCAAGTTGATTTTGGTGGAATACCCTAGATTAAAGATCTAGGGTGATGTTAATTTCATACCATCAAAACATGGTTGTATCTTGGAGTTCAGATCTCCCCTTGGGGCATGGGGCATATGGATGGATAGAACGAGTGATGTAGATTGCAATGGTGTAGGGGTTTGAGCTTGATCCTGCTTGAGCTCACCAAGACAGGCTTTCAAACTTTGAATAAAATAAGCCTGCCAAAGCAGATTACCAACTAGCCATCAAAACCTTGTGGGTTTAAACAGCTCAATGATCCAATTGGAACAAGTGAAGTAGGTAATTATAGACCTATATGAGTAAAACACAAACATGCAAAGATTTGGTCCATAGAAGATTGGATGGTGGTGTGAGCTTCTATCAAAGTAGGCATGTTCACTTGATTTGCAGGAAAACTTATTATCTTGCCTGCAAAACCATCAAGAACAAGTGGGTTGGAGGATTATCTAACCAAGGGCAAGAGTGGTCCTTGGTAGTCCTTAGGATGGTTAACAATATGGTTCAGATGCATTTCCAAAAATGCACAAGGGTTTAGAAGGGGAGGCATTCAAAAAGGTGATGTTGGAAACAGATTCCCAGACTTAGCCAAATTTGGCACTTTTGAGGATTTTGACTAGAGTATGTGAGGGAATGTTTTTGGAGGGGTTGCCGGGTACCAAAGCATCAATAAGTGGATGATGATGAAGAGTATATTGAGTAGAAGGGATCCATGCTTGATATTGGTCTTCATTGACTTGGAAATTTCTAGAAGGGATCACTTCAGAGTTGATCTGGTTAAGGGTTTTAGATGCTCTCCTAATATCTAGGGATTAGGTCCTGCTTGTAATCTTGCTTAAGGTGGGATGATTGGGAGACATATTGATCCTAGTGATGAGCTCCTAGAGTAGCTCATTCTATCTCCTAAGCAGACAATTCAAACAACAGATCAAGGCAACTCATCTTACCAACAATTTAACTACTACTAGGGTTACCATCAAGTCTGACTTGAGGTAAGGTTGGGAAATTTTGAAAGGGTTGGAGTTTGAATAAGATGAGAGTCCTTGGTATCTCTACCAAGAGTATAATTCAAATGGTTCATAAAAGGTTTTGTTAAATCTAGAGATAAGAGTATTAGAAGGTTCTGTCTTGAAAATATAAGGAGATTATGTTATATAGCTCTCCATAGTTTGATTAATAGAAGCTACTAAAATAGCTGGTTTTGCAAAGGCATCTTGGCTCAGGTTTTGAAGTGCCAGAACATTTGGGAATATGGAGAATAAGCCAAGATAGTTTCGTTAAATAGCTTTTGTCAACTGGGGTTAAGGTAAGGGGGATATCATCTAATACACATTCATATGCATAAGCATATCCAAACAACAAGCAACACTTCAGCATTAAACAAGAAAAAGTTTTTGTTCCCCCTGATTTTTGCCTTCTGGATAACTAATCAGGGTGGCTGAATTTGGGATGTTACAGGACTCCTGAGTTTGCTTCGGCGAAGGGTTACCCTATTTTTGTGGAAAAAACGCAGTCTTTCCCCCTTAGGATTAAGCTGGGGTAGATCGGAGAGTTGGCATAGTCCTTCCTTCTTGGAGTTGTGGATTGATGTTTTGAAGACTGTCGTCACTCTTTCTCCTAGATTTGGAAACTTCCGATGGCATCCGCGAAGGTAGGTCCTATGGGGCTTATGTACTACAATTATTCGTACTTAGCTAGTTGGAGTCTCAAGTCCTCTAAGCGATTGGAACTGAGCGGTTAGCGATCCTGTGGCCCTTTCGATGGGTCTTCAGCTGAAACGGCAGAGGGACTTCGTAGGATCTTTAGTTAGTTTCTCCTCTGATAACTCCCGGGTTGTTATTTGGAGGGAAGGCGTCCAATTCGGGAGGTCTTCTGAAGTATCCTCTGGTAGACAGTATTTTGAGGATTGAGTGGAAAGAGGCAGTCTTTCCACCTTAGAGCTTCATTAAGGGGCTTTAGGAGTGGTGCAGATCTTTTGTCTGGGAGTGCTGACCTGATGTTAGCGGAAGGTTGTATCTTCCTGGAGTCTTGAGCTGGGGTCTTCGAGTGACGTCTTATCGCTGAAGCCTTATCGGGGGTGGTTTCTTAATGAAGCTTTAAGGAGTTAGCTCAGCACAAGTTAGCGGTTTACGTCTCTTCTTGCTAGTAGTTAGTCAGGGTTGAAGCAGTCAGCGTCGGGTAAGCGGTCTTCATTGGCATTTCTTGCGTTGCTTCTGATTGATGGCGGATAGGACTCATTGTCTTCACACTTCCTAATCATCTGACTTCAGGGGTAGTTCTGACCTTCTAGGGAGGAACTTCCCGTCGGTTTGGGTAGGTTCGACTATAATAGGTAGTCTCCTGAGGCGGTTGGAATCTCTAATTTACCGAAGGTCAGCGTAGTTAGGTCGTCACTTCTTGTCTTGGTTGACTTATCGGGTGGTTTCCTGTGGATATTGAGGATCCTTCGGTGATCGACTTCCGACTTCAATGGGATTCTTGCTGTAGTATACTGATGAACAAGGGAGTGTTGCGCTATTGACAAGTCTTGAGAGGTGAGTTGGAAGAGATATGTCATCCTGCTGAGGTGAAGTCTTTGAGTTGTCCTGACTAGTCAATGTCGAACTCCTGGTTCTTCTGATACTTTCCCTCTCATATACTCTCGAGATTAGTCTGGGTCTCAATAGCGACAGCTAACACAGGGGTTTCCTAGATCACTCGGTGGGTTATCTCTCCTTGAGTCAGATATTACGGAGGTCAAAGCAAACCAGCACAACATACAAGGCGAACAAAGCGAGGAGGATCGCAATGTCCTCGGCAGACAACACACATCAAGCTACACATAATGCACTTAGGCAAGCAAACACAGTCAACGTTAGTGACCAAGATGTTAACTACTCGTGATGTAAGGGAATACTATCTTAGGACTATTAATCCTAGACATCATCGCTCTTAGGGTCTAAGTCACTATCTTGTGTATGAAGCCTTCACCGGGTCGTTGGATGCTTCTCGATAGTGCAATATTTGATTTCTTCCGATTAGGAGGATTCCGCTGGTAGGGTGATCTTGTAGTCTCCTTGTGTTTGCTGGTAGTTGCTTCTCTTCATCTTGTCCTCAACGTCTTCACCTGGTTCTAGGTCCTAGTGATTTGAAATCCGTAGGTTTGAAGTTTGGACGAGAGTTAGAGGAAACCATTGTCGAAAGCATTTAATTAGAGTAAGAGAAGAAGTAGAACTTTTTCAAACTCGTTGAGAAACTAGTTTTCGAAAGCCGGGGTTTTCAAAATAAGGTTCCTGTCTAGCGACCATGCTAACTAAGGATCTCCTACAATCAGGATGGCTCTGATACCAAGTCTATGGGCCCCCTGGATTAATCCTCCGAGAATCCCTGTTATGCATACAACCATGATCCCATGGTCAGTTAGTCGTGGCACATAACCGACAAGTATCAAAGTAAACATCCAATACATAACGAATACATGTCATACCTTATTTGCCATTATGGATACACCGATCAACATCAGTGGAACTTCATTAAGCGTAGAGCCCGAGCCATGCCTTAACCTACAAGCAACTGACTGGGAGAACGTCCTAGCTCGCATAGTCGTCCACTTCACCTTCTTATCGATATCTGACCAAGTTAATAGCCAGGGACAATGCCAGTGAGTACTTTGAATGTACTCGCAAACCGCCTTAAGATGAAAGTAATAACAACGACAAGATATGCATTATGGCTATGGTAGTGGGAGGGCTCCAAGAGAGGTTCTTTTCTCAATTAGTTTCTCCTGTAGATATAGCATCTACATATCTTTGTTGGAAACCTTTGTGAACATTTTGGAAACCTTTTTGAAAAGTCTTGGAAAACATTAGGATTGGGTCACCCATTTGTTCCTCCTTTCGGTCATCCCATGACCAAACTCCCTTCCTTCCTTTCCGACCATCCCATGGTCAAAACATTTCCAACGCCATTGCTTTCCGAAATCCCTTTTTAAAAACAAAACCAGCACCGCTCTACATAAGTTTGTCCAACCTGTCCATAACCGCGGACACAGCTATTTGAATAGATTTACACTCTGCAGAGGTTGCACACTTTACCCACACCATCCGAGTACACTACCCTGATCTACACTGATCATGGGTCGAGTAACCGACCAAGACTCTCCGGATGCCCACTCCAATATAAGTGCCTACCCTATGAGTGTTGTTCCCCTCAACACGGGGACGCCCTATATACTTCCCAAGCCCACCAGAGCACATTTTTTTCCACTTCCCAAGTGTGCGCTTTCAATGAGGGGCTCATAGTAACGCGTGGAGGCCCGTAGACCCTTCGTTCCTTCTCCAGGTCGATGTCTCACATGGACCCTTACAGAAGAAGGCCCACCCTCCAGGGATTTTTATCCCCTGTAGTCGTTGCGAGGCAGCTTATACCAGAATAAACAAACATCAAATCCAGCCCTGTCCCATTCTAGAGTAATGTGGTTGCACGGGTTAAGTTGTTATAGCTAAACTGCAAAGAACCGTGTACGTTTTTTTAAACATTTTTCCTCCAGCTTTCCTTCAGCATTTTGTAAAACAAAACCTTTTTCTATCTCAACATATCTTGGGAGGTCCCACCTCACCAAGGTTTTATCATAAAACATTTGGTAAAACTTTTCCGAGGTCTTTCCATCCTATAGCTTTGCTTCGGCTAAATCGGGGTCTCCAAAGGGGTATGGTGTATTACACCATCTGCCATACTAGGGACAAGTAGGTATCATCGAGAGGGTTGTACTTAGTAGTGGCATTGAGTAATGTTTTGGAGGCGCCAAGCCACTACCGGGCATACAACATCATATAGTAAAACAATTTAGTTTTCATAAAACAGTAGATAAAACATGCACAAGTAAAACAGTAGGACAAGGCTTATGAGCAAGAAGGTGGCTTGCCTGATGAGCAGAAATATGGCAATATGTCCCTGGACTTCTTCTTGGAATACCCAATAATACCAATAATAATTACCACTTCTCCTGCTCTCCGATTTTATCGCAACTATCATCGTCAAGATAGCACATGCAAGCAAACAAGGGCACAGTTAACATAAAGCAATACAAGCATCAATACAAGAGGGAGTGGAGAGGGAGAGGGTGCTCTGGGGAGGTAGGTGAGTGGGATAGGAGGAAAATGGGCAGCAAGGGGGAGAGCTGTGCTGGTTTGTGGCCTTATAAACCAAGTGGAGGAGGGGTGGGGTGGACATGGCCTATGGAGCAAGGATGAGGGGTGAAACCAGGGCTGGTATTGATGTGGGCTAAGGGGAAGTGGTTTTCTGGTCGAGCTGCAGGGCATATGGAGTAGGGACAGCTGTTGCAAGGTTTTAAGGGCAAGAAAAAGGGGATGGCTTGTGTCTCCTTCATGGACAAGCACTAGAGACAAGAATTATAAGTTGCTACAGTGATGCTACAGTGGTGGTCAGCCTGGGTGTGTCCTGGTGCTGAGGAGTAGTGCTGGACAAGGTTTGAGAAAGATTTGAGACAGTTTGAGAGTGATGTGCTGTTAGGATCAATCTCTCCATAATTGATGGATAGAAAGTAATTCTTGAAAGTTTACCTTGCCAGGATGAGATAAGGATGCTGCTAGATGGGTAATGTTAAGATGCATCTCCAAGATTTATTTGGGATTTTTCAGAGAATTCTAGATGCACTTTATATCAATTATTCAAATAGTGCAGAAATTGTTTTTAGGAATTTATTTGATATTTTTGAATTGGACATGTGGAGTTTTTGATGTGAGATGGTCCCAAAGGTTAATACACACCTAGGGGAATTTTCCCAAGATTTATTGTGGCTTGAAAGTATTTAAAACAATTATTATTCCATTTCTGCCATTTAAGAAAATAGGCAAAAAGAAATAATAAAAGTCTTCAAAAATATTTATTTTTGAGGTGGGGAGATAGAGTATGATATATGTATCTCCATTGAGCTAAAAGTTGGGGAAGTGTTTTGGCAAAACCAAACTTTCCATTAGGAAAGGAGTTTTGGAGTTTTTGTCTATTAAAGAGATTAATTAGATTTGGAGCCATAATAATTATGGATAACATTTGATAAATCTTGATGATCAAGGTATATGATGTAGACAAGGTGTATAAAGCATTTGCAACCTTGGGATTGGACAATCCAAGTTGATTTTGGTGAAAACTAGAGATTAAGGATCTAGGGTAAGATTGTTTTCATGCCACCAAAACCTTGTTGGACCTTGGAGCTCAAGGATCCCCTTGGGGCATGGGATATATGGATGGATAGACCAAGTGAGGTAAATCAACATGGTATATAGGTTTGAAGTTTGATCTTTCTTGAGTTCACCAAGAATTGATTTCCAACTTTGAATAAAATAAGCCTGCCAAAGCAGATTATCAACTAGCCTTCAAAACCTTGTGGGTTTAAGAAGAACAAAGATCCACTTGGAACAAGTGAAGTAGGTATTGGTATACCTATATGATTATATCACAACCTTGCAAAGAGTTGGTCAGTAGAAGGTTGGATGATGGTGTGAGCTGCTGTCAAAGTAGGTATGTTGATAAGATTTGCAGGAAAAGTTATTTTCTTGCCTGCAAAACCATCAAGAACAAGTGGGTTGTATGATGATATAACCAAGGGAAAGAGTGGTCCTTGGTAGTACTTAGGATGGTTAACATGATTGTTCAAATGCATTTTCAAAAATGCACAAGGGTTGAGAAAAGGAGACATTCAAAAAGGTGATGTTGAAACATATTCCAGACTTAGCCAAATTTGGCAGATTTAGGGTTTTTGACTAGAATGTGGGTGGTGATGATTTTGATGGGATGCAAGGTACCAAAGCATCATCAAGTGGATGATGTTGAAGGGTAGAGGGAGTAGAAAGGATCCATTCTTGATATTGGTCTTCATTGACTTGGAAGCTTCTAGATTAGATCTCTTCAGAATTGATTTGGTTAAGGGTTTTAGATGATCACCAAGTGGCTAGAGATCGGATCCAGCTTTGTTAACTTGCTTAAGGTGGATAGGATTAATTAGATGCTAGAGGATGAGCCCTTATGGTAGCTCATTTAGTTCCTAAGCAAACAATTCAAGCAGCAGATCAAGGCAATTCATCTTAGCAGATCAAGACAACTCGTGTTTTAAGCAAAACAAATCCAATACTAGGGTTACCATCAGGCCTAGCTTGAGGTAAGGATGGATAGGTGGAAAGGTTGGGTTTTGAATAAGATGAGAGTTCTTGGCATCTATACCAAGAGTGGAATTCAAAATCTCTATGAAAAGGTTTTGGAAAACCTAGAGGTAAGAGTAGTTGAAGGTTCTGTCTTGAAAACATAAGGAGATAGTATTCTATAACTCTCCATAGTTTGATCAATAGAAGCTACTAAAATAGTTGGTTTGCAAAGGATTCTTGGCTTAGGTTTTTAAATGCCAGAACATTTTGAGAATATGGAAATTAAGCCAAGACAGGTTTGGGAAGTAGCTTTTGTCAACTGGTGTTAAGGTAAGGAGTATATCACCTAATACACACTCATACACATAAACATATTCAAACAACAGGAAAACACTTCATCACTAAACAACAAAAAGTTTTTGTTCCCCCTGATTTTTGCATTCTGGACAACTAATCAGGGTTGCTGAAATTGGGATGTTACAATCATCCTCTCGATCCATTGGTTCAAACTCCTCTCGATCCATTGGTTCAATCTCCTCTGCATTTGGTTCAATCTCCTCTCGATCCATTGGTTCAACCTCCCCTGCATTTGGTTCAATCTCCTCTAGATCCATTGGTTCAATCTCCCCTACATTAGGTTCAATCTCATCTGCATTTGGTTCAATATCCTCTTGATCCGTTGGTTCAATCTCTATTGTATCTATTGCTTCATTCTCCTCTCGTTCAAATACTTCATTCTCATCTGCATTTGTTGCTCCCGCTGAATCATCCATTCCATAAGTTGGGTCCCATGCATTTTTACAAAGCCTAGCAATGTGACCTAGATCCCACAATGTTTGCACTTACGCCGTCGAGGTGGTGCACCACCCTCTACACTAGCTCTCATCATATTCTTCCTTGGCCTACCTGCTGGTCTAGTAAAAACAAGAGGGTATAGCTTGAAGCATGGACCCACTTCCATCCATTGCTATTTTCCCAACAAGGCTGGAACATTCTGAGCATATGCTGTGCTAAATTTGTCAACGGGTTTCCTACGGAGCTACCATTGCCTGCTGATGGCTCAAAATATATTCGAGCTCGTTGGAGAACCCCAAGAGGAAGGTATGATGACCTAGCAGCAAGTTTTCCCTCTGTTATGAAACCAAGGTTATCGAACCAGTAGGAGAAAGGAAACACCTCCAAGGTGTTGTTTCCAACTTGGAATCCTGCACAACACAACCACAGAACTTTGCCCCCAACTTACAGTGAGGTTGTCAATCTCACCGGTTTTCCTGAAAACAAAGGATTAAACGTATTGTGTGGAAGATAGTAATTGCTTGCAGAAAGTAAACAAAAAACAGTAAATAGCTTGTAGATTGATGGAAAAAGAAAGGACCGGGGTCCATAGTTCACTAGTGGTGATTCTTCTTAAGATAGATGACATGTTGGGTGAACAAATTACAGCGGGGCAATTGACAAACATCGAAAAAGCATACATGCATATACTAATCATCTTGACTCCAGTGAGATTTGATGGGGCATTACAACATTATACATAGACCGTAATCCAACTACATCTATGAGTAATAATCCACCTTCAGGTTATCATCCGACCCCCCTCCAGTATTAAGTTGCAAGCAACAGATAATTGCATTAAGCAAAGTGTGTAAAGTAAACAATACGATTGTTCTATTAACAAAGGATTGCTGTTTTCTCCCTAGTAGGAACAACACATCTAGTACCTTAGAGATTTCTGTCACTTCCCCAGATTACTAGAGGCATGAACCCACTAACAAGCATAAATATTCCCTCTTGGAGTTGCTAGCATCTACTCGACCAAGATAGCTACTAACAACGGAGAGCATGCAAGATCACAAATAACAAAGACATGATAGAATCAATAATCAATTTGTAATAGCATCTCAATATCCATCGGATCCCCATGAACACAACATGTAGGATTACAAATAGATGATCTTGATCATGAACGGAGCTCACAAGATCTAAACATGGTAGGACAAAGGAGAAGAACCAACCATCTAGCTACTACATGGACCCGTAGTCCAGGGATGAACTACTCACGCATCACACCGGAGGTAGTCATGGTGATGAAGAAGGCCTCTAGGGTGATCTCTCCCCTCCGGTAGGGTGCCGAGAAGAGCTTCAGATCCCTCCTGGTCTAGGGATGGAGATGGCGGCGGCTAAAGACTCTTTCGTGGAAATTAGATCGGGTACTTAGGGTTTCTGTATCGAAGGCTTCTTATAGGCGAAACGGGAGGCCGAGGGGGTGCCCGAGGCGGCTGCACCACCCCTAGGCGTGGGCCAGGCCTGGCCGCACGGCCAGGTGGTGTGGATGGCCCCTGGCCTCTCTTCGTCTCATCTTTTGGCTCCGTGTTCCCCTCGGTGAAATATTGACTTTGCCCTTTGTCCCGTCCAATTCCGAGAATATTAATTTTCTGACTTTTCTGGAACCAAAAACAGTAGAAAACAGGCAACTGGCACTATGACATCTTGTTAATAGGTTAGTCCCAGAAATATGTGTAAAAATACTCCAAAGTGTGGACAAAACATAAGAAAGTAGATATAAAACAAGCATGGAACATCAAAATTTATAGATACGTTTGCAACATATCAACATCCCCAAGCTTAACTCCTGCTCGTCCTCGAGTAGGTAAGTGATAAAAAGAAAGAATAATTTTTGAGGTGACATGCACCATCACAAACTTGATCAAAGTATTTGTAAAACATTGATAGCTGGGATCATAGTACTTTAACATAGCATGAAAGATATAGTTCTAACAATAAGACAGAGCAACTATGTTGTAGCATTAAAAGGTACAAACAAAAGGTTCATGAATAACAATGCTTTGCAAGACGTTTGTTTGTTTCACATAAAGAAAACATAATGAGAATGGTATTCAGCTTGTCCCTCATAGTGTAGCGAAACATAAATGCATATGACACCTTCAAAGTTCATAAGGGTGACTAGATACAAATAGTTTAAGAACAAGCAATATCAAAGTTATGAATCAATCAACAAGACTTGGGACAATGCACATTAAACTAAGAATGACCACTATGCTCTCTCAATAGGTGCATAAAGATAGAAGATAGAGACTCAACATAAAAGTGAAAGAAAGGCCTTCATAGAAGGAAGCAGGGATTCAAGTCTCATAAAGAGATTCCAAAAATTATGTTACTTATTAGCTTTCAGCTCTCATTGCCCCTATCATAAGCATCTTTAGGTGATTAAGGTTAAAATGACACAACTAAGAGGATATGCTTGACAAGTTATAAGTTGAAATCTCATGCCCCTTGCTTACGAGTATCGAACCTCATGCTACACAACTTCAGTCACAAGTAAGCTCTTGTCATTGTAAGTACATATGTATCATAGAGAACCGCCAACGGGGTACCCCTTGCCCCATGACACAGGAGCTATCCCATATCAAAATGACACGGCAACAGACAATGTGCATCTCAGCGATCTTTTTATTTGCTATTTGCATAGATTTTATTGAGGATGCTTCATAGAATTATCATTATGGTTATGCTGCAAGTTTCCACCATGATTAGGCATGGATTAGGCTAGAGGCCCAGACATTTCTCTAACACACATACAAACTCCATGATCTTACAAGTTCCCCTTTTATTTCACACCGCCGAGATCCATAAGCAAAAGAATCATGATATCAACGGAATAATAAGTGCAATGTTGAAAGAGTTACCCATGATACATGGTTCTGCTAACTTCAAATTATAAAGCACAAGCATATACGCAACAAAGATGGACACAATGGTTCAAGATTATTAAGTGCAAGAAAGTAAAGTGTGCCATCAAGTTTGTGAGAGCTTTAATCACTAATTTTCACATAACAAGTTCAATTTGGAAGGTAGATAAAATCATGAATATACTTGGAATAGCAAATGCTAATAGGTAGGTATGGTGGACTCTTTGGAATAACTTGATTTTATTTGGAGTTGGATGCATAAGTGGAACTCATACTTGGTTATGGAGGCTAGCAAAAGACTGGGAGCGACCAACTAAGAGAGCAATAATAGCCATAATCATGCAAAGCAACAAAACATCATTAATTAAAGAATAAAGTGATATTACAAGTCGAAAACTAAATGATCATAGAGGCTATGGTGACTTGGGATAGTCTTAACATGGTGTGAGCATGCGCCAAGTCAACCCAAATAAAGCATCAAAGGAGAATACCACAATACTATGCTTTAATATGCTAAAACAACGCATGATTCTTTCAAGGCACATTAAGCAATCTCAATTGTTTATAACATGTAATGATACATCAAAAATCACTAAGCATAAAGCTAAAACATTATCAAGCATGACATGACAAAGCATAGGCCACAGTAAAAAACAAGCTCCTTTTTACCACTTAAGCATGAACTTTACCTACTCTTTTCCAATCCAAACCAACTTATTTGAAAACTAATGTATGAATGAGGGGGTCCAAACAATTTATTCAAGCAAACTAAGAAAACTAAGAAAACTAAAATAAAGATGCTCCAAGAACAACACAACTATGCATGAAACAATAAAAATGAAGCGTTTGGAAGAAACCAGAAATTTTTATTGATGAAGAGGGGGATGCCTTGGGCATCCCCAAGCTTTCACGCTTGTACTTCTTGGATATTTCTTGGGGTGACACGCGTGGCATACCCAAGCTTGAGCTTTAGTCCATCCTTCATCTCATTACTCATTCCTTCCATACACCTGAAATTTTTCCTTCATACAAAACTTCACACAATCTTTATTAGCAACATTAGTGCACTCAAGATAATAGGTCTTAAGGTTCAGTTCTAACACCAAATAAACTTCCATTAAAACACTATCTACTATAGCACTTCCCTCAAAAAGCTCAATTCCCTAGAAGAACTCAAAAAGGAACCAACAAGAAGCAAATACAGAAAATGGCAGAAATCTGTCAAAACAGACCAGCAGGTAAAGACGAATTTTTTCGAAGACCTTATGTTGCTCAAATCAAAAAGTGTTGAACTAACGAAAGTTAGATAACAACCTGGGGCAGAAGAAAAAATATTGACGCCTCAAAAAGACATTCAGAGATTTTACACGAATTTTTACGGTGAAGCACATAAATCTGTTTCGGGACAGCAACTTTCCCAATCACTACTTCTCTCTCATTAGAGGTTACTGTTGGCACAAAAAGCAAAAAAAAGGATAAGGAGCAGTTATTACATAGGTAATAACTTCCAAGACTCATCTAAATCTTTTGGGTTATCTCCCAATAAGTACTTTTCTTTAACGCCTTTAAGTTAGGCATAAGAAGCAAGAAAAGAATCAAGTATTCTCAAATGAAGAAGCATTAAGATTGATACCCGAAATATCTTCAACAAGGCAAGGTATATCATCCAAATAGGTTCTAGAGGATCCTCTCTCAATGCTCTTGGGTTCACTATTTTCATCAAACGGGTTTTCAGGAGCAATCCAATCAAAATTCTTTTCTAAGGCTTCATGCATTCCTACAAGTTTAAAAGGTATTGGTATCTTAATTTCCTCCCCATTAGGTTCGGTTTGTCCATCTTTTCTCGTGTACCAATAACATCTACACATGAGCCTAGCATATTAAAACAATCAAAGACTTTTCTAGCTTCCTTAGCAACATCATAGAATTCTTTAAGCAAGGTTTCCAGAATAAAATCACTCTTTTCAGGGTCCTCAATTTCTTTAAGTTTAAGAAACATTACTTGAATTATGGGGTTAAGGTTAACAAACCTAGCTTCCAACATATGAACTAAAGAAGCTGCAGCAATTTCGTAATTTGGAGCAAGTTCTGCAAGGGATCTATCCTCAATATCCTCATGTTTACTAACATGATTAAAGAATTCTTCAATATTATATTTTCCAATTATAAAGCCACTACCTATTGAAAGGTATTTTAGGGTGAAATTAGGGATCAACATGGTGAGCTAGGAACTAGGTAACAACTATAGAAAGAACTAATTTATTTTGCGTTTTTGATAATTAACCAAACTAGTACAACTAATTTTTTGTGTGTTTTTGATAAAGAAACAAGCAAACAAAGCAGAAATAAACTAAGCAAAATGAAATAAACAAAGTAAAGAGATTGGTTATGAGGGACTCCCCCTGTGAAGATGTCCTTGACTCCCCGGCAACGGCGCCAGAAAAAGAGCTTGATGGCTCAAAATATATTCGAGCTCGTTGGGGAACCCCAAGAGGAAGGTATGATGAGCACAGCAGCAAGTTTTCCCTCTATTATGAAACCAAGGTTATCGAACCAGTAGGAGAAAGGAAACACCTCCAAGGTGTTGATTCCAACTTGGAATCCTGCACAACACAACCACAGAACTTTGCCCCCAACTTACAGTGAGGTTGTCAATCTCACCGGTTTTCCTGAAAACAAAGGATTAAACGTATTGTGTGGAAGATAGTAATTGCTTGCAGAAAGTAAACAAAAAACAGTAAATAGCTTGTAGATTGATGGAAAAAGAAAGGACCGGGGTCCATAGTTCACTAGTGGTGATTCTTCTTAAGATAGATGACATGCTGGGTGAACAAATTATAGCGGGGCAATTGACAAACATCGAAAAAGCATACATGCATATACTAATCATCTTGACTCCTGTGAGATTTGATGGGGCATTACAACATTATACATAGACCGTAATCCAACTGCATCTATGAGTAATAATCCACCTTCAGGTTATCATCCGACCCCCCTCCAGTATTAAGTTGCAAGCAATAGATAATTGCATTAAGCAAAGTGTGTAAAGTAAACAATACGATTGTTCTATTAACAAAGGATTGCTGTTTTCTCCCTAGTAGGAACAACACATCTAGTACCTTAGAGATTTCTGTCACTTCCCCAGATTACTAGAGGCATGAACCCACTAACAAGCATAAATATTCCCTCTTGGAGTTGCTAGCATCTACTCGACCAAGATAGCTACTAACAACGGAGAGCATGCAAGATCACAAATAACAAAGACATGATAGAATCAATAATCAATTTGTAATAGCATCTCAATATCCATCGGATCCCCGTGAACACAACATGTAGGATTACAAATAGATGATCTTGATCATGAACGGAGCTCACAAGATCTAAACATGGTAGGACAAAGGAGAAGAACCAACCATCTAGCTACTACATGGACCCGTAGTCCAGGGATGAACTACTCACGCATCACACCGGAGGTAGTCATGGTGATGAAGAAGGCCTCTAGGGTGATCTCTCCCCTCCGGTAGGGTGCCGGGAAGAGCTTCAGATCCCTCCCGATTTACGGATGGAGATGGTGGCGGCTATAGACTCTTTCGTGGAATTTTGATCGGGTACTTAGGGTTTCTGTATCGGAGGCTTCTTATAGGCGAAAGGGGAGGCCGAGGGGGTGCCCGAGACAGCTACACCACTCCTAGGCACGGTCCAGGACTAGACGCGGGTCCAGGTGGTGTGGCCGGCCCCTGGCCCCTCTCCGTCTCGTCTTATGGCTCCGTGTTCCCCTCGGTGAAATATTGACTTTGGCCTTTGTCCCATCCAATTTCGAGAATATTCATTTTCTGACTTTTCTGGAACCAAAAACAGCAGAAAATAGGCAACTGGCACTGTGGCATCTTGTTGATAGGTTAGTCCGAGAAAGATGTGTAAAAATACTCTATAGTGTGGAGAAAATATAAGAAAGTAGATATAAAACAAGCATGGAACATCAAAAATTATAGATACGTTTGCAACGTATCAGCTGGTATGGCATGTCCTATCAACCAAACTCACTAAATACCTCCATTGCCTATCTTTACTATCAGTGTACTTTACTTCAGCCTCCATTCCTCTTCTAATGCATTTCATCTTCAATTGTTTTTCCCTGGCATGCAAGGCCTTAATCAAAGATGGGAGGATGAGATGGCCAACATATACTGTTGATGCAATTCTTTGATGCAAATCGATCTTTATCATGATCATCTACATAATCTTAGCAAATATTTGCTACAACATAAGCCCTTTCAATGACGTGACCTTTGCATTGAAACTCTCTGCAAGGTTACTTGTTACATAGTCTACCTTGGAAATTTCATTGAATTGGCTTCTTGACCACACCATTCCATGATGTGCATCCAAGTAGTCCTTCACCGCAGGTTTTTGTTTATACAACACTTCCAAATGATACAGATGCTTCCTCAAACCGCATGTGTATGAAGCTGGCCATAGGTTGTCAGTATAAACTTTACCCTAGAATTTCTTTGTAAAATTCTGCACTAAGTGTCGCATACATGCCCTATGCTCCACTCCGAGGAATACTGCTTCTACAGCATTCTCCAAACCTTTGAAGCGTCCGTGTGGATAGTAAGTCCTGGTGGATGACATATAAGGTCGCGCAAATTCTCCAGAAACCAAGTACAACTTTCCTCTGACTCAATCTCCAAAACTCAAAAATCAATAGGGAACATCCAATTGTGACCATCAACTACAGTAACCGCTACTAGCTGTCCTTTAAATCTGCCATGAAGAGATGTTGCATCCATGGCCAAATAAGGCCTACAACCATCCAGAAACCCTTGCCAGCAAGCTTTGAAACAAACAAAAGCCCTTCTAAAGCACTCCTTCTCCTTTGTCTTCCCTCTTATTTTGTACTAAACTTTATGCCTGTCTATCTATACAACACTACCTGGATTAGCCATCTCCACTCTAGCTTTGAAGTTGTAAAGCAACAGAAAACTTTCATTCCATGGACCATTGATCCTATCAAGAACCATTTCCTTTGGATAGAATATCCTCATGTAAGGTACTGTAATATTAAACTTTTGAGGAACTTCTTTTATGAGCGCTGTTGCACTAAGTGATGGGTTCGCTCTCATCCAATCCATGATTGCATCTAGCAACCACCTAGTCTTTGCTAGTTTTATTTTGTCCTTTGGCTGTCCCCTTTGAGGTGGACAAGAATGTTAAAACCAGTTACTTTTTATCTGAAACATAATGAAAATGTCAGATATAGTTAACAAACTGTACACAATGATCTAAAATACACAACTGGATGTAATACCTGAACTAAACTGCTCTTGAGCATAGTGGATGCATGCATCTTCCACCTACACCTCTTGTATGGGCACTTCACTATGAACCTTGCCGGCTCACTCTTAATAACATCATAATCATTATTGGTGTGGATGTAAATATGTAGTAAGGGCATTACGACAGTCCCGCATCGTTTCAAATATGATGCCTTCTGAAGTCTTAGGATCGTTTCTGTCCCACTCAATTACTGGCAAGTCCTCACCATCATACTTGGCTAAAACGAGACTGTCATTGTTCTCCGCATTCTCTTCATCATCAGTGCCATCAAATTTGGCACTATGGGTCATTTCCTCCGTGTATTGATCCTCTAGTGCATGTTTACTGAATCTATCTACCAATTCAAGAAACATCAACTCATCCTCATCATCTAGTGGAGGCGCTCCCTCATTAGGCTCTGATTCATCCTCCACATCGGCCACATGAGAGATTTGGCTTACACTCGTAGTGCAAACAATGGTATTGTTGTGGACCTACAAGGAGCGTAGGGGCGCACACTATTAGCAGAGATAGCAGAGGCACATGATGCCCGACCACCTGATGATGCCTGACCACCAGATGATGCTTTAATCCTCTTTCCAGTAAGTTCAACTTTAGGTTGCACATGGAGACGAATTCAACCAAAACGTTTGGCAGCATTCAAAGAGAAAAGCATTACCAGATCAGCTTCGCTAGTTAGTGTGAGTAATCTTTTCTCACTAATGTTGAAATTTTGCAAATCAACTGAATCTCCATTGCTCTAGGGGAATTTAGAATAAATTTTATATTTCAAATCTATGAGAGTTATGAAGGTTGCAACCACCGCTAGGAAGTAAAATCTAGAGAGATACTGTTCACAACCACGAATTACACTAGTATCCAGTTTAACCGCCTGCTGAAACGCCAGCGCTAGGTCAATCCTATTCGAAAAGCAAGGAAGTTCGTTGAGCACCAGCAATTCACGCTCAACTACTGCATATAATCAATCCACAAAGGGAAATGATTCTTACCCAGATGGAATCCATGCATTAGATCCCTCCGATTCCACCCAATCTTCTCCGCGCTCGACAGGGAGGACCGGTACACCAGCCGAAATTGCATACTATTCCACAAAAGGAGTATATCTAGCGGGGGTGAGAGTGGAGACGGAGGTGGAGTGGGCTCCACGGCTAGGGGGAGGGGAGACTAGGCGGCCGAGGATGACATAAGGTAGGAGGGCACGACGGCAGGGGAGCGGAGGGGCGGTGTGGGAGCTGTACTAGGCTTGGAGGAATCGAATGCTTTGGGTGAGCGAGAATGGCTAGTCCGACGTGTCTCCATGCGGCCCCAACCTGCACCATGTATGCAAGACCTGTCCCAACGCGGCCCCACCCTTCACCACGTATGCAAGACCTATCCCAACGTGGCCCCACCTGTCATCATGTAATGGTCGAGCTCATGTAACGTAACGCTCAACGCACGACCCGCCCCAACGCGGTCCCACCGATCAGCATGTAACAGTCAAGCCTTTTACCTGACGGGATCCCTCCGTTCGAGTGCCTGTGAGGGTTTCAGAATAGAGGGAGGGGAAAAATGAGGAAAAGTTAAGCTGCTAGGGAAAACTTAGTACAACCAACGAACCAGGGGCACGAAAATGGAAATCCCTATATTATATTCCATGTTTATGATGAATGTTTACTTCTCATGCTATAATTGTGTTAACCAGAAACATTAATACATGTGTGTTTAATAAACAAATAAAAGGTTCCTAGTGATGCCTCTCATTAGACTAGCTTGTTGATTAACATATGATCAAGGTTTCCTCATCATGACATTGGATGTTGTTAATAACAAGGTCATACCATTGATTGAATGATGTGATGAACATACTCCCAAAGTATAGTAACATGACCAAGCCATTATGTTTAGACTACTATAACATTATTCAAAGTAACCCTAATCCTCAGACCATGAGATCATGTCAATCACTGACTCCGGAAGAGTATTTTGATTGCATCAAACGTCACACCATAACAGGGGTGATCATAAAGGTGTCATCAGATACTTGGAAAGTGTTAGTTGAGGATCGTGGATCAAGAGTGGGATTTGTCCATCCTAATGACGGATAGATATACTCAGGGCCCTGATACATTGCAAATGTATCTTTCATTTTTGATGTTCCATGCTTGGTTTTATCTACTTTCTTGTGTTTTGTTCCAACTTTGGAGTACTTTTCATATGATTCCTTGGACTAACCTATTAACAAGATGTCACAGTGCTAGTTGCTTGTTTTCTGCTGTTTTTGGTTACAGGAAAGTCAGAAAATGAATATTCTCGGAATTGGACGGGACAAAAGCCAAAGTTCCTATTTTCCCGGAAGACTCACGGAGCCAGAAGGAGAGTCGGAGAGGGGCCACAGGGTGGCCACACCACCCCTTGGCGCAGGCCAGCCCAGGCCGCGCCAGGGCATGGTGTGGGCCCCCTAGCCAGCCACCGACCTTGCCTCCTTCGCCTATAAGAGCCTCCCGATACCAAAACCCTAGGAGGTCAATCAGAAATCCACGAAAAGTTCTCTACGCCCACCGAAGGGAGATTCAGGGACGAAAGTCTACGTTAAGCACCCGGATGGGGAAGTGCCCCCGAAGCCATCTCCATCAATCTCCACCACCATCTCCATCGACGTTGCTGATTGCCATGATGAGGAGGGAGTAGTTCTCTCTCGAGGCTAAGGGTTCTACCGGTAGCTATGTGTTCATCTCTCTCTCTCTCTATGCATGATCTTATTGAGATCATGAGCTTGTAATCTATAGAGCTACCTTGCTACTCAAGTGCTTTAATAGATCTCTGCTCTCCCCATGTGCGTGAAAGTGACAGCGTGCACACCATGGTGGCACTTAGGCTAGAGATTACAAATATTTGTTATCAGTTATATTTGGAGTTGGATGTCTTTATGAAATTGTGGTGTTTGTTGGAACCATCTAGTGCTCAAGGTGACAGTGTGGGGTTTTCTAGATGGGAAAGACTTACTTTGAGGTGTGCTGTTATAGCCCTACCATCGATTAGAGTGTCCAACCGGAGAGTAGTTAAGAGTAGTATCATAAAGAAGAATATATTTATATGAGAGTGTTCACTAGTGAAAGTATGATCCCTAGGCCTTGTTTCTAAGCACTGAAACACCGTTTGCTATTAGATCTGTTACATGTTTGCTTGCTTCCTTCTTTATTTTAGTTTTCCTTTAGTCTTTTCCCACGTCAACCACACGCCATCAAGATATTTTCTATCACCATTACCACTTATAATTATCTATACCACTTGTATTTCACTATCTCTTCACCGAACTAGTGCACCTATACACCTGACAAGTGTATTGGGTGTGTTGGGGACACAAGAGACTTCTTGTATCTTGATTGCAGGATTGCTTGAGAGGGATACCTTTGACCACTTCCTCCCTGAGTTCGATAAACCTTGGGTGATCCACTTAAGGGAAAACTTGCTCCTGTTCTACAAACCTCTGCACTTGGAGGCCCAACAACTGTCTACAAGAATATAAGTGCGTAGGCATTAGGCCCTCCCGGTGATATCACATTAACATAGCTTGCAAGCAAGTGATAACAATCACTAAGAATGTTATATCACGGGAACAAGAAAAGAGTACTTGTCAGTAATGGGATCAAACTAGGTATGAATGGTACCAAATGATCGGATGCCGGACAAGTAAAATATCGTGAGACAAAAGGAATTGGTTACTGTGAATAAAAGTTCACGCGCTCACTAAGTCATCGCATGAACTGGTGGGAGTCATTATGGATCTCTAGGTCCCGCTAATGATTCTTGATTGGAGAATTTCTCGATCATGTCCACATAGTTCGCGACCCATAGGGAGACACACTTAAGGGTAGTCGATGCAATTGAGTGGATAGGGAACACATGAGAAGCTAATGGACATCGCAGGAATTTGTTCTAATAAATCTGTTGTAATGGTATCGGTGTATCAGAATAGCATCGGGGATAGAATTGTTAATGTGTTCATTAAATGAAGTGTTCATTAAATGAGTGGCATTAAATCAAGTGAATCAAAAGTGGTTTTAATAAATAGACTCTTGATTTTTGAGTGGAGAATAAATGGGAGAAAGTGGAGAGTGTTTTTATGTGAGTGGAGAGCCCACCCATATAATTGAGGAAGACGTGGGGCAGCCATATGGCTGTGCGCCTAGCCCCCTTGGGACGCCCCTCACCTATAAAAGGCCCCCTCCTCTCATCTCTCTCAACACACTCACCTCTCCTCTTATATGCCCTTTGGTTGGCATCTTCCTCCCCTTCTATCCTTGTCCAATGACACGAGCAAGGTGCTTAAGCGAAGCCCTGCTTAAGATCTTCTCCACCATCATCACCACCATGTCGTAGTGTTGGTGGAGTTCCCAAGGATCCACTACTTCGGCTCCCGAGATGGAGTGATGGACAGAAGTCATCGACACACCATATGTGTGACCGACTACAGAGGTGATACATGTGTGGCACTGTCATCGCATCCTTGAGGATGGTCGTGTACACTCTACAACAACCACTTTTGTTTGCAGGAATGTTATCCCGCCTTATGGTCTTCGAGGGTGAGTCCATCTGAAACCGTTACAAGTATCTCCTAGATATGATCTTGGTGGTTGCAACCGTAGGATTTTTTTTGTTTTCCATGCAACAAACCCCATCAGTGGTATCAAAGCCATGTCTATGCGTAGATACTTTGTATGGTTAGAACACATATGAATATGTGGGCGCTAATAATCATTTTATTTCATCCTTCATGTATTTTGGATATTTGCGACATAGTGGGATGAAGCGGCCCGAACAAACTTTACATTTCCTCGCACATGAGACCCGTTCCATGCTTGACATGCAACTAGTTTTGCATAAGTGGCTAGCGGGTGTCTGTCTCTCCCACTATAGTTGATATGTGATTTACAATGGGTTACTAATAATTTGATTATCATTGTTGTGGTTCCTTGTTCGTAGGTAAGAACGGTTCTATCTTCAAAAGCCCAAAGCCACGTAGAAAATATGCAAAAGATAAATTAGAACCGTCTAGTTTTATTTTTCCTGGGCATGTGTCATGATATGGTAAATGTTATAATTATAGTATGGTGAGATACTCTCGGGAATTATAACAAAGTGGGAGCACCATAGACCTTGGAGCTACACAAATGGAATGATAGAGATCATACCATGATGCACAAGATAGTGATCAAGTGCAAGAACCATATCATATCACTTTATGCATATGATGTTTGTTTGCACCCTATTTTGCTTATGTCTAGCTTAGAACTTTGTTGTAGCATTATAAGATGATCCCTCTCACTAATATCAAGATAATAACATGTTCTTCCTTAGTATGCACCGTTAAAAAAGTTCGTCGTTTCGAAGCACCACGTGATGATCGGGTGTGATAGAATCAACATTCACATACAATGGGTGTAAGACAGTTTTACACACGCGAGTACTAAGGTTCTTATTAGCGAGCCTAGCATGTATAGACATGGCCTCAGAACATGAACCTAAAGGTAAATCACAAGTCATATGAATGATATGATGTCCATATGATGCTCGCCATTGGGGTTGCACCACCACTCGTGGTGATCAGTCATGGTGTAGTGAATTTGGTTCCTGTAATCACGAAAACGACTCGAGGGATGTTGTTTTGAGTGGGAGTTAAATTTAGTAATTTGGATTAATTTGAACTCAATTTATCATAAATTAAATCAAAGTGAATTTGCATAGTTCATTGTAGTTATTGGCATTCATTTACTACCTTGTTTTTAGATATAATTGAGATAATAGAACTATAGAATTCTGGAATTTTACTTTATGAACTGGTATCGTATTGTATGAGTGTCAATTTAAAGTTTAAGTACTATTGTAAACTTTCAGCAAAACCTTACTTATTCCGTGAAATTCAATAAATTGTATTGAATCAAGAGTAACAAATTCCATTGTTAGTATCTATGTATCATGCTTGCCTCCATGGTTCTTGATATTGGAAATTGTTTTAATATCAACGTTATCTAGGAGCTGAAAATTATTTTAGAAACCATTATATGTAGAAGATATTGTGATTTATGAAACAATGTCTTAGTTGCAATATGATAGAGTATAATTTAATAAAATACATATTCTCGTATTGTATGAGAATTTTCAAAGGTTGGGGACACTAGGCGTCCTGATCACCCAAAAGGTTTTGGAAATTAACATTATACTCGCGATTCACCTTTATAAGCTAGAGTAGCTTGATCATGAAAGTTGTCATGATAAGAATGAATAAAATATGTAGGTAAAATATTTACTGCATAAAATGATTACTAAAAGGAATGAAACTTGGAAGAACACCAAACATTTGATGATGGTGATCTACATCAAAAGTGCAAGTTCAAAGGTATTAATATTTGACTATACACGCTTTGGACTATGTGTCATGTGTATGCCACCATAATTGATGTTGATAGATTCTTTTGAAAAGAGAAAAGGAAATGTTGAAAGCAAATCTAAGAAATATTTGATAGAAAAGAAAAGAGTAGAAATGTCCAACTTAGGTATATAAAAGATATACACATTATGGGTGTATTCCTTGCTTGTTAAACAATGTGGTTGTTGGGTGTTGGATACCGAATTGGTTAGTGTGAAATATCACACAGAGCAACACAATTCATGAACTACAATGGCCTAAGTAACTAGCAAGAGAATATGTGATGATGTTCATCGAAAACAAATACAGTGTTATTGTGTTTATCGTTAATATCAAAGCTTCCCTTCAAGATTTGTATTTCAATAATTGTTATTTTGTTCCGGTATTATTAGAATGATGATCGTTCAAATAATCACCGTATTCCATTAAAGATGGATGAACTCTTACAAATCTTGTTGGATAAATCACGTCGATAAACACTGATGCTAAAATGTTGTAAGACGAATGATTAGAAGATCACTTATGAGTAACACTACAGTTTAAATCATACTGGAAAGAAAACATGAAGAAACTCCATGTTGATGGAATTTTGGTGTCTATTTGATTTTTAAATCAGTTGACACTTATGAGAATTTCCTAGAAATGATTTAAATTTTGTTCATAGGACAAAGAGGAACGAACGACTAACTTATTGGGCATTGTGCATATTGATGCATATAGTCCATTATGTGCTTATTGGACATTGTGCATATTTATGCATATAGTCCATTAGGCGTAGCCGTATGTGGTGGATCATTCAAACTTCATATACTTTAACCAAAAATTTGAGTGAATATATGTATATTTACCTAATTTGGGAGAAGTATGAAATGTTTGAAAATGTTCAAATGATTTCAAGATGAAGTGGAAAATCATTGTAACGAGAAAATAAAGAATTTATGATTGGATCATAAAAGGAAATATTTGAGTTACAAATTTAGCAAAAACACCTAAGATTCAAGGAATTGTTCCATATATTTATGTTTCCCGATAAACCATAGAAGTATGGAGTATTCGAGAGATGTAGTCAAACCTTGTTTGACATGACAGGATCAACGATGTTATTTATAAAATTACCATTATATTATGAAGATTAAGCTTTAGTGACTACTGCTTTTACACTAAAAAGAGCTCCAACATGATCCAGTGAAATGATACCATATGAGTTATGGATTGGGATAAAACCTAAATTGTCTTTTCTTAAATTTTGGTATGCTAGGCATAAGTAAAATGTTTACAACCAAAGTCGGATAAGAACGTCTTTGTAGGTTATCCCAAAACAATCGTTGGGTATTCCTCCATAATACCAAAGACAAAAGTATTTGTCACTTACAACGTCACGTTTCTTGAGAAGGATTTTTTCGTGAAAAGTTAACTGGGAGGATAATAGAACTTTGATAAGGTTATTAAACTTTAGCTATATGTGTTGAGTTGCGCAACACCGAAAAGTGTCCCAGAGGCAGCCATAATGCTCATGGCTCCCGTGCCTCAAAGGTTTTGGTCATGGAGACCTAAATTTCTATTGAACCGTGTAGGTCGGGTAAATAATCAAATACTAATATTTGATATTATGTCATTATTGTTTGATAATGATGAACCAATTACATGCAAATAAGCGATGATGGGCCCTGACTCCGTCAACTGGCTTGAAGCCATAAAATACTGTAACACCCCAAATTTCTATCTACCTGGCAGTGCTGCCACTCATCTTAAATTTCTACGAAACTAACAACAAGTCAAAATTTTGGCAGCATCTCCTTTGTTTCAAAGGACATCCATGACATGCAAAACACAACTCTATGTATATAACCAATAAAAAAAGTACCACAAAATTCATAAAGCTACGGTGTCCGGCTGGACTTTTGTCCTCTTTCGCTATAAACACTAAAACAATAGAAGCACCCTTCTAGAGATAAGAATAGCAAATTTTTTGAGGCACTGATGGAAGCATGCCAAGGTGAAGTTGACGATCTCTTTAGCGTTTATCCTTCTCTTCATCTTGCCCTATGTGCTCATGCTGCGAGTGCTGCAGGATGATTTAGTTCTGATCAAGTGTTTGCCTTACCGAGAACAGGGCCTATCACAAGAATATTTTTTTTATCGGGCCGATAACTCTGAAAAGATAGATTTCCTATCTTTTCTTTCACCTAGAAGATATTTCGCTTTTTCTATACACCAACATGAATTCACTATCTCGAAAATCGCAATAACCACGGAAATCGAATTCATCTATAATAATGATTGGAAGATCAAAGGCGTCACACCGGATATGGACCGAACTGTCTCACGACGTTGTGAACCCAGCTCACGTACCGCATTAATGGGCAAACAGCCCAACCCTTGGAACCACCTACAGCTCCAGGTGGTGAAGAGCCGACCTCGAGGTGCCAAACCTTCCCGTCGATGTGGACTAGAGATTTTACCCCATAAAAGGAATCATAATAAGGACTTGAAATTAGTGGAAATTATCAAGTAGTACTTTCTTCGTATTCCGATCGAGAGTATGTTCCCATTCACTTGTTAAGGAAATGGCTATAAAGAACAAATTAACCCTTTACCCCTTTTTTTCTTTTAAATTTTTAATACCCCCTACCTAGGAAAGAAGAGTAGGTCGAAAGGGGCTGGTATTTTTCCAAGAAATCTCTAGCCAACCTTCTCGCAAGAGGTTTTTCTTAACACCAATGAATTTTATTAATGCTAGAAAAAACAAATGATGAATTTTTAAAAAGCATCTTAGACTTTCCTTTCCTTCCCTTTCTGGTCGTTAACTGAATTCAGAATCTTTCTATTCTGAATAAACAAAGGATTCAAAATAAAGTAAAGGTAGGCGGGGAATAACCTTATTTATGACAAGTTTCAAATTAGTAAAGTATATCCCTAGGATAAAGAAGAAGAAAAGTGTGCTAATCTCGGCTCCGAAAACTTGCAGTTCTCCCGGTCAACCCTCAAGGACCTAAACAACTCACTTTTCGCCCATGAACAGTTTGTGTCAATGGATTCGTTTGATCAAAAACTTGAGATAACAGATATGTATCAAAAAAGGTCTCATAAGTAGTTATTAATAAAATCGAAGTTGAAGTTGGAGTTACCAAAGTTTGGGGAGTCGGTTTCGATTGACGTATGAATACTCTACGAATAGTTTTTTGAACTGCATGTTGTAAACGACCAAGAGCCATTCTTTTTCGAGAATGCCGCCACTCGGATTTGAACCGACATGCTTGAGCACTGCTTCCTAAGAATAGCGTGTCTACCAATTTCACCATGGCGGCTAACTTCAAATAATGGGTAACTTAAAAGAATAGTAGCTATTATCTCGGGAATCGTCGAGATTGGGAAAGTCTATAAAATTCTGAATTCTCTCATTTCTTAAATTTGTTTAGTATTTAGTAGCCAGGTACAAAAAAATAAAAAGGGCATTTGTTCGAAAACATTCGAGTTTTTTCTATTTTGACTTACTCCCCCGCCACGAGCGAGCGGGACTGGATAAGAGGCTTGTGGGATTGACGTGATTCTTAAGACCACCCTTGCAGTAGGATACCATCTGCTTTGGGTTCTTTATTATCAGTTCGACTCTATTTGAGAGACCCCACTTGCTTATTGCAATTCAAAATTGAATTGATTGTATCGTTGAGGTATTTCCAATTCAATCCGAATAGCTATTACATTAAAGAAGAAAAGAAACTAATAGAAGTCGAAGACGCAGAATGGTAGTGAATAGAAAGAAAGATTCTTCTGATTTTCTTGTTCCTAAAAATATTCTATCTATTAACTAAAAAAAGTATTCCAATGAAAAGATTGAAAGTTTTTGGTAGTTATAGAATTCTCATACTTCCATACTTCTTCGACCCGAATACAAAAAAAAAGTAAGAAAAAATATAGAAAGGCTGATCCAAATTTAGTGCTGTATTGGATTCATAGGATTCTCTTTTGATAATGGAGTGACAGATAATGGAATAGGGGGGTTAACCATATTATCAAAGTGGTTCCTTCAAAGACACGAGTACTAAAATAGAGCGACCAAAGGCTTACATGGACAAGCAAATGACTCCATGAAATATGATGAAGTAATAAGGATAAACTGGGAATTATATGTCGTAAAAGTTTCTATGATATATAGTGTAGGAGTGGGCTCCGAAGTGATGGTGATCTACTCCCTCCCATGCATGTCGTTACGCTGAATACCTGAAAACTAAATAAAATCCAAGGAGAAGCAAGAGTGAGTAAAACAATATATTCAGCAAGTACAATTTAGAACTGGAACAACAAAATACAAATTTATTTATTCATAGGAGGCCAAAATCATAAAAACTTCTATGCATCACAGGTTTTACGGTTGGAGCATTCCGGGATATTCACTGTTAAATTTCTCACCGACCTTGCGAAATAGTTAAACACATGAATTGTCACCGACCTAGCTCAAGCTCACAGGAGTAGTTACATAATAACTTAATCACCAACCGCTCCAGAATAGTTACCTGTAACTTTATCACCGCTCTGGCTTAAAATAAAATTCTTGACAACACCTCACAACACGAACACCAAAGAAAAATCCAACAACACACAATCGATAATTCAAAGATGACAAACATATCACAAAGGCTTGTCATGCACTTGCCTTAGGACAGGCGTTCAACTGAAGAACCACTTCCAGCGACCGGAGCTCCAAAACCTGTGGTGGTTAAATCGATCTTAGAAATGGTTTTAAGAGGCAGACAGTCTAAACTATACTTGTACACCAAACTGGTGCTGGAGTTAGGCTAAAAGATATATGAGGATAGCTATCTTGAACCTATATGTACTAAGTCTCGGCAGATCGTTCTGTTATTGAATAACTATACAATTCTCTAATCAACCTAAAGACACCGACTAGGCAGGAGCAATAAACAATGCGTGTACTAATCTCAACCATTATATTCAGTGGACACTTCTTATTAATTATCCTGCATGCAGACATACCAATTTAGATGATTGGTGACTATATTCAAATACTCAATCCATGTACCCTATCAGTATGCTGATCTAGAATAAAATCAGTATGGCAACCTTCTAAAACGGTGACTAATCTACAAAGATTATTTCATTTAAACAAATCAATCGTTTCCGGCCGGCCGACTACACACACTGAACATGCTCTTTGTTCCACACTGACGGACTTAGTACGTTCAAATCCCAGATCATAATAGTCGATGCACATAGTAGCCTTGGCTACTGATCAGAAATAGAATGAATGCATGCAGCTAGTTTCCAATTCAATGTAGCTTATGGCAAGACTCGCACCGTTGTATGAGACAACTGGATTTGGTGCAGACAAAAATACAATCGATCCGTCAACACCAGGGCTGTTTCCGATGGAAAGAATCAGGTACCTGGCAACGAGACCGTGACAGATGGCCGAGCGCACAAGACGGAGGCCGGAAACAACGACCGAAGCTACCAGTGACGGACAACGACATCAATAGCGGAACCCTGGGCGAACGCGGCGGCGGCTGCAGCGTCTTGGGGCTAGGGATCGTTTTGGTTCAAGGTGCCGACTAGCTCTTCACGGGTTTTCTTTTTAATATTTACCTTTTTTCTTTTTCTACTCAGAAACGGAGTCCAGGTTTAGCCCAAACTATTCAATAGCCAAAAGTTTAGCATATCAATTTATTTGACCTCCGATTTGCATAAATTTATACTTTTTTTCAATCAGCTCGACGAGACGAATCCAACCATGGTGTTTGATTCTCCATCCGGCTTATGGTTCAAAAAGTAAAATATTTGGTCAACTACAAAGAAAATACGGGATATTACATTATCCTTCGTTTAATAAAATTCGCCCTCGAATTCTCGCTCACTACTCAACCTAAGAATACTTAAGTTTAGAAGAAACAGATCTACCTACCAATTGTAAATAACTCAGGATAATTCTCTCGTATCACTGACTCAAGTTCCCACGTTGCTTCACGCTCCGTCTGATTTGTCCAAAAACCTTGACAAACTTGAGAGTCTGATGCCTCATTACTCTATCAGCCTCCTCCAAAATTCTTACCGGACGAGTCTCAAAAGTTAAATCTTGCTCAATTGTAATCGGCCCTAGTTTCATTTGCCGTTCTGGATCTCGAAAGTACTTCCTCAACATCGATACATAGAATACATTGTGTACACCTTTCATTGACTCAAGCAACTCCAAACGATACGCCAACTTTCCAAATCGTGTCACTATCTTGAAAGGTCCAATATATCATGGGCTAAGTTTTCCTTTGATATAAAATCTCACAACACCCTTAGTAGGTGATACTCTAAGAAGCACCTCATCACCTACCTGAAATTCCACCTTTCGTCTTTTGGGATCCGCGTAACTCTTTTGCCTGCTCTGTGCTTCCAGCATGTGCTCTCTAATCTGAGCAACCCTCTCAGTGGTCTGTTGGACCCAGTCTGGCCCCGATACTGATTTTACACCCACTGTAGTCCAACAAAGTGGGGATCTGCACTTTCATCCATATAAAGCCTCAAGGGGCGCCTTGCGGATGCTAGCTCGATAACTGTTATTATATGAAAACTCCACGAGTGGAAAATGGTCCTCCCAACTCCCTTACCAAGATAGAACACAACATCTCAACATATCTTCTAAGGTTTAGATCGTACGCTCTGACTGTCCATCAGTTTGAGGGTGAAACGTCGTCCTAAGCCTCAATTCTGTCCCCAATGCACTCTGCAAACTCTCCCAGAACTTTGATACAAACTTAGCATCTCTGTCAGAAACAATGGTTTTCGGAACCCCATGCAACCGTACTATCTCTCGCACATATATCGGTGCAAGGTCGCTTGCTGAGTTTGTCATGCGAATAGGAATAAAATGAGCGACCTTGCTTAATCGGTCCACAACAACCCAAATAGCATCTTTCCCTCTTTGCGTATGAGGTAGGCCAACAACAAAATCCATAGCAATGTCATCCCAAGGCCACTCCGGAACCTCAAGTGGATGCAATAGTCCCGTGGTCTCTTATGCTCAGCCTTCACTTGCTGGCATACACTACAAGAAGACACATACTTAGCCACATCTACCTTCATCCGTTTCCACCAATAGTTTCCCTTCAAATCTTGGTACATCTTATTTTTGCCCGAGTGTACGGTATATGGAGTACGGTGTGCCTGTCTCAGAATGTCTTACTTTACCTGTGAGTTCTATGGCACACAAATATGACCTCGAAACTGAACGGCTCCCATGGAATCAAAAGTAAAATTTCCAATCTTCCCTTCTCGGACACGCTTCTTAACCTGTTGCAATAGTGTAATTTGTTGTTGCGCTTCCAGAACACGCTTTGGTATGGCCGACTCGAGAATGAGTTGTGACTCTGATTCTACAACTCCCACATAGCAATATGAAATATCCATTCGCTCGAAATCAGCTATCAAGGAATTCATTGCTAGAGGAACTAGATTGTGACTGAGAGCATCTGGCACCATATTTCCCTTACCCGGTGTAAACTAGATATTGAGATCATAATCTTTAATTAACTCTAACCACCTCCTCTACCTCAAGTTCAAATCCTTCTCTGTAAAGATATACTTGAGACTCTTATGATCCTTGAATATGTCACACGTTGCTCCATAAGGATAATGCCTCCAAAGCTTGATTGCAAAAACAACTACCGCAAGCTCTAAATCATGGGTAGAATAATTTTCCTCGTGCTTTTTCAACTTCCTTGACGCATAAGAAATCACCTTGCCATTCTACATGAGAACACATCCAAGGCCCACCAGAGAAGCATCAGAATATACTGTAAAACACTCTCCAAAATCCAGAAGTATAAGAATAGGTGCTGACACCAATCGGTCCTTCAATAAACAAAAGCTACGCTCACACTCCTCTGTCCACTGAAACTTTATCCCTTTATGTGTAAGCATGGTCATTGGCTTGGCATTGATAGAAAAATCCTTCACAAAACGCCCGTAGTAACCAGCCATTCCCAAGAAACTTCTCACCTCCTTTACATTAGATGGTCGTTCCCAGCCAACGACAGTGGAAACCTTGCTAGGGTTAACGGAAATACCTTCACCATTAATAACATGTCCTAGATAGGCAAATTCTGAAAGCCAAAACTCACACTTCTTCAACTTAGCATAGAACTTATTCTTCCGCAACGTCTCGAGCACCATGCTCAAATGGCGTTCATGATCTTCCTCTGTCTTGGAGAAATGAGAATGTCATCAATAAATACCACGACAAAGTCATCATACTTATGGAACATGCTATTCATCGCCTTCATGAAATAAGAAGGTGCATTCGTTAATCCAAATGACATAACCTTGAACTCATAATGTCCATACTTCGTAGAGAACGTTATCTTCTAAATATCCTCTTCACGTACTCTTATTTGATTATAGCCTGACTGCAAATCGATCTTTGAAAATACCTTGGCACCCTTCAATTGATCAAATAAGTCCTCAATGCGTGGCATCGGATATTTTGTTCTTGATAGTCACCGCATTAAGATCCCTATAATAAAAACACGTCCGCAAACTCAAATATTTCTTCTCGGTGATCAAAACAGGAGCTTCCCAAGGTGAAACACTGCGTCGGATTAAATCCTTGGCTAGCATATCATCAATCTGCTTCTTCAACTCATCTTGAAAAGTACGGGCTAAACGATAATGTAGCAACTGAAATTGCTTGTGCACCAGGAACAAGGTCAATACAAAACACCACGTCTCGCTCTGGTGGCATACCAGGTAGCTTACTATGAAAAACATCGGGGTAATTTCTAACCACATGAATATTCTCAATATTCAACTCTTTACTTGACTTCCCTACCAAAGCCCAAAGAAATCCATTCTTCAGTACTCTTTGACCTAGAAACAGCCTAGCCAACATTGATAAAGAACGTTTAAGTGCACTGCACTGAATGCTTAACTGTTTACCGGAGGGAGCCTCCAAAGTGATGGTCTTCCAGAAACAAGTTATAATGACCTGATAGCGGTGTAGCCAATCCATACCAAGAATAGCGTCAAAGGCTCGTAAAGAATTACCATTAGGTTTGCCACAAAATCTTCATCATCTATGGAAATCACACATCCCGAACATACTATGGAACTAGTGATCAGGCCTCCTAGGGAACTAACTCGAACAAATTCAGAAATCTCTTGGCTAGAGAGACCAACTTTCTTTACAAAGTCAAGTGATACGAAAAATAGGTAGCAGAAGAATCAAAAAGAATTAAATCATCATGTGAATCAACTGGAAGTATACCTGTAACGACGTCTGGACATCCCAAAGAGGAAATAGTAGGCATGGCATAGATCCCAGGAGGTGCTGAAGAAGAAATCCCAGTATTCTGTTGTGGTGGCGGTCGAGCAGCGTCTGGGGGCTGGTGATCGTTTTGGTTCAAGATGCGAACTAGCTCGTCTGGGGGTTTTCTTTTTATTATTTCCCTTCTTTCTTTTTATACTTAGAAATGGAGTCCAGGTTCAGCCCAAACTATTCAATAGCCAAAAGTTTAGCATATCTCCAACAATAATTTGACCTCTTATTTGCATAAATTTATACCCTTTTTCAGTTAGATCGACGAGAAAAATCTAACCATAGTGTTTGATTCTTCATCCGGCGTATGGTTCAAAAAGTAAAATATTTGGTCAACTACAAAGAAAATACGGGATATTACATATCCGTGACAGTTCCATACACGAGAAACCAAGTTACTGAACCTGAAAGTCCCTTTGAAAATCATAAAGCCTATTAGTCGTATTTGGATCTATAAACAAATAGACATGGATGTTTCACATCTATGAAATAGTCGACATGTCGGTAAATAGTTTACAACAACGTTCAAGGATTTGAATACGACAAGATTCGATCTTTCGTAGCGATATTTAGTTTGGACGGATTAATGTAGCAACCACTACATATATAAATTGCTGTATATGCTAATTGAATAAACAAAACAACATTCTTCTAAAAGAATGGTTACCAAGGACGTGTACGTGACACAGTCCGAAGGGTTTTGTTAAATCAAAGGATGCTAAAAAGGCATGGAAACTTCAATGGTTGAAGTAAGCATGGTGGAGTTGGAATCTTCACCATGATGAAAATATTAATTTTTTTAATTTCATCAAAGGCAATACTCGCATTTGCAAGAAATTAAGTGGGAGTGTTGAGACATATTTCTAATACATTGTGTATAAAACATATAGTGTATTGGAAATGATGTATCTTTTATTGACACAAGTTAAGGATTTCATTAAAATTAGATTTAAATGAAAGATTTGGGCAAAACCAAAATAGTTGCCATCAAAGTATATTTTGATAGATTGAGACGCTAATATGGTTATGCCAAATTTACAGAGATGAAATATTGAATGAGTTTAGTATAGAAATGACGAGAGAGGTTCTCGCCGCACGGAAAAGGTTGAATCAAGATTCAAGTGTATTGACACTTGGTGAGTGAATCAAGATTCGAGTGTTTTGACACTTGGTGAGTAAAATCACATGAATATCTTGATAAACAAGATTCAAGTGTTTTGACAATTGGTGAGTAAAATCACATGAATATCTTAATAAATCATACCATGATATGTACATATCCATATATGTCCTATGCTCTAAATGTTACGAGCATATACCAGTGTGACTCATAAGATGATAATTGGATGATAGTAAGGATATTATTATGATTTTTGGAAGAACAAAGAATATATATTCTATATGTAGAAGTGACATATAGTTCATTGTAAAGTGTTACATTGACACTATATAGATAATTCATTGTAAAGTGTTACACCGATACTAGTTTTTATTGTCACAAGATACAAACTAAGTTTATCTCAATTTAGGCTATAGGTTAAGGTGGCACAATGTAATGGAAGAAAGTTCCATCATAGATTTGGATGAGTTCCAAAAGGTTAAGTATTATGATGGATACTACAATGAAAGTCTAAGTATAAGACTCCTATAGTAGCAGCAAAGGAACTAGGTGCGGTTCTCAATGGGCTTGTAATATGAAGATATATTGTATGATAATTATATCAACATGTTTTGACCCAAAAGAACTAAAGGTCTCATCAAAGGACCAAATTTATACAATTCCATCTCATTTAAGAATGAGTGATGCATAGAGACGCAAAAGACATGCAAATACACATGAACCTGAAAGCGTCAGATCCGAAGATTATGCTTACCACTAGCAAACGCGTATATACAACACCGGAAAGCCATAGGTGTTGAAAGCACAAGTTTTCAAACTAGATTATTGACTCTAGTGCAAGTGAGAGACTAAAAGGATATGCCCGAGAGGCAATAATAAAATGGTTATTATATTACATTCCATCTTTATGATAAATGTTTAGTTCTCATGCTATAATTGTGTAACCGAAAATGTTAATACATGTGTGTTTAATAAACAAACAAAAATGTTCCTAGTGATGCCTCTCATAACACTAGCTTATGATTAACAGATGATCAAGGTTTCCTGATCATGACATTGGATGTTGTTAATAACATGGTCTCACCATTGATTGAATGATGTGATGAACATACTCCCAAAGTATAGTAACACGATCAAGCCATTATGTTTACACTACTATAACATCATTCAAAGTAAACCTAATCCTTAGACCATGAGATCACGTCAATCACTGACTCCAAAAGAGTATTTTGATTGCATCAAACGTCACACCGTAACAAGGTGATCATAAAGGTGTCATCAGATACTTGGAAAGTGTTAGTTGTAGATCGTGGATCAAGAGTGGGATGTGTCCATCCTGATGACGGAGAGATAAACTTAGGGCCCTCTCGGTGATATATCATTAACATAGCTTGCAAGCAAGTGGTAACAATCAATAAGAATGTTATATCACGGGAACGAGAAAAGAGTACTTGTCAGTAACAAGATCAAACTAGGTATGAATGATACCGAACGGTCAGATTCCAGACAAGTAAGATATCACGAGACAAAAGGAATTGGTTACTGCAAATAAAAGGTCATGCGATCACTAAGTCATCTCATGAAATGGTGGGAGTCATTATGGATCTCCAGGTCCCGCTAATGATTATTGATCGGAGAATGTCTCAATCCTGTCTACACAGTTCGCGACCTGTAGGGAGACACACTTAAGGTAGTCGATGCAATTGAGTGGATTGGGAACGCAGGAGAAGCTAATGGACAGCGTAGGAATTTGTTCTGATAAATCTGCGGAATGGTTTCGATGTATCGGAATAGCATCGGGGATAGAATTGTTAATGTGTTTATTAAATGAAGTGTTCGTTAAATGATGTACTCATTAAATGAAGTGTTCATTAAATGAGTGACATTAAATCAAGTAAATTAAAAGTAGTTTTAATGAAGAGACTCTTGATTTTTTAGTGGAGAATAAATGGGAGAAAGTGGAGAGTGTTTATATGTGAATGAAGAGTCCACCCACATAATTGGGGAAGAGGTCGGTCAGTCATATGGAAGTGCACCTAGCCCCCTTGAGCTGCCCCTCACATACAAAAGGCCCTCCTCCTCTCCTCTATCTCACACACACTCACCTCTCCTCTCATATGCCCTTTGGTTGGTATCTTCCTCCCCTTGTAGCCTTGTCCAATGACATGAGCAAGGTGCTTAGGCGAAGCCCTACTCAAGATCTTCTCCACCACCATCACCACCATGTTGTAGTTAGCGGAGTTCCCGAGGATCCACTAAGCTAAATAATTTTGACTTTACTTTTATTATTGTGAAATCGTCTTCAGCAATTAGTACTCCTGTGAAATAATAGGTTAGATACATTGACTTTCTATTCAAAATATATTTGTTAATTCAATTAAAAAACTCGCTATACCCAGCTCTGCATATTCATGCATTTATGCTCGTAGCCTATATCCGCATCCATCCCACAACCGTTTTTATCCGCATTCATAGCTGTTTTTCATTTATGTGTAGAAAGAGCCACATATCCTACCATATTATATTACTTACACTAAAAATACTAGACAATCTTATTTTTCCCACTGCCGAGCTAGAGCGAGGGATGAAAGTCGTCGACACACCGTATGTGTGACCGACTACGGAAGTGCTACACGTGTGGCACTGTCATCGGATTCTTGAGGATGGTCGTGTACACTCTACAACAACCATATTTGTTTGCGGGAAGATTGTCCCGTGTTATGGTCTTCGAGGGGGAGTCCATCTGAAACCGTTACAAGTATCTCCTACATATGATCTTGGTGGTTGTAACCATAGGAATTTTTTTTGTTTTCCATGCAATGAACCCCATCACTCTGTTCAACGCGTGGCGCACATCGCAAAAGACACGTGGCAACGCGTACACTGAATCGTTGCTGCATGATCTCCACTCAGCACGAAAATCGAGGGGGCGCAGTTAAACCCCAAAAATTATGCGTGACTAGTCAAATCCTAGTTAGACATTAGGACCCATCATCGTCACGTCCCGTCAGCACCGCTCACGCTAGTGGTTGAGCTCATCAAATCGTAAGCAATTATGTCATTTGCACTGGCCTTAGCAGAAGCCTAAGGTCAAAGTGTGTAATGGTAAGTTTTATTCGATTCCTTCAGTCTTTGCTCGAGTCTAAGACTCGACCAAACACTTGGGTCTACTCCTAACAGGAGCATTGTTCATGCACCCGAGTATTTTCCTAGTCCAGTGAATAGGCCACCTAGACAAGAATACAAGACACTTACACCTCAACCCCTCCTTCGAATCAACGATTCGATTATGGACTCAGGGGCTACTCCCATAGGGAGAACTAGAAGCTCAATCGACAATTTACGGACAATGATAGCAGTCGCCAAAGTTAAAAGTCCCCACTCGACTCTGCAACTTGAATAGGCACTCGAGGGCTACTCCCATAGGGAGCACTGGTCGCACACACTATAAAAAGAAAAAATAGTTATCCATGGCAAAAAGCATTGACCATGTCCGCACCATGAGCATTTGAAACATTCGACAACTCCGCCTCACAATCACTGGAGATACCCTAGAAAGATACAACATCTCCTGGGCCACCCGAATCACCTCCACGGTGAATAAATATTCGGATGCCGTGTTTACAACATGAAGATAAGACATGCGAAAGGCCT
The DNA here is from genome assembly GCA_023614405.1 of Avena insularis. NCBI lineage: Eukaryota > Viridiplantae > Streptophyta > Magnoliopsida > Poales > Poaceae > Avena > Avena insularis. The sequence continues at coordinate 91,131,824 of CM042684.1, forward strand.
AGCAATGCACCTGCTGCGCTCTACCAGAAATAAACCGTGCCTACAATCATGATGAAAAAGCCTTGAAGGATGTGTCGAGTGCTGATATTAAAACACTGGAATTCGACTCTGTAAGACCTCCACGACAGGAGTCGAATTACGCCAGCAATGTTCCGAATTCGAGTCCGGGAACTCGAGTTTGAGTAGATAGCATCATTTTTCCCTAAGCAGTTAACTGATCCTAATCCATCAGTTGTATCAAGCACGCATATCGACAATCCCTATGACATATACCATGGCACCCAAAAGCACGTTTGGATGGACTTAAATTCTATGCACTCGAAGACTTTATAGTCTCCACCCGAATCTATGATTTGGCTGGACACTCGGGGGCTACTAACATGGGTATACCCTGTGGGTACTCGTGTTTAGCATATACGGTCCAGTCCAAGAGTAACTCGCGGGAAAACGGAATCCCTATAAGGATTCAGGTGGCCCAAGTCCAGAGGAAGGTGACTCCTTGAAGGACACAACAAGCAATAGACAGATTTTCAAAAAGGTGAAACCCTAATTTGTAAACCAACTCGGCCTGCTATCCCGCGACCTAGGATCCCTATATAAAGGCCATGAGGTGGTAGCGAGAAGGATATCCGTAACCCTAGCATACACCTCGCCAGATCACATCTTCGCACCCCCTGTAACTTTCTACTCGTTGATAATCTAAGAGAAGACAAGAAGGAGTAGGTGTAGCACCCCAGGTAAACCACTACTAAAAATCACGTGTTGTTTTTATTTTTATGATTTTGTGCATCATCATGATCGCATGCTCATGTCATCATGCCATAGTGCATTTGAGCTTCGTCATGTCATCATGCATTTGTTCGCCTAAAACTATTTTCTAAAAGCCTATCTTTGTTTTCTAAATACCCCTCTTTATTTCGAATTAAAACTCTGACCTCTTTCGGATATTTTATTTGCCTAAAAGCTATTTGAAAAAGATTTTAAAAATAAAATAATTAAAAATATTTTTGTACGGGGAGACAGCCTAGCCCGTAGGACAGGCCACCTACTACCCCAGCCCGTTTCAAACCAAACCCTAATCCCCAACCAAACCTTCCTAACCCAGACTATTCCCACCTACCGCCGCCGCCAGCAGAGCACACGCACACATGCGCACGTGACACGAGCGATAACCTCGGCCCTACCTACCCCAGCCCCGCTGCCAGCATGCTACCCCGCTACACCCCTGTCACGACACCGGATCCCCACCCCTTTGACGTGTTCCACCGATCCCGACCCCGTCCCTGGCCCACTACTCCACGTGGTACACACGCCCCATGACCCCGTGTCGCCTTCCCCGTGATCCCCTCGCCCTCTCCTCGACCGCTGATTCGTGCCGCTTGTCGTCAACTACCGCTAGGAGAGCCTCCCCGAGCCTTCCGGGAAGCCGCCGCGCGCCCGCGTCCCTCGGCCTGCCTCACCGATTCTCGCTTACGAGTCGGGCGCCGTGCTGCACGACCCCCACCCTCTAGTACTCACGAACCTCCGCCGTCCTCGCCCGCCTCTCGGCACCAAGCTCGCCAAGACCCGCCTCCTCTAGGTGTCACCCAGAGCGCGACCTTGTCCTCGAAGAGCCACCATGCCTGGACCTCGCCCTCTCCTCAGAGCCCGCTGCCGCCAAGCTCTCCTCCCAGGCTCCTCGTCCCTCCGCTCTGCCGCCCTTTGAGTTCCTCCTCGCCGACCCTCGTCCTCGTCATGCGCCTCCTCGTGATGTGGGCACCGTCAACCGCTGCGTCGACCTCCTCTCCTCTGGCCGTCTCCGTTGACCGTGCATCCTTGCTATCAAGGGCTCTGGCCAGGCCCCACCGCATGTCTACAAGCACCATGACACGCGCGACGACCTTCCTCCTCGGCTGGGATGCGCTCAAGACCACACGTGCCCCTGCTCTGACTGTGTTCCTCCTGGATGCAGGTAGTGTCCACCACGAGCTTGTGCTATGGCTGTACCACAAGACCGAAGGCACTGGCCACCGTGTAGTTTTCAGCTGCGAAGCCCGACCGCCCTTCACATGCCTGCTTGTATGTGACGGAAGTTTGTGCGCCCCCCATGGGCATATGAAGATCACCGTACCATCACCAAGCATGAAAGATGACAAAATAGAGGGGAGGCTACACCAGACCTAATCGGGCTTTGGTGCGACCTAAGATTATCGGCCAATCCATGAACACAACCAACCGCCAGATCTTCTGGAGTCATTGTCGCCCTAAGACAACTGACACAAGTTGTGGGACGGCAAGAACTCCTTCACGAACCGCAAGACCATTCCTAGATCCGAAGACCGAACCCCACGGCTCGACATGACCTTCTTCATGGACGCCGAGACCCCTGACCTAAAGATGGCCGGAACACCAAGATCTCCTCACAGATCCTGGAGCCTTATTCTCGGAGTCCGAAGACCGATCCTAGCGAGATCGCACCTGCACCACATCGAAACAAGATCACCAAATGCCAATGTGTGACCCCCATCCGAGTCCTTATTTTATAATATGACATCTACCTTGTGCATATAAGTTTTCATGCTTGCATACATGTTTATTTGTTTGGGCTACTTGTCGATTCACCTCATAATTAAATATGGACTATTCTAGTCTTATATTGCCTTCATTTAAATTTCTGTAGTGAAATGATGTCTTGGTTTTCCTTATTAAGACAACATTTAAATTGCAGGGTACCTAAACAACTTGAACCTTTTATTTAATTGTCGGGACCCCGGTTCCGCTTAATATTGCCTAATTGCACCGCATCTTTGCCATGTCATGCATCATACATGCATCATGCCGATCTTCTGCCGTAGTATTAAATAGTGCACTCGGTGTTTCTTTTAGTGCTTTGCTTCTTCGGGATTAGGCCGTTGAGTTCGTGCGAATATCGACAAGTTCTTCGGCTATGTATCTTCGGCTATGTTTCCCAGGCGAGCAATCTCCCCCTTTCTACCTATTTTGCATTTATAGTCTTTACTTCCTCCTATTGTTCTATTTCTATCTGTGTTGCGATGCTTTAGTTTCCGTGTACCATTTATATTCCTTGCAACCACTATATTGCCTTGGACACATCCTATTTCCTGTTGTTTGATGGATAGTTAGCCTTGCGAGTCGTAGTTGCCTGCTTAGGTGCTTCTTCACGTCATTGCCGTTCCACCGTTGTTGGAAGGTTGGCGCATGTTTAATGGTGGAGATGATCATGGATTTCAATATAACTTATTAATTAAAATGCTACGAATAGATATAACTAATGCAGAGGCACTGGTGGGCAATAGCTAATATTTGGTTTTTAACCGCTCACTTGTGTCCCGTAGGCCCCGAGTACTTGATACCTATTCCTTGACTATCGCACTATCCGCATGAGGGACCATGAATCCCCTTAAAAAGAGCTTGATTCATTTCTTATTTCTTGGGGCCACAAACTAGTTTGGGGATTTATTACTATCCTGTACTTATGCCATGCTTTACTGCTTTATTTTCGATTGTGCATGGAGCACCCATACTGTTTAGGATCTTGCGCCATGTTTATGCTATATGGACAAGCCAGTTCACACTTTCGGGTTCTAGTCGTTTACCGCCATCGTCGCAAACCCTGGGTCCCTCTCGGAGCTGGCCAACTTTGTTGCGGGTAGCTTATTGGGGTGGCCCCCTGAAATATTTTCTGAATCTTGTGATTGCTTTGTCGTGAAAGCCTCATTGGGTTTTTATTTGGTTTTTCCGAGGTTTATCGTGCATGTGTTGCTATTTGTGCACCCCTGCAGGGTAAATCTTTCTGAAAGCCGTGTCCGTGGTTATGGACGACTTGGAGCACAGTATCTCGATCATAGACAACTATAACTAAAGTAGCGCTATAAATTTGATTTTGACATGTCTAGTAATCAGTTTCACTACAACGGAATGAGTAAATAAAAGTGCCAACCACTGCTGGATTTGGGATATCTATGGCTAATTATATCTGACTAGTAAGTATTGCAACTACAACCCAATGGTTAACTAAAACTGCCCACTGCTTATGATATCAGGATGACTCATGATATCTATATCTGACTAGTAAGTGTTGCAACTATAATAGAATGAATAAAACTGCCAACTGTGTGAGTTCCTCGGGTGACTTCTTCGTTTGGTTCTGAGGAGGAAATACCAGGATGGGTATGTTTGGTGTTAGCATCAGGTTGGTTTCCAAATAGGTGTTTCTTATCCCTCTCTAATAGCTGACATTTGTATCGAGTCTCTATAGGTTGTGTAGTGCATGCTTCGCTGCCGCTTCAGTCCACCATACCAATGTAGGCGAGAGGTGCCGAATTCTAGACTCACCGTGTACTGGCCTCAGTACTGACCGCTCCCTTTTTCCTTTGCCCTTTGTCGGCACCCCTTTTGTTTGATAGGTATGAGTTCGACGTCGTTAGCAGGATTACCCTTCTAGCTTGGCCTAGGTAGGGTTATGGATGCCCATTGGTTATTCTTCAGGGATCTTAGCCCCATTTGCATCTTATCTGTACTCGGATGTTGTATCATTTTTAGGGTGATTTGGATCTTTGTATTGTATATCTGTATTCTTGACTCGTTGAGTCGTTGTTGTATATATATGTTACTGTGGGTTCCATCGTGAACTATTGTGTAATAGTATTAGTTCGTTTTCCACCCGCACGCAAGTGCCTGGTTGGCATCTTTAAATCGTTTCTAAGCGGGTTTTGGCGGGAATTGCTAAAGCTTGCATAGGGCTGATTCGAGGGTGTTACAAAGTGGTACCAGAGCCCAGCAGTTGCGATACCGCATTGGTCCAGCCTGTGGGATAACCTAGCTAACAGACGATATAGAGTGTCAAAACTATTTTGCAAAATCGGTTGGATAGATCTGATTAGGTCTGCTTTTACAACTTACCTTTATGCTCTTCTCCTATTACCTTTGCGAGTTTTGAATCTCCTCTCTTGGTTCGGTTTCCGTCGTACCTTCAGGGTTTTGATCCCTTCTTTTCGTAATGGTGTTGCTACTCCGGTCTTCATGCTATCTGAAAAATTTCCCTCTATGTACCTTTCAGTAGACCAAAATCCAGTAAAACCTTTTTTTGTATCTTCCGGTGTTTCCAAGACGACGATGTCATCTGCATCCGACCCGATGAAGAGTTTGCATCACTCCTTTGTGTCCCAAAGCTTCAAACACCGCTTGACAAGATCTTCAGTCTAAAATCTGAGAATGGGTTGCACGTTTTCTACTTCATGTGCAGAGTAATAGTTTGGGTGCCTGATGGATTAGCCCCCATGCCGACTACTCATTCTATTTGCTCTTGTACATTGTAGTGGATTAGATTGCACCTTTTTCTCTCCTTATATCGAAGTTAGAGGTGGCCTTATCTTTTGATGCCTTTACCTTCGTCCTTTGTTCTCTGCAGTGTTCCCTCGACAAACGTGAGCAACGACCCTTGGTGGTGGTGTCGCCGATTTCAAGATGGAGCAAGATTCTTTGTTAGTGTTGTCGCGAGGATCTACACGAAGCAAGAAGAATCCGATCATCAGCCTTCTTCCCCGTACCATGAGGTGGATCTCGAGGGCGAGATCCCTTGTTAGTGGTCTTGAATTGTTGCACCCCAGGAAAACCACTACTAGAAAATCGCGTGTTGTTTTTATTTTTGTGCTTTTGTGCATCATAATGATCGCATGCTCACGTCATCATGCCACATTGCATTTGAGCTTCGTCATGTCATCATACATTTGTTTGCCTAAAACTATTTTCTAAAAGCCTGTCTTTGTTTTCTAGATACCCCTCTTTATTTCAAATTAAAACTTCGGCCTCTTCCAAATATTTTATTTTCCTAAAAGCTATTTGCAAAAGATTTTAAAAACAAAATAATCAAAACTATTTTTGTACGGGGAGGCAGCTCAGCCAATTGGCTAGGCCACCTACTATCCCGGCTGGCCCAGCCCGTTTTAGACCAAACCCTAATCCCCAACCAAACCTTCCTAACCTAGACTATTCCCACCTGCCGCTGCCTCCAGCAGAGCACACACACATGCGCACGTGACATCGACCCTACCTACCACAGCCCCGCTGCCAGCATGCTACCCAGCTACACCCCTATCACGACACCGGATCCCCACCCCTTTGACGTTCCACCGATCCTGACCCCGTACCTGGCCCACCACTCCGCATCGTACGCATGCTCCGTGACTCTGCATCGCCTTCCCCGTGATCCCCTCGGCCTCTCCTCGACTACCACTTCACGCCATTCGTCATCGACTGTTGCTAGGAGCGCCTCCCGAGCCTTCTTGGAAGCCGTCGCGCTCCCGCGGCCCTCGGCCCGCCTCACGCTTCTTGCCTGCGAGCTGGGCACCTTGCTACATGACCCCTGCCTTCTTGTCCTCACCAACCTCCGTCGTCCTCGCCCGCCGCTCGGCCCCAAGCTCGCTGAGCCCCGCGTCCTCCAGGCGTCACCCCGAGCGTGACCTCGTCCTCGCAGAGCCACCACGCCTAGACCTCGCCCTCTCCTCAGAACCCGCTGCCGCCAAGGTCTCCTCGCTGGATCCTCGTCCCTCCGCTCTATCGCCCTCGAGTTCCTCCTCGCTGAACTTTGTCCTTGTCCCGCACCTCCCCCCGACGTGGGACCATCAACCGCTGCATCGACCTCCTCTCCTCTGGCCATTTCCGTTAACCGTGCATCCTCGCCGTCAAGGGCTCCGACTAGGCCCCTCCCTGTCTTCATGGCTCGAGCTCCACCCTGCCGTGCCTACTCATCTAGAACGCCTCCGCATGTCTGCAAGCACCATGACGCACATGACGACCTTCCTCCTTGGCTCGGATGCGCTCAAGACCACACGTGCCCCTGGTCTGATCGTGTTCCTCCTGGATGCAGGTAGTGACATGGGTATACCCTACAGGTACTCGAGCTTGGTATATACGGCCTGCATACAACGGAAGCCTAAGGCGTTGCGAAGGCCCAAATGGAGAAGTCAAGTAACCTACGGACTCTCGATTGCTTGTGGAACAAGAAGAAGCTAAAGATAGAAAGTTTAAAGGGAAAACACTAACATGTAACTGACTCAACCTGCTACCCGAGACCTAGCCTATCTATATAAAGGCTAGGAGGGGGCGGAGAGGAGGACACATGCAACCCTAGTTTCCACAACCCTCAGCAGATTGCATCTGCGCACCATTGTAATCTTCGATTCCTCTATTAATTCCACGAGCAGACAAGCAGGAGTAGGGACCTCTACGAGGCCTGAACCTAGGTAAACCTTGCGTCCCTATGTGCTTGTTTGCTAGCCGATTGATCCTTCTAGTGCTCCCTCCTTCTCCAAAACCCAAGTCCATAACAATGGGCATTGATGAGTTAAACCCTCGTCAATTGGCACCGTTCGTGGGGATTGGGAGTGCTGATGTTGCGGCTTCTTCGGCCCCATCAACTGCGATCTACAACTCCACAACAACAGAGATTCTCTAGCTCTTCGGTGCGTTCGACTTCACCGTCCACACGCCGGCCACTCGCCCGACTTTTGAGTCCGTGGGCGATGGAATTAGCCTGGCGATCGGGAGCTTCCGCTTCCAAGTTGGGCATGCTTCGCATGCCGGACCAGCCAACAACACCATCGATTGCCCCAGCATCGTGGTTCCCTCCACCGATCGGCACCCTCAGTGAGCTCAATGCCTCGACAATAGTCGAGAATACGGTCAGCGACAGCAGTCGCGAATCCGATCTGGGTGATCTAGCAACTGAAGATGGAGCCTACGGCTCCGGATCTGAAAGTTGCGGGAGCAACAGCTTCCCCAACCACTTCATGTGCGCCGTCATCAACACTGGCGACTCCTCCACTGATCGCGACAACACAGGCAACATCGGCAATGGAACCGACCCACCAAACAGTGGCATACCTAATGGCGGACCACCCAACGGCAGCCCCACCAACGGCGCCCCCGTCAACAATGGAGGGGCAGTCGAACCCCCCACCATGGTGAACGAGCACACTGTTGAGTGTGTCGTGATCAAGCTCAATGATCTCGAATGGGCTCGCTGTCGAGACGCCCTGCGAGGAAATCCTCTACCCCTAGGCACGCCGCAAGAACTGCTGATGGCCTACCATTGGCTGCTGAAATAAGAGTACAGATGCCAGCTACAAACAATCGCGCAACTTGAAGCGCGTAAAAAGGCGGCAAACGAGTCGAGCCTTCGAAGGGCCGGACTCTCCTCCCACGGAGGATCCTCCTCCAAAGGCAACGAGTACGTGGCCAACAAGAGGCGATCTCGAATGGCTCAGCTCACCGAGCAGGAATGCATAGAAGCTGCAAAAGTCCTCGACTTCGGCTCCATGACAGTCGACAGACGGGGCAACATGGTCCTGAAGATGCTGCAAGCAGCAGTGACATCGGCCACCATGTACCTACTCAACAACCAGCCGCCAGCTATAGATCCTCGAGCTGCCATGCACCAATCTATGATCACAGGCTTGGGGCTAATCGAGGCTGCTCTCGAGAAAGAGCCGACGCCAGAGCCAAAGAAAAACAAGGCTCTGGCAAAACACTATTCCTCACCCTCGTCTAGCGATGACAGCCACGACTTGTCTCGACGTCGCCGCTCACGGCGACACGACCATGATTGCGACGCGCATGATGACATCACACAACGCAAGATCGACAAGTCAAGGGCGCGACGCGCCCGATCGACTGACTCAGAAGATGAAGACGTGGAGCTCTATGGCGCCAAATGCTTCAGCAGAGCCATCAGGCAAAAGCGAATGCCCAAGGGGTTCAAGCTCCCATCGGAGAACCCAAAGTTTGACGGCCTGCAGGACTAGAAAATCTGGTTGGAGGATCACATCTCCTCCGTCAGGCTCCATGGCGGGAGTCGAAGCACGACCATGCAATGCCTGCAACTACAGCTACAGGGCGTTGCCCGAGCATGGCTCAACAACCTCTCACGCGGATCCATTCGCAGTTGGGAAGAACTGGTCTACAACTTCGTGCGCAACTTCAAGGGCACCTACAAAAGGCCCTCGTCAATCGAAGAACTGAGGTGCTTCCAGCAAAGGTCGGGCAAATCGCTACGCTCGTACATCAAGAGGTGGTCCATCATCAAGAACTCCACAGAAAATATATCGGAGAATCGCGCAATCGACGCATTCAACGGCGGTGTTCGCCGCATAGAGCTCAGGGAGGAGCTGGGCCGCTCGAAGCCCAAAACCATTGACCACCTGATGGAAATCGCGAATCGGTGGGAAGATGGAGAAGATTCAGTGAAAAATCGTGTCCACTCCGATGATGAAGCAGAACTCGAGCGTAGACGCGATTGCTGAAGCAAACGTCGAATGCGCATCTATGATGACCGTGACGACGTCAACATGGTCATAGACGGATACGCCGACAGACGCGACGACAACCGCAATAGCGGCTAACGCAATGGTGAATATCGCGATTCCGGGAAAACCACGCAAGTATGGCAATGCCGCACTCGCGACGAAGCACCCGCAATATCCATTGAGGATAAGCTATCCGGGCCATGCACTGTGCACTTTTACATCGACAAGCATGATGGCAAAAAGAAATCTAGCCATGTCCTCAAAGACTTCCGCGAGTTCCCCAAGCATCACGAGGGCCTGGCTCATATGAATCGCGACGCGGTCAACAGGGGCTACGGAGCTGCCCAGGAGTTGTGTCTCATGCAGCTCCCCGACCACCACCTGGACCACCGCCAGCTGCAGCTGCACCTGACCAGCATCATGGAGGTGAGCCGTACCCACGAGCCATAGGTACCATGATGATCCAAGAAGGCCACCCCTCCAACCGGGTGCAAAAGTCCATCACTCGCCAAGTCAATTTGGTGACAAACTCACCACCATCCACCACTGAGTACCTCAGTGGAAGCGATTCCTGCATCACCTTCGACAAGCGCGACCACCCACGCCAAGTACCTCGTCCAGGCCATTGTCCCCTCGTACTCGAGGCGCATATTGGAGGCTTCGACATGAGTCACGTCTTTATAGACGGCGGAAGCGGCATTAACCTCATGTTCGCAAGTACCTTGCAAGCAATGAGGATCCCTCTGACCTGCCTAGAGGTCTCGGACACGACATTCCACGGCATCGTCCTAGGCAAGGGCATATATACCCTGGGCAAAATCAACCTCAACGTCAGTTTTGGCACACCAAAAAACTTTCGACGTGAACGCATCGACTTCGAAGTCGTCGACTGGCCTTCACAGTACCACTGCATCCTCGGACGTGTCGTGTTCGCCAGGTTCATGGCAGTGCCGCACTACACCTACATGCAGATGAAAATGCCAGGCCCCAACGGCGTAATCACAATATATGGGAGCTTCGAAAGGTCCGACAGTTGCGACAGGGAATTCAACCGAATTTCCCAGTCCTTCGGCATGCAGGAAGAACTCGCAAGATTGATGGAGTCAACAGACAACAGTCTACCTCCCCTGAGCCGGCCAAGTTCACCCGACCTATCCTTCGACTCGTCGGTGCACACGGAGAAAGTTCAGGTCCTCCCATCGGACCCAGCGAAGATGGCCCTCATCGCCAGCAACTTGAGTCCCGCATAGGAACTCACGCTCGTCGAATTCCTCCGTTAGCATTGGGAAATCCTCGCCTGGTGTCCAGCGCACATGCCAGGAGTTCCCAGGGAATTCGCCGAGCACACACTCAATGTCAACCCATACGCAAGGCCAGTCAAACAAACAATTCGGCGACTGTCTGAGCCAAGAGCAAAAGCGGTCGGAATGGAGATCAACAGACTCGTCGATGCCAAATTCATATGCGAGATCAAGGAAAGCACTTGGCTTGCCAACACGGTGTTAGTACCAAAAAAGGACACGGATATCCTACGGATGTGCGTGGATTTTACCTCTTTGAATAAGAACTACCCAAAGGATCACTTCCTGCTGCCGCGAATCGATCAGATCATCGACTCCACCGCGGGATGTGGGCGCCTCTGCTTCCTCGACGCCTACTCAGGCTACAATCAGATTCGAATGAAGGAAGAGGATCAAGAAAAAACAACGTTTACAACGCCTTTTGGTGTGTTCTGCTATAACACAATGCCCTTTGGGCTAAAAAACGCAGGAGCAACCTATCAGCGGTGCATGCAGGCTTGCCTCAAGAACCAACTTGGTCGCAACATCCAAGTCTATGGTGATGACATCGTAATCAAGACCAAAGAGGAAACTTCACTAATCGACGATTTACGCGAAACCTTCGCCAACCTCGACCACTACTGGATCAAGCTCAATGCGGACAAGTGCGCCTTCGGTGTACCATCTGGGCAACTACTTGGGTATCTCATCTCCGCGAGAGGGATCGAGGCGAACCCGAAGAAAATAAAAGCCATACTAGCCATGGAGAAGCCAAAGAACATAAGAGCTGTCCAGCAGCTAGCTGGGCAAATCACGGCGCTCAGTCGATTCATCAGTTGAATGGGCGAAAAAGCAATGCCCTTATACCAACTCCTCCGCAAAACTGACAAGTTCGAGTGGACCAACGAGGCACAGGAAGCATTCGAAGATCTCAATCGTCTGCTGTCCACCTCACCAGTACTGGTGACCCCACGCGAAAGGGAACCACTGTTGATGTACATCTCCGCCACCAACCAGGTGGTCAGCACGGTGCTCGTGGTAGAACGAGCTGGGGAACACAAGGTCCACGGGGTACAATGCCCAGTCTACTACCTCAGCGAGGTACTCACGCCAACAAAGCAGCGGTACCCGCACTACCAGAAGTTGGCATATGGCGTCTTCATGACAGCCAGGCGACTGCGCCATTACTTCCAGGAGCACCCAATCGTGGTGGTCAACGATGCCCCGCTTGGACATATCCTCAACAATCCCCATGCCACCGGACGAGTCGCGCTTTGGGGAATCGAACTGTCTCCACAAGACATTACATATGAAAAACGCGACGCAATTAAGTCGCAGGTTCTCCCTGACTTTCTCGTGCACTGGATGGAGAATCAGCTCCGTGAAAAACCAGATATGTCCTACCTCTGGAAAATGCACTTCGACGGATCCAAGCAAAAGGACGGAGCTGGCATAGGTGTCATACTAACATCGCCCCAGGGAGACAAGCTGAAGTATATTCTGCGAATGTAGTTCACCACCTCCAACAACGAAGCTGAATACGAGGCCCTGCTACACGGGATGAGGATGGCAAAATCCTGCGGTGCCAAGAGGCTCATAATATACGGCGACTCCAAGCTAATCATCAACTAGACAATGCACGAAAAGCGACAATATGATATGATCGCCTACCGCGACCTCTACGACACACTCGAAGGGGACTTCGACGGTTGCGAGCTGCGGCACATAGGACGCGAAAGCAATGAAGAGGCAGACGCACTCACCAACATTGGCTCTACCTGCGCCCCCATACCACCTGGGGTATTTATCGAGCACATCTACGAACGCTCCATCAAGCCAAAGGCCGCAGAGAAGAAAACAAGCGCAACAACGGACTCGAGGGCTACGCCGCCAAATGAGCCAATGGCACTCGACGACCTGGAGCTTGACACAGGACTCGAAGGACCGAAGAGTGTCATGATGATCGAGCCATCTTGGACTCAACCGTACATCACATACCTTCTCAGCAAGAGGCTACCGGATGATCCGACTGACGCACGACACATTGCGCGGCGATCAAAGGCATTCGCTGTTATCAACGGCGAACTGTACAAACGCAGCATCACAGGAGTGCTCCAATGATGCGTCTCAAATGCTGATGGAAGAGCCGTTCTCCTCGACATCCATGAGGGGACTTGCGGAGACCACGCCGACAGTCACGCCCTCGTTGCCAAGGCTCTACGAGCTAGATTCTACTGGCCCACGGCCATGCGTGACGTGAAGGACATCGTCCAAAAATGCAACGCTTGCCAGCGATTCACGGACAAACCACACGCACCTGGCGCGGAGCTCCGGCCAATTCCATTGGCCTGGCCCTTCGCGCAATGGGGACTCGACATGGCCAGCAAGCTCCCAAAGTCCTTGCGAGGAGGCTACGTCTACCTCTTGGTCGCAGTCGACAAATTCAGCAAGTGGATAGAGGCCATGCCGGTGACTAACCAATCTGGAGCCAGTGCAGTCAAGTTCTTCGAGTCCATTGTCTATCGCTTCGGAGTGCCACACAGCATCATCACGGACAATGGGAAAAACTTCACCTCTAAAGAGTTCCAGGGCTTCTGCGAGGACCTGGGAATCAATGTAAGCTATGCTTCAGTAGCTCATCCATAGACCAACGGTCAAGTCGAAAAAGCCAACATGCTCGTCTGTGGCGGAATCTAGAAGCGACTCCTTCGGCCACTCGAACAAGCCGCAGGATGCTGGCCAGACGAGCTGCAATTGGTACTCTAGAGCCTACGCACAATCCCAAACAGTGCAACGAGATACACCCCCTTCTTCATGGTGCATGGTGCTGAAGCGGTGCTACCCGCAGAGGTACGGTACAAGGCACCGCGAGTGGTCGCTTACAACAAGCAGGAGTCAACAATTGCACTCGAAGAATCCGTCGACCTCCTTGATGAGGCACGGGAAATCGCCGCAGAAAGATCAACGATCTACCAATGTAACTCAAGAATAACTACCACACAGAAGGCTTACGCCTGTGTCCTTCGTCGAAGGAGACCTGGTCCTGCGACTGAAGCAACAAGGGCATCTCAAGCTCGAGTCCCTTGGGAAGGACCGTTCGTGATTACAGAAGTAATCCCAGGTGGCGCCTATCGCCTCAAAGATTTCGAGACAGGAGTCGCGTACTCCAACCCCTGGAACATCGCGCAGCTGCGGTGCTTCTACCCTTAGTCGTATTTTATTTCTTACATCGCAAATAAGGCTATTCATCCAAGGCTACTTAGCCACACATTGTACCTCGTACTATCCTACGAATAAATAAAGCTAAGTGCCCCAAACTCTGCGTCCTTTTATTTATTTTTGCAATTTATCCACTCGGGCGCTATGCCACCCTATACACATCTGTTCTACGAACCAACGCGATGTCCTGAGTAGCTGACGCACTAATCGAACCCTTGACAAACACCAACCCAGTTGCAACGCACCTGACAGGTTGGCAAGGTGCTGAGATAACAACAAGTCAGGCTAACGAAAAGGAATCGCATAGTGCAACACACTCGCAAAACATACGAGATCACAAGCTCTTTATATACATCAATGTCAATAAATTATACACAACATATATATATGAACTTTACAACACTGGTGCAACTACGTGCAGGATACAAACTAAACTACTGTTGCAACAAAGGAATGTTTGTCTGCTCCTCGAAGAAGTCGACGATTTCCTCCGCTGGGCGATCCACCATCTGGTAATGAGGAACCATGTTCGAGGTTGAACCTGCTGGCGGCGCTGGTGGTCCGGCAGCAACCGCTGCAACATCCACATCAGGCCTGTGTGCAGTCGCACCAGCGACAAAGCAGCCTTGGCACCAGCCATAACTATTGCCTTACACACTCGCAGACTGCACTCAAGTCCTGAAATTTTGCAAGAAGGGCCAGTAGGCTCGATGGAACGACGTCCAGCGGGAACATCGTCTGATAAATATTATTTAAGCATGATTGCAACTTCTTCAGGAAGTGAAGCACTCACGAAGCACGATCATGTAGGGTCGCCAGTGCGATTGCGCGATCATGATCTACCCAGAAGTACCCACTCTCCTAAAGCTGCTCTTCGGTCAGATCATTCATGGGAATGGTAATCCTGTCCTTCTCATCTTGCGGATGGCGTGCACTAACAACTATATCAAGCAAAGGCAAAAGTATGAAGACAATGAACTACCGTGAGTGGCTACAAGAAAAGATAAGGAAGCAGAAAGCTAACACTTGAATTGGTCGCTCAGCTGCGCCACCTCCCCTAGCAGATATTGCTCTCGGGCAGTGTCCTTCTCCGCCCTCAACTTCCATACATCCACATTACCACGGAGCACGGGCAGTTCGCGCTCCATCTGCTTAACGCGGTCACGGAGTCGCGAGAGCAGAGACAACTCATCCACCCTTGAGCGCGACTACGCTAAGGTATCATAAGTGGATGGCATATTCTAAGGTTCACTCGAGGGACCACTCGATGTGCCCTATGACAAGCCAAGCAAGAGATAATAAGAAGACTAAAGGAATACATGGACAAAATACTCGAGTGCATTCAAGCATAATAAAGTATCAACAGATACACTCGCCAACGACATGTTCTAGACAAAAGACAGGCTATTAACTATTACAGATATGACTACTGAGGAGCAACTGGCTTCTTCGACTTAGACTTTGGTTTTGGGGGCCTCATCCAGTCTGTGGCAGTATCAGATGCCACAGACTTCCCACTGGCCCCTAACGCTGCAGCCTTCGCCGCCTTCTTGGCTGTTGATTAGCTGCGGCACATGTGCAGCGATTGCGAAAGGAGCAAAGACTACCCGTTGGCCATCCGCGTTGACATGCATCGCCTTGGAGACCGCAACAGGATCAACCTCGACTCCATGGGCTTGAACCATCGCGAGTGACATAGAAGTGCCAGCCACACGGAGTGAGTTCTTGAAGCCTGTAGGAATGCCTCCAGCAAGGGACTCCACCAGATCATCTACATTTTCGATTAACTCAGCTTTATGCGCCAACTCCTCACGGAGGCGACTGAGTACGCCCTTGGCCTTGATCAGCGTCCCCTGGATGGAAGCACTACGATCTTTGACTGCCGAGACGGCACCTACCAAGGCATCATCACGACGGAGTGCCTGGGCGTCGAAGCTTAGACCGCCGGCATCTACACAAGAACCAAGTGTTGGCACAAAGGTCAGCACAATAACAAATTCGAAAGAAGGGACACGACGAAAATCTAGACGAGGGGATACCTGAAAGAGCCTTAGCAATCGAGAAAAGCTGTTCTTCGAACAACTTCTCCCTAGCCACGATGGTGGCGCGAAAATTCTCCTCGCGTTTCCGCGATTCGTCAAGCGCCACGACTGTCTCATCACGACCCTTCACCGCCACGGTGAGCGCCTTTTCGAGGAAAGCAGAATCGCGAAGGAGCGCATTATGCTCAGCTGCGACACAAACAAAGACAGACCGTCAGTCGAGTATACCACAAGGAAGAAGAAGAAGTAAAAAACACTCACTTTCAACCACGCGATGCGATTGTCTAGCATTGCATGCTGGCGACCCATCGCAAGCACCTGCTCCACCAGGCAACTTCCTTCACAATGAGCTGCGATGGGAGAAACAGTAAAGGATTAGCATATGGTATGGATGATAAATTCTACTACAAAGATCAGAAGAAGCAACACTACACATACATGATCCTCTAGTGACTCCGAAGTCGATTGACGCGCAGTCGTCCGGATAACCATCTGATGCTCCACATCGTGTGGAGAACATGATGAGTTATGCCTGGAGTGGGCCACGAATGGAGGAGAAGGAGCCCGCTCAGCCACTTTCTTGGCCTTGGAGGTCGCGACTCAAGATTCTTTCAAAAATTGGACGTCGCCAGAAGATGATGACGCCGGTTGACTACAGAACAAAACCAACATCATGAAAATGCAACTCCAAAGAAGAACCAAAAAGAAGAATTGTATACTTACCAATCAAACTTGTCAAAATCGAAGGTTTGGCCCCCGACTCCGACGACAACTCCTTCGGCAGCCGCATCTTCTTGCGGGAAGACGGCGCCACAACACTCACAGGAACGGCAGGTATTGGCGACTCTATAGCAATAGCTGGACCTTCGGGAGTCGAAGGAGATGATGCATCGGAATCCTCGCTATGCGAATCCTTCCGAGTGTTCGGACTGCTAGACTCGGGGGCTTCCTCCTCCACATCAGATGGGACGGTCGACTCCGACTCTTCCTCTTCTAAAGCTTCACGAGGAATGACCCCCTCAGGAAGAGGGGGCATACAGGGAGACATCTTCCAATCCTGCATACAGACAATAAGTTAGCACAAGTCAAGGAAAAACAAGCATTCGACAAACGATGCTACTTCGTAGCACAACCGTACCTCAGGAGGAGGATTAGCAGCATCGAATGGAGGTACGACTGGTTCACTAGGGAGCACATTCTTGGCGGCGTACTTGGTGACCAATCGCACACTTTTATCTACCTCACTCGCGGAAATTCCATCGGCAGATACGCGAGTGACATCGTCCGTGCCAGCGCACTGGAACATAGGGTGGACTCTGTCCTACAGGGGCTGGACGCGACGGCGCAACCACGTGCGAATAAGGGCGCAACCTCCCTCTTCTTTACCCATGCGACTCTCGAGGTCGCAGATGTGCTCGTACAACACATCTGTCTCCGCAGACTCCTCTTGCACGGCGTCGTGGGATAGAAAGGCGCGAGTCCGAAGTGGTCTCCGTCGGCCTTCTTGTCGCGGATGTAGAACCACTTATCCCTCCACCTTTGGATGGACGCCATGCGTTTGATGTCAAAATACGTGACAGAGGAATCGATGTGGATACCGCAGCCTCCTACATCATAGACTACGGAGCCAGACGCCGATTGGCGCTTCAGCTTGAAGAGATGCTTGAAGAGGCCAAAGTGTGGCTCGATTCCGAACCAGCACTCGCAAAGTGTAATGTAGCAAGCAACATGGAGGATGGAGTTGGGGGACAGCTGGTGCAGCTGGAGCCCATAGAAACAAAGAAGGCCCCTGAAGGAAGGATGCAGGGGCAGCGAGAGACCGCAGATGATGAACGCTAGGAACATCACCCGAAAACCAGCAGGAGGACAAGGGGTTATCTCACCACCTGGAACTTGCGAGTCTGTGACCGCGGAAGACAGAACTCCGTCTTGGCGCAGGAGACGGAGCTCAGACGACTTGATAACGGACGTGCGCCACACGCCATTGGTGACGCGAGTGCCCATGCCTTTCTTCTTCCTGGCAACAGCGGCGCTGGTGCCCGCAGCAGCGGAGCTGCCCTTCTTCTTGACAGCGACAGTGGCGGTGGTGGATTCAGCCGCGGCACCTCCTTTCTACTTCCCCATCTTGCGGTGGCGATGCGACCGGAGGAAGTAACTAGGGAATACGCGGAGCTGTTCTAGTGCCACGAAGAAGATGAACTCTAGGAAGCAGAGGAGCAGCAGCAATGGCGATAGAGGCAAAGGCAGAGAAAAGGGCAGATGGGAAAAATTACCGTCCCAGCACTGCTACTTAACCCCTAGAAGATGTAATCCAACGGCCAGCAAAAACCCTATCAGATGCGTGGCGCCCATCGTGATCGACACGTGGAGGACCCGAAGCGCGAACCATCCCCCATTACCCCCATTACGTGTGGAAATCGAGGAGGCGCAGTTAAAACAAAGATTACGCACGCCTGATCAAGTCAGGGTCAGAAAATGGGACCCACCACTCGTCATGTCCCGTCAAACCCGCTCACGCGGGCAACTGAGGTCATCACATCATCAACACTGATGTCATAAAAAATTTAGAAGCAGAAGACTTTGACTACTTTAGTCCTTGCTCGAGTCTTCGACTCCACCAAGCACTCGGGGGTACTCCCATAGGGAGCGCTAGTCACGCACCCTATGATTTTTTATTTTTCTTTTTCTCCTATGCAGGAATATGGACATTCAAACCATACCCAATCACTCGAATCCGTGATTCGACTATGGACATGGGTTACTCCCATAGGGAGTGCCGGAAATAAATTTGACTGAAACAAGCAAACAAAAGACGACAACAGTCGCAAAAGTTCTTTAGTCCCTGCCTGAGTCTTCGACTCAACCAGGCACTCGGGGGCTACTCCCATAGGGAGCGCTTGTCGTGCACCCTATGATTATCTATACGTCGTACTGTGTGTCGATAAGATCCACACTCAAAGTTTATGGAAACACCTCCTCATGATTTTTCCCTACAAAGAGACTGCGTCTCCTGCGTCACCCGAATCATCTCCGCGATGACAAAATTCGGATGTCGCGCTTCTAGCGCGAAGATAAGACCTGAATAAGGCCTGGCAACGCATTCGCTGCGCACTACCAGAAATGTATCCGTACAGGTACGATGACCATGCCTTGATGGACGCGTCGAGTGCTCATACCCATATACTGGAATTCGACTCCTGTAAGACCTCCGCGTCTTGAGTCGAATTACACCAGTACTTTTCCGAATTCGAGTCCGGGGACTCGAGTTCGAGTAGATTGTGTTGTTTTACCCTAAGGTAGTTAATTGATACTGATACATCGGTTAAATCAGGCACGCACATCAACAATCCCTATGACACAAACAGAGCAGTAGAAAAAATACTCAATCATGCACTCGAAAGGCTTCATAAAGTCCCCAGTCGAATCTGCGATTCCACTGGACACTTGACATGGGTATACTCTATAGGTACTCGAGCTTGGTACATACGGCCTGAATACAGCGGAAGCCCACGGTGTTGCCAAGGCCCAAATGGAGAACTCGAGTAACCTACGGACTCTCCATTGCTTGCGGAACAATAAGAAGCTAAAGATAGAAAGTTTAAAGGGAAAACCCTAACCTGTAACCGACTCGACCTGCTACCCGATACCTAGCCTATCTATATAAAGGCTAGGAGGGGGCAGCGGGAAGGACACACGCAATCCTAGTTTCCACAACCCTCGCCAGATTGCATCTGCGCACCATTGTAATCTTCGATTCCTCTGTTAATTCCACGAGCAGACAAGCAGGAGTAGGGACCTCTACGAGGCCTTAACCTAGGTAAACCTTGCGTCCCTGTGTGCTTGTTTGCTAGCCGATTGAAGCTTCCAACACCCCCTCCTTCTCCAAAACCCAAGTCCATAACAATGGGCATTGATGAGTTAAACCCTCGTCAGGTAGTGTCCACCACGAGCTCCTCCTGTGGCTTTACCGTGAGACCGAAGGCACTGGCCACCTTGTGGTTTTGTGGCATCCCGCTAAAACCACTACTAGAAAATCGCTGTGTTTTTGTGCATTGCATCGTCATGACCCCATGCTCATGTCATCATGCCACATTGCATTTGAGCATCATCATCATCATGCATGGTTTTTGTCTAAAATATTTTCGAAACGCCTAGTTTTGTTTTCTAAATATTCCTGCCTTTATTCAAATTAAAACCTGGGCCTCCGAAATATTTTGGTTTGTCTAAATACGGTTTGCAAAATCCCCGTTTTAAATAAATAAAATATTTAAGTTGTTTTTAGGAGGCAGCCCGCCAGGCCCGAAAGCCCGGCCGGCCACCTCCAAACCCTAAACCAAAACCCACCTACCCAATCTAACCTAACCCTACCGTCTAAACACTAACCCAGCCGACCAAACCCATCGCCCTACCACACCCCGCCGCCAGCCAACTCCACCCCAACACGTGCGCCACCTCACCCCGGCCACTCCCTGTGCGCCACCTCACCGTCCTGGCCCTACTCCCCACACCACCTGGTCGCCACCCCTCACCAACCCCACCGACACGCCACCAACCGCTTGCCCAAATCCCAATCCCACACCCCACCCCACTGACCGTTTCTCCGGCCCACCTGCCCCGCCCGACCCGCGGACACGCGCAGCCCGCGCGCATCACGCACGCCACGCGGCCCCACCCCTTGCTCATGCCCGTTTCCCTACCAACCACTAGCATGCTCCCCCGTCTCCTCCCTCCTCGCCTCTCCTCGGTCCCCGCCGCGGAGCCGCACCCCGCCGCCAGCTCCTCTCTGAGGCGCCCCGGCCATGGTGCCCCTGGCGCTAGTCCCCTGCGCTGCACCACGCATCCCCGGGCCACGCCGCCCAGCTCCTCTCGAGCCGCCTTCTCGCCGCCTCGCTTAGGCCTGGCTCCGCCGCCTCGGCAAACATCTCCGCCGCCTGGCCGACGACCTCGCCCCACCCGGTTCCACTGAGCCTCCCTCGCGCCCAACCTCGCCGCCGGCCTCCTCCCGTCAGCGAGCTCGCAGCCGCGTCACCCCCTTACTCTACGCGTGGTGCTCCCGGACATCACCGTCCCTCTATTCGCGAGCCGCCACCGAGCCTCGTCTTTCCCGCGACCCCGCCGCCTCCTCGTCGGCTCGGTCCCGCACATCGCCGCCCAACCTCGCTCTGCCCATGGCTGTGTCCGTAGCCCAGGCGCTGCCCTGTGCACATAACGCACCTTTGTCTTCGCTGTCTCGCAGGCGCCCCGCAATTAGTACATGGTGGTGTTGGCGTCTGCCTCCTATTGTTGCTCTTCCATCCAAGGGATGGCCAGGCTGTTCCTGGAGCTTTTCGTGCTACCTCTGCTCGTGCACGGTCTTCGGCAGTTTGTTTTCCCGTGGGCGCCTTGCTTTTGCATTGCTAAATGCAATATCTGCCAAGACCTTCTATCAGACAAGATCGACAAGTGGATCGGTGTTCCTCATACAAGCTCGACCCCGGAAACCACCGATGCTTACCATCATCGATAATCAAGCGGGAACCTCAAGGTCTTCTTCTCGGAGTCACCAAGATCAGCCTCGATCCCGAGTCTTCGAACCACCCCGGACGCCAAGATCGCCGACACGGAACGCCAAGTTCTTCTTCCCGAAAACCAAGACTGACCCGACATGCAGACCCGACAAGATATTCGCGACGACAAGATCGACACCGACCTAGTGAATCCGATGCGCCCCTGACGCCAAACCAAGTCCTTCTTCCCGGAACACCAAGCTCTCCTTCTGTTTTCCGAGAACGATCCCGTCGATCCGAACCCCAGATCCAGGCCCGACCCCGAACCCCCAGAACCCAAGATCTTCCGAACCCAGATGTGTGCCCCTAAGCCCCTATTTTTATAATATGACATTATCAACTGTCACATATTAAATTGTTCATGCTTGCATACATGTCATCTGGTGGGTTGGGTTAAATAGTCGATTCACCTAAATTAAATATGGAGTCTATATGCGGAATATTGTTGTCTTCTTCCGGACTCCATTTAAATTGGTGTAGCGAACCGATGCCATGTTCTGTCTTGTTAAGTCAACATTTAATTTGTGGGGTAGCTAAACAACTCGAATCAGCTAATTAATTGTTGGGACCCCGGTTCCGCTTAATTTGCCTAATTGCACCACATCTTTGCCATGCCATGTATCATATCATACTCATGCCGGATCTTCTGCCGTAGTATTAAATATTGCATCCGGTGTTTCTTCTAGTGTTTGCTTCTTCGCGGATTAGGCCAATGAGTGGATGCAAGTGTCGACAAGTTCTCCGGATATGATCCTTCGGCAGTGTTTCCCAGGCGAGCATCTCTTCCCCTTCTACCTATTTTGCATTTATAGTCTTTGTTTCCTCCTGTTGATCTATTGCTATCCGTGTCGCGATGCTTTAGTTTCCGTGCACCAGTTATATCCCGTGTAGCCTCTATATTGCCATGGACACCTCCTATTACCTGTGTTTGGTAGATAGCTGGCCGTGCGAGTCGTAGTTGCTTGCTCAGGTGCGATCTCGTGTGTTCAAGTACCACGGTTGTTGAAATGCTGGCAGATGTTTATGGTGGAGATGATAATGACTTTAAATACAACTATTAAATTGCTAGATATAACTAATGCAGAGGCATCGGTGGGCGATAGATGTTATTTGGTTCTTCCATGCTCACTTGTGTCCCGTAGGACCCCGAGTACTTGATACCTGTTCCTTGACTATTCGCACTATCCACATCCGGGAGGCCTTATGGACCCCCCTGAGCCAGAGCTTGATTCATTTCTATTTCTTGGGGCCACAAAGTAGTTTGGGGCTTTATCACTATCATGTACCTATGCCATGTTTTACTGCTTTATTTACGATTGAGCGTGGAGCACCTGTACTGTTTTGGATCGCAGCACGATTTCGCGGTATCGACAAGCCCAGTCACACTTTCGGGTTCCCAGTCGTTTACAGCCGTTCTCGCAAACCCTGGGTCTGTTCCAGAGCCGACCAACTTCGTTGCGGGTAGCTTAGTGGGGTGGCCCCCCTGAAATATTTTATGAATCCTGTGATCGCTTTGTCGTGAAAGCCTCGTTGGGTTTTGAGTTGGTTTTTTCGAGGTTGATCGAGTGTGTGTTGCTATTTGTGCACCCCTGCAGGGTAAAACTTTCTAAAAGCCGTGTCCGCGCTTATGGACGACTTGGAGCACAGTATCTCGATCATAGACAAGCATAACTAAAGTAGTGTTATAAATTTGACTTAATATGTGATTAGTAATTTAGCTTCACTACAATGGAATGGATAATAAAACTGCCAACAACTGGTGGATCTATGGTTATCTGTGTCATACTATACCTGCCTAGTAAGTATTGCAACTCCAATGGAATGTGATAAAAGTGCCAACAACTGCTGGGTTTTGGGATTCCTCAGGACAATTATATCTGACTAGTAAATGTTCCAACTACAATGGAATGTTAAATAAAACTGCCCACTACCTATGCTATCAGGATGACTCATGCTATATATCTGACTAGTAAATGCTGCAAATATAATGGAATGAGTAAAATTGCCAACTGTGTGAGTTCCTCGGTCTGACTTCCTCGTTTGGTCTCGAGGGGGAAATACCAGGATGGGATTGTCTGGTGTTATCTTTAGGTTGGATCCGGTTAGGTCTTTCTTATCCCTCTCTGATAACCGCTAGTGATACCGAGTCTCTATAGGTTGTTTAATGCCGCTGCGCTCCGCTTCAGCCCACCATACCTATGTAGGCGAGAGCCGCCGAATTCTAGCCTCGCCGTGTACTGGCCTTAGTACTGACGCTCATCTTTTTCCTTTGCCCTTTGTCGGCACCCCTTTTGTTTTAGCAGGTTTGAGATCGACGTCGTTAGCAGGGTTACCCTTCCGGCTTGGCTTGGGCAGGGTTATGGATGCCATTGGTTATTCTTCAGGGCTCTTAGCCCCATTTGCATTTTGTCTGTACTCGGACGCCGTAGTGTTTTCAAGGTGATTTGGATCTTTGTATTGTATATCTGTATTCTTGATTCATGGAGTCGTGTTGTATATATCTATTATGTGGGTCTCATCGAGGACTGTTGTGTAATGGTATTACTTTGTTTTCCACCTGCACGAAAGTGCCTGGTTGGCGTCCTTGAATCGTTTCTATGCAGGTTTGGCGGAAAGGGCTAAAGCTTGCATAGGGCCGATTCGAGGGTGTTACAGGTTTTCAGCTAGGAAGCCCGACCGCCCTTCACATACCTGCTTGTATGCGACGGAAGTTTGTGCGTCCCCCATGGGCATTTGAAGATCACCGTACCATCACCAAGCATGACATATGACAAAATAGTGGGGACGCTGCACTAGACCTAATCCGGATTTTGTGCGACCTAATATTATTGGCTAATCCACGAACACCACCAACTGCCAGATCTTCTAGAGTCATTATCGCCCGAAGACCACCTACACAAGTTCTGGGACGACAAGAACTCCTTCATGGACCGCAAGACCATTCCCAGATCCGAAGACCGAACCCCACGGCTCGACATGACCTTCTTCATGGACGCCGAGACCCCTAACCTAAATATGGCCGAAACACCAAGATCTCCTCATGGATCCTGGAGCCTTGTTCCTGGAGTCCGAGGACCGATCCCGCGAGACCGAACCTGAACCACATAGAAACAAGATTGCCAAATGCCAACGCGTGACCCCCATCCGAGTCCTTATTTTATAATATGACATCTATTTTGTTAATATAAATTGTGATGCTTGCACACATGTTTATTTGTTTGGGGTACTTGTCAATTCACCTCATAATTAAATATGGAGGCTATATGCGGGCTATTCTAGTCTTATATTGGCTTCATTTAAATTTGTGTAGCGAACTGATGCCTTGATTTTCCTTATTAAGACAACATTTAAATTGCAGGGTACCTAACCAACTTGAACCTTCTATTTAATTGTCGAGACCCTGGTTCCGCTTAATATTGCCTAATTGCACCGCATCTTTGCCATGCCATGCATCATACATGCATCATGCCGATATTCTGTCGTAGTATTAAATAGTGCACTCGGTGTTTCTTTTAGTGCTTTGCTTCTTCGCGGATTAGGCCGTTGAGTTGATGCGAGTATCGACAAGTTCTTCAGATATGTATCTTCGGATTTGTTTCCAAGGCAAGCAATCTCCCCCTTTCTACCTATTTTGCATTTATAGTATTTACTTCCTCCTGTTGATCTATGGCTATCCGTGTTGCGATGCTTTAGTTTCTGTGCACCATTTATATTCCTTGCAGCCTCTATATTGCCTTGGACACATCCTATTGCCTGTTGTTTGATAGATAGTTGGCCTTGCAAGTCGTAGTTGCTTGCTCAGGTGCTGCTTCGCGTCGTTGTCGTTCCACCGTTGTTGGAAGGTTGGCACATGTTTAATAGTGGAGATGATCATGTCTTTCAATATAACTTGTCAATTGAAATGCCAGGAATAGATATAACTAATGCAGAGGCACCGGTGGGCAATAGCTAATATTTGGTTTTTAACCGCTCACTTGTGTCCCGTAGGCCCCGTGTACTTGATACCTGTTCCTTGACTATCGCACTATCAGCATGTAGGACCATGAATCTCCTTAGCCAGAGCTTGATTCATTTCTTATTTCTTGGGGCCACAAACTAGTTTGGGTCTTTATTACTATCCTGTACTTATGCCATGCTTTACTGCTTTATTTACGATTATGCGTGGGGCACCTGTACTGTTTAGGATCCCGCGCCACGTTTATGCTGTATCGACAAGCCCAATCACACTTTCGGGTTCCTAGTCATTTACCGCCGTCATCGCAAAACTGGGTTCGTCACGGAGCCGGCCAACTTCGTTGCTGGTAGCTTATTGGTGTGTCCCCCTGAAATATTTTATGAATCTTGTGATTGCTTTGTCGTGAAACCCTCATTGGGTTTATATTTGGGTTTTCCAAGATTGATCGTGCGTGTGTTGCTATTTGTGCACCCCTGTAGGGTAAATATTTCTGAAATCCGTGTCCACGGTTATGGATGACTTGGAGCACAGTATCTCGATCATAGATTACTATAACTAAATTAGTGCTATAAATTTGATTTTGATATGTCTAGTAATCTGTTTCAATACAAAGGAATGAGAATAAAAGTGCCAACAACTGCTGGTTTTGGGATGTCTCCTGCTAATTGTATATGACTAGTAAGTATTGCAACTACAACGGAATGGTTAACTAAAACTGCCTACTACTTATGATATCAGGATGACTCATGCTATTTATATTTGACTAGTAAGTGTTGCAACCAGGATGGGTATGTTTGGTGTTGGCATCAGGTTGGTTTCTGAATAGGTCTTTCTTATCCCTCTCTAATATCCGACAGTTGTATCGAGTCTCTATAGGTTGTGTAGTGCATACTTCGCTGCCGCTTCAGTCCACCATACCGATGTAGGCGAGAGCAGCCAAATTCTAGACTCGCCGTGTACTAGCCTCAGTACTGACCACTCCCTTTTTCCTTTGCCCTTTGTCGGCACCCCTTTTGTTTGACAGGTATGAGTTCGACGTCATTAGCAGGGTTACCCTTCTGGTTTGGCTTGGGCAGGGTTATGGATGCCATTGGTTATTCTTTAGGGCTTTTAGCCCCATTTGCATCTTATCCGTACTCACATATTGTATCGTTTTCAAGGTGATTTGGATCTTTGTATTGTATATTTGTATTCTTGACTCGTTGAGTCGTTATTGTATATATATATATGTTTCTATGGGTTCCATCGTGAACTATTGTGTAATGGTATTACTTCATTTTCCACCCACACACAAGTGCCTGGTGGGCATGTTTGAATCGTTTTTATGCGGGTTTTGGCGGGAATTTCTAAAGCTTGCATAGGGCCAATTCAAGGGTGTTACAGTAGGGTCCCTTCTGAGGGCCTGAACCTGGGTAAACCGCGTGTCCCTGATGTGCTTGTTTTCTAGCTGATCGACGCCTCTAGCGCTTGCCAATCGCTCGAACCTAAGTCCATCAACGATGGGCATTGCCGAGTTAACCCCTCATCAATACGAATCCTAGTCCTACTCTCCTATATGGAGTAGGGAATCCGCCTATATATTGAGGGTGGAGGGCAAGGGAAAGGACACACAAGTTCAAAATCCCCAATCCTGAGCCACCGCTACTTCCGCCGCCTCCGTGTCGCCGCTGCCGGCCGCCGTCAATTTGGCCTCCGGTCCTCTTCCTCGCGTCGTCGTCTTTGTTGCATGGAGGAGATCTTCACTAAGCACCCGCAACAACTCCTCTTTTACCATGTCTAGATGTAATCTTGACGGATGATGGAGTTCTATCGGATCTTCATCGACATGTTCCCGCTTCAACAACGAGTTCTTCATCTTGCCTCGACACGGTGTCGTTCCCTTTGTACATGAGGATACCAGTGGAGGAGCGACACTTAGAGCACCAGATCTTTGGAGCCATCCGTGGTATAATGCATATCCTCGCGACTCGCTAAGGCTTGTTGCGGGGATCGATGCACGATCAACCTCATCATCGTGAAACTTCTACTAGTTCGATCCTCGAGGGTATGATCCGTTACCTCACCCCTTGCATTGGATCTTGGTTATGCACTAGAAGTTTTTGTTTTCCGTAGCACGTTCCCCAACAGGGGTATCAAACTGGTCTATGCGTAGGCGCAGATAGGGATAGAGTAGTCGTCAAATTCTGACATTGTTAATCTCATTCTTGCTACCCAATTGTTGCAATTTGGATCTTGGCGGTATTGTGTGATTACCGCCCTGAGCCGACTTTACGATCTTTGGATCGAGACTGGTTTGTGAAGTGTACTTCGGGTGTACAAAAAACTTTGTTGTGTGCCTGTTTTTATGCAATTGTCGAGAGAAATTTTGCACTTTGGGCTTTTGTGAATTTGGTGAAGTTCACACGGGGGTGACGCATATTGATGAAGTCTAGTGAAGAAATTGTACTATTTATAGTGTAATGGGGACACACCCTGGACAAGTTAAAAAGCAAGTCGATCGATGATGATGCTTTCTTAGCACATAGGTAAAAGAACGATTGTCTACATCACCATAGAGCCCTGTAGGTTAGCAAAGCATGTTAGAGGCATCTAACTTGTTTTTGTAGGAAGTGATGTGGTATAGAAACGAGATGTTTGCAATGTGATGTATGAGATGTGTTATGTTGTAATCTCGTTGGGCATGAGTGGAAGGAGCCGCGATGATTGCCGTATTATTATTGTAATAACGATAGTTGTTTTTACTTTATTAGCTAGAGTAGCAATAGTTGTAAATGCAAGACTTGTCGATGATGATCAAGCAACATTGGACCTCGATGCTATGCCCAAGGCGCGTGGAGGAGTACATGACGCCGGAAGATGTTGATGATGGAGATTATTGACGCAAAGTGCTATACCATATCACTATAAGAATTGCATGTGATGTTTATCCTTTTATGCACTAAGTTTGGCACCACATAACATGGGCATTGAACTGGTGTGGGTCATGTAACATTGGTGCACCTAGCGAGGCTCATAATGTGGGTGCAAAACTATCACACTGCTAGTATACTAAGGTTCACTTGACGTACTACCTAGAATGTCTAGAGTATGGAACACAAGAATCAAAAGGTCAACAAGAGTCATATGGAGATATGTTTGGTATGATTACCTACCGGTCTTATTCCCCGGTGCGCCATGTAACATTGGTGCCAGGAAAATAAGTTCGTGGATCTTGAATCACTAAGTGTCAATCATGAGAGATATTGATTTTAGTGGGAGCTACACTCTAAATTAAAGTTGTTAATCCTGTGTAGTTCATTAATTATGAAAAGCTGGATCCTTCGGGAAGCCATAGTAGGTATTACGTCAGTACATTCTTAGGCGAGCAGTGGGTTATATCACCCCTATTTTTGACCATCTTTATTTTTTAGGCATGGGACCGGTTGATCGAAGTTGAACATTCCTATGGAACTCCCCTTCAGACGACTTCTCTGCGCTTGCCCAGCACCTTTCGTTTTATGGACCAGGACCAATTTCACCTCAGACCATGGTCAAGTCATAATCCCGGATAACGTTCTCTCAAGGACTGCAAAACTCTCTAATGTTGATGATCAAACGCGTTTAGATGTGTATGAGAAGGAAGCGTCTCACAGGACTCTTAGATAGAAACCAGCATAGTCTATGAATTAGCATGAACAGTTTATTGAACTTGGTTGCACTCGTAAAGCGAGC
This sequence comes from Avena insularis, assembly GCA_023614405.1. Lineage (NCBI taxonomy): Eukaryota > Viridiplantae > Streptophyta > Magnoliopsida > Poales > Poaceae > Avena > Avena insularis. Next base: position 91,160,882 of record CM042684.1, read on the forward strand.
GTGAAGAGACCAGCGAAAGAAGCCCACGGAACGGAGCAGTTATTTTTAATGTCTAATGAATTTGCAATTGTTTGTAGATCAATGGCACACAACAACAACTTCCCTTTAGCTGGTATATTAGAGAAAGAGAAACTGCATCAATCTGGTACAAATTTTGTGGATTGGTTCCACAACATAAGGATAGTACTGAAAGGTGCTAAGAAATACTATGTCTTGGAAGAAACTCTTGGTTATACTCCTGATGATAACGCAACTCAGGCTGCACAAGATGTCTTTCAACAACGTAGTGATGACTATATTGCTGTCCAATATGCTATACTTGCATCCATGGAACCATATCTTTAAAGGAGGTTTGAAGTCTAGGGTCCATATGAAACAATTATGGAATTGAGGGGCATGTTTGAGAAGCAAGCCCGAGAAGAAACATATGAGATCTCTCAAGCTCTTCTAGATTGCAAGATGGTGGAAGGATGCTCGTTTAGTGCCCATGTAATCAAGTTGCACGAGTACGTTCATAGGTTGGAAGCACTGGGCGTTCCCTTTACTTCTGAACTAGGAACCAATATAATACTGAAATAACTCCTACCTAGCTTTGCTGGGTTTGTCACGAACTTCAACATGCATGGGATGAACAAAACATTGGCTGAACTGTTCATGTAGTTGAAGGTGGATGAAAAAGGACATATAGAAGAACACCAATCATGTGATGATGGTGAAGAAAATCACTCGCTTCAAGAACAAGAAGGCTGGGAGCAACAAGAAGAAGGCATATGTGCGCCGCACCTCTAAAAAAGGCAAAGTGCCTAAGCCAGGTCCTACCCTAGACATTGAGTGTTTCTTATGCACGGATAAAGGTCACTAGAAGAGGAACAGTCCAAAGTACTTAGCGGATAAAAAGAAGGCTGGATCCTCCAGTTTAGGTATATCTGATATATATGTTATTGATATTTTCTTGCAAGGTCCTAAGAGTAACTCTTAGGTATTTGATAGAAGATCGGTTGCTAATATTTTCAATTTGATACAGGAGCTACGAAATCCTAGGAAGCTTGGCAAGAACGAGGTGATGATGTGTGTCGGGAATGAAGCAAGTGTTGCAGTGATTGTCGTCAGCACAAGACCTCCACATCTATCGTCAGGATTAATATTAGAACTTAGTGTTGGGGATATACTTTCCGGGTATCCTCACTATGCCTCACTGACCAGGGTGGCCCACTTCGGGTTAGATCTTTTCTTAACGGGCGACCCAGTCAGGGAGAAGAGACGGAGTCCAGTCTGACTATGAGAAGGCCTAGATGACTTACCGATATAGGCCCATAGTGTTACTTGTAGTTCAACATGTACTCTGTAACCGACTCTTAGTCGTAGCCGGATAGGTCTCTCCTATAAACACTAGGCCGGATATCTATATAAGCCGTCCTAGGGAGAGCCTTTAGGGAACCTACACAATAGTCTACAATCTCAACTCGCACAAGCTAAACCCTTGTAACTCATATTCCGCCTTTACCGTATTACTGGATTGCTAGGAGGAGTAGGATCCGTCCAAAGCCGGCGGATTCGAACCTGGCTAAACTTGTGTGCTCATTGTCCCAAAATACCATACGTCTCACACCCCTCTCTTCTGCACGCCTTGAGGACCCCTCATGGCGTACTTGTCATCAATCCGACGATAGTTGGCGCCCACCGTGGGGCAAGTGATCTTCGGATCTTCGTTCCGGGCGGAATCTGCAAGAATCAGAATCAGCGAGACCATTGCCGTCGGTCGCATCCTCTATGCCAGCGACGTCCCTCTCATCATTCTTGACGATACTTGGATCCCGACTAGGGAGGTTGTGACTACCTACACCATCATGCCTTTCGGCGAGATCGAGGTGTACATCGGCTTCGCTGAACCTGCCCCACCCACCCCACGATGATGATAGAGGCGGAAGAAGTTTCTGGCTCCCCTCTGTCCGCAGAGGCGGCGGAGTTCTGGATCCCAGAAAACCCTAATCTTACCAAGCCCGCACCTGTTGCGGAGATAGTGGAGAAAGCTGAGCCTGAAGCAGATCTCGTGGCAGAAGTTGAATCTGGAGTGGATCTCCCTAGAGAAGCCGAATCCTAGATCGACCCACCTTCCATGGTCGAAATCCAGGAGGAACAACCCAACAACACTGGTTCCGACTCTTCTAATGCCGGAACGGATCAACCCTTCCTGTTGAGGGGCATGATGATGAAAGACGCAAGCATGGATGAGGTTCTCGAAACCATCAGAATTTTCGAGGAAGCCCACGAGGAGAGACACAACTACCTCAGGACGCACACATCGCACTTTGTCGAATATGTTGGATCTAGATCCGGCTCGGCCGAGGTTGGAGACAACAAAGACTCGGTGCTGGAGGCGATCAGAACAAACACCGACTTACCGGCATCTTCAGATGACTCCATGACGTCGGCAGCTTCCGAAAGTTCTCTGCTGAATATGAAGAGGACTTCAACTCCAAAGCTAGAGAAGAAGGAGAAGCCATGGACGAAGGATCCGGAGAAAACTCTCCTAGATCGCAGGATGACATGGAACTCGGAGTTAACCCAGATGCCCAGATGTCCAAAAGTACTGATCAGAGATTGACTCCGGGAAACAGACCCAATGCCATCTTTGCTACCGGCGCTGCCAAGAAGGCAAAGAACAAGAACAAGAAAAACAAGACCCCGTCAAAAGATCCTCCAGCGGAGGAAGTGGTTGCCGAGGATTATGAAGAAGACTCGGATGGAGCCTTAATCACAGACGAGCCCAAAGAAGCCTCGTTGGATGGGCACATGGTCACCGATGGTGCCCGTAAGCTCATCGATGTTGCATTGACCACACCTATCCCTATAGCGGCAGAACTTACTGCTAGGGAATTGGAAGAAAGGGCTTAGGCCCTAGAAGCGCGTCGCCAAGTACTCCTAGATGAAGCCAAAAACATCGAGGAAGAGAAGAAGCGCATATCTACTGCAGAGAAACTCATCTCTCTACAACACCTAAAGACCCGGAAAGGCTACGTATGAGCCGATAAGTTTCCGGAAGTCTGCAAAGTCCTCTTTGAGGGAGATCCAGGGATGCCACAGACCGACAACAATGGAGATCTGGTGTACCCAACACCAGTACAGAACACCGCCATGGCCCGTGATATCCTATCAAATAATCCAGGCCAGGAGGAGGTTCTTCTTGGCATCAAGCTACTCACCAAAGATCTGGAGCAACAGAAGGTCGCGAAATACGGAAGCGGAAAATTGGTCTCCCGATCTGACCAATACCGCATGGATCCAGCATGGGATGATATCAGGCCCCAACGGATGCCGGAACAGCATCACCGTTCCGACCGTCGGGAATACGACTACTCAAAAACCGGATCTTTAGGCAAACAGCACAGAACCACACGTAACTGGAGCAATGTTGCCCCAACCATAGAGCGAGATGCAGTTGCAGCACTGTATCCAAGAGACCCTTCTTGGCGAGAGTCAAACAATCACAGAGAAGAAGACAAAGAGAAACGTCGGGAGGAGGACCGTCAAAGGATGCCACCTTCTAGACATGCAAGCCATCCGACTGAACACCACCAAGCTGCGGGAAATAACGGACGAAGGAACGACAGACACCATGCCGAGTCAAGCCGGCAGAGGGCTCATCGTAACGAAGACCCTCCCTGGAACCGGAATAATGATGCTCCAGACCCAGCCTCTCCACAAAGTAGCCACCACAATGGCTCTCAAGGAGGGCGCCGTGGCGGAGGAGGTGGTGGCAGAAGCAAAAGTCCAGCTCCAAGGCACCACAACCACAGACGTCAACCAGGACGGTGATCCTTGTCACCAAGCGATGCAAGACATCGGATCAACTCTAACATAGAGGCGCGATGCTATGAGAACGATGAAATCTATGTGGGTCCAAAATGTTTCAGACCACGCATACGATAAACATACTTCCCGGAACGATTTGCTATCTCAAGGCATATTCAGGCATACGATGATGTAGCTCGGCCAGATACTTGGCTCCAGGATTTTTTCTAGGCTTGTTGCATCGCCAAAGGCGGAAATAGCTTGGTCGCAACCCGATATCTCCCACTTATGCTGCGGAAGACGACATGATCCTGGCTCATGGAACTTCCAAACAACACCATCCACAACTGGTATGACATGTAAAGCGCGTTCTTTCGAAATTTCAAAGGCACATCTCGGAGGCCCTGTATGGTAGGAGACCTGCAGCGTTGCACCTAGAAGGCCGGAGAAACTTGCCGAGATTACCTCGGATGATGGATCGACACTAAGAACTCCTATGAGGGAGTAAACGACCAAACCGTGATTGAAGCTTTCATTGCAGGACTCCCAATTGGTTTACCATGTCATCATTGTAAGTGTGACAAAGTCACTGATTTGGGAGAGATGATAGAAACAGTGAGCAAGTATGCGGATGCTGACAATGACGCGGAAGGACTACTGAACGTCCTAGCTGTGCCACAGTCGGCAAAAGAATCAAAGCAACAAGCTCAGAAACGCAAGAACACCTCGGAAGAAAACGCCAATGTGGAAACAATGGTTGTTACTGCTACTTTCGTGTCTAGAGGACAAGGAGGGCACGGTGGTGGGCATGGACGCGGTCGTGGGACATCAAGGGTCCCGGGTAGAGGAGACTAGCAACCTGGCAAAACCTACTCGTGGGCCGACATTGCCAATAACCCGTGCGTGCATCACTTAGATCCCAATGGGGGCTCATCCCATACAAACGCCGAGTGTCGTTACAACGACGACATCAAAAAGGACGATACTGCTGGCTACAGGGACAAGTGGAAGAAGGGAAAAAGAATCCCAAAAAAGAGAAAGAGGCCAAAGAAGATTCCGACATGGAGGAAACCGATGCTTCAAATCCCAAGTTGGATGGAAAGAAGAACATCCCAATAAATAAAGACACTTACGTCACCTTCCTTGTGTCTCAACCAACTAAGGTCAAGAAAGCAGTACTGCACGAGCTCAACGCGACTGTTCTGGCTATTCCATAATACTTGGATTGGTCAGAAGTGGGAATCACCTTTGACCACACTGATCATCCGCCTAAGTTGCACAGGCGAGGAAAATACGCCTTAATCGTCAATCCACTTATTAATGGTTATGGCTTCTCCAATACTCTCATGGATAATGGCAGTAGTATCAATATTCTATATGTCGAAACGCTACATCGGATGTGGATCTCGGAGACACAGCTGAATCACAGCTCTATGATCTTTCATGGAGTTGTCCCAGGAAGACAAGCAAATTCCCTGGGAGAGATCACTTTGGATGTTACCTTTGGTACTCCAAAGAATTATCGGACGGAGGCAGTTTCCTTCGAAGTGGTCCCGTTCAAGAGCACCTACCACATTATATTTGGACGGACGGCTTACTGGGCTTTTATGGCTCGTCCATGTTACATTTACAAAATGATGAAAATTCCAGGTCCATGATGAGTCCATGTTACATTCACCATCAGGGGAGACCCGAAGAAAGCACGAGAGTGCAAGGACGGAAATGTTGCCTTTGCTGTAACCGTGCTGCACGCCCAGGCGTACCAGGAGATCAAGAAGACCATCAAACCGTCCGAGATGCCCGCAACGAAGAAGGAGGTTAAAAAGGCGACTCCAGAGTTCAAGTCATCGGATGAGATGAAGACAACGCCATTGAAGGATGATGACCCCTCCAAGGTGACCCAGATAGGTGTAGGTTTAGACCGCGCATAAGAAAGCACACTCGTCAAGTTCCTCAAAGCAAATGAAGATATCTTCGCATGGCAGCCATTTGATATGACCGGAGTACCTAGGGAACTTGCCGAGCACTCTCTAAATGTACACCCAAACGGTAAACCCGTCAAACAGTCCTTACGATGTTTCGGCGATGAAAAGCGAAAAGCAATAGCTAAGGTGTAACATCCCAAAACTTTAATCCAAGCCTATCAATATCCAAATCATCAAAATTAGGGTTAACAAAAACTTTTCCAAATTAAAAATGAAAGCATTCATGTGTATGAGCATTTAAATTAGGAATTGATTTGAATTGCCATGGTTCTGTGATTATTTGGTTGTAAAATGTTTCTTAGGTGATTTAAACATCATCTACATCATTCCCAAACTTTTCTCATAGAAATTCAAATCAAAAACAATTAAAAAGGAGGAATGGTCATTTTGGTCATTTTAATCCACTACACTACTTTGAGTGTTCCTAGCACTCACTTCTCAACAGAAATAATTCTAGGTCTTTACACCCCTTGCTAGTACACCTAATGAGGTACCAAGGCCCACCTTTTGATCTGCTAAAAACATTCAAATACTTATTTTAAATGGCATGTGAAAATTGAATTCAATGCATATGCCTAGATCACCCCTATTTCAAAAACCATCAAATTTAGCTCGTGGTCACAACGCGCCACAGCAGTCGCTAGCCTCGCCCACCATGTCCAGCACGTCGCCCGTGGTCCACCTCCACCGTCCAACCAGCCCCAGCCCAAGGACAGCGACCAGAACGGCCAGGAACCGCCGCGCCCGGAGCCTGTCGACCATGCCGACGCCGCCCGCAGAGCGCGCCCTGTCCCCGCGTAGCCAGACCTCGCCTAGCTCCAGCCGCCCGTCTACGCGATCCCCACCGGCCTAGCAAGCTAACAGACATGCCCAATCCCCCGACCGTACCCCGTAGTCACCGGCCGCCATGAAAGTCGCCGTCGGCAGAGACTTAGTACGCGCCATGCTCTTCACTTTCCCCGACCGCAAACCACTGCACCAGCACCACCGTGACACTCGGCAGGACACCGCCCACCTTCCTAGCGCACCGACCCTATATAAAGCGGCCACCCCAGCACCATTTCTCCACCCTCACTCACTTCCCACCTCTCACTGAACCTCACCCACCTCTTGCCGATGCTGCTCGAGCTCTGCCTCGCCGGAATTGGAGCTGAAGCCGCCGCAGCAGGAGGAGAAGGGCACCTGCGATTTAGGGCACCCCAAGCTCCGCCGCAACCGCGCCTCGCCTCGCCGTCGTCTACTAGCCCGTTTGCCCGCCTCGCCGACCTTGCTGGAGCCCTGGTACGCCTCCGATCGACCCCCACCACCGCGTCTAGGTCAGACTCTCGCCGGAGTAATCCGTCGTCGATGATGACTCTCCACCGTTAGATCCCCTTTTAATCATGCGACCTAGGATGCTAGATACAGTTTCATTATTTTTGTGCTGCTGACTGGTGGAGCCCGCATGTCAGCCAGCCCGTTGCACGCACTGTGAGTTCCCGCGCGAGTTAGTAGCTGGGCCGGCCCAGTTAGTTCCCGCGCGAGTTACGATTTCAAATTTAGTTTTTTATATTTAGAGTTAATCTAGTTTCTGTCCATTAGTTTAAAAATCAATTCTAGGAGTTTGACAAATCCAAATTGCATGAAACCAATTTTGCCTGAAAGGTATTGAAATTATCTATCCAAGCCCGTTGGATTTAATTCAATTAGAGTTATAGATATCTCCTAGTAAAAATAACAAAATAGAAGCTTTTGCACCTTGCAACATTTTTATAAAATCAACCAAGATAGGTTTTGAGTTGATTCCAACTCTCAAAAATCACATTTCATCATATCTATCTAAGTATGTAATAATATTAAGGTTTACATGTAGTGACTTTGGACTAGTACCAAAATAATGCTATATAGGCATTTCTAGTCACTTTAAATCATTAAATAATAAACTTAAACCAAAGTAATTATGATCCAACCTTTAATTCTCATTCCCACATGTTAGAATATGTGGTGATGACATGTGTCAACATGATCCCATATTTCAAGTGGTGAATATTAAATCTTAGTTAACTTTTCAATGAGTAGAAATTACTTTTCTAAAATAAAAAGGAAGAAACTAGTGAATTAAACTAGTGATGCTTGTGATGATAATAGATCATCAAATGTATGTCTTAGAATGCTAATTAGATTAGTTAAGTATTGTTTGGTGATTGTGTACTCCGTATGTATTTATAGAAGATAGTACCGACCAAGCTTACGAGGAGGAGGAGTGCTACGAAGAAGAAGAAGAAGAAAACTTCAACCACTGCACCAACCAAGGCAAGCTAGCCCTATCCAAGTTAACCCTTGCAAGTTGAACTTGCAAGCCACCATTAATAGTGCAAGCTTTTGTTAGCAAGCTAGAATTAAGAGAGATGAATGAGCAAAGATGCTTTAGGCATGCTTTGGTGACACCACCTTGATTACTACTACCCCAAGTATTACCTTACAAGCTTTAATTCCTTTAGTTTAAACAAAGTACCTTTACTTGTTTTGAAGGTAGCATAAAAAGTATAAAACTTGACCTATTTAGCTAAGCTTTAGATGTCATTCTATGGCATGAGATTGAACCCATCATCTTTCCACCTTAAGTGAACACTCTTAACTTAGTAGTTTAGAGTAGATAAAAACTTGAGTCACTTTAGATGGGAACACTTGGTGAAAATGAATTATGAAAACCTTGGAATGATGAGTCATTATATTGAGATGTTTTGACATGTATTGAGAAACACAAATGGTTTATGATGATGAAAATGTTGAGGCATGAGCCTTAGCCCTTTTATAAAACTGATGGTTGGATTCGGATGCGATACCATTCCAAATTTACCGTACAACCACACTACCTTAATTGGGTAAGGCTTACCTTGAAATTTATATGCATTAGTATTAGTTCCCTCACGGGAGAGGTTGAGGCTACCTCTCAATGTTGTCCACCTATGCAGTGCCCAAGATGACTGATGGTCATGGTTGGGAGGCCATACTCATAGGAGAGGTGCTTATACTAGGGTGTGTAAAGGAAAGGTTATGTTTGATTATCTGCATACTAAGTATGATGATTCAGGGTTATCCCTGACAGATGTATCGAATCTTGTGGTGAAAGTGTACCACCTCTGCAGAGTGTCAAACTATTCGAATAGCCGCGTCCACGGTTATGGACAGTTGGAATGGCCATACTATTTCGTTGTCAGATGTTTTCCAAATAACTTATGAAATGAATGACGAATCTTGACTTGACCATAATAGGGTTGTGTTTATGATATTCGCTTCCCACCTTAAGTGATTCTAGAACTTTATTTTATCTTTCTTTGCTTTAGAACTCAGCTTAGGTTTCAAACTTAACTTTATAGTTAAACTTAGATTTAGCACTTTAACTTAGCACTATACTACTTGTTAGTGGTAGTTTGCGAGTACTTAAAGAGTACTCATGGCTTTTGTCCCTGGCTATTCTCATGGCCAGACTATGAAGGAGACTATCAAGATGATGGCCAGCAGGACGGCTATGATAACTAGGACTATATGCCTTCGTCAGCATTGCCTGTGCCCCTGAAGATGGACCCCATCGCTCTGCTTTATATCTATTTCCGCTGCTTGTTGTACTAAGACTGGATCATGAGATCCTTATTTGTGTAAGACCTTATGTATGGTTTGTAATAGATGATGTACTATGATATCCAATCCGTTATATCTCGCAAAAATGGTAATCCTGGGATTACGAGGTGTGGCATAACGGGCATCTGGGATTCAAAATCCGGGTGTTGACAAGTTGGTATCAGAGCCATCCTGACCATAGGAGACCCTAGTTAGAATGGACGTCCGAGTAAAAACTTAGTTTCAAAACCAAAGTGAGTATTTACGAAAAAACTATCTCCTCTCTTATCTTTGGGAATTCTTTCTTTCTCAAAAATTCATGTTCCTCAAAATTCTTACATTACTCCTTAAAAGTTGACACACTTGATCACTTCACTAATTTCCTCATCCTTAATTCTTGTAGATGGAGACTCAGTTCAGCAAGTTTTACCAGTTGGGAAACGGAGGTCAGCTGATCTTCGAGAGGGATCTGGATTCACTGTCAGAGTTCTTGGGACACCCACATCCGGAGTTTCTTGGAGCTCAACTTCTAGGACCCCCAGGAGGAGACCTACAGTGTCTAGTCACAACGGATCTTAGAGGAAGCATTGAAGCACCAACTTGTGGAAGAATTCAGTTCTCCGTGTGAGAGAACAACTGGCTAGATGGATTAGCCAGAGAAATGCATGAATCTCTCGCACGTCTATGTGCCCTCAGTGTCAACAAAATCGAAGGAACCTGTTTTGCCCACTATGCAATATGTGACTTCATGGGAATGCCGATGGAGATGCCAAGTCACCTAGAGTTGAGGCGTCAAGTGGAGAATCTTGACTTCTTGCTGCATGACAGACAGCAGGAACTGGACAATGCCAGAGAGTTAGCCAACCAGAACCGTGCCATTGCCAACCAGAAGGCCCAGACTTTCGCACTGCTCGTCCAGGACCGCAAGTCTCTTCGCCGCCAGCGTGCCAAGAAGGATCGCACCATCGCCCGTCTTTGCAATAAGGTTGCTGACCTCGAGAAGACCGTTAAGGAGCAGGAAGCTCAGCTTGCTGCCAAGGAAGAAGAAGATGAGGGTCAAGACATCCAGCGAGACATGGATTCTTACCTCAGCAACGATGATGACTTTCTGGAGGAAGATGCCGTGGACTTCTACACTGACGATGAGGACTCCAACTTCATCGACGATGAGTAGATGCACTAGAGCACTGTCGTAGCATGAGATGTATCGGTCCCACTGTATCGTAGCTTGTATAATGGTTCTTCAAACCATCTATTTTCCTTTGTTTATTATGGTGTGTGTTGTATCGTGTGTTTGTCTGCATGAATGAAATGGAGTTAGTTGAAAAACCTGAGTCTAACTCAAAGTTTTAGCTATGAAAAACCAAAACCATGAACCTTAGAATTTCCCTCTTACCCCTATATCTATCTCAATCTTCAGATGACTCGTGGAAACCAAGGAGGGAGCAGCTCATCGCATGACCCAATGCTGCAGATATTGCAGAATCTCATCGCCGACCATGAAGCAAGTAGGGAAGAACGTCAAACAACTTAGCAACACTACAGTAGATAGCCAAGATGGCTCTCAACAACCAAGGACATGGAAATCAGGATCACCATGGATCCAAACTATTTTTTTTTTCAAAATACCAATCCCCCAATCTTCAACCAATCTGAAAACCCATTAGAAGCTGACGAATGGTTACAGACGATGGAAAACAACCTCGAAGTTGCAAGAGTGGATGAAAATGAGAAAGTTCTCTTCGTCACCCACTATCTGGCGGGAGATGCAAGAGCTTGGTGGAATAGCATCCGCAATATGAACCATGGTCAAGTGATGACATGGGAAGCATTCAAAGTCAAGTTCAGCCGCACCCACGTGTCGCAAGGTCTCGTCAACAGGATGAGAGATGAATTCCGTGAATTGAAGCAAGGAAGAATGACTATGGTAGAATACCGTGACAGATTCCTATCACTTGCCAGATATGCACCTGAGGAAATCAACATGGAGGCCAAGAAGAAGGAGAGATTCTTGAACGGACTGCATGATGAGATGCAGACTATCCTTGTCAACATCCGTTTTCAGGATCTCGAAGAGCTAGTCAACTCTGCCATTCAGATGGAAGGGAAGATTAATCAGGCAAACGACAACCGCAAACGTCGTATGATGCAGCAATCAGTATCCAGTAGTCACCAGAAGTACCATCCCAACCCCTCACCAGGATATGCACCCAGGAACAACCGACCCCCAATGTCTCGCCCAAGCTACCCCAACCGTAGCGGAGGCAATGTGAAGTCCGGAGGAAACCATCCCAACTCCGGCAATGCCAACAATTTCAATCGTGCACCTCCCAAGAGCAACAACAACAACAACACTGCACCCAGAACTGGCAGCAATGCTATGCCTGTCGCAGCCAAGGACAAGTGCCAGATCACTTGTTTCGAGTGTGGAGTGAAGGGTCACTACTCCAATGAGTGTCCCAAGAAGACTGCTGCCAATGCCAATGTGAATGCCCTAGCTCAGCAGCAGTGTCGTGTTCAACCAGGAAGAAGATTTGCCCCAGGGAACCCTCACAACCGCAATGGTCGTCTCTTCCACATGAACGCAGAAGAAGCCCAGGAAGCTCCAGATGTAGTGCTGGGTATGTTTTCTGTCAAGTCAGTTTTAGCAAGAGTATTGTTTGATTCGGGAACATCGCATTTATTTGTCACCGAAGAATTTGCATGCACTCGTAAGATTCACCCAACCAACCTGAAGCATGTCATGATAGTTCAAATCCCCGGTTCAACTGCAAAAGCTAGAAAAATTTGCAAAGTTGTGCCTATCAGGATACATGGGATAGATTTTTATACCAACCTAATTGTAGTTGGAACCAAAGGATTGGAAGTAGTACTAGGTATGGACTAGATGTCAAGGCATAAAGGACTAATAGACTGTGCTAAGAAAATCATCACCATGACCAGTAGTTCTGGAGTAAGAGTAGAGCATATATCTGAAACCTTACCCCGTCAATTCAAGTGCAACAAGAGCCTAGCCCTACCCACCATAGACCAGGTCAAAGTAGTCTGTGAATACCCCGACGTATTCCCAGATGAATAGCCAGGTATGCCCCCAGATAGGGATATTGAGTTCATCATCGAACTAATCCCCGGAACCGGACCCATAGCCCAGAGACCCTATAGCATGCACCCCTCAGACTTAGTGGAACTGAAGAAGCAGTTAGATGACATGTTAGCAACAGGCTTGATTCAGCCAAGCGCATCGCGATGGAGATCACCAGTGTTATTCGTCGACAAGAAAGATGGAGGCAATTGTCTATGTACAGATTACAGAAAGTTGAATGACGTCACCATCAAAAACAAGTACCCCTTGCCAAAGATAGAGGATCTATTTGATCAATTGATCGGAGCTCAGGTATTCTCAAAGATTGATCTTAGGACTGGTTATCACCAACTTAAGATTCGTGCAACGGATATTCCGAAGACCGCCTTTACTACTCGCTATGGTTTATACGAGTATACGGTTATGTCTTTTGGATTAACCAATGCTCCTGCTTATTTCATGAATCTCATGAATAAGATCTTTATGAATTTCCTAGATAAGTTTGTAGTTGTGTTTATCGACGACATCCTTATCTACTCCAAGTCAGAAGAATGCATGAGCAACATCTGAGAATCATCCTAGAAACCCTGAGAGAGCATCAGTTATATGCCAAGTTTAGCAAGTGTGAGTTTTGGCTGAAAGAAGTAGGATTCCTAGGACATATTGTGTCTGCCGGAGGAGTCTCTATTGATCCCACCAAGATCAAAGATGTCAAAGAATGGGAAGCTCCAACCACTCAAACCCAAGTTCGCGCATTTCTCGGATTAGCGGGATACTACAGCAAGTTCGTAGAAGGATTCTCGAGCATCGCACGACCCATGACCCAATTATTGAAGAAGGACAAGAAGTTTGAATGGACTGACAAGTGTGAAGCCAGTTTTCAAGAGTTGAAGAAGAGATTGATATTAGCCCCAATTTTGATCATGCCAGACATCAAGAAACCGTTTGATGTATATTATGATGCATCCAAGATTGGTCTAGCATGTGTATTGATGCAAGAAGGCATAGTCATCGCGTCTCATAAATCAAGCAAAGATGAACAGAACTATCCGACCCATGATCTTGAGCTAGCAGCTGTGGTTCTAGCATTGAAGACATGGCGTCATTATCTGATGGGTAATCGCTGTGAGATTTACTCAGATCATAAGAGTTTAAAGTATATTTTCACTCAGAAGGAGCTGAATATGAGGCAAAGGAGATGTATAGAGTTAATCAAGGATTATGACCTTGACATTCACTATCACCCCGGCAAAGCCAATGTGGTAGCGGATGCTCTTAGCAGATTGCAGTGTAGGCTAAACACCAGGATCAAGGAGAAGCAACCAAGTTTGTATGAAGAGTTGGAGCAGTTCAGGACTGAATTATTTAGCAAAGGATTCTTAGCTAGCATTGAACTTCAACCCACTTTGATTAGCCAAATCAAGGAAGCCTAGAAGGGGAATGAAAGTATTGACGGAATCAAACGTCGTATTGGTACAGTAAAAGTACCTGGATTCCCTGAAGATGAAGAAGGAGTACTGTGGTACAAAGGACGTATCTGTGTGCCAGCAGATTCGGAGCTGAAGGAAGTTATCATGAAGGAAGCTCATGATACTCTTTATTCTATCCACCCCGGAGGAACCAAGATGTATCAAGATTTGAAAGAGCAATTTTGGTGGCACAAGATGAAGAGAGAAATCGGAAGCTACATCACCAAATGTGACATCTGTCAAAGAGTCAAAGCAGAACATCAAAGACCTACAGGATTGTTGCAACCATTGCAGATTCCGGAATGGAAATGGGATTCCGTAGGAATGGACTTTATCACTGGTTTGCCTACTTCCAGTAGGGGAAATGACTCAATCTAGGTCATAGTTGATAGACTGTCCAAGGTAGCCCACTACATACCTGTCAAGACAACCTACCAGAGTGCAAAGTTAGCAGAGTTGTACATTGCTAGGATTGTTAGTTAGCATGGGACCCCCAAGACCATCGTATCAGATTGAGGAACCCAGTTTACCTCGAGATTTTGGCAGAAAGTTCAGGAAGGATTGGGAACCAAGTTGAACTTCAGTACCGCTTATCACCCGCAAACAGATGGACAGATTGAGAGAGTCAACCAGATCCTTGAGGATATGCTTAGAGCTTGTGTGTTGGAATACGGATCAAAATAGGAAGACTGCCTGCATTTCACAGATTTCTCATATAACAACAGTTATCAAGCTAGTTTGTAGATGGCACCATTTGAATTCCTTTATGGAAGAAAGTGCCGTTCCCCTTTGAATTGGTCGCAAGTAGGAGAGAGTCAGATCTTTGGACCCGACATTCTCCGGGAAGCAGAAGAGAAAGTTTGCAAAGTCCATGAGCACCTCAAGACTGCTCAATCTAGACAGAAGAGTTATGCTGATAAGAGAAGGAGAGACCTGACTTTCAATGTTGGAGATTTTGTATATCTCAAGGTTTTACCATTGAAGGGGACTCAACGCTTTAGTCTAAAGGGAAAGTTAGCCCCTAGATATATCAGACCTTTCAAGATTCTGAACCGTCGAGGAGAAGTATCATATCAACTGGAACTGCCTGAAGAGATTTCGCCTTCCACAACGTGTTCCATATCTCATTACTTCGCAAATGCTTGGAAGTGCCCAAGAAGACTGAAGTTTTCAAGAACATCGATCACAGAGCCGTAGAAATCAACAATGACCTGACCTATCCGGAAGTGCCCATCCGTATCTTGGAAGAAGCCTACAGAACCACCAAGACCAGGAGTATCAAATTTCTCAAGAGTCAATGGAGCAACCATACCGAGGAGGAAGCCACTTGGGAGCGTGAAGATTACATTAAGACAGAGTTCCTAGATCTCTTTAGTTCCTAGTTTTCTTTGTAAATCTCGGGACGATATTTTGTTTAAGGGGGGAAGGTTTGTAACATCCCAAAACTTTAATCCAAGCCTATCAAGATCCAAATCATCAAAATTAGGGTTAACAAAAACTTTTCCAAATTAAAAATGAAAGCATTCATGTGTATGAGCATTTAAATTAGGAATTGATTTGAATTGCCATGGTTCTATGATTCTTTGATTGTAAAATGTTTCTTAGGTGATTTAAACATCAACTACATCATTCCCAAACTTTTCCCAAAGAAATTCAAATAAAAAACAATTAAAAAGGAGGAATGGTCATTTTTGTCATTTTAATCCACTACACTACTTTGAGTGTTCCTAGCACTCACTTCTCAATAGAAATAATTCTAGGTCTTTACACCCCTTGCTAGTACACCTAATGAGGTACCAAGGCCCACATTTTGATCTGCTAAAAACATTCAAATACTTATTTTAAATGGCATGTGAAAATTGAATTCAATGCATATGCCTAGATCACCCCTATTTCAAAAACCATCAAATTTAGCTCCACTTTCAAAACCATTGCAACCAGAGACTACCTAGTACCAGTGGAGAACACCCAAAAATTTTGAAACCAAATTTCAAACTTTTACTTATTGCGGCCATTTTCATCAAACATGTGGCAGACACAAATCTGGCCAAATTCAAAACACTATAGTGAGCAGTGATCTTGGTCACCATTTGGGCCTAACTCGGTCCCCATGTCCTCCCCAGTGCACCCCCTACCCTTTGCTAGCCCGGCCAAGCCCTGTGCACATGACCAAATGGTCATGGCCATTAAGGCCGAGCACCTTGAGCACCTCACACGGCGACAAGGTTACAGATGCCAGCCAGCCTCGCCCACCATGTCCAAAGACGTCGCTCCTGGTCCACCTTCACCCCCAACCAGCCCCAGCCCAAGGACAAGACTGACGCCAGAACCACACGCCGGAGCCTGTCGACCATGCCGACGCCGCCCGTAGAGCGCACCCTGTCCCTGTCTAGCTAGACCTCGCCTAGCTCCAGCCGCCTATCTCCGTGATCCCCACCGGCCTAGCAAGCTAACAGACATGCCCAATCCCCCGACCGTACCCCGTAGTCGTCGGCCGCCATGAAACTCGCCGTCAGCAGAGACTTAGTGCGCGCCGCGCTCTTCACTTCCCTCGACCGCAAACCACTGCACCAGCACCACCGTGACACTCGCCAGGGCACCGCCCACCCTCCTAGCGCACCGCCCACGCCTTTAGCTCGCTGTGCCTTCGTCACCGGCGAGCACCGCCCATGCTTCTCTACCGCTGAGTCGACCCTATATAGAGCGGCCACCCCAGCACCATTTCTCCACACTCACTCACTCCCCACCTCTCGCTGAACCTCACCCACCTCTCGCCGACGCCGCTCGAGCTCTGCCTCTCGGGAATTGGAGCCGAAGCCGCGGCAGCAGGAGGAGAAGGGAGCCTGCGATTTAGGGCACCCCAAGCTCCGCCGCACCCGCGCCTCGCCTCGCCGTCGTATACCAGCCCACTTTCCCGCCTCGCCGACCTTGCTGGAGCCCTGGTACACCCCCGATCGACCCCCACCGCCGTGTCTAGGTCAAACTCTCGCCGGAGTAATCCGTCGTCGACGATGACTCTCCACCGTTAGATCCCCTTTTAATCGTGCGACCTAGGATGCTAGATACCGTTTCGGTATTTTTGTGCTGCTGACTGGTGGAGCCCGCATGTCAGGCAACCCATTGCGCGCGAGTTAGTAGCTGGGCCGGCCCAGTTAGTTCCCGCGCGAGTTAGGATTTCAAATTTAGTTTTTTCTATTTAGAGTTAATCTAGTTTCTGTCCATTAGTTTAAAAATCAATTCTGGGAGTTTGACAAATCCAAATTGTATGAAACCAATTTTGCATGAAAGGTATTGAAATGATCTATCCAAGCCGGTTGGATTTAATTCAATTAGAGTTATAGATCTCTCCTAGTAAAAATAACAAAGCTTTTGCACCTTGCAACATTTTTATAAAATCAACCAAGATAGGTTTTGAGTTGATTCCAACTCTCAAAAATCACATTTCATCATATCTATCTAAATATGTAATAATATTAAGGTTTACATGCAGTGACTTTGGACTAGTACCAAAATAATTCTATATAGGCATTTCTAATCACTTTAAATCATTAAATAATAAACTTAAACCAAAGTAATTATGATCCAACCTTTAATTCTCATTCCCAGATGTTAGAATATGTGGTGATGACATGTGTCAACATGATCCCATATTTCAAGTGGTGAATATTAAATCTTAGTTAACTTCTCAATGAGTACAAATTACTTTTCTAAAATAAAAAGGAAGAAACTAGTGAATTAAACTTGTGATGCTTGTGATGATAATAGATCATCAAATGTGTGTCTTAGAATGCTAATTAGATTAGTTAAGTATTGTTTGGTGATTGTGTACTCCGTATGTATTTATAGAAGATAGTACCGACCAAGCTTACGAGGAGGAGGAGTGCTACCAAGAAGAAGAAGAAGAAAACTTCAACCACTGCACCAACCAAGGCAAGCTAGCCCTATCCAAGTTAACCCTTGCAAGTTGTCCTTGCAAGCCACCATTAACAGTGCAAGGTTTTGTTAGCAAGCTAGAATTAAGAGAGATGAATGAGCAAAGATGCTTTAGGCATGCTTTGGTCACACCACGTTGACTACTACTACCCCAAGTATTACCTTAGAAGCTTTAATTCTTTAGTTTACACAAAGTCCCTTTACTTGTTTTGAAGGTAGCATAAAAAGTATAAAACTTGACCTATTTAGCTAAGCTTTAGATGTCATTCTATGGCATGAGATTGAACCCATCATCTTTCCACCTTAAGTGAACACTCTTAACTTAGTAGTTTAGAGTAGATAAAAACTTGAGTCACTTTAGATGGGAACACTTGGTGAAAATGCATTATGAAAACCTTGGAATGATGAGTCATTCTATTGAGATGTTTTGACATGTGTTGAGAAACACAAATGGTTTATGATGATGAAAATGTTGAGGCATGAGCCTTAGCACTTTTATAAAACTGATGGTTGGATTCGGATGCGATACCATTCTAAATTTACCTACAACCAAACTACCTGAATTGGGTAAGGCTTAGCTGGAAATTTATATGCATTAGTATTAGTCCCTCGCGGGAGAGGTTTCAGCTGAGGCTACCTCTCAATGTTGTCCACCTATGTAGTGCCCAAGATGACTGATGGTCATGGTTGGGAGGCCATGCTCATAGGAGAGGTGCTTATACTAGCGTGTGTAAAGGAATGGTTATGTTTGATTATCTGCATACTAAGTATGATGATTCAGGGTTATCCCTGACAGATGTATCGAATCTTGTGGTGAAAGTGTACCACCTCTGCAGAGTGTCAAACTTTTCGAATAGCCGCGTCCGCGGTTATGGACAGTTGGAATGGCCATACTGTTTCGTTGTTAGATGTTTTCCAAATAACTTATGAAATGAATAATGAATCTTGACTTGACCACAACAAGGTTGTGTTTATGATATTAGCTTCCCACCTTAAGTGATTCTAGAACTTTATTTTATCTTTTTTTGCTTCAGAACTCAGCTTAGGTTTCAAACTTAACTTTATAGTTAAACTTAGATTTAGCACTTTAACTTAGCACTATACTACTTGTTAGTGGTAGTTTGTGAGTACTTAAACAGTACTCATGGATTTTGTCCCTGGCTATTCTCATGTCCAGACTATGAAGGAGACTATCAAGATGATGGCCAGCAGGACGGCTATGATAACTAGGACTATCTGCCTTCGTCAGCATTGTCTGTGCCCCTGAAGATGGACCCCACCGCTATGCTTTATATCTATTTCCGCTGCTTGTTGTACTAAGACTGGATCATGAGATCCTTATTTGTGTCAGACCTTATGTATGGTTTGTAATGGATCATGTACTGTGATATCCAATCCGTTATGTCTCGCAAAAATGGTAATCCTGGGATTGTGTGGTATGGCATAACGGGCATCTGGAATTAAAAATCCGGGTGTTGACAAGTTGGTATTAGAGCCATCCTGACCATAGGAGACCCTAGTTAGAATGGACGTCCGAGTAAAAACTTAGTTTCAAAACCAAAGTGAGTATTTACGAAAAAACTATCTCCTCTCTTATCTTTGGGAATTCTTTCTTTCTCAAACATTCATGTTCCTCAAAATTCTTACATTACTACTTAAAAGTTGACACACTTGATCACTTCACTAATTTCCTCATCCTTAATTCTTGTAGATGGAGACTCGGTTCAGCAAGTTTTACCAGTTGGAAACGGAGGTCAGCTGATCTTCGAGAGGGATTTGGATTCACTGTCAGAGTTCTTGGGACGCCCACATCCGGAGTTTCTTGGAGCTCAACTTCCAGGACCCCCAGGAGGAGACCTACAGTGGCTAGTCACAGCGGATATTAGAGGCAGCATTGAAGCAGCAACTTCTGGAAGAATTCAGTTCTCCGTGAGAGAGAACAACTGGCTAGATGGATTAGCCAGGGCAATGCATGAAGCTCTCGCACGTCTATGTGCCCTCACCATGAACAAAATCCAAGGAACCTGTTTTTCCCACTATGCAAGACGTGACTTCATGGGAATGCCGATGGAGATGCCAAGTCACCCAGAGTTGAGGCATCAAGTGGAGAATCTTGACTTCCTGCTGCATGACAGACAACAGGAACTGGACAATGCCAGAGAGTTAGCCAACTAGAGCTGTGCCATTGCCGACCAGAAGGCCCAGACTTTCGCACTGCTCGTCCAGGACCGCCAGTATCTTCGCCGCCAGTGTGCCAAGAAGGATTGCACCATCGCCCGTCTTCGCAAGAAGGTGGCCGACCTCGAGAAGACCATCAAGGAGTAGGAAGCTCAGCTTGCTGCCAAGGAAGAAGAAGATGAGGGTGAAGACATCCAGGGAGACATGGATTCTTACCTTAGCAACGATGATGACTTTCTGTAGGAAGATGCCGTGGACTTCTACACTGACGATGAGGACTCTGACTTCATCGACGATGAGTAGATGCACTAGAGCACTGTTGTAGCATGAGATGTATCGGTCCCACTGTATCGTAGCTTGCAGAATGGTTCTTCAAACCATCTGTTTTCCTTTGTTTATTGTGGTGTGTGTTGTATCGTGTGTTTGTATGCATGAATGAAATGGAGTTAGTTGAAAAACCCGAGTCTAACTCAAAGTTTTAGCTTTGAAAAACCAAAACCATGAACCTTAGAATTTCCCTCTTACCCATATATCTATCTCAATCTTCAGATGACTCGTGGAAATCAAGGAGGGAGCAGCTCGTCGCAGGACCCAATGCTGCAGATATTGTAGAATCTCATCGTCGACCATGAAGCAAGCAGGGAAGAACGTCAAGCCAACTTAGCAACACTACAGCAGATAGCCCAGATGGCTCTCAACAACCAAGGACATTGAAATCAGGATCACCATGGATCCAAACTCAAAAATTTTCAGAATACTAATCCCCCAATCTTCAACCAATCTGAAAACCCATTAGATGCTGACGACTGGTTACAGACGATGGAAAACAACCTCGAAGTTGCAAAAGTTGATGAAAATGAGAAAGTTCTCTTTGCCACCCACTATCTGGCGGGAGATGCAAGAGCTTGGTGGAATAGCATCCGCAATATGAACCATGGTCAAGTGATGACATGGGAAGTATTCAAAGTCAAGTTCAGCCGCACCCACGTGCCGCAAGGTCTCGTCAACAGGATGAGAGATGAATTCCGTGAATTGAAGCAAGGAAGAATGACTGTGGTAGAATACCGTGACAGATTCCTATCACTTGCCAGATATGCACCTGAAGAAATCAACACGGAGGCCAAGAAGAAGGAGAGATTCTTGAACGGACTGCATGATGAGATGCAGACTATCATTGTCAACATCCGTTTTCCGGATCTCGAAGAGCTAGTCGACTCTGCCATTCAGATGGAAGGGAAGATTAATCAGGCAAACGACAACCGCAAACGTCGGATGATGCAGCAATCAGGATCCAGCAGTCACCAGAAGTACCATCCCAACCCCTCACCAGGATATGCACCCAGGAACAACCGACCCCC
Organism: Avena insularis; assembly: GCA_023614405.1. NCBI lineage: Eukaryota > Viridiplantae > Streptophyta > Magnoliopsida > Poales > Poaceae > Avena > Avena insularis. Next base: position 91,182,279 of record CM042684.1, read on the forward strand.
AATGTCTCGCCCAAGCTACCCCAACCGTAGCGGAGGCAATGTGAAGTCTGGAGGAAACCATCCCAACTCTGGCAATGCCAACAATTTCAACCGTGCACCTCCCAAGAGCAACAACAACAACACTGCACCCAGAACTGGCAGCAACGCTATGCCTGTTGTAGCCAAGGACAAGTGCCAGATCACTTGTTTCGAGTGTGGAGTGAAGGGTCACTACTCCAATGAGTGTCCCAAGAAGACTGCCGCCAATGCCAATGTGAATGCCCCAGCTCAGCAGCAGCATCGTGTTCAACCAGGAAGAAGATTTGCCCTAGGGAACCCTCACAACCGCAATGGTCGTCTCTTCCACATGAACGCAGAAGAAGCCCAGGAAGTGCTAGATGTAGTGTTGGGTATGTTTTCTGTCAACTCAGTTTTAGCAAGATTATTGTTTGATTCGGGAGCACCGCATGCATTTGTCACCGAAGAATTTGCATGCACTCGTAAGATTCACCCAACCAACCTGAAGCATGTGATGATAGTTCAAATCCCCGGTTCAACTACAAAAGCTAGAAAAATTTGCAAAGCTGTGCCTATCAGGATACATGGGATAGATTTTTATGCCAACCTAATTGTACTTGGAACCAAAGGATTGGAAGTAGTACTAGGTATGGACTAGATGTCAAGGCATAAAGGACTGATAGACTATGCTCAGAAAGTTATCACCATGACCAGTAGTTCTGGAGTAACAGTAGAGAATATCTCTTAAACCTTACCCCGTCAATTCAAGTGCAACAAGAGCCTAGCCCTACCCACCATAGACCAGGTCAAAGTAGTCTGTGAATACCCCAATGTATTCCCAGATGAATTGCCAGGTATGCCCCTGGATAGGGATATTGAGTTCATCATCGAACTAATCCCCGGAATCGGACCCATAGCCCAGAGACCCTATAGCATCAACCCCTCAGAGTTAGTGGAACTGAAGAAGCAGTTAGATGCCATGTTAGCAACAGGCTTGATTCAGCCAAGCGCATTGCCATGGAGATCACCAGTGTTATTCGTCAACAAGAAAGATGGAGGCAATTGTCTGTGTACAGATTACAGAAAGTTGAATGACGTCACCATCAAAAACAAGTACCCCTTGCCAAAGATAGAGGATCTATTTGATCAGTTGACCGGAGCTTAGTTATTCTCAAAGATTGATCTTAGGACTGGTTATCACCAACTTAAGATTCGTGTAACGGATATTCCGAAGACCGCCATTACTACTCTCTATGGTTTATACTAGTATACGGTTATGTCTTTTGTAACCAATGCCCCTGCTTATTTCATGAATCTCATGAATAAGATCTTTATGAATTTCCTAGATAAGTTTGTAGTTGTGTTTATCGACGACATCCTTATCTACTCCAAGTCAGAAGAAGAGCATGAGCAAGATCTGAGAATCATCCTAGAAACCCTGAGAGAGCATCAGTTATATGCCAAGTTATCAAGAGTGAGTTTTGGCTGAAAGAAGTAGGATTCCTAGGACATATTGTGTCTGCCGGAGGAGTCTCTGTTGATCCTGCCAAGATCAAAGATGTCGAAGAATGGGAAACTCCAACCACTCAAACCCAAGTCCGCGCATTTCTCGGATTAGCGGGATACTACCGCAAGTTCGTAGAAGGATTCTCGAGCATCGCCCGACCCATGACCCAATTATTGAAGAAGGACAAGAAGTTTGAATGGACTGACAAGTGTGAAGCCAGTTTTCAAGAGTTGAAGAAGAGATTGATATCAGCCCCAATTTTGATCATGCCAGACATCAAGAAACCGTTTGATGTATATTATGATGCATCCAAGATTGGTCTAGCATGTGTATTGATGCAAGAAGGCATAGTCATCGCGTATCTGTCTCGACAACTGAAGCAGCATGAACAGAACTATCCGACCCATGATCTTGAGCTAGCAGCTGTGGTTCTAGCATTGAAGACATGGCGTCATTATCTGATGGGTAATCGCTGTGAGATTTACTCAGATCATAAGAGTTTAAAGTATATTTTCACTCAGAAGGAGCTGAATATGAGGCAAAGGAGATGTATAGAGTTAATCAAGGATTATGACCTTGACATTCACTATCACCCCGGCAAAGCCAATGTGGTAGCGGATGCTCTTAGCAGATTGCAGTGTAGGCTAAACACCAGGATCAAGGAGAAGCAACCAAGTTTGTATGAAGAGTTGGAGCAGTTCAGGACTGAATTAGTTAGCAAAGGATTCTTAGCTAGCATTGAACTTCAACCCACTTTGATTAGCCAAATCAAGGAAGCCTAGAAGGGGAATGAAAGTATTGACGGAATCAAACGTCGTATTGGTACAGTAAAAGTACCTGGATTCCCTGAAGATGAAGAAGGAGTACTGTGGTACAAAGGACGTATCTGTGTGCCAGCAGATTCGGAGCTGAAGGAAGTTATCATGAAGGAAGCTCATGATACTCTTTATTCTATCCACCCCGGAGGAACCAAGATGTATCAAGATTTGAAAGAGCAATTTTGGTGGCACAAGATGAAGAGAGAAATCGGAAGCTACATCACCAAATGTGACATCTGTCAAAGAGTCAAAGCAGATCCTTGAGGATATGCTTAGAGCTTGTGTGTTGGAATACGGATCAAAATAGGAAGACTGCCTGCATTTCACAGATTTCTCATATAACAACAGTTATCAAGCTAGTTTGTAGATGGCACCATTTGAATTCCTTTATGGAAGAAAGTGTCGTTCCCCTTTGAATTGGTCGCAAGTAGGAGAGAGTCAGATCTTTGGACCCGACATTCTCCGGGAAGCAGAAGAGAAAGTTTGCAAAGTCCATGAGCACCTCAAGACTGCTCAATCTAGACAGAAGAGTTATGCTGATAAGAGAAGGAGAGACCTGACTTTCAATGTTGGAGATTTTGTATATCTCAAGGTTTTACCATTGAAGGGGACTCAACGCTTTAGTCTAAAGGGAAAGTTAGCCCCTAGATATATCAGACCTTTCAAGATTCTGAACCGTCGAGGAGAAGTATCATATCAACTTGAACTGCCTGAAGAGATTTCGCCTTCCACAACGTGTTCCATATCTCATTACTTCGCAAATGCTTGGAAGTGCCCAAGAAGACTGAAGTTTTCAAGAACATCGATCACAGAGCCGTAGAAATCAACAATGACCTGACCTATCCGGAAGTGCCCATCCGTATCTTGGAAGAAGCCTACAGAACCACCAAGACCAGGAGTATCAAATTTCTCAAGAGTCAATGGAGCAACCATACCGAGGAGGAAGCCACTTGGGAGCGTGAAGATTACATTAAGACAGAGTTCCTAGATCTCTTTAGTTCCTAGTTTTCTTTGTAAATCTCGGGACGATATTTTGTTTAAGGGGGGAAGGTTTGTAACATCCCAAAACTTTAATCCAAGCCTATCAAGATCCAAATCATCAAAATTAGGGTTAACAAAAACTTTTCCAAATTAAAAATGAAAGCATTCATGTGTATGAGCATTTAAATTAGGAATTGATTTGAATTGCCATGGTTCTATGATTCTTTGATTGTAAAATGTTTCTTAGGTGATTTAAACATCAACTACATCATTCCCAAACTTTTCCCAAAGAAATTCAAATAAAAAACAATTAAAAAGGAGGAATGGTCATTTTTGTCATTTTAATCCACTACACTACTTTGAGTGTTCCTAGCACTCACTTCTCAATAGAAATAATTCTAGGTCTTTACACCCCTTGCTAGTACACCTAATGAGGTACCAAGGCCCACATTTTGATCTGCTAAAAACATTCAAATACTTATTTTAAATGGCATGTGAAAATTGAATTCAATGCATATGCCTAGATCACCCCTATTTCAAAAACCATCAAATTTAGCTCCACTTTCAAAACCCTTGCAACCAGAGACTACCTAGTACCAGTGGAGAACACCCAAAAATTTTGAAACCAAATTTCAAACTTTTACTTATTGCGGCCAGTTTCATCAAACATGTGGCAGACACAAATCTGGCCAAATTCAAAACACTATAGTGAGCAGTGATCTTGGTCACCATTTGGGCCTAACTCAGTCCCCTTGTCCCCCCAGTGCACCCCCTACCCTTTGCTAGCCCGGCCAAGCCCTGTGCAAACGACCAAATGGTCATGGCCAATAAGGCTGAGCACCTTGAGCACCCTCACTGGCGACAGCGTGCCACAACAGCTGCTAGCCTCACCCACCATGTCTAGCACGTCGCTCGTGGTCCACCTCCACCGTCCAACCAGCCCCAGTCCAAGGACAGCGACCAGAACGGCCAGGAACTGCCGCGCCCGGAGCCTGTCGACCATGCCGACGCCGCCCGTAGAGCGCGCCCTGTCCCCGCGTATCCAGACCTCGCCTAGCTCCAGCCGCCCGTCTACGCGATCCCCACTGTCCTAGCAAGCTAACAAACATGCCCAATCCCCCGACCGTACCCCGTAGTCGCCGGCCGCCATGAAACTCGCCATCGGTAGAGGCTTAGTGCGCGCCGCGCTCTTCACTTTCCCTGACCGTAAACCACTGCACCAGCACCACCATGACACTCGCCAGGGCACCGCCCACCGTGCTAGCGCACCGTCCATGCCTCTAGCTCGCTGTGACGTCGTCACAGGCGAGCATCGCCCATGCTTCTCTGCCGCTCAGTCGTCCCTATATAAAGCGGCCACCCCAGCACCATTTCTCCACACTCACTCACTGAACCTCACCCACCTCTCGCCGACGCCGCTCGAGCTCTGCCTATCCGGAATTGGAGCCGAAGCCGCCGCAGCAGGAGGAGAAGGGCGCCTGCGATTTAGGGCACACCAAGCTCCACCGCAACCGCGCCTCGCCGTCATCTACCAGCCCGTTTGCCCGCCTCGCCGACTTTGCTAGAGCCCTGGTACGCCCCCAATCGACCCCCACCGCCGCATCTAGGTCAGACTCTCGCCGGAGTAATCCGTCGTCGACGCTCTCCACCGTTAGATCCCCTTTTAATCGTGCGGCCTAGGATGCTAGATACCGTTTCAGTATTTTTGTGCCGCTGACTGGTGGAGCCCGCATGTCAGGCAGCCTGTTGCTTGCACTGTGCATAGCTGGGCTGGCCCAGTTAGTTCCCGCGCGAGTTAGGATTTCAAATTTAGTTTTTTCTATTTAGAGTTAATCTAGTTTCTGTCCATTAGTTTAAAAATCAATTCTGGGAGTTTGACAAATCCAAATTGTATGAAACCAATTTTGCCTGAAAGGTATTGAAATGATCTATCCAAGCCGGTTGGATTTAATTCAATTAGAGTTATAGATCTCTCCTAGTAAAAATAACAAAGCTTTTGCACCTTGCAACATTTTTATTAAATCAACCAAGATAGGTTTTGAGTTGATTCCAACTCTCAAAAATCACATTTCATCATATCTATCTAAATATGTAATAATATTAAGGTTTACATGCAGTGACTTTGGACTAGTACCAAAATAATGCTATATAGGCATTTCTAGTCACTTTAAATCATTAAATAATAAACTTAAACCAAAGTAATTATGATCCAACCTTTAATTCTCATTCCCACATGTTAGAATATGTGGTGATGACATGTGTAAACATGATCCCATATTTCAAGTGGTGAATATTAAATCTTAGTTAACTTTTCAATGAGTAGAAATTACTTTTCTAAAATAAAAAGGAAGAAACTAGTGAATTAAACTTGTGATGCTTGTGATGATAATAGATCATCAAATGTGTGTCTTAGAATGCTAATTAGATTAGTTAAGTATTTTTTGGTGATTGTGTACTCCATATGTATTTATAGAAGATAGTACCGACCAAGCTTACGACGAGGAGGAGTGCTACCAAGAAGAAGAAGAAAACTTCGACCACTGCACCAACCAAGGCAAGCTAGCCCTATCCAAGTTAACCCCTGCAAGTTATACTTGCAAGCCACCATTAACAGTGCAAGCTTTTGTTAGCAAGCTAGAATTAAGAGATATGAATGAGCAAAGATGCTTTAGGCATGCTTTGGTCACACCACCTTGACTACTACTACCCCAAGTATTACCTTAGAAGCTTTAATTCCTTTAGTTTACACAAAGTCCCTTTACTTGTTTTGAAGGTAGCATAAAAAGTGTAAAACTTGACCTATTTAGCTAAGCTTTAGATGTCATTCTATGGCATGAGATTGAACTCATCATCTTTCCACCTTAAGTGAACACTCTTAACTTAGTATTTTAGAGTAGATAAAAACTTGAGTCACTTTAGATGGGAACACTTGGTGAAAATGAATTATGAAAACCTTGGAATGATGAGTCATTCTATTGAGATGTTTTGACATGTGTTGAGAAAAACAAATGGTTTATGATGATGAAAATGTTGAGGCATGAGCCTTAGCCCTTTTATAAAACTGATGGTTGGATTCAGATGCGATACATTCCAAATTTACCATACAACCACACTACCTGAATTGGGTAAGGCTTAGCTGGAAATTTATATGCATTAGTATTAGTTCCCTCATGGGAGAGGTTTGAGCTGAGGCTACCTCTCAATGTTGTCCACCTATGCAGTGCCCAGGATGACTGATGGTCATGGTTGGGAGGCCATGCTCATAGGAGAGGTGCTTATACTAGGGTGTGTAAAGGAAAGGTTATGTTTGATTATCTGCATACTAAGTATGATGATTCAGGGTTATCCCTGACAGATGTGTCGAATCTTGTGCTGAAACTGTACCACCTCTGTAGAGTGTCAAACTATTCGAATAGCCACGTCCGCGGTTATGGACAGTTGGAATGGCCATACTATTTCGTTGTCAAATGTTTTCCAAATAACTTATGAAATGAATGATGAATCTTGACTTGACCACAACAGGGTTGTGTTTATGATATTAGCTTCCCACCTTCAGTGATTCTAGAACTTTATTTTATCTTTCTTTGCTTTAGAACTTAGCTTAGGTTTCAAACTTAACTTTATAGTTAAACTTAGATTTAGCACTTTAACTTAGCACTATACTACTTGTTAGTGGTAGTTTGCGAGTACTTAAAGAGTACTCATGGCTTTTGTCCCTAGTTATTCTCATGGCCAGAATATGAAGGAGACTATCAAGATGATGGCCAGCAGGACGGCTATGATAACTAGGACTATCTGCCTTCGTCAGCATTGCCCGTGCCCCTGAAGATGGATCCCACCGCTACGCTTTATATCTATTTCCGCTGCTTATTGTACTAAGACTGGATCATGAGATCCTTATTTGTGTAAGACCTTATGTATGGTTTGTAATGGATGATGTACTGTGATATCCAATCCGTTATGTCTCGCAAAAATGGTAATCCTGGGATTTCGAGGAATGGCATAACGGGCATCTGGGATTAAAAATCCGGGTGTTGACGTAAGGAACTAGCCCGGCTTGAGTTAGCCGGATTCATAGAAGAGGTCATCCACACTGAGTGGTCGGCCAATCTTGTAATGGTCCCTAAAAAGGACACCACTGAATTAAGGATGTGTGTTTATTATACCGGCTTGAACAAGGCTTGTCCCAAAGATCCATTTGCTCTACCTAGAATTGATCAAGTTATCGATTCTACGACAGGCTCGGAACTCCTATGTTTTCTCGACGCATATTCCCGTTTTCACCAAATTCGGATGAAGGAATCAGACAAAGTCAAAACTTCATTCATAACCCCCTTTGGAACCCTCGGTTTCGTTATGATGCCTTTTGGGCTCAAAAACACAGGAGCTACCTACCAGCGCACTATGTAGCGTTGCCTCCACGACCAAATCAGAGGCAATGTATATGCATATGTGGACGACATTGCGGTGATGTCCAAAAAGAAGGAAACTCTAATTTCCGACTTGGAGGAAATGTTCGCCAATCTACGCAAATACAGCATAATGCTTAATCCAAAGAAATGCTTCTTTGGAATACCAGCCAGAAAATTGTTGGGTTTCATTGTGTCTCAAAGAGGCATAGAGGTGAACCGCGACAAAATCAAGGCTATTCTCAGTAATTCCAGGCCAACTCGCCTGAAAGACATTCAAAGACTAACTGGCTGCATTGCTGCAGTAAGTCGGTTTGTAAGCCGGCTAAGTGAGCGAGCCGCACCACTCTACAAGCTCCTAAAAAAGACCAAAAATTTCGTTTGGACTGATGAAGCTGAAGCTGCAGTACAAGACCTGAAAACAGTACTCTCGTCTGCTCCTATCCTTGCAGCACCGGAACCTCAGGAACCGATGTTGCTCTATATCGCTGCGACAAACAGGGTCGTCGGTTTCGTCATGGTGGTGGAGAGACCAGAGGAAAAAAAGGAACACCCAGTGCAGTGTCTGACTTATTACCTCAGCGAAGTCCTAACTGAATCTAAGCAGCGATATGCGTAGTATGAAAAGCTGGCTTACAGTGTGTTCTTTGCATCCCGCAAGTTACAACACTATTTTCAGGAACATCCAATTGTCGTGGTAAGCACAGCTCCCATGAGAGATATCATCGACAACAACGATGCTACATGACGTGTCGCAAAATGGGGCATAGATCTTTCAGCTTTCGACATTGAGTATAAACCCTATATAGCAATCAAATCCCAAATACTCGCTGACTTTGTCGCTGATTGGATAGAGACAACGAAGAATCTAACCCTCCCAGAGTCGGAATACTGGACCTTGCATTTTGGCGGGACTAAGGCGCTCGGGGGATGGCGTGGTACTCAAGTCACTCCAAGGTGATAAACTTTTCTATGTGTTGCAGATTCATTTTACGGCAACAAACAACATTGCCGAGTATGAAGTGCTGCTACATGGAATCTGGATTGCTAAGGATATCGGCATCCGACGACTAATGTTTTATGGAGATTCGGATCATATTGCTCAACAAGTGTCGGATATCTGTAATGCAAATAAACACATGGCATCTTATAGAGCCGTCATGGATGAATTATCAAAATCGGTTGAAGGGTTTGAGGTTCAACACATCCATCGAACAGAAAACGAGGAAGCAGATGCATTATCTCGAATAGGCTCTGCACAAAAAGGAGTTGACGAGGAATATCCGACCAAATCTGACTCTCCTTTAATAGCAGTTCTGGCTGTGATCCCCAGCTGGACTCAACCCTACCTCGATTACTTGGTAGATGGCAAATTAGCCGAAGACGTGGTTCTGAGCCGGCAGATCGTCCGACGAGAAAAACCTATACTTTTATAAGTTCTGAGCTCTATAAGCGGAGTGTGTCTGGGGTTTTTCAGCGTTGTGTATCTCCGCAAGAAGGAGTGGAAATCCTAAGGTAAATCCACGAAGGAGAATGCAGTCATCATGCTGCAACCAAATCTTTATTGGCAAAAGCTTTTAGACACCGTTTTTTCTGGCTTACAACTAAGGAAGATGCCGAACGGCTAGTCAAGACGAGCAAAGGCTGCCAAAAGTATGCCAAACAAGCCCATGTTCCGGCTGATCAGCTGAGGACAATACCTATAACATGGCCCTTCGTGGTATGGGAGCTTGATATAGTAGGACCCTTTAAACGAGGTCCAAGTGGATTTACTCACCTCTTAGTGACGGTGGATAAATTCACAAAATGGATTGAGGCTAAACCCGTTACAAGTTGTGATGGAGCGACAACCAAAAGATTTGTGGAGGATGTCATAATCCAATACGGTTATCCACATAGCATTATTATGGACAAAGGGAGTAATTCTTCTATGGGGGAGCTTTCCAAATTCTGCGATAAACAAAATATCCGTCTTGACATTGCGTCAGTCGCACATCCACAGGCTAATGGACAAGTCGAAAGAGCAAATGGTTTAATCCTGCAGGGCCTAAAACCAAGACTTGAAGCACCACTATATCGTGTTGCAGGGGCTTGGGCAGAGGAATTACCCTCTGTGATATGGAGCTTAAGAACAACTCCAAACAGGTCAACCGGATACACACCTTTCTTCTTGGTCTATGGTGCAGAAGTAGTTCTTCCTATTGATTTGATTCACACTTCTCCTCGCGTTGCTATGTATATTGAAGAGGATGCCGAAATTTCTCCACAAAATGATCTTGATTTAATCAAAGAAGTGCGCGTCGTTGCTGAGATGAGATCAATAGCCTATCAGCAGAAGTTACACAAGTATCATAGCTAGAGAGTCAGAAATCGGTCTTTCAACAAGGGTGACTTGGTTCTCCGGCTTATGCAAAAGAGAAAGCATTACTTTCCCCAATATAGGAAGGGCCCTTTTTAGTTAGCCGAGTATTACATAACGGTTCTTACTATCTAACTAATATGCGGCTAGTCAAAGAAAGACCTGCTACTAAGAAGAGAAAGAGAGCTGGAGGCAGTACAGACCCAGAAGAACTAGACATATCGTGGAATATTGCTCAGCTACGTCCCTTTTATTCTTAGAATTATCTTTCTTTGTAATCATATATGTGTACATGTTCAATGAGAAATGAAGTATTGGTCGCCTAAAATTTTTGCTGAGAAGTTTTTTACCATCTTATTTCCGAATGATCATGTCAGAGTCGAAAATCCCAGAATACTTGAAACTACTTTATGCTCATGTTTGTTCTGGTTATGATTTCCGATTCTAACAATGCTACCTTCGGGTATAATTCTAAATTTTCTAGTTTGTACTTTGGTTATTTACCTGATTGCCGAATGTGGGCATTTTCCGAGTAGTGAATTGTTGGTACTAGAAGCCAACTCTATTTCCGTGTTTAAACTGGTTTAGCAATTGAGCTCCATTGCTCGGCAGAGATTCCATGTGGAAGGTTGGCCGGCTCACGAAAGGGACAAGGCAGAAAGCCAGATCGACGATAAGTATGGGAAAAACAAAAGGTTCTTATGTAAAAATTTCAGGCATGACAAAATAAAAGCTAAAAGTGCTAAATAGGAATATCAAATCTTAGCACTAGCAAAAGTATTGCACTACTTATTTTCAACCCAGATTGTTTCAGAATAACACATTGTTTTCTGGTACTTTATGATGCAGGGAAAGAGGAAGGAGCAACCAGCCCACTGGAGACATCATCCTCGCCCCGATATCTTTCCGAGATGTTCAAATCTGATATGGTTTGTTCATCGTCGGAAATTTCACCAGTTTCTTCGGCGGGTGGAGCAGGCGTCTCTACGCGAGTGAAGAAAGGAGTGTCGTAGCTGGTCAGATCAGCTACGTGGCATCCATGTCTGGCGCAGGAGTCCATGATAGCCCTGATATCTTTCTCCTTACAATCTTCATCCACAGTCGAGTACCCTCTGGTCACTTGCCAGATTTCCATGTTTCCATGGTGGCTCATGACCATGGTGAGAGCGTGCTATGCTACGGTACACGCGTAGGACATGTTCCAGTCCGGGATGAGCTAGGGAATCTCCTTGGCCTTGTCTCGCACCTCAAAGCCAGACATTTTGTCCATGTCCGGAACCTTGGGTACTTCGCCAATATCCTCCAAAGACTAGCGGAAATCGTGAAGCAAATCGCCGACTTGTGTAAGGCGGTTGGTGCGAGACTCGGTGGAGGAGGAATCCAGTAAGTTCAAAGGACCTGCGCATAAAATGCAAAGGTTAGAAAGCATATTTGAATTCAAAGAATCAGAAATGCAGAAAGTAGGAAATTAGGAAACATACCAAAGATGGCATCGTCAACTTTGGTCTTCTCTTCCCTAAGGCTCTGGAGTTCAGCCCGGAGTGCCTCGATGATGTCCTTCTCTCTGAATAGCTCATTATTGAGATCCAAGATTTTCTTATCCTGGAGCACGATCTTACGATTGCGCTCTTCGGTGGCCATGGAGGTGGATTGAAGAACTTGAGAAATTCTCTTCTCATGATCCACTTTGAGCTTATCCAGCTCTCGGTGTAAGTCAGCGTTCTCCACCTCTAGGGTCTTCAGATTCTCGGCCTCTTCAATCATGGCACAGGATTGTTTGAACAGTGGTGAAAGTAACAGACAACAAATGAGTATGAAATTCGACTATGAAAGAAAAAAGAGCAAGGCTAAGGACTGAAATGTTTACCTTCAGCCTCATCCCTTGATACCTTTAACTAAGCATTTTCAAGACGGAGAGCTCTGATATATCTCTGCTTTTGAAGATATTCCTCAACAATTCCTGGTTATATGAATAAACTTTCTCTCAGTCAGAATACCCAGGGTCAGAAGTCTACTAAAGACTCGGGCTAATATTTATACAAATATCAGCACGAGCCTTGGGGGCTACACTAGTTCATTCTTTGGCATCCTATGAAAGCATAAATCCAAATCATCTATCCAACTTCATGCTTGGGGGCTAGAGGATATGTCATAAAGTAAAGTAAAAAGTGAGTTGGAATTCCAACTTACATGTTGCTCATGAGTGAGTTTCCTCAAACTCATGTTCACCTCAGTAGTAACCTTCTCGGCGAGGGTTAGTGGGATTATTGGTGGTGGCGGAAGCTCGCCGGTTCTCAATCTCTTGTCGCGATGATGGACTTGTTCAAGAAGTTCGAAGTACTTGATGTCCTTTGCTTCTTGTGATTCTTCTTCAACAGAGATAGTCCGGCTTTCCAGGCATTGCTGGCATAACTGTTGGATCTCATCAGATTTCCGAGAAATGCCAAGTTTGGCAAGTCCCGGATTGCTGAGGAGGTTACCAGCAAAGGTTTCTGCCGAGGGATCATTACCCAAAGAGGGTTCACCCTTATAAAAACCCGAGTCACCCATCGTGACGTCAGTCTGTGACCCAAGGATCGCTGGCAATGCTGGTTGAGCCGGATCTTCTGCAATGGCGGAGATGGAGTAATCTCTGGCGCTGCGGAAGGCTGTGGGGTAGGAGTCAGAGGCGCTGTGGCACGAGAGGTCAACATCAGTGTTGACTGGCGCAGGGGCTTTGACGAGCCTCCTTTCCCCTTGCCCTTGGAGAGTTGTCTAGCTCTGAAGAGGTAATAAAACAAAGATCGTTACACTTTAGAAAGATTAAGAAACAAAGACCTTGTGAAGAACGCTACCTCTTCACAACGGGCACTTCTTTTCTACCGATAGACACTGTCAAAGTTTTACGCTTTCGCGTAATCGTCTCAGGCATGGGACCAATTCTGCATCATCCTAAGAAAACTCAGGAGGATATCCTTCGAGAGGAGCAAGCTCTAACTCGGGGAGGTCAGCACGCTAAAAACAAGAAGTATCTCAGTATTGCAAAAAAGACATAACAACATATAGATGAACACATAATTCGAGTTACTATTGGAAAACTTACTGGTGTCACAGGGTCGTTAGCCATATGCATGTCCAAAGACAGATCCAGAATTTTCCTCTCGACCCGCTCCTTGGTCAGCCATTTGATTTGGGACTGATAGTCCTTTTCTGAATATGGCGTGGGGTAGATACAGAGAGAGTCCGACCTGCTCTTGGTAATGGAGTGCATGAGCCAATCACCGTGGTGTTGGAGAGGCTGGATCCGGCATGCCAGCCAGCAGTGCACTAAGTCGGATCCTTTAAGATCCTTGTGTTTCATCAAATATTCGATCTGCCTCTTTGCAAGAAGCAGATCATCTATGATAGCTGGAGCATCCTCGTCCCAGGACTCTTGGGGCATGGCGGCGCCGTCGACAAAAGCCCACAGAGCAGTGGCTTTGCCAGGAGCCGTTTTGTCCTTATGATAAAAGAACATGGACATCCACCATTTAACTGACTCGCTAGGCTTAATCCTAGGATAGGCGCGTTCTCTCCTAACAGAAAAGCTGAGCGTGTCGGTAATATAAGGATTACCGGCGGTGATGGAATTTCTCCAGGTTCCAAAGTAGAACCGGAAAAGAAGAAGGCTCGGCCTAATGCCGATATACCCCTCGTGCAAATAATCATAACAACTCATCTCTAAAATAGAGTTCGGGGGGAGATGGTGGAGTTGAACTCCGTAGTAATTTATGACCTCAAAAAAGAAGTCTGAGGGTGGAAAACTCAAACCTCTGTCGAGGTGGGTGCCAAAATGCACTCGCTCGCCGGCCTTAGGGTTGGGGATGGTTTCTCCATAACCGTCCGCTAGTCGCCGGCGCGGAGGAGCCCTTCGTTCTCCACAAGGCGGAGATTGGAGTCTTCGAGGACACACAGGATCCATACCCCGCGAAAGCTTTTCTCTACTGCCGCCGACGCTGCAGAAGATGAGGCTTCGGCCATTTTTTGGGCTCCGGTGACCTGGGTTGGGCGGTGCTATGGGAGTTGGGGAGGCGAATGAACTTTGTTCTTGTGGGAAGCATTAGGAGGAAAGAAGGGGCACAAGTGCTGGTGAAGAAGATGGGAAAGAAACCCTAACCACTTATATCCTCTAGCTACGCTAAGATTCGTGTAAACGCAACAGTGAAACATGCCACGCATCGTGGAAGGAGCTGGGTAACCTCCTTGCGAGGATTATGCCGCCTCTATCTCCGTGTACGCATTAAAACGATGCCTCGTTTCCGCACGAAGCGAACCCACCAATGGTCGTGGTGTCAGGAATGTCTGGCAGTGACGTGACTTGACCTTGACTGGTGTCAGGTTACGTCAGAGACCAAGTTCTGGCTTAGTTTGAATTTTAAGCTAGAAACTCGAATAATGTATTAACGGGTCCAACTCGTTTTGAGACTCAGATCATATCCTTTATTTTGAAGTTTCAGGAACCCTTCAAGACACTACAAGCCGAATATCAAGCTAGGCGATGATGAAATCCAACTCTGGATCTTGGAGGCTTCTGGGGGATGCTGCTGGGGATATACTTTCCGGGTATCCTCTCTATGCCTCACTGACCAGGGTGGCCCACTTTGGGTTAGAGCTTTCCTTCACGGCCGGCCTAGTCAGGGAGAAGAGACGGAGTCCAGTCCGGCTACGGGAAGGCCCAGATGACTTACCGACATACGCCCATAGTGTTACTTGTAGTTCAAGATGTACTCTGTAACTGACTCTTAGTCATAGCCGGATAGGTCTCTCCTGTAAACCCTAGGCCGGATATCTATATAAGATGTCCTAGGGAGAGCCTTTAGGGCACCTACACAATAGTCTACAATCTCAACTCGCATAGGCAAACCCTTGTAACCATATTCCGACTCTACCGTATTAATAGATTGCTAGCAGGAGTAGGATCCTTCAAAAGCTGGCGGATTTTAACCTAGGTAAACTTGTGTGCTCACCGTCCCGGAATACTGTACGTCTCACACCCCTCTCTTCTACATGCCTCGAGGACCCCCTCATGGCGTACTTGTCATCAATCTAACGACACTTAGTAATTGTTACTTTGTGCCTGCATTATGTAAGAATATAATATCAGGATATTGTATCTTACAATATGGTTATTCGTTTTAATAAGAAAACAATGGTTGTTCGATTTATATGAATAATTTATTCTATGCACACGCTCACATGAAGAGTGGTCTATCTATGATTGATCTTGAATGTGATACACACATGCATAACACTGAGGCTAAACATTGAAACACAAATGAGTTGAATACCACATATCTATGGCACTGTAGATTAGGTCACATTGGACATAACTGCATGAAGAAGCTCCATAGTGATGGACTTTTGAGTTCACTAGATTTTGAATCTTTTGATACATGTGAAGCATGTTTGATGGGAAAGATGAACACATCAACATTTAACGGTTATGTTGAACGGGCAAGTGACTTACTAAAAATAATACATACCGATGTATGCAGTCCAATGAGTATACCTGCATGTGGTGGATTCCTCTATGTTATAACCTTTATCGACGACTTGAGTCACTATGGTTATATTTATCTTATGAAGCATAAGTCTGAAACATTTCAAAAGTTCAAAGAATTTCAGAACAAAGTAGAAAATCAATGTGGCAAGAAAATAAAGTTTCTATGGTCGGACTGTGGAGGTGAATATTTGAGTCACGTGTTTAGCGAACATCTTAGAGCTCGTGGAATCATTTCACAGATTACGCCTCTGGGAAAACCCCAACAAAATGGAGTGGCGGAACCTTCTTATCAAACTTTGTTGGACATGGTGAGATCTATGATGTCTTTAAACGATCTTCCTTTGTCATTTTGGGGATACGCTTTAGAGACTGTGGCTTTTATGCTTAATAGAGCGCCATCAATGTCCGTTGAAACGACACCATATGAATTGTGGTTTAGCAAGAAACCCAACTTATCGTTTCTTAAAAGTTGGGGTTGTGAACATTATGTAAAATGTTTACAGCCAAACAAGTTTGATCCCAAGTCAGACAAATGCATATTTGTAGGTTATCCTAAGGAAACTGTTGGGTATTCCTTCTACGACAAAACTAAAGACAAGATTTTTGTCGCGCAAGGAGGAACATTTCTTGAGAGGGAATTTCTCACTAAAGGTATGATTGGGAGGACAATAGAGCTTAATGAGGTTAATGAACTAGAGCTAGATGGGCATAGCATTGCAGAACCAGAAACTGTTCTAGAAATGCCTATGGCACCATCAGAAGGTGTCATTCCTACAAGTGTTGTAGTCCAAGAAATTAATGGTCCTACTGAACCACGTAGATCTGGAAGAGTTCATATTCCAGTCGTAAGATTTGAATGAAGTATTGTTGTTGAACCAGCTACATACAAAGAAGCTATGATGGTCCCTGACTCCGTCAGATGGAAAGAAGCCATGAAATCCGAGATAGAATCCATGTACGAGAATCAAGTTTGGAACTTGATGGACCCTCCTGAAGGCGTAAAGCCTATAGAATGTAAATGGATCTATAAGAAGAAAACAGACGCGGATGGTAACACTAGTATCAATAAAGCATGACTTGTCGCAAAGGGGTTTCAACAAGTTCAAGGAGTTGACTACGATGAGACTTTCTCTTCCATAGCAATTCTTAAGTTTGTTTGGATACTTCTAGCAATAGCATCATATTACGATTATGAAATATGGCAGATGGATGTCAAAATAACGTTCCGGAATGGGAACCTAACCGGGGATGTTTACATGGTACAACCCGTGGGTTTTGTCGAACCTAAAGATGCTGGAAAGGTTTGCAAACTTTAAGGATCCATCTATGGACTGAATCAAGCATCACGGAGTTGGAATCTTCTTTTTGATAAAGTGGTCAAGAGTTTTGGCTTCATCAAGAATGGACAAGAGTCTTGTATATACAAGAAGGAAAGTGGGAGCGCAATAGCATTTCTAATACTATATGTGGATGACATATTGTTGATTGGAAACGATAAAACATTTCTTGACACCACAAAGGAATCATTGAAAAAAAGTATTTTGATGAAAGATTTGGGTGAAGCAGCTTACATATTGGGTATAAGGATCTTAGAGATAGATCATGATGCTTGATAGGGCTCACTCAAGATACATATCGAGGCAAAGTTTTGAGGAGGTTAAAAATGGAAGAATCCAAGAAGGGGTTGCTTCCATGGTACATGGCAAACCACTAAGCAAGAAGCAATGTCATATGCAGATGTTGAGCAAAATGACATGTGTGAAGTCCCATATGCGTCAGCAATTGGTTCAATCATGTATGCCATGATATGTACAAGACCAGATGTATCATATGCTCCAAGTGTTACGAGCAGATACCAAAGTGATTCAGGAGTGAATCTGCTGTGACCTCGGATCGATAAGGATCCTAAGTCCCTCTGATTAACATGCTAGTCCCTGGATCAATAGCTAGAACTCACAGTCGATGAAATATCATGTAAAACACAAGTCTTTATTACATGAATCGTATAATCCAGAGTTTACATTATTACAACAGAAGCAAAATATATACAACTTGAAGTCCCATCAATGCCATAGGCTAGTTGAGTAAAGACCCATGATCCTAGCACACCCTTTAACGATCTCTAAATTCTACACATGAAACGTGCTGCCAAACAAGTTGGTCAATACTTTGAATGTATTGGCAAATCACACCAAGGAAAGAATAATACTAACTCTACATGCAAGGCTAGGAGTAGGCTTTGGGGTTCATTTGCATTAAGCCAATTTTCTCTAAGTAAGAAGAAAAGAGGGAAAGTTTTATCCTACTTTGTAAACTTTGTTTAAGTAGTATAGGGTCGAGTAGAACATGGGGATATTACTCACCAAGTGTCCAGTCAACCTAGCACTTGGATATTACGCACCATGTCCCCAAAATCCCACCCATTAGCGATATAACTCATGCCCTGGGGTTTTATAAAGCTTTAAGTTTGGAAAAAGAGAGGAAGATCTTTCAGAGGCTCCATCCTTCAGATGCTCAAGTGTTCTTTTCCGTGAAATCGGCTGATCGATCAGATTGCATTACTCTGGAGAGGTCGTGCACTTTCCCCACAATCCATGATCAAGTCCTTTTACAGACAAGACCATGGCGAGGCCTTCCCTGAGTAGCCCCTCTACCAGCTGGATCCAACCGTGCCAAGAACCTCCAAATGTTGGTACCCCGGTGAAGTTTCCCACTAAGTATTAACCCAAGACAAAACCCATATGTATTGTGGTTGCACTGGAAGCTTCTGAGTTCTGAAACATGGTAGACTTCTTTGATTCCTGGGTGGCCGTCCACCACCAAATTTCCACTCGTTGTCCCGACAACCATTCCGCCCAGAAGAAAACTTAGGTTTTATTTTGAAGGGGGTTTTGAGAAGAAAAGGTTCACTCGAGAGAGCTCTTAAACTTAGAAATATTTGAGTCTTTTGAACCCCCCAACGGTACTTGGTATATTTAAATATATAGCATAACAAGCATAACTTAGCAAAACAGGATAACCTATTGGGATGGGAAATCCTAAGCATAGAGCTACTCATGGCATACTACAAAACTGCACTTGCAAAAATAGTACTAAGAAATTCTACTAATAACCTACACATGCATACTACAAGATTTGAAGAGTAAAACATGCATAGTCAAAAACTAGGACATTAAACATGAACAAGTGGTGTAACTTGCCTTGATCCGAGCAACACTCTACACCACAGTACTCCTCAACGCACTCTGAACAATCTAACAAAACACAAACATAGATCCAATCACAACTTGCACAAAACAATGCCACAAAAGTAATTATGCATGCATGCAACATGGTAATATGCAAGGATGGGTTCAAATTTGACCACGTATGTTATTCAGGGGTGTTATTGAGTTGGGGATGTCAGTAGTATCGATTTTCCACAGATTTTAAGTGTTTTGGATTTTTACTTAATTAAATATCCCCATAAATAGATCTACACTTCCAATCTACCTCGAAATAGATCTAAACACTCTAAGCAAGGTATAACAATTTTACACAGTAGATCTCATAGATACAAAGCCAACGCAACAAGAATCAACTAAAACGAAGTTACGATTATTTTCCTATAATTAAAATACGCCAAACTGATCTTTAAATTCTACCACAAGATCAGTACAGTAAACTAGCAATATTATTGCAGATCTGTGTTCTACACAATTTTGTGAATTCAACGGTATATTATTTACAATTTTGGGACAAGTATTCGATTTACTATGAATTTTACAAGTTAAAACAATAATCTGTCTATTTAAATGTATTTTACAAAAAGACAGAGACGTGGCGATGACGTGGGACAAGTCAACCCTTTTTCTAGCGCCATTACCAGGGAAGTAATTCGTTACCCAGGTGAGGTTACTAGAGACCTTGTTTTTAGTTTATTTCTTTTTATTAATTTACCTTTTGTTATCTATTGAAAACCCCAAAAAATAGTTACTTATTTGTTTCTCTTATTCCAAAAATACCAAAAATAAAAGATCCATGGCTCAAAAGAAGCTTGGGGATTATGCTACTCCCAATGATGATTTTATTCGTGCACCTGTTACTCAGCCCGCTGTTGAAGCGGGAACTTATGAAATTATGCCTAACCTTTTGAGTTTGGTTTAGCAAAATCAATTATGGAGGCTCAACTGCTGAGGACTCAGGTTTGCACCTAAACACATTCATTGAGATATGCGACATGATGCGCATAAAATATGTTGACCCCAATGCGGTTCAATTATGCTTCTTTCCTTTCTCTTTAAGAGAAAATGCTAAGTACTAGTTGATATCTTTGCCTAAAGGCACTATTACATCTTCGGAGGAATTTACAATCTTTTTATGACTAAAATTTTCCCTCTAGCTAAGACTATGCAACTAAGGTCCAACATAACAAAATTTAGACAAGAAGACCGCGAGCCACTAGCGCTTGCTTAGGACAAAATGAAGGGAGAAATCATGAACTGTCCTAGTCATGGGATGGAAGAATGTCTTATACTACATTTATTTTATAATGCTCTTAACCCAATGTCTAATTCTATGCTAGATACGGCACCAGGAGTGTCGGCGTAATGATATCAGGGTTCCCTCACATTGCGCCATAGCACGTGGGCCAGGACCCACCGGTCATCGACTTAGCGAATCTATGGCCGGGCCGACAAGGGCGTCCCAAGGATGCGAGCACCGTGTGCTCCAAGAAAGTATGGTATTGGCATGATGAGCCTATGGAGACTAAGTATCAGCTATGTTGTAGGTGCCTATGCATGAGATGAATGCTACACGATGAGCCTCGATCCACCAGTCAGGCGCGGACAAGGAGCAAATGACAACAACATGCGCAAGAAGGTCCGACCCCTCCTTCCGGGGCTGCCCGGAAGGAGGGTAGGGGCACGATTGGGGGTAGTAAGGCCAAGGAGCAGCCTCGATTGAGCCCCGGAATGACCATGGGAACGCTTCTCCTGGGTTAGGTGCAGTCTAGGAACTGGAGTCAACTGAGCCTGACAAGGCGTGTTAGGCCCGGCCTTGGGAACTGAGGCTCATTGCTGTACATCATCATGGCGCTGTAGTCCGCTGTAGCATGCCACTGACAGGAGAGATAGCTCGAAGCCTGAGCTATCACTCAGCCATAATGTGCGCCTGCGCACCGCCCTTGGCCATTCTTTGGCCATGGGCACCATCCGTCTGCTTGAAGACCGCGTGGCACATCGCGATTCAGCCTGGGAATGCTCTTACCGGTAATCCACGCCAACCCTTGTAGTGACCCCTTGGTGTATAAAAGGAGGCACTCGGCCGCAGGGAAGGGGGATTTGGTTAGACAAAGGGCAAGTGATGTCTACGCACTTTTATTCTTGTAGACAGTTGTTGGGCCTCCAAGTGCATAGGTTTGTAGAACAGCAGCAAGTTTCCCTTAAGTGGATTACCCAAGGTTTATCGAACTCAGGGAGGAAGTGGTCAAAGATATCCCTTGCAAGCAACCCTTCAATCAAGATACAAGAAGTTCCTTGTGTCCTCAACACACCCAATACACTTGTCAGGTGTATAGGTGCACTAGTTTGGCGAAGAGATAGTGAAATACAAGTGGTATGGATAATTATAAGTGGTAACAGTGGGGCTTGATGGGTAGGAAGAGACTAAAGGCAATCTGAAATAAAGATGGAAACAAGCAAACATGTAACAGATCTAGTTGCAAACGGTGTTTTGATGCTTAGAAACAAGGCCTAGGGATCATACTTTCACTAGTGAACACTCTCATATAAATATCATCTCTTTATGATACTACTCTGAACTACTCTCCGGTTGGATAACTCTAATCCACGGTAGGGCTATAACAACAAACCTCAAAGTTCGCTTTCCCCATATAGTTAACCCCTCACTATCACCTTGAGCGCTAGATGGTTCCAACAGACACCACAATCTCATAGAGACATCCAACTCAAATTATACTCATGACAAGTATTTATGTAACCTTAGCCAAAGTGCCATACGGTGTGCACACTGTCAACTTCACACACGTGGGGATAAGCAGAGATTCATTAAAGCACTTGAGTAGCAGAATAGATCTATAGATTACAAAGCTCATGATCTCATAAGAGCACGCATAGAGAGAGAGATGAACACATAGCTACCGATAGAGCCCTTAGCCTCGAGGAAGAACTACTCCCTCCTCATTATTGGAGCCAGCAATGGCGATGGAGATGGTGGTGGAGTCGATGGAGATGGATCCGGGGGCACTTCCCCATCCCGGCTGGGTGCCGGAACAGAGACTTTCTGTCCCCCGAATCTCCCCATCGGTGGCGCTGTGGAGGTTTTGTGGCTTTCTCCTGGATTATTTAGGGTTTTCTCATTGGGAGGCTTCTTATAGGCGAAGAGGCGAGGCGAGGAGGCAGCCAGGGGGCCCATACCCACTGGTGGCACCACCAGAGCTGGCCCGTGCCACCATAGGGTGTGCCCACCCTGGTGCCCTACTCCGTGTCTGCTTCGTGTTGCCATGTTGCTTTGGGAAAAATAGGCATATTGGCTTTTGTCCCGTCCAATTCTGAGAATATTCATTTTTAGCTTTACTGAAACCAAAAACAACAGAAATAGGTTAGTTCCATAAAGTGTATAAAAATACCTCAAAGTGTAGACAAAGCATAGGACAAATGATATAAACAAGCATGGAGCATCAAAAATTATAGATACGTTTGCAACGTATCAACATCCCCAAGCTTAACTCCTGATTGTCCTCGAGTAGGTAAGTGATAAAAAATAATAAGTTTTGAGGTGACATGCACCATCATAATCTTGATCAAAGTATTTGTAGAACATTGATAGCTGGGATCATAGTACTTTAACATAGCATGAAAGATATAGTTCTAACATTAAGACATAGCAACTATGTTGTAACATGAAAAGGTACAAACAAAAGATTCATGAATAACAATGCTTTGCAAGACCTTTGTTTATTTCACATATAGAAAACATAATGAGAATGGTATTCAGCTTGTCCCTCATAGTGTAGCAAAATATATATGCATAGGACACCTTCAAAGTTCATAAGGGTGACTAGATACAAATAGTTTAAGAACAAGCAATATCAAAGTTATGAATCAATCAACAAGTCTTGGGACAATGCACATTAAACTAAGAATAGCCACTATGCTCTCTCAATAGGTGCATAAAGATAGAAGATGGAGACTCAACATAAAAGTAAAAGAAAGGCCTTCATAAAAATAATCAAGGATTCAAGTCTCATAAAGATCTTCCAAAACTTACGGTACTTATTAGCTTTCTTCTCTCATTGTCCCTATCATAAGCATCTTGAAGTGATTAAGGTTAAAGTGAACAAACTATGGAGTATATGCTTAACAAAGTATAAGTTGGAAATATCATGTCCCTTGAATACGAGGGTCGCTCCTCATGCTACTCAAGTTTAGTTACCGGTAAGTTCTTGTCATTGTAAGTACATGTGTATCATAGAGAACCGCCAACCGGGTACCCCTTGCACATGATACATGAGCTATCCCATAATCAAAATGACAAGGCAAGCATACAATGAGCATCTCATCAATCTTCTTATTTACCATGGGAAAATGGTGCTTTTTCTCTCTTTCCTCTTTTCTCATCTTTTTTCTTTTTCTCAATCTCTATCTCTTTTTTTATAAGAAGAATGCTTCATAAATTGCTCACTATGGTGATTCTTCAAGATTCCACCATGATTAGGCATGGCTTAGGCTAGCGGCCCAGGCGTTTCTCTAACACACATACATAACTCCATGGACTTACAAGCTCCCCTTTCATTTCACACCAATGACATCCATAAACAAAAGAGCATGATATCAACTAGGTACAATGTACAAGTGCAGTGTTGAAAGCGTTCCCCATGACAACATGGTGCTGCTAATCCTAATGTATAAGTGCAAGCATATACAACATAGATGACACAATGGTTCAAGTTTATTAGGGGCAAGAAAAGTAAAGTGTGCCATCAAGTTCGTGAGAGCTTTAATCACTAATTTTCACATAACAAGTTTAATTCGGAAGGTAGATAAAAACATGAATATACTTGGAATAGCAAATGCTAATAGGTAGGTATGGTGGACTCTTTGGAATAATTTGGTTTTATTTGGAGTTGGATGCATGAGTGGAACTCATACCTGGTATGGAGGCTAGCAAAAGACTGGGAGCGACCAACTAAGAGAGCAATAATGGCCATAATCATGCAAAGCGACAAAACATTATTAATTAAAACATAAAGTGATATTACAAGTCAAAAACTAAATGATCATAGAGGCTATGGTGACTTGGTATAGTCTTAACATGGTGTGAGTATGCGCCAAGTCAACCCAAATAAAGCATTTAAATGAGAATACCACAATATTATGCTTTTAATAGGCTAAAACAACGCATGATTCTTTCAAGGCACATTAAGCAATCTCAATTGTTTATAACATGTCATGCTACAACAAAAATCACTAAGCATAAAGCCAAAACAATTTCAAGCATGACATGATAAAGTCCAAGTCATAGTAAAAAACAAGCTCCTTTTATACCACTTAAGCATGAACTTCCCTACTCTTTTCGAATCCAAATAAACTTTATTTGACACAACTCACAAAGATAATAATAAATAAAGATCAGTGGGCTTGTATCACAAATCCAAAAGAAGAACTAAAAATTTCTAAGCTGAAACATAAGAAAACTAAGGCTAAACCTAGTGCTAGCAAAAGAGAACACTCACAAAACAATAAGAATGAAAACTAGAGTGTTCTAAACAATGAAAGTAGAGTGTGTCTCTCTCCAAAAGAAGTGCTGGGATCCAACCAACTTATTGAAGCAAACCAAGCAAAATAAAACTAAAAACAAAAACAAATACGCTCCAAGAACAACACAATAGTGCATGAAACAATAAAAACAAAGTGTCTAGAAAGACCTGAGATTTTTATTGATGAAGAAGGGGATGCCTTGGGCATCCCCAAGCTTTGATGCTTGTACCTCTTGAATATTTCTTGGGGTGAAACGGGGTGGCACCCCAAGCTTGAGCTTTTGTCCATTCTTCATCTCATTACATCATTCTTTCCCTACACCTGAAAATTTCCTTCATACAAAACTTCACACAATCTTCATTAGCAACATTAGTGCATTCAAAAGATAATAAACCTTTGGAGTTTAGTTTTAAAACAGCAAAACTTTCATTAAAAACACAAGCTACTGTAGCAATTACCTAAAAAATCTCAATTCACCAAAAAGAACCAAAAAGAAATCGATAAAGAGGCAAATGCAAATAATGGCAGAAATTTGTCAAAATAGACCAGCAGGTGAAAACCGATTTTCTCGAAGACCTTATGTTTCCTAAATCAAAAAGTGTTGAACTAATGAAAGTTAGCTAACAACCTGGGGGATTTATTCAGAAAATTACTGCGCATCCGACATAGAGAGATTTTTCACGAATTTTTACAGTGAAGCAAAAAAATCTGTTTCGGGACATCACTTCCCCAAATCTTACTTCTCTATCATTAGAGGTTACTCTTGGCACAAAAATCAAATAAAAAGGATAAGGAGAAGTTATTACAGAAGTAATGACTTGCAAGACTCAGGAAAACTATTGGGTTATCTCCCAAGAAGTACTATTGGGTTAACGCCTTTAAGTTAGGCATGATAGTTTGAGGAGATGCTCACATAAGAAATATGAATTGAAGTAAAAGAGAGCATCAAGAAGCAATTCAAAACACATTTAATTCTAACCCACTTCCTACGCATAGGAATCTTGTAAAGAAACAAGTCATGAAATCACAAAGGAACAAGCATAGAAAAGCAAAACAAGTGCAACTTCAAGACTTTCAACATAAAGAGGGGAAACTTAATAATGTTGAGATACATAAGACCATGTTTCCCTCTCATATAATAACTTTTAGTAGCAACATGAATAAAATTAACAATATAACTATCGCATAAAACATTCTTGTCATGAGCCACATGCATAAAATGATTATTACTCTCCACATAAGAATAGTCATTCTTATTAATTGTGGTAGGAGCAAATCAACAAAATAGCTATCATTATTATTCTCATCACCATAATCATAAAATATAGGAGGCATATTGTAATCATTAATTTTCTCCTCAATAGTAGGTGGACTGAAAATATCATATTCATCATTATAATCATCATATATTGGAAGTTTGGTATCATCATAAGCAATAGAATAGCTCATCTTCCAAAGCTGGGGAACTAAAAAGATCATTTTCATAAAAGTAGCTTCCCCAAGCTTAGACTTTTCCATAGCAATAGCAATAATGGTGTCCAAAGAATTCATCCTAACAACATTGCTATTAGCATGCAAATAAAGTTCCATAGGTTTTTTCATTTTCTCTTCAAACACTTCATGTCCTAACTCAAGATAAATACTATAAAGCTCTCTAATTTTGTTGTTGTTTTCCATTAATCCTAACTAGTGAAAATAAAAACAGGAAACAAAAAGATATAATTGCAGAATCTAAAGGAAATAAATTCGAGCACTAACACACTAGCAGCCATACTAAAAGATAGCTTAGTAGCCAGAGGATGTAAGTACCTTTTACCTTACCTCCCCGGCAACGGCGCCAGAAAATAGCTTGATGTCTACGCACTTCTATTCTTGTAGATACTTGTTGGGCCTCCAAGTTCAGAGGTTTGTAGAATAGCAGCAAGTTTCCCTTAAGTGGATTACCCAAGGTTTATCGAACTCAGGGAGGAAGTGGTCAAAGATATCCCTCTCAAGCAACCCTGAAATCAATATACAAGAAGTCTATTGTGTCCCGAACACATTCAATACACTTGTCAGGTGTATAGGTGCACTAGTTCGGCGAAGAGTTAGTGAAATACAAGATGTATGGATAATTCTAAGTGGTAAAGTTGCCAGAAAATGGCTTGATGGGTAGGAAGAGACTAAAGGCAATCTGAAATAAAGATGGAAGCAAGCAAACATGTAACAGATCTAGTTGCAAACTGTGTTTCAATGCTTAGAAACAAGGCCTAGGGATCATACTTTCACTAGTGAACACTCTCATAGTAGTATCATATCTTTATGATACCACTCTGAACTACTCTCCGGTTGGATAACTCTAATCCACGGTAGGGCTATAATAGCACACCTCAAAGTTCGCTTTCCCTAGCTAGATAACCCCTTACTATCACCTTGAGCGCTAGATGGTTCCAACAGACACCACAATCTCATAGAGACATCCAACTCAAATTATACTCATGACAAGTATTTATGTAACCTTAGCCAAACTGCCACACGGTGTGCACACTATCAACTTCACACATGTGGGGATAAGCAGAGATTCATTAAAGCACTTGAGTAGCAGAATAGATCCATAGATTACAAATCTCATGATCTCATAAGATCACGCATAGAGAGAGTGATGAACACATAGCTACCGGTAGAGCCCTTAGCCTTGACGAAGAACTACTCCCTCCTCATCATGTTAGTCAGCAACAGCGATGGAGATGGCGGTGGAGTCGATGGAGATGGATCTGGGGGCACTTCCCCGTCCCGGCAGGGTGGCGGAACAGAGACTTTCTGTCCCCTAAATCTCTCCTTCAGTGGCGGCGGCACTGTGGAGGTTTTCGTGGCTTTCTCCTGGATTATTTAGGGTTTTCTCATCGGGAGGCTTCTTATAGGCGAAGAGGCGAGGCGAGGAGGCAGCCAGGGGGCCCACACCCACTGGTGGAGCCACCAGAGCTGGCCCACGCCACCATAGGGTGTGCCCACCCTAGTGCCCTACTTTGTCTCTGCTTCGTGTTTCCACGTTGCTCTGGGAAAATAGGCATATTGGCTTTTGTCCCGTCCAATTCCGAGAATATTCATTTTTTAGCTTTTTTGAAACCAAAAACAGTAGAAAACAGGCAACTAGCACTATGGCATCTTGTCAATAGGTTAGTTTCGGAAAGTGTATAAAAATACCTCAAAGTGTAGAAAAAGCATTGGACAAATGATATAAAACAAGCATGGAGCATAAAAAATTATAGATACGTTTGCAACATATCAGCAAGCCAGAGAGAAGGGTTTTTAGAAGGTAAGAAAGTGTGAGAGAGTAGAGAGATCAAAGGGTAAGAGAGATCGCGTAGAGTAGATAGAGGGAGGGAGAGTTGATATCCTCCTCCGTGCTGGAGAGAACGAAGAGAGGTAGAAAAGTGAGAGAAGAAAGAAAGAGGAAGCCCATGAAGTGTAGAAGCTAGAGAGAAAGCAGCTCTCCGGCAACATAGAGATCATCTTCTTGTACATCAATGCACCCTAGATAATCCACCAAAGAAAGACATAGGGTTGTTAGTCCAAGGGAGGCCCGAACCTGGGTAATAAATGAATGTGTGTGCTATGTTCTCGTATCAGCAGGTTGCTTCATTGACGTTGAGGCCGGAACGCCGTCGTGCCCACTACCGAACAAATAGGGGGTGCCCAACATCCCCGATGTTAGCGTAGGCGAGACACGACATCTGGCACACCAGGTAGGTGGGCGCTCGCGTTTTCGGCTTCGGCAATCAGCTTCATCGTCAACAGATTCATGAGCTTCATCGTCATCATCATCATCACCGACGTCTGTTTCGTCTTCTTGCTCGACATGGAGATCGACCGCGCCATTGTCAGCCATGGCACCAAGGAAAGGTGCTAGCACCGGGACCTGCCATGCCACGGTAGACTCGCCCGCTGCATGGACTCGCTCCCATGCCCTTCCCACGACTGTGGCTTGGATGCCGAGCCTCATGCAAGGCGCGTGACTACCATCATAGGTGTCGATCCATGTCTAGGGCCAAGCACAACTGCGCCACCTGCACAGTCATCGCAACCACACCCCGTGGTTGAGGAAGGCGAGCATGCTGGCGGAGGAACCACTGCGTGAGAGGTACCACCCCTTCGCTGGCGATGTAGGAGGTGTCGTCGTTGGAGTGCCTCCTCGGGTGGCGTTGGAGATGCTGCCGGAGGGGGCCAGTTGTCAGGAGGAGTCAAACCGGTCAGGGATGAAGGAGCCGACCCCGAGCCAGAGCATCAAGTAGTGACCCTAGATCGCGCTAGGACTCGCCTCACCGCACCAAGTACTAGGCGCCAACCCCAGTCCAATCGCTATGGGAACTGAACTTTGGGGAAGAAGTCGTTGCTGCCAGTGCCATAGCTCGGCACCCACCAGCTCCTAGGACGGCGAAGTATGCGGCATCAAGGGATGACCTCGACGTGCAGCTTGAGTTCATCAGGCTGCATCAGGAGTCCGCCTGCGCTCGTTCCCAATCCAACCTAGGGTCGAGGCATGGGGTGGAGCGCGCTCCCACCACAACCACAGGGCCCATGCAAAAATCTTCCCCGAGGCTGTGTTCCTGAAATGCTGTCCCTGGGCCGTGGTCTGCTGGACCCCGTGACGGTGGAAGGAGAACCGACAACCATGCCACGGGTCACTTGGGGGCTAGCGCCCCAAGACCTGCAGAACAAGATCACGTCTCTGTGGGGTCATCCGCTGACCCCGCGCACAGGCGCTCCGAAGGACACCATGGCAAACAAGGCGCTGGTTTATGATTACCTGCTGCAGCTACATCAACAGGCTATGGGTGCGGCCATCCCTAACCCGTTGGGCGTAGCTGAGGTAGGGAGCATGGCTGTGGGATACGGAAGTGGCTGCCCCACCTTCTCTCCTACCTTGCCCCTGTGGCTGCCAAAATTCCGTCCTATTGTCCCTGTCAAGTTTGAAGGAAATACCAACCTGAAGGAGTTTCTGGCCATCTACTCCACCGTAATGGTGGTTGTGGGTGTTGATAAGAAGGTCATGTACAATTGGTTTCCAATGGCCCTAAAGGGCACGGCCTTGTCCTGGCTCATGCACCTACATATGGAGTCCATTCATTCCTGGGCTGTGAGACCCCCGGATTAATCCTCCGTGAATCCCTATTATGCATACAACCACGATCCCATGATCAGGTAGTCATGGCACATAAATGACAAGTATCATTACAGCATCCGAGAATATACCGAATTACAAGACATACATATATGCCATTATAGCTATAGCATCTTCAGCGAAACTTCTTCAAGCGTCGAGTCCAAGCCATGCCTTAACCTACGGCAACTGACTAGGAGAACGTCCTTGCTCACATAGTCGCCATCATCGTCTTCCTCTTGAGATCTGGCCAAGTTAATCACCAGTGACAATGCTAGTGAGTACGTTGAATGTACTCGCAAACCACCTTTAGAGAATAGTAATAACTAGAGGATATGCAGTATGGCTGTGGCAGTAGGAGGGCTCCAGGAGGGGTTCTTTTCTAAATAGTTTCTCTTGTAGATATAGCATCTACATATCTTTGTTAAAAACTTTTGTAAACCATTTTGGAAACCTTTTTGAAAAGTTTTGGAAAACATTAGGACCGGGTCACCCATTTGTTCCTTTCTCCCGGTCGTCCCACGACCAAACTCCTTCCATCCCTTTCTGACCATCCCATGGGCATAGTAGGGATCCGTTCCGACCACCCCATGGTCAAAACATTTTCAAAGCCATTACTTTTCAGAAATCCTTTTTGAAAACAAAACCAGCACCGCTCTACAGAAGTTTGTCCAACCCGTCCTTAACCGCGGACACGGCTATTTGAATAGATTTTTATCCTCTGCAGAGGTTATACACTTTACCCACAAGATCCGATACATTCGCCACGAACTGTCGTGGATCGTCATACAGCAGTATGCGGGTTTCGGATAACCGGATAAGACCTTCAGGATAATCCCCTCCTAACACTAGCACCTACCCTACGGGTGTTATTCCCCTCAAAACCGGGACGTCGGGCGAGGACCAACCGGAGCGCTTTTTCCACTCCTCGAGAGTGTGCACTTTCAATGAGGGGCCCATAGTAACGCGTGGAGGCCTGCCGACCCTTTCTTCCTTCTCCAGGTCCCACCTTTATCGGAGAAGGCCCAGACTCCAGGGATCCCTGATCCCCTGTAGTAGTTGTGAGGCACAGGTATCAGAGAGAACCACTTTCGGGTCAAGCCCCTTCCCATATAGGAGTAGTGTGGTTGCACGGGTTTAAGTTGTTATAGCTAGACTGCAAAGAACCAGGTGCGTTTTTGCAAACAGTTTTTCCTCCATCTTTTCTTCAGCATTCTTGTAAAAAAAAACCTTCTCCTTTTTCAACATCTCTTGGGAGGTCCCACCTCACCAAGGTTTTATCATAAAACATTTGGTATAACTTTTTCCGGGGTCTTCCCATCCTCCAACTTTGCTTCGGCTAAAACAGGGTCTCCAAAGGGTTATGGTGTAAATACACCATCTTTTCCACTACGGCCACATGGGTATCATCAAGGGGGTGTACTTATTAGTACCATTGGGTAATGGCCTAGAGGAGCCAAGCCACTACCAGATATACAACATCGTATAGTAAAACAATGCAGTTTTAGAAATAGCAGGTAAAACATGCATAAATAAAATAGTAGGACCAGGCTTATGAGCAAGAAGGTGGCTTGCCTGAGATCAGCAATATGGCATAATTGTCCCTGGAATTCCTCTTAGAAAACCATAATAACCAATAGAAACCATCTCCTTCTGCTCTCCGATATAATCGCAACTATCATCGATAGGGAACACATGCAAACAAACAAGAGGGCACAATCAATACAAGGCATACAATCACCACTACCACTCACCAAACAAGCAATTGAATAATACCGGATTAAGATTCAGATGGTTTTGTGAGAGGATTGGAAATAGGAGATTGAGATTGTCTTGGAGAGCGGGATGAAAATCCCTTAGGATTTTATAGTCTAGGAAAAACCTAAGAGATGGATTTTTAAACAAGATCATATTCTGTATGGTACCACTATGTAAAAATGATACCAACAGAAAGTTGATAAAATGAAACCAAGAAAAGTGGTTTCACTATTTTATCACTTTTCTTTGATTTCCTATGAATTTCCTAGTAATAAAGGCTCTAGTTTGAGGAAATAATTCACCAGAGAAGTTCTGGAGCTCCAAAAATTATTTCCTTGGATAGTTCAGCAGGGTCTTATGTAATGGTTCACTGAGAGCTTGAATTACTCCAAAATAATTACCAGAATGCCCTCAGGAAATTCCCAAAGGCAGTTCTGTAGACAAATTGTCTTTTTTACCAGATTAAATCTATAGTAGATTTTGATTTGATTCCAAGGACACATGGTAGGTATTTAGAATACATTTCTGTAGAAATTAGAATCACCTTGTTTGGATTTATATAACTCCTGTAGTGATTTTATTAATGGATAAACCATGCACAAAAATGTTTAATGCACAGAAAAATATCCATGTCTCAATAAATCATGAGCTCCTGGAATTGGATAGGCCTTAGGGTACCACATCCAGGATAATTGGACTTGGGTCAATTGGACTCATGATTTGGTATAGAAAATTTTCTAAAGTCAGAAAACCTCTGTTTTTATTATTTTTACTAAAGTCAAACTACTATTCACCTTGGCCTGAGAGAAATGCTATATGATAGGACTACGGTTATACTTTCAAGGGCACTTGGTTTCATACATTTTGGAGATGTGTAGGTCCCTAAGGGATTTATTTACTAGACATGATACCTTTTGGTAAATAAATCTATAGAGGAGTTATTAGTGGTATTTGGCCAAGATTTTGGCACAGCATGATAGAAAAAACCCTAAGGTATCCTAGAAAATTTGTGTCAGGTCATTTGGAGGTAATTACCATTTTCATTTGTATTTAAAGTATCTGCTATTCAAATCTGCCCTGGTGAGAAATATTAAAGGAAGAAAAGGGGCGCAGGCCAGCTCTGCTGGGGAGTCGGGCTACACAGCGGGCCGTCCCAACAGGAGGTGCCGGGGAGGCGCGCGGGATCATTTGAAACCAGCCGCGTGGGGCCCGCTGGTCAGTCACCCGGGGTGGCGAAGGGGTATCGATGGACAGGGGCCGTTAGATTAGATCGTGATGGACGACAGTCGGTCGTCGTCCTCCCCCACGACCACCAAGCGATGACAGAACCCTAGCTGGTGGCGGGGATCAGGCGGGGGAGCTCACCTTGGGGCGGAGAGGAGCCGGGGAGGGGCGGAGGTGGAGCGGTGCTCGACGACGGTCCCAACGGTGTGCGGCAAGGTGGGCCTCAACGTCAGTGCGGGGCTCGCACGGTGGTGGCCGACGGAGGAGCTCGGAAGCTCGCCGGAGTAGGCTTGGGAACACATGCATGTTGGCGGGGAGAGGATTGGGGGCACTAGGATGAGGTATGATGCCAGAGAATGTCCATTGGGGAGGTTGCAGAGGCGCAGGAGTCTCCAGCTCGTCGGAGGAGCTTCGATTGGGCATGCCCTTGGATAGCGGCTCCAGCGGACCTGGGACAGAAATGACGGCATTGGGAGGTGAGTTATGGCGTGTAGGTCATGAATCAGCAGAGAGAGAGGAAAGAGAGGCTTGGGGCGAGGACAGGCTCACCCCTTCGAAGAAGGCCGAGATGAGCTTTCCTCCTTTTCCATGGCGACGGAGAGCTGCAGGGATGGATCTGGAGTTCTCGGGTGAGGCAAGTGGAGTGGGAGGGGGCAAATGAGAGGCAGAGAGGGGGCTGGCCAACCTCTAGCCTATTTATCTCGAGTGGGGGAAGGTGCACCATGTGCATGGTCCATGAGGGCTTGGGGAGGAAGGGAAAACCAGGTGAGGTTGCTGTGGGCGTGGGAGGGGTTTTCTGGTCGATGCTGAGAGCAGAGGAGAGGGGGGGAGGGCTGCTGCAAGTTGATTGGCTCTCATGCTTGCTTTCTCTCTCTCTCCTTCTCGCATCCAAGCACATGGGACAAGGGAGAGGGGCTGCTACAGTGCATGAACACTATTTTCGACCAGAGGGAGATGGTGTGCTATCCAAGCTTGCTGGACTAGGTTGGTGGCAGTATTGGTGGAGTTTAGAGTGGTGGATTTGCTTAGACTACACAATTGATCAACTACATGATTATGAAGGAAGTCTCAAAAGTTGTCTTTGGCAATATGGTAGAATGGCACTAATGGGTAGATATGGTCAATACATCAACCTAGGAATTGTTTGGGATTTTTCAAAAGATTTAAAGTCCACTTAAATCCATTTATTCAAAAACTACAGAAGTAGTTTCTAGAAGATCATTTGATAATTTTACATTGGACAAGTGGAGTTTTTTATGTGAGAAGGTCCCAATTGTGAATACATACTTAGGGGAATTTTCCCAAGATTTATTAGAGCTTAAAAGTATTTTAAACATTCATTATTCCAATTCATTAATTTAAGAACATGGGCAAAAAGAAATAATAAGACCCTTCAAAAATATTTATTTTTGAAGTTGGAAGTTAGGGTGCGATATATGGATCCCAATTGAGCAGAAACTTGGAGAAGTGTTTTTGGCAAAAACCAAACTTTCCTTCGTGGAAGAAGTTTTGGAGGTTTTGCCTATTAAAGCAAATTAAATAGTTTTAATCCATAATAAATATGGATAATTGTTGATAAATCTTGATGATCAAGGTAGATGATGTAGACAAGGTGTAGCAAGCATTTGAAACTTTGGGATTGGAGAATCCAAGTTGATTTTGGTGGACTACCCTAGATTAAGGATCTAGGGTGATGTTAATTTCATACCATCAAAACATGGTTGTATCTTGGAGGTCAGATCCCCCTTGGGGCATGGGGTAGATGGATGGATAGACCAAGTGATTTACATCAACATGGTACAAATGTTTGAGCTTGATCCTACTTGCGCTCACCATGAATTGATTCCAAACTTTGAATAAAATAAGCCTGTCAAAGCAGATTATCAACTAGCCTTTAAAACCTAGTGGGTTTAAACAGCTCAAGGATCCAATTGGAATAAGTGAAGTAGGTAATGATATACCTATATGAGTATAACACAACCATGTAAAGATTTGGTCCATAGAAGGTTGGATGGTGGTGTGAGCTTATACCAAAGTAGGCATATTGACTAGATTTGCAGGAAAAGTTATTATCTTGCCTGCAAAACCATCAAGAACAAGTGGGTGGGAGGATGCTCTAACCAAGGACAAGAATGGGCCTTGGTAGTCCTTAGGATGGTTAACAATTTGGTTCAGATGCATTTCCAAAAATGCAGAAGGGTTGAGAAAGGGTGACATTCAAAAAGGTGATGTTGGAAACATATTTCCAGACTTAGCCAAGTTTGGCAGACTTAGGGTTTTTGACTAGAATGTGGGGGTGGTGATGATTTTGATGACTGGCAAGGTATCAAAGCATCATCAAGTTGTTGATGTTGAAGTGTATATTGAGTATAAGGGATCCATGCTTGATATTGGTCTTAATTGACTTGGAAGCTTCTAGAATAGATCACTACGGATGTTGAGGTAAGGAGTATATCAGTAGTTGAAGGTTCTGTCTTGAAAACATAAGGAGATTATTATATAACTCTCCATAGTTTTGTCAATAGAAGTTACAAAAATAGTTTTGGTTACATAAGCATCTTGGCTCATGTTTTGAAATGCCAGAACATTTGAGAATATGGAGATTGAGCCAAGATAGTTTTGGTAAATAGCTTTTGTCAACGGATGTTGAGGTAAGGAGTATATCATATAATACCTATTCATAGGC
Organism: Avena insularis; assembly: GCA_023614405.1. Classification (NCBI taxonomy): domain Eukaryota; kingdom Viridiplantae; phylum Streptophyta; class Magnoliopsida; order Poales; family Poaceae; genus Avena; species Avena insularis. The sequence continues at coordinate 91,217,441 of CM042684.1, forward strand.
ATATTCAAACAACAAGCAAACACTTCCATTAAACAAGAAAAAGTTTTTGTTCCCCCTGATTTTTGCATTCTAGACAACTAATCAGGGTTGCCGAAATTGGGATGTTACATGGGTCAAGTTGTGTACTCGCTTTGCGAGCGCGTTCGAGGGAACCTTCAAGCACCTGGGAACACTCATTCAGCTCCACACAGTGGTCCAGGGGAGTGGTGAGCGGCTACGAGACTTCATGCTGCGATTTTCGCATATCACACACACTATCCCGGAGGCGGAGGATGCTGCCATTATTGGCGCGTTCACCATGAATGTGCATGACAGCAAGATGCGCGAAGATCTTAACATTCATCCCATCAAGAGCACCCATGAGTTGTGGGCACTGGATAACCTATGCTCCTTGGCGGAGGAAGGACGCCTTGCAAACCCGGGAATCACTGCTACAAAGAAGAGCATCCCGTGGAAGCGGGGCCTCCGATAGGCTTTGGCTGCGGAACCTAGTTCTCTGACTAGGGCTAAAAAGAAGACCAAACCGGAGGAAGATGTGGCAGCTACCAAGCCCGCCATGGGGAAGTGGTTCCCCGTGCATGAGTCCGACGAGCATGACGCTCGAGACTGCCGCTCCATCCTTGGTTACACTGAGGGACAGAAGAGGCACATCACTGAGCAGGGGGCTAATGGTACCTTCGGAAACTGTTACCTCTACAACAAGGCCAGCCATCATGGGAAAGACTTCCTAGCCCAGCCTAGCCCAGGCGCCCCACCGGAGGTCACGGGGACAACGTGGGCGCTGCACAAGGAGGAGATGGAGGTGCTGGAGATGGAGCAAGAGCAGGGCACGGAGGGGGTCACGACAACGCAACCCATGAACTACGCATCAACGACCCTTTTGTCAGGCGGCAACGATGATGGTGTAGACAATACCCACAAGTACAGGACTCCGCATGCGCACATGGAGGAGCTTACGCCATGACTTCCCACGGGGAATTTAAGCGTTTCTCCCGTGAACTGTGTGTCGTACAACCCAGCCTGGAGGTGCCGCAACCACTTTGGTGGTCTCATGTGCTGATTACTTTTCATGCGGGAGGTCACCTGGACAGCCTCGTCGGGGTCAACATGCTACCCCTAGTGATCTCCCCCATCATAAAGAACGTCAAGGTTACCAATATGCTAGTGGATGGAGGGGCTGGCCTCAACATCCTCTCCACAATACTGTTGGATAATCTCCAGATCACGGAGGATCAATGAGCCCCTACGGGGTCTTTTATGGGCGCAAGACCGGGAGCTATTGAGCCATGGGGAAGATCGAACAGCTAGTCACCTTCGGCACTCAAGAAAACTACCGCACTGAGAACACCATCTTCGATGTTGCGGACATTGCCCTGCCGTATAATAGAATAATAGGGCGCCTTGCCTTGGCAAAATTCATGGTGGTCTCCCACCATGCCTACAACTCGCTCAAGCTTCCCTCCATGTGGGGGACCTTGACCATCAAAGGTGATATCCGGGACGCCATGTTCCGCTCTAAACAACTGTTCAAACTGGTAGCCACCGCTTCTCCTGTGACTCACACTGACCCTTTGTCCGTCTCGGACTAACCTTTGACCCCGATTCCTGGCTCGCCTAGGAAAAGGCTACGACCCTTTCCGGAAGTTAGTTCCGATGACAATTTTGGTACTGGTGGCTCTTCGAGTAAGCTAAAAACTTATCGCATCCACCCTACCAACTAAAAACCCTGGGAGCGTGCGTGGTGCTCCCGGCAAACCTTAAAAGCCCAGGTGGAGTAGAGGTTCCCCGGAAAATGAAAGACTGGGAGTGTTCGTGGTTCTCCCAGCAAACCTTAAAAGCCCTAGTGGAGTGGAGATTACCCCGACAAATGAAATCCCGGGAGCATGCGTGGTGCTCTCGGCAACCTTAAAAGCCTGGGTGTGAGTGGAGGTTCCCCTGGCAAATAAAAGCCCGGGAGCGTGCGTGGTGCTCCCGAGAAACCTAAATGCCCGGGAGTGAGTGTAGTACTCCCGACAAATGCAACGAATACTAGTGTATCTGGCCTAGATCGCCTATGTGTAAACCGCTTGTAACCTGGGGGTTTCCCGCATTTTGGAATGAGAATCTCGTTGCTCATGTTTTTCCACCCATTTTCATTTGCCAAGCCTCTTCGGGATTTTGCATTCCTTTGGATTTTCTCGAGACCGGACGTGGGTACGAAAGACTGTCAGACCAAGAAACGTCGTACTCTCATGATCCGCTCTAAGGTATGAGCATTGTTCTCTAGGCATTGCCGACGATCACTAAATCGCGAAGACACACCTGCCACGTCAGGATCCCGGGTTGGCAATGCCGTGCGCCCTAATCAAACGCACGACACCCTATTTTAAACCTGAGGCATGGGTAAGATGTCGTAAGGTGTGTTCATCATGTTTCAAGATGAGCAGCATATGGATGGGCAAGAAGAGGCCAAGGCAAGGTCTTGGCAAGGGCGTAAGGCTCACCGCCAGGTGGAGTGGCAGTGACCGTGCGGCTTCTAGGGGCGGCTGGCCCAGCAAGCAAGGCATGAGTCAACCGCAAGGTTGGAACCAGGGGGACGGGAGCAAGGCGCTTCAGGCGGTGTACAACACCCCGACGTGCCCCGCGGTGGCATTAAGGCGGCAAGGGACACACGAATCAAGGGCAACCATGGGCACGACACAATAGTGAAAGAGAGCAAATGACGCAAATAGAAAGGTAAATACGTTGATAATGGCTAATTGGCATTATATTTGAGAAATGTACAATGGAGCAACCAACGCATAGAGGATGCTTGACGAGAGGGTGCAGGAAAATGCTGCACACTTGGGAAAGGGGGCAAGTGTCGCTCCCTACTGCTCTCAATGGTGTTGCATTGCCAGGTCAGCCCCTTGGCATTGCCTACATCAGGAGGAGAGCTCCCCGACCCCCCGTCATCAAGGAGGTAGGGGTAGTAGCTGCGGCAACACATGGAGTCATCAACGATCTTCACCGCGAACTGCCTGTTCCCGTGAAAGCGGAGGTTGAGCACATGACCAGCCCAAAGCTGGTACCACTGTGAAAACGAAGGCCACCCCTTGCCAAGGAACATGCGTCCCTCTTCACCTACCTCCATTCGGGGGTTCCATATGGGCTGACCTCCGCTTGACTCCCACAACTACATATCACACAACAGAACGTCGTTCAGTTCATTAGCAAGCAGGCGAGGAAGCACCAACTTTTTCTTGTACCCGGCGCCTAGGACAACCAAGAACTCAAAGCCCACCAGGTCCATCATGTACTCCTCCTGAGATTGGGAGGGGGAGAATGACGGATTGAGCTGGCGGGGAAGATGATAGCCTCCCTGTCCATCACGCCAGGGGCTGCGTTCGCGGCTTAGAGAAAGAGAACGGCGACCGGGAGGGCCTCACCTTCCGCTGCCCCCTCCCTGGCGGCCGCGGTGGGGTGGGGCCTCAGCATGCGGTTGCGGGAGATCTGTGCTAGCGGCATAGGAGATGCGGCGGCCCCGATGTCGGCGCCTACACTGCAGCCTCTCCAACAAGGCCAAAGAAATCTCCCCCACCAGAGAAGGAGGATCATTGTCACTGGAGCTGCCTGACACCATCTTCTTCGCCACCAAGAAGGGAGTTGGAAGGGAGAGGATGTGGGGGAGGTGGAGAGTAAGCCACGGCCCCGCACCTTCCCTCCTTTTTATAACCAATGGGGAAGAGGAATGATTTCTACCCACCTCTCCGTCTCATGGGAGGGAAAAAATCGTGTCCCATAGAGATTGTTTTGTAGGAATCGAAGCGGGCGTAGTCAATAAGGACTGCCGCGGAAGCCAAGGCGTGGCCCGACAGTCCCGCGCCAACTTGAGTGCGCAGGCACGCGCACGTCAGCTCTGCAGGGTGGGAAAGCGTGTGGTCTAGTCATGTCGTGCTCCCTCTGAAGAGGACTGGGACCACGCGCTAATAAACGGAGAAGCGCGGCAACGACCACTTCGTCGAATCACGACCAGCATTGCAAGTTGCCAGCCCTCGCCCGAGGGCTTCTGTCGGTGTAATGAGATCGGGGGTACCTCCTATTACACCGTAGCGTGTGGGCTAGCCCCCATCGTCAGGGACTCAGTGAATGCGTGGTTTGGCCAGCGAGGGCGTCGCAAGGATGCCAGCACCGTGTGCTCCAAGCAGGTATGTTCTTGGCATGATGAGCCTATGGAGACTAAGTTTCCACTATGTTGTAGCTGCCTAAGCATGAAACGAACGCTACACGATGAGCCTCAATCTGCCAGCCGGGCGCAGACATGGAGGAAAGGACAATGATGGGCACATAACGGTCTGACCCCTCCTTCCGGGGGCTGCCTAGGAAGGAGGGTAGGGGCAAGATTGGGGGCAACAAGGCTAGGGAGCATCCTCGAATGAGCCCTGGAAGAACCATGGGAGCGCTTCTCCTGGGCTAGGTGTGTCCCAGGAACTGGAGTCAACTGAGCCTGACAAGGCGAGTTAGCCCTGGCCTTGGGAACTAGCGACGCGCCGTTGCTGCTGGACATCATCATGGCGCTACAGTATGCTGCAGCACACCACCGATAGGAGAGACAACTCGGAGCCTGAGCTGTCACTCAACCATCATGTGCGCCTACACACCACCCCTGGCCATTCATTGGCCACGGGCACCGCCCGTCTGCATGAAGACCGCGTGGCACATCGCGATTGAGCCCGGGAATGCTCTTGGCGGTACTCCACGCTGGCCCTTGTAGCGACCCCTTGGTGTAGAAAAGGAGGCACTCAGCCACAGGGAAGGAGGGGAGTTTTTTGGACAAAGGGCAAGCGAGGGAGAAGGGTTTTTAAAAGGCAAGCAAGAGTGAGAGAGCAGAGATATCAAAGGGTAAGAAAGCTCACGTAGAGCAGATAGATGGAGGGAGAGTCGATATCCTCCTCTGTGCCGGAGAGAATGAAGAGAGGTAGAAAAGTGAGGGAAGAAAGAAAGAGGAAGCCCGATAAGTGTAGAAGCTAGAGAGAAAGCGGATCACCGGCACCGTAGAGATCATCTTCTTGTACCTCGATCCACACCAAATAATCTACCAAAGCAGGACATAGTGTTGTTAGCCGAAGGATGGCCCAAACCTCGGTAAAAATGACTGTGTGTGCTCTGTGTGTGTTGTGTGCTTGTATCAGCAGGTTCCTTCATTGACATTGAGGCTGGAATGCCTTTGTGCCCACTACCAAACAAATAGGGGGTGTCCAATATCCCTGATGCCAGTTTAGGTGAGACGCGACAAGGAGGGACCTTCATGGGGAAGCAACTGAATGTTGCAAAAAAACTTCTTGATGATATGGAAAGAAACCATGCCCAATGGCATGTAGAGAGAACTTTCTCAAAATGATTGAATTAAATCACCGAGGTGCATAATGAAGATCTTACTTCATAAGTAGATGAGCTATTAAATATTGTAAAGGGTTAGGAAGTTACCCAAGTAAGTGATATCACTACCTATGCTAATGAAGTCAATTTTATAGCCCGTAATCCTTATAACCCTGCATGGAGGAGTCAAAACTACAACTCAAACTTTTAAAAACAATATTCTAGTCCTGAAGGTGCTCGAAATAATAATAACTTCAATAATCATATTGGAGAAAATCATGGTAATATCCCTTTTGAGAATTCTTTTAGAACCTTTATGCAAGCACAAACTGATCAAAATAATGTGCTTATTAGAATAACGGAGAACCATGACAACATTATTGTTAAATTATTTAACCAGGTTGTTGCTATTAGAAATGATGTGCAGTCTTTGCAGGAAAGAACCAAGACTATGGAGGCATAGTTATGCAAGATAGACGAGAGTAAAACTCTCATACTTGCAAGATTTGCAGGAAAGCCCAAGCCAAACTCGGTGTAAGACCTCAAGATGATGAGGGTAGAAGATAAAGATGAGAAGTCTGAAGAGCTAGACTATAGCAATGCGCCATCACCAGACTATACTATGGAAGATCTTCTAAAGATGATCACCATGAAAAACCCCGGTATTGAATAGGGTAACGATTTCTTGTACCAAAAGTTTATAAAAGAAGTAGCATCACAGGTAAGTGAGTTAGAGATGGAATGTAAAAGGCTAGCTGATAAACTTTTGGCTAAGCTTGCCGATATCTTTGAGCCTTCTATTAAAATTAAAATAGGAGTTAATGAAATAGCTGCACTTTGTCATCTTGGTGCAATTGTTTCAACAATTTCTAAAAGTTTATTTGATAAACTAAACCTTGGGCCATTTGTAACTACTGAAATGAGACTCCCTCTTGTTGATTCAACTTATAAAAAAACTGTAGGGATTAAATAAAATACAAAAGTTGAAATTAAAGATGTCCTACTCTAATTGATCTTGTTATAGTGGACATGGCTGAAGATCCCATAACACCTATAATTCTAGGTTGGCCATTCCTAAGAACTATTAAATCTCTGATTAATTTACATGAAGGGAATATGATAATAGGACTACCATCTAGAGAACCTTTTGTAGTTCACTACCCTAGGAAGAAATAGGCCAAGCCTAATGATGATGGTGTCATCACTTTGAAATCTAACTATTTTGGAGTGGGTGTTCCCTACCAAAACCCAAATGAGCACCATCAGGTTCAAGATAATTGACCTTAACTTGAAGCACTTCATTGTGATGGGGTTCTTTGCATAAAAAACAAAAATTTCCTACGGTTGCAACCACCAAGATTATATCTAGGAGATACATGTAACTATTTTAGATGGACTCACCCTCGAAGACCGTAACACAGGATAATGTTCCTGCAAAAAACATTGATGATGTAGAATGTACATGACCGTCCTCAAGGATGCGCAGACGATGTGTCGACGACTCTCGAACCCTCGCTCCAGCTGGGCAATGCAAGTAGCGGATCCCTGGGAACTCCAACACTTCTACGCCATAGTCGATATGGTGGAGGGGAAGATCTCGAGCAGGTCTTCTCCTAAGCACCTTTTATAGTGGCAATGGACAAGGCCAGCAAGAGGGAGAAGATGCCAACCAAAGGGCATATGAGAGAATGGGCAAGTGAGAGTGTGTGTGAGAGGAGGAGGTCTCCACCTCCTTTTATATGGGGAGGGGGAAGCCCCCACCCATGGCCGACATCCAAAGAGGGTGCCCCCTCTCCTCCTTGATTCATGTGGGTGGACTCTCCACTCACATAATTTCAATCTCCACTTTCTCCCATTTATTCTCCACTCAAAAACCAAAGGTGTTTCCATTAAAGCACTTTAATTCTCTTGTTTTAATGCAACTCAATTTAATAAAAAAATCATTTAATGAGTACTTCATTTAATGAACAAATTAACATTTTTCTTGCGTTGTTTCGATGCGCTGAAACCATTTCAGAAGATTCGAGAAAACAAATTCCTGTGATGTCCATTTTCTTCTCTTGTGTTCCCTATATGCTCAATGGCGTCTAATAACCTTATGTGTGTATCCCTACAAGACATGATCAAGACTTTCTTCGATCAATAATCACTAGCAGGATCTAGAGATCCATAACGACTCCCACTAGTTCCACGAAAATCAAATGATCATCTGAACTTTTTTGTTGTAATCAAATTCCTTTTGTCTCGCGATATTTTACTTGTCCAAGATTCGAGCACTCGGTATCATCCATACCTTGTTTAATCCCGTTCCCAACAACTGCTCTTTTTCTCGTTCCTGTGATATAACATTCTAGTGATCAAATCACTTGCTTGCAAGCTATGTCAATGTGATATCACCGAGAGGGCCCTGAGTATATCTCTCTGTCATATGGATGGAAAAATCCCAGTCTTGATCTGTGAGCCTCAACAAACACTTTCCAAGTACCCGACAACACCTTTATAATCACCCAGTTATGAAGTGACGTTTGATGTAATCAAAATACCTTTCCGATGAAAGTGATTGACGTGATCTCATGGTCTAAGGACATTGAGTTACTACGAATGTGATAACATTATAAACTTGAGGACATGATCATATTGTTACATCTACTTCGGGTGACTGTTCATCATATCATTCTCCAATGATATGACCATGTTATTAACAACATCTAATGTTCATGATCAGGAAACCTGTGATCAGCAGTTAATCAACAAGCTAGTTTTAATAGAGGCTTTACTAGGAACCTTTTCTGTTTATAAATCACACATGTATTAATGTTTCCTATTGACACAATTATAGAATGAAAAATAAACATCTGTTTGAAACTTGGAATATCATAATAACCACTTTATTATTGCCTCTCGGGCATATTCCTTTGAGTCTCCCACTTGCCCTAGAGTCAATAATCTAGTTTACATAGTCATAAATTTAACACCCATAGAGTTCTAGTGCTGATCATGTTTTTCCCTTGGGAGAGCTTTAGTCAATGGGTATGCCACATTCATAGCCATATCTACTTTTCGAATCTCTACATCGCCATCCTGAACATGTTCCTGGATAGAGTTAAACCGGTGATCTATATGCTTGGAATTCTTGTGAGTCCTTGGTTCCCTAGCATTGGCTATGGCACCATTGTTGTCACAATACATTACCATTGGATCTAATGAACATGGAACCACACCTAATTCATAAATGAACTCCTTCATCCAAACTGCTTCTGCCACTGCTTCTGAATCAGAGATATATTTCGCCTTCATTGTAGATCTTGCTATCACTGGTTTCTTGGAGCTCCTCCAACTCATCGCTGCACCATTCATTAAAAACACATATCCAGATTGTGACTTAGAGTCATCCAGATCGATGTTGAAGCTAGCATCGACGTAACACCTTGCGACGAGCTCTTCTTCACCTCCATATACGAGAAACATGTGTTTAGTTCTTCTCAAGTACTTAAATACATCCGTTACTGCCTTCCAGTGTTCCAAACCTGGATCAGATTGGTACCCTCTAGTAAAACTAATAGCATGTGCCACATCTGGTATTGTACATAACATAGCATACATAAGAGAACCTATGGCTGATGCATAGGGGACACGGTCCATCAATTCTCTATCTGTTGTTGTAGCCGGTATTTGAGTCCTACTCAAAATAGTGCCTTGCAACATAGGTAAGAACCCTTTCTTACTTTCGGCCATTCTGAACTTCTTCAAAATCTTTTCAAGGTATGTACTTTATGACAATCCTATTAAGCGTCTTGTTCTATCTCTATAGATCTTGATTCCTAATATGTATGCAGCTTCACCAAGGTCTTTCATCGAAAACTTAGTATTTAAGTAATCCTTTACGCTTTTCATAAGTTCTCTGTATCATTTCCAATCAACAATATGTCATCCACATATAATATTATAAATGCTACATAGCTCCCACTCACTTTCTTGTAAATACAAGCTTCTCTGACAGTTTGGACAAATCCAAAACCTTTGATTAATTCATCAAATCGGAGATTCCAACTTCGGGATGCTTGCTTTAGTCCATAAATGGATCTCTAAAGTTTTCATATCTTATTAGCATCCTTAGGATCGACAAAACCTTTAGGTTGCATCATATACAACTCTTCCTCAATGTTGCCATTAAGAAACATTGTCTTGACATCCATCTGCCAGATTTCATAATCAAAAAATGCAACAATTGCTAGCATAATCCTAACAGACTTTAGCATCGCAACTGGTGAGAAAGTCTCATCGTAGTAAATTCCTTGAATTTTACGGAACCCTTTCGCAACAAGGAATGCTTTATAGAAGGTCACATTACCATTAGCTTCTGTTTTCCTTTTGAAAATCTATTTATTCTCAATGGCCTTTCGGTCCAAACTTGGTTTTCGTACATGAATTCCATCTCGGATTGCATGGTTTCAAGCCATTTGTTGGAATCTGGGCTTATCATCGCTTAATCATACATCACAGGGTCATCACTTCCATCTACCATGAAATTTAGGATGGATTACCGTATAGTTCTAGAGATGCACGTATCATGCCCGACCTGTGAGGTTCGATAGTACTCTCTATCGGAGTTTCATGAGAATGGAAGGTACCTCATCATCATTTCCTACTTCCATTGGTGGAGTCAACACTGGAATAGATTCCGATGCTGTGCAACTCGCCACTTCAGGAGGAGAAGGTTCAATAACCTCGCTGAGTTCTACCTTCCTACTACTCACAACTTTTGAGAGAAACTCTTTTTCTAGAAAGGATCCATTCTTGGCAACAAAAACCTTGCCTTCGGATCAGTGATATAAGGTGTACCCAATTGTTTATTTTGGGTATCCCATGAAGACACAGTTTCTTTACATAAGCATCACAGCCCCAAACTTCTAGAAATGACAGCTTAGGTTTGTTTCCAAACCATAATTCATATGGTGTCGTTTCAACGGATTTTGATGGTGCCCTATTTAAAGTGAACACAGCTGTCTCTAATTCATGACCCCAAAAGACAGTGTAAAATTGGTAAGAGACATCATAGATCGTACAAAATCTAATAGAGTTCGATTACGATGTTCAGATACACCATTACATCGTGGTGTTCCGACGGGAGTGAGTTGTGAAACTATTCCACATTGTCTCATGTGCGTTCCAAACTTGTAACTAAGATATTCTCCTCCACGATCAGATCGTGGAAACTTGATCTTTTTGTTATGATGATTTTCTACTTCACTCTAAAATTCTTTGAACTTTCCAAATGTTTCAGACTTGTGTTTTAGTAAGTAAATATACCCATATCTACTTAAATCATTCGTGAAGGTTACAAAATAACGATATCCGCCACATGCAGACACACTCATTAGACCACATACATCAGTATGTACTATTTCCAACAAGTCGGTCACATGCTCCATTGTTCCGAAGAAGAGAGTTCTAGTCATCTTGCCCATAAATCATGGATCACATGTTTCAAATGATTCATAATCAAGTGATTCCAGCAGTCCGTCAGAATGGAGCTTCTTCATGCGTTTAACACCAATATGACCTAAATGGCAATTCCACATATATGCAGCAATATCATCATTCAACTTGTTTTCGCATTCACTTTATGATATGTGTATTACTAATATCATGATTCAAAACAAATAAACCATTCAACATAGGTGCATGATCATAAAAGATATTATTCCTATGAAAGGAACAACCATTGTTCTCAGATACAAATGAATAACTGTATTGCATTAAACATGATCCAGACATGATGTTCATGCTCAATGCAGGCACATAATAAGAATTATTCAGGTTTATTGTCAATCCCGATGGTATATGAAGTGGCATCATCCTAACGGCGATCACATCAACCTTCAATCCATTTCCTAAGCGCATCGTCACTTCGTCCTTTGCTAGTGGTCGACTATTTCTTAGCCCCTGTTTCGAGTTACCTATATTAGCAACCGAATCGGTATCAAATACCCAGGTACTACTTTGACTACTAGTTAGGTACACATCAATAACATTTATATCACATATACCTTTGTTCGCTTTCTCGGCCTTCTTATCTGCCAAGTACTTTGGGAAATACCGCTTCAAGTGACCAGCCCCTTTGCAGTAATAGCACTTAGTATCAGGCTTAGGGTCTCCCTTGGTCTTCTTCTCAGGCGCAGCAACAGATTTACCTTCTTGAAGTTAAATTTAGGCTTCCCTTTCTTGCCTCTTTTCTTGAAACTAGTGTTTTTATTGACCATCAACACTTGATGTTCCTTTTTTATGTCTACCTCGGCAGCCTTAAGCATAGATGCTAGTTTAGTGAGCGACTTGTCTGCACCATTAATTTTGTAATTAATTGAAAACCCTTTGTAACTTGGTGGGAGCGATTGTAGAACCAGGTCTATCATGAGATCAGCTAGAATCTCACATCCCCGTGTCTCAAGCGTTGAGCGTAGCCCGTCATCTTAATGACGTGCTCATTCACAAAGTTGTGCTCCTCCATCCTAGCGTTAAAGAACTTATGAAAGATCTCATATCTCTTAGCACGGATTTGGTCCCCAAACATAGTTTTGAGTTCCTCCACCATGACATCAACATCGGTAAGTTCAAAGTGCTTTTGGAGTTCAGGCTCCAACGACTGGACGATCGCACACCGCACAAGAGTGTAGTCATCAAATTTCACTTCATATGTGTTGTGCTCTTCTTGAGTCAAGCTAGCTGTGGGGGCATCACCTAACAGACCTTCCAACACATATGACTTCTTCATACCCATGAGGATAATCCTCATGTTGTGGTGCCAATTGGTGAAGTTAGACCCATTGTCTTGCAGTTTTTCTTTCTCAAGGAATGCATTAAAATTGAATGCAGGGGTTGCCATGATCTACAATGTATTTGCAAATACTATTTAGACTAGGTTTAAAACTGATAGAGTTCAAGTAAATTCTAAAATTATTTTTAAGAACTCCCTCTCAAAACTGACATCCCTCTAGTCATTTTAATGATTGCACGAACCAAATTCACTACACCACGACCGATCATCATGAGTGGTGGCGTAGCGCCAATGGTGTGCAACGTATGGGCATCATATCATCCATATGGTTTATGTTCCGAGGCCATGTCTGTATATGCTAGGCTCGTCAGGTAAGAACCTTAGTACTCACGTGTGTAAAACTGTCTTACACACATTGTATGCAAACGTAGAATCTATCACACCCGATCATCACGTGGTGCTTCGAGACGATGAACATTCTTAACAGTGCATACTAAAGAAGAACATATTATTATCTTGATATTTAGTGGACTAGATCATCTTATAATGCTACAGAGGCAACTAAATACTACCGAGCGATCAAATCAACGCAAAATAAGATACATCAAAGGATAAAAATCACATGCACATATAATGTGATATGATATGGCCCTTCTCGCATTCGATCTCGATCTTGTGCGTCTTGGTATGATCTCCATCATTCCAGCGGTGTGCCACCAAGGTCCATGGCCCCACCACCACTGTTGTTCTCCACTAATATAATTACATAGATTTCCATTTTCTGGCACGTAGGCCATAAAATAAAATAACACCCATATGGCTCCTACCGGTTGTTTTACAATAAAAAACATTGCATACAACAATCTTTGTATCACAGACCATATCACATCCCATCCCTTGAAAAACAAGTTACACGCTGGATACTTGCATTTTATATCATCATTTTAGTAATATTATATCCTCGTATTAGAATGTTATTTGCACTATTATATCACTATTCTTGCATATTTAGATGATTTCTAGGACTTTCCTATGAAGTCCTTTATTTTGGTATGTAGCACCCCGATAAAACCACTACTATAAAATCACTGTGTTTTTGTTTTGTGCATCATCATGACCGCATGCTCATGTCATCATGCCACATTGCATTTGAGCATCGTCATGTCATCATGCATCTGTTTGCCTCAAACTATTTTACAAAGCCTATCCTGGATTTCTAAATATCTTCCGTCTTTATTTCAAATCAAAACTCTAGGTCTGTCTGGATCTTGTGTTTGTCTAAAACTATTTTTCTAAACATTTTTTTAAAATAAAATAATTGTTTTTGTTCGGGGAGGCAGTCTAGCCGGGCGGGCCACCGGCCCAAACGACCAGACCACCTACTACCCGACCCAACCCATCTAGGCCAAACCCTAATTCCCTTCTACCTAACCCAAACCCCCACTTACCCCACAAAGCCGCCACACTTGTCGCTCTCAGCGCCCATGACAAGGCAGCCGCGCTACCGCTCCAGCCCCGTGATGCACCGCATTGTGTGTCGCACGCGACCAACACATCCCACACGACCCGAACTCCCTATCGCCTCTTTCCTCGTTTTCTTCGCCCGCGTGGACCCCACCCCACCGACGCACACCGATCCCATCCCCACCACGCTCCTCTCTCTCCCTCCCCATCCCCGCGTTCTCCTCCACGTCGCCCGCTCGCTGCATCTCTGCCGCCGCCGCGCTTGCTTGGCCCGACCTCGGTAGCCTCTTGTTGCTGGGACCCCCGCTCCGCCATCAAGCCCGGCCGTGACCCTGAGCCGTACTAGACCTCGTCTTCCACGCCATCATCTCTTCCCCGTCCGCTGCGTCCGCCTCTGCCGCCAGCTTCTCTACCCCGCGTCTGCAATGCCTCCCCCGCCAGATGCCATCGCATCGCCTGTGTGCTGCCGCGAGTAGATCCCGCTGCTGTGGCCCTTCTCCACCTCGAGCCCGGCTGTCGCCATGCTGGCCAGGGCTTCCACGCGTGCCTCGACCCTGTCATCAGCCGCCGCATCTTTCCATCATCTGTGTTGCCCCGGACCACCTCGCTGTTCTGCGTCGGTCACACGCGTCCTCGCCCAGACGCTCGTGCTCTGCCGCATCGCGCCGAACCCGCCCGCACATCCTCTGCGCCCAAGCCCCAACCGTCGTCACCTCCTACAAGCTCCTCTAACCCTCCCGCATTGCGTGCTCATTATCAATCCGCCCTGGATGGATCGTGTCGTGTAGTACTATACTAAGGAATGAGGGGCTCTTATGAACATGTGCTCTGGTAGGCACTGAAGTCGAGCCTGATTCATTTTAAGAGTGGTGTTTTGTTCCTGTTGATGCCATAGTGCTTTGGAGTTGGGTGTTGTAGAGGTGGTGTTGATGATGTTACGCGATGGTGATGCTACCTAGTACCCTCTCGGCGAACAAGAACTGCAAGTCAGATGGGCACCCCGAGAAGCCACCCGATGTCTACCACAACCAAACTTGGTTCACCCTCGGCCACCGATGCCGAATCAAGTTCTCCATGGACCCGAGGACGCCAACATCTCCTTCCTGAACCCGAAGACTGAACCCGGCGTTCTTCTCCCTCTCGGATCCGAAGACCGATCCCCCAAACCTTCCGAGCCCCAAGATCTTCGACCCTAGATGTGTGACCCCTACCTATCCCTACTTTATAAATGCTATATATAATTGTTTCATATTAATTTGATCATGATCACATATATGTGTTGTGGTTCGGGGGTATTTTATCGAATTCACCTCATAATTAAGCATGGAGGCTATATGCAGGCTATTCTAGTCTTATATATATATCGCCTCCATCTAAACTTGTGTAGCAAACCAATGCCATGTTGTGCCTTATTAATACAACATTTAAATTGCAGGGTATCTAAACAACTTGAAGCGTCTAATTAATTGTCGGGACCCGGTTCCGCTTAATATTGTCTAATTGCATCGCATCTTTGCCATGTCATGCATCATATCATAAACATGCTGATTCTTCTGCCATAGTATTAATAGTGCATCCGGTGTTTCTTTTAGTGCTTTGGTTCTTCGCGGATTAGGTTGTTGAGTTGATGTGAGTATCAACAAGTTCTTCGGATAATGTATCTTCGGCTATGTTTCTCAGGCAAGCATTCTCCCCCTTTCTACCTATTTTGCGTTTATAGTCTTTACTTCCTCCTGTTGATCTATTGCTATCCGTGTTGCGATGCTTTAGTTTCTGTACACCATTTATATTCCTTGCAGCCTCTATATTGCCTTGGACACATCCTATTGCCTGTTGTTTGATAGACAGTTGGCCTTGCGAGTAGTAGTTGCTTGCTCAGGTGCTGCTTCGGGTTGTTGTTGTTCCACCGTTGTGAGAAGGTTGGCACATGCTTAATGGTGGACTATCCGCATTTGGGACCATGAATGTTTGGAATAGATATAACTAATGCAGAGGCACCGGTGGGTACTAGATAATATTTGGTTTTTAACCACTCACTTGTGTCCCGTAGGCCCCGAGTACTTGATACATGTTCCTTGACTATTGCACTATACGCATTTGGGACCATGAATCCCCTTAGCCAGAGCTTGATTCATTTCTTATTCTTGGGGCCACAGACTAGTTTGGGGCTTTATTAATATCATGTACCTATGCCATGCTTTACTTCTTTAGTTACGATTGTGCGTGGAGAACCTGTACTATTTTGGATCGTGACACGTTTTCACTGTATCGACAAGCCCAGTCACACTTTCGGGTTCCCGATGCATCACCGCTTGACACAAACCTGGTGCGTCTCAGAGCCCACCAAGTTCGTTGCGGGTAGCTTAGTGGGGTGCCCCCTGAAATATTTTATGAATCCTGTGATTGCTTTGTCATGAAAGCCTCGTTCGGTTTTTATTTGGTTTTTCCGAGGTTGATCGTGCGTGTGTTGCTATTTGTGCACCCCTGTGGGGAAAATCTTTATGAAAGCTGTGTCCGCGGTTATGGACGACTTGGAGCATAGTATCTCGATCATAGACAACTATAACTAAAGTCGTGTTGTGAATTTGACTTAAACATATAATGGAATGGATAATAAAAGTGCCAAGAACTGGTGGAATTGGGGTGTATCATGTCATGTTATACCTTCCTAGTAAGTATTGCAACTATAATAGAATGGTTAACTAAACTGCCCACTACTTATGCTATCAGGATGACTCATGCTATCTATATCTAACTAGTAAGTGCTGCAACTACAATGGAATGAATAAAATTGCCAACTGTGTGCGTTTCCTTGGTATGACTTTGTTTGGTCTCAAAGGGGAATACCAGGATGGGTATGTTTGGTGTTAGTATCGGGTTGGTTTCCGAATAGGTCTTTCTTATCCCTCTCTAATAGCTGACAGTTGGTTCGAGCCTCTATAGGTTGTTTAGTGCATGCTTCGCTACCGCTTCAGCCCACCATACCTATGTAGGCGAGAGGCGCTGAATTCAAGCCTCGCAGTGTATTGGCCACAGTACTGACCGCTCCTTTTTTCCTTTGCGCTTTGTTGGCACCCCTTTTGTTTTAACAGGTATAAGTTCAACGACACTAGCAGGGTTACCCTTCTGGCCTGGGCAGGGTTATGGACGCCACTGGTTATCCTTCAGGGCTCTTAGCCCCATTTGCATCTTATCTGTACTCGGATGTTGTATCTTTTTAAGGTGATTTGGATCTTTGTACTATATATATTTGTATTCTTGACTCATGGAGTCGTTGTTGTATATATATGTTTCTGTGGGTTCCATCGCGAACTATTGTGTAATGGTATTACTTCGTTTTCTGCCCGTACGTAAGTGCCCGGTGGGCACCTTTGAATCGTTTCTATGCGGGTTTGGCGGAAATCGCTAAAATCTGCATAGGGCCGATTCGAGGGTGTTACATGGTATTTAATTTCTGGGAGGCAAAAAACAGCCTTTTTCTTGTTTTTGGTCTTTCAAGACCTTCTGGACGTCAAATGCATTAGGAAAAATACACAGCAAAATTTTCATCAGTAGAAAGACTGTGGGCGAAAGAACTAGACGAGAGGAACCACGAGTGCCAAAAGAGCACACCACACGTTACCCCACTACCTGGCCATGGGTGGGTGGCTTGTTAGGCCCTTGGGCATCATTTTGACCTCCTCTTTTGTCCACAACTCTGTCTCGGTAGAAAACAAACACCCTAATTTTTCCGAGATTTATCGAGGCAGCGGTGGAGGTGAAATATCTCTCCTTCTCCGAGAGGGGGCAAATCTTGCTGCTCCGGGGAACCAGAGAGGGGGGAATCACTGCCATCGAATCACCAATCCTCCTAGGTGTAGGGGAGGCCTCTCCATCATCTCCATCACCAGGACCAGCACCATCTCTATCACCATCTTCGAGAATCACATCACCCCCCTTGTTGTTTTAGAAGTTATCGAACCCTAGATAATTGTTTGTGCTATTTTACATGTGTGAGATTGGACAATTGATATTATCTTGTGGAGAGATTATATTTTCAGATTGTGTTGTACCACATATGCTACTGAATACTATCATGTTTCCATGTTGTGAGTAGTTCCATATGTTCCTAAGTGTTTAGGATGAATTAGCAATGATTTCTATATGACATATGTTGAGTATTTGGTGTAGTTTTTATATTTTATGTTGTTCTATGATGGTGGTGTGCGAACATCGACTACACATGACTTCACCTTTATGGGATCATAGGACAACACTATAGTGTAATGGCGTGGGTAGAACCGTGGAGGACATGTAAACCATGGTCCAGTACATAAAGTTGCACTAGGGGGATATATATCAGAGACCCTAGAGTTTATAGCTATGGTGGGACATTCTAGTCTTAATAATTCCTATGTTTTCACATTAACTTGGCCATAGTATCCATCATAAGGGACTTCTTTAGTTCATTTAGTTAGCTACACCAAATTAAGGCTCAGTCCGGAAAGACTAAACTAGACAAGATATTCACCGTGTTGATTTAAAAATCTCTATGCCAAGTAAATCCATGCCGCCCTCGGGAGCGCTTGTCACATATAAGAACACAAAAACTTGATCTTGTCCTCTTGATGCATAGAGGATTGGAGTTTCTCTTCATAAGGGATTTTACTTATTGCATTTTACTTTTAGTATTTTACTTACTTGCAGCCTTACAACAAAAACTCCAAAAACACATGCAACTTTTATATTTTTATTTACCATTCTTGTTAACCAATACCTTCAGCTCATTGTGGGTTTGACAACCTTTTCTAATTGAAAACTACTAAAATTGATCTCCTGCACTTGGGATCCATCAATGCCTCTAATTTATTTTGCATATTTTACGTGGCTTTGAGATTTCTAGGAGAGAACCGCTCTACCTATGAATTTCAGCCACAATGTTGATACTCAAGTTATTTGCAAACCGTTGTAAATTAGATCACGATTATGTTGGGAGACATAGACACCCATTGAGCCACTTATGCAATACGAGTTGCATGTCAAGCGTGGGACATGTCTCATGTGTGAGGACATGTAAAGTTAGTCCAGGCCGCTTCATCCCAACATGCCACCATGATCAAAATTTACGCAAGTATGAAACAACGAGACTATCAACGCCCACATCTCTATGTGTTATAACTGTACAAAGCATCTATGCATAGACAAAGATCTGATACCACTGATGGGTTTTGTTGCATAGAAAACAAAAAATTCCTACGGTTGTAACCACCAAGATCATATCTAGAAGATACATGTAATGGTTTTAGATGAACTCACCCTCGAAGACCATAACACGAGATAACATTCCCACAAAAAACGTGGATGATGTAGAATGTACACGACCATCCTCAAGGACGCGCAGATGCTCAGCACCACAAGAGGCAGCACCTCCGTAAACGGTCAAACGTATGGTGTGCCAATGACTCCTGAACCCTCGCTCTAGCCGGGCAGCGGAAGTAGCAGATCCCCAGGAACTCCAATAGCGTTATGCCATGGTAGATATGCTGGAGGGGAAGATCTCGAGCAGGGCTTCGCCTAAGCACCTTTTCTAGTGGCAATTGACAAGGCTAGCAAGAGGGAGAAGATAACAACCAAAGGGCATATGAGAGAATGGGCAAGTGAGAGTGTGTGTGAGAGGAGGAGGTCTCCACCTCCTTATATAGGGGGAGGGGGAAGCCCCCACGATGCCCCCTCTCCTCCCTCATTCATGTGGGTAGACTCTCCACTCACATAATTTCAATCTCCACTTTCTCCCATTTATTCTCCACTCAAAAACCAAAGGTCTTTCCATTAAAGCAATTTAATTCTCTTGTTTTAATGAAACTCAATTTATTGAACAATTCATTTAATGAGTACATCGTTTAATGAACACATTAACTTTTTTTTCTTGCTTTGTTTTGATACCCTGAAACCATTTCAGCAGATTCGACATAACAAATTCCCGCGATGTCCATTTTCTTCTCTTGTGTTCTCTATCCGCTCAATTGCATTGACTAACCTTAAGTGTGTCTCCCTATGGGTTCGAGAACTATGTAGACATGATCAAGACTTTCCCCGATCAATAATGACTAGGGAGATTTGGAGATCCTTAACGACTCCCACTAGTTCCACAAAAATCCAATGATCGGCTCAACCTTTTTCACTATAATCAAATTCCTTTTGTCTCGCGATATTTTACTTGTCCAAGATTCAATCACTCGGTATCATCCATACCTTGTTTAATCTCGTTACCAACAACTACTCTTTTTCTCATTCCTGTGATATAACATTCGAGTTATCAAATCACTTGCTTGCAAGCTATATCAATGTGATATCACCAAGAGGGTCCTGATATCTCTCCGTCATCTGGACGAAAAAATCCCAATCTTGATCCAGTGCCTCAACTAACACTTTCCAAGTACTCGACGACACCTTTATAATCACCTAGTTACATAGTGATGTTTGATGTAATCAAAGTACCTTTCCTCTAAAAGTGATTGACGTGATCTCATGGTCTAAGGACATTGAGTTACTACGAATGTGATAACAATATAAACTTGAGTACATGATTGTATTGTTACATCTACTTCGGGTGACTATTCATCATATCATTCTCCAATGTTATGACCCTATTATTAACAACATCTAATGTTCATGATCAGGAAACCTATGATCACCAGTTAATGAACAAGCTAGTTTTAAGAGATGCTTTACTAGGAACCTTTTCTGTTTATAAATCACAAATGTATTACTGTTTCCTATTAACACAATTATAGCATGAAAAATAAACATATGGTATACACATGGAATAGCATAATAACCACTTTATTATTGCCTCTCGGACATATTCCCAATGTGAAATAAAGTTTTATTTGTGTTAGTTTTATTTTGTTTTGTTTTGTTTCTTTTTGTATTTAATAATGAGTGTTCTAGAAGATCGTTTGAAGAGAGTAGAAGAAATCAAGGTAACCCTCACTCTATGGTATTTGCTAACACTTTTCCCAAGAAGGTAGTGCATTTTTATGAAGTATTTTTGCTGTCATTCTTTTGTTTAAATTAATCTGCAAAGGCATATGAAGTTTCTACTGATTTTTTTATGTTTTGATGTTTTTAGAGGCTTTAACAACTAGAAGTACGGCCGAGTCTAGCCATACCATGTGCCCATACCACATATCCACACCGAAGGATGGATTTTCATATTTT